>OW240917.1:73321428-73483286 GCA_933207985.1 Pelobates cultripes | reverse complement strand
GTATAATGGAGGGGGGCTACAATGGAGGGGGGTAACTGGGAGGGGGGTATAATGGAGGGGGGCTACTGGGAGGGGGGTATAATGGAGGGGGGCTACTGGGAGGGGGGTATAATGGAGGGGGGTACTAAATACCTGCTTTCCCTGGTGGTCCAGTGGCTTCTTCTTTCCCTGGTGGTCCGGTGGCTTCTTCTTTCCCTGGTGGTCCGGTGGCTTCTTCTTTCCCTGGTGGTCCGGTGGCTTCTTCTTTCCCTGGTGGTCCAGTGGCTTCTTCTTTCCCTGGTGGTCCGGTGGCTTCTTCTTTCCCTGGTGGTCCGGTGGCTTCTTCTTTCCCTGGTGGTCCGGTGGCTTCTTCTTTCCCTGGTGGTCCGGTGGCTTCTTCTTTCCCTGGTGGTCCAGTGGTGCTTTCTGGTCTGCAGCTCCGCGCAGTGTGCAGAGCTGCAGACCAAGAGTCTCGCGAGACCCGGTCAGAGCGTTGCCGTGGTAACCCGCGGCAACACTCTGATTGGCCAGATCTCGCCAGACACTTGGTCTTCAGCTCTGCACACTGCGTGGAGCTGCAGACCAGGGGTTGCAGGTGGTCTCTCACCAGGAGGGGCCTCGCACCCGGCGGCATACCGGGCAAGCCGCCGGGTCCCCTCCTGGTGTCAGGTCCTCGGTCACTGACCGAGGACCTGACACAGATTGCCCACAGGCGGTTTAGGCGGCCGCGAGGCCCCAGCCGGCGCGAGGCCTTAGGCGGCCGCCTAAACCGCCTAATTAGAGAGCCACCTCTGTTTATGGCATCTCCCACATATACGTATTCAAATCCTTCACAAATGTCAACCCTAAGCCATACCCTATATCCAACCCTAAACCTTAATATGTTCTGTAAATCTTGTTGAGTTATGACAAATCTTTGAATTATTTGAGTACTGTAGAAAGTTACATTTATAGGAACCTTACCAACTATATTAACCCCACACCTGCTGTATCATACCTGCTCCCACATTATTAAAGGTATGCTTTACTACCCCCCAAAAAAATCCTCTTTACTACATATACCCCAATTAATCAATTATGCATCTTTAATTGGGGGATATATCTAATGACAGCTTGCAAAACCTGCATTTTTCTTGTCTGCTGTCTTTGCATGCCGTCCCCTTATAATCCAGCCCAGACTTTCTGTGGCTGTCCAATCACAGACTTCCCAATGCAGCTCGATGAGAAGTCTTTGCAAGGCAGGTGCTCTGAGCAATTGCTGCCTCTTGAGTTTAGCTCCACTGAGCTAACCAAACCAGGAAGTAAGATGATCGGTTTTCTGTCTGGGAGACGGGTGTATAACAAGGTTCATTTATAAAAGTGCCAATTTCTATTTAAATATGCACTTTTTGGAATTATGCACTTTTGGTAAATTGACACACTCTTCACATGTAAAGCTCTTCAGCAATCTGAATTGCTTGAGGGGGCTATGATTCCACAATTGCAATATTAAAAGGACTCTATAGAAATGTAAAGGACATTTCCCTGGTGAAGTGCTTCATGTGTGATGAGTATTTCCTCGTTTTTCTATTTTTTTTTTTTTTTTTCTTATTCTTCATTTTACAGTGAGAGTGCAGATTTCAATAGAAATTAGCACTTTTATAAATGAACCTTGTTAATCCCCCTTGCTTGTCTATCAGATAACAGGTCCTGTTACTTTCTGGTTTGTTTGGCTCAGTGAAGCTAGACTCAAAAAGCTGCAATTACCCCCAGAGCACCTGCCTTGCAACTCTTATCATTGAGCTGCATTGAGAAGTCTGTAATTGGACAGACACTGGAAATCTGGTACAAGTGATTTGCAACGTGCAAGCTGTTTTTAGATAAAGCCCCAATTAAAAAATGCACAATTAAAACAGCATGTTTTCATTGGGGTACATCTACTAAACAGTGGTTTGCCAGTGGAGTGTCCCTTTAAACATGAACCCACAGCATTAAAACCCTGCTTCCACAGAAATACTCCCACACTGTGCTGTCCAAATTTTGTACATAAAAGTGTTCCTGTCAGTGTTATTTCTAGTATCTAGTACAGGGGACGTAGTGCTAACAATAAACAGGTGTCAATATCAAACATGGTTTTCAGAAACCAGGTTTTACTATATACTGATCAGCCATAACATTAAAATCACCTGCCTAATATCGTGTAGGTCCTCCTCATGCTGCCATAGCAGCTCTGATGCATCGAGGAATAGACTCCACAAGACCTATGAACGTAACCTATTGTATCTGGCACAAAGACATTAGCAGCAGATCCTTTAAGTCCTGCAAATTGTGAAGTGGGGCCTTCTTGGATCGGAACTGTTGTTAGAGCACATCCCAGAAATGTTCAATCGGATTGAAGCCAAGACAGCACTTTGAACTTTTTGTCATGCTCCTCAAACTATTCCTGAACATGCATTATCTTGCTGAAAGACGCCAATAGTGCCATGAACTGGTGTACGTTGTCCGCAACAATCTCCAGGTAGGTGATATGTGTCAAAGTAACATCCACATGATTGCCAGGACACAAGCTTTTCCCAGCAGAACATTGCCCAGAGCATAACACTGCCTCTGTCAGCCTTCCTCCCCTAGTGCATCCTGCTGCCATCTCTTCCTCGGATAAATGACGCACCAGCAACTAGCCATCCACCCGATCTAAAAGAAAGTGTTATTGACCAGGCTAGGCAACCTTCTACTATTGCGCCATGTCCAGTTCTGATGCTCACGTTCCAACTGAAGGCGCTTTCATCGGTGAACGGGGTCATCATGTGCACGCAGACTGGTCTGCGGTTACGCAGCCACATATGCAGCAAACTGCAAAGCACTGTGTTCTGACAACTTTCTATCATGGCCAGCATTACATTTTTCAGCAATCTGAGCTACAGTAGCTCTTCTGTGTAATCGGATCAGACAGGCTAGCTTTTGCTCCTGTGTACATCAGTAAGCCCTGGGCGCCCATGACCCTGATGCCAGTTCACCGGTTGTCCTTTCTTGCACTACCTTTGGTAGGTACTAACCACTGCATACTGGGAACACCCCACAAGATTTGCCATTTTGGAAATACTCTGGCTCAGTCGTCTAGCCATCACTATTTGGTTCTTGCCAATGTCACTCAGATGTTTTCGCTTGCCCATTTTTCCTGCTGCAACACATGGAATTCAAGAACTGACTGGTCACCTGCTACCTAATATATCCCACCCCTTAAAAGGTGCCATTGCAACAATATAATTAATGTTATTCACTTCACCTGCCAGTGGTTTTAATGTTGTGGCTGATTAGTGTATGTTTTATTCATAAGTCAAGGATTGTACCAAGAATACATGTGGACCACACACGATTAAACAGTGCTGACAGTACCTGATACTAGGAGTGTGTTTCCTTATCTGACCTCTCCTGTTATTTTATTCATGCCTAAAATATACTTGATTATAAAGTTGGTTGTTTTGTAGCCTCAGCCAAACAAAACATGTAGCCTCAGCCAAACAACTCACTGCATGTCTGTATACGGCAGAGTCTCTGCAGACCGCATTATTAGGAATCAATTTTGATGCACAGGGCAAGGGTGAGGACTAAGGACAAGGCCAGCCCTAGGGCTACAGTTTTAGGTCTTTGAATGTTGCGGCTTGTTAACCTGTTCATAACCCAGTATAGGTGAATGCATCTCAGTATTCTGTTGACATAAATAAAAAATGATGTGCTTCAGCTGAAACTGCAGATTTTTGACCTTTGTGACTCCAAAGGCGAGAAGAGAAAAAACAAAACTGAAATTCTCTTGTTTGGACAAAAACATATATTTTACTTGTTGGGCATGAACTTACTTGTGAAAGGTCACAGTGATCGGCTTTGAGCAAGGCATGATTTATATAGCCATGACTTTTGCAAATGTAAACGTCTTACTACACAAAAGAGTTAAGTTAACTTAAACACTTACTACATGCTCCATCACTCTATCTATTGTGTATGTGACACTCATTTTTCTTGTTTATAAAGGTCTGGATAAACCGGCCTTTCTTGTCTTAAAGTGATAGAGAAGAAAATGAAATGTCTGACAGGTAAGAAATTGTTTACTCACCTGCTTTAACTGTATACCTAAGCACTTCAAATCATCACACTCTATTAGTGTTCATTTTTTGCTATTTAGTGAGAGAAAATACTAGACATTTTTGTTATTGATGAAAACTAATGAATAAGAATAATAAAATGTAACATATGTAAGTCCACTAAACAGAACAATTTCCATACACTGTAAGTATTGCTGTGTAAATTATAAATATAATTAGGTGATGAGTAAATTATAAATATAATTTAGACTTTAGTGAATTGTGAATTGGCTAATAGTGATGGAGACTCATGGATCGACAGATCTCTGTCTTACCTTAAGGGTTTAAACCATTTATGAACAGTTTAACTAGATGGCGCCCATTCTCCGGGTCCCTCTAACTCTTTCTCAATCCCCAACTTTAAAGAGAATGCCTTGGACGGGTTGCTGGTGATAGCCAACCCTCAGAAGAATGTACTCATAAATAGTTGATTCCCACCAGGGTTCACAAGGCAGTACACTAATAAAAGAGAAAAAAACATGGTACACTAGGTAGTCCTCTAGTTAGGCAGTAGTTTGGATCAAGGTACGGCAACATTTCAGCTCCTGTGTTGCGCCTTTATCATGCTAAGTGGGAAGCCAGGTATACCTACACAGACACCTACTTACACACATTTATATGCTACTTACACTGATTTGGTTACCGTACACACACTGTGAAAGGTACCGACACCTGTAAATATGTACATGGAATTTCAG
Source organism: Pelobates cultripes (assembly GCA_933207985.1). Taxonomy (NCBI): domain Eukaryota; kingdom Metazoa; phylum Chordata; class Amphibia; order Anura; family Pelobatidae; genus Pelobates; species Pelobates cultripes. The sequence goes on along the minus strand of OW240917.1, from coordinate 73,478,494 downwards.
TTACATGTACACACACCATCTCACTGCAGCGGGAGAGAGAAGCTCATGGTGGTACCCTGTGTGGAGCTAGTGGAGAGTGAGGAGCTTACTGATGAAATGTTCCAGTGATGATTTAGAATACAATATTTTGAAAGGCATTCTCCACAAGTGCTACAAACAACTGCCCCTGGCAGTATTATACTAACAACAATAAATTCTTCATTTAGAGATCTACTTTCATTTTCGTCAGCTTCAAGGTTCCAACAAAACTTTGGCAAAAACAAAATCTGTTTGGCTTTGTTAAAATCATATGTCCATGATAGGGTTGGCCACAGCCAGATATGTATTGCTAGAAACCTGCAATGGATACATTCTGGCCTGGGATGAGTAGGTTCGTCTGCCAGTACTCTTTATCACTGTTTGTTTTGTACATGTGATTTAGAGAGTACTATACAATATAGAACATTTCATAGTGTAGATTTTCTTAAAAACTGTGATCTGCAAGCTTGTGGCAGACAAAGTGTGGGTAAACATAGTAGTAATGTGTGCTTGGTACAGTGGATGTATATATTTCATTATATATTTACCAGTAAATTCGACCAACATCTTGGCTATACGGCCCCTGCATATATGTGTCCCATAGTGCTGTGCCATGGCTCCATAGGAGTTACTAAAATAGAAATACAAGTATAAGTGCTCACTATATACCATGAGGAAAAGCACCAGTCAATCCTACAAGAAAAGAATGACAGTGAAACAAAACAAATAGGTGTCACTTCTCATGAAACCACAAGGTGAAAACATAAAGTGTGGTTCTACCATTTATTTGGTTTGTTTTATATACTTTTTTTATTGTTTTGTCTGTTTATTGTGATAAAGTTCATTCTTTTTAAATTTAAATTATTTAGAATGTATTTTCAATTGTACTTTTTACTATTTTGGCTTCCTGATTACATATATTCCAGAGGGTATTGCTCCACCAAAACTCTTCAATACTAGAGCAGGTCCATGCTCTATTACATGTAAGTAATATACTTACGTTTATCTTGTGCACAGACACTTTATTATACATATTGCACTATTGGATATTTCAACTTTTATCTTCACATACTTGAATTCTTGGAATATATACCATCATCACTGCTGAACACATATCCTGAGACGGGGATTATACCATCCACGCCTATTATAGCAGAGTTCTCTCTAGGTTGAAAAATTGTGAGTGTTCGTCACAATATTGTACATAATTTATTTAAGAATATACTGCACTAATATTGTTTCTTTTCTTTCTTTTTTAAAATACTTGGCATTTTGTTATGAACAAAAAAATCCCGACAATATATCTATTTATATATACTCTGTGTGTGATTTCACTTAAAGGGTTACAGTATTATTTAAGCATGGTCATCTATACGTACGAGATTCTGCACAATTTTCATTGTTAATATGAGCAACTACAGAGGTAATACAGACATATCATAGCTCAATGCTCACAACATAAAGTAAAAAAGCAAAAACAAACAAAGTTTGAACAAAGTAAGAGCTGCTATTTATATATTGAATTCACAAATAAATATCCAATTTTAGGCGAAAATAGTGACACTATAATGTTTCCAGGTAAATTTTCTGTTTAATAACCCTGTAGGATTTATTACTTTGCAATGAATTGTTGACTGAATCAGCAATGTCCTATGACTTACGCAAAGTGATATTAATGCTCCAATTCCCAGAGCTTTTCAACACCCTGTGTATAGGGAGGTGGGTATATATATACCTGAGTTCAATATAACTTCCTCTCCAAGATTGGAGATAGAAACATAGATTTATCATCTATTAATCAGCCAGGATTTATTGATCACAAGTCACATACTACACATGTTCGATCCCTTTGTTGATATACACATTCCTGCTGTAACATACACCCAACATGGCCGAACTCCCATTATAATAGAGCTGTAGTTTTAATTCCTCGTTCTCTAATAAACCAGACCTAGTGTCATTTAGAAAAATATACAAACTCATTGGAAACTCAGAGTTTCAAACTTGGTGTTTATTTGTACGTTGTGCAAAACGGAATATTTGAAAATACTATTAAGTACTGGCAAAATGTTATAACTCCAAAATTAATAAGCCATTGTACTTTATATCACAGAAAATAAAGTTTAGTTAGACATGAGTTATTTTGTAAAAAAATAAATAAAAAAATTACACATCCCCTCCTAGTACATGAACTTACCTACCTATAGTAGCATAATGAAACACAATGTATACAAGAAATAAACTCCGCTGTGATAAGCTCTAAACCAAATCAGACGAGGAGGGGTAGGATATCTGTGGAATGGTTTGAAGATTATATCTCGTGGTATTAGGTGCCTAGAATAGCCTTCCAGTGGAAGGTTGGGACAAACACCTTTAAGGAATTTTAAACATTGCTTAGATATGCAGCCTGAGATATGAACAAGGTTATCTTGAAATATGTGAATAAAGAATGTTCAGGTTGCAAGTTATACTTATATAATACTTCCTGATTTGCTGTTGTTCCTGGTGGTAGAACACTGATAATATCTAGTTTTTAATCTAATCAAAAAAGATATTATATAGCATAGTCTTTAAACCAGTGCTAGAAGTATGTATGTGAGCATGTGATGATAAGAACCATAGAATGTAACGATACACAATTACTTAGAAAAGCAGGGGATGGCAGGGCAATTAGCACAAGTAATCTTCTTCTAAAGTCTTGAAGAATTGATATCTGGATGATTGTGGGAGAGACAATATAAATGGGCAACCTGTACCAATATATACCAGGTGTCCCACATACCAACACTTGCCCTCAACAAGAATGGGCATCGGATTGCTACGGCGTGGTTCCACAACAATAGAAAGCATTAATTGTACAGCCTTATGGGAGCTATTGCTGGACTATTGGTCATTATTGGAAAATTTGGAAATAGCCAGGTCTTGATGACAACATAATCCTAATATGGGTGAAGTTTAAACAACCACCATGTGCTGTATGTTGGCAGTTACCAGCTGCACATGTGATGCCAACATACAGCATACAGTGCTCATTATGAAGGTGTTAACATATCACAGCAACAGATTACAAGAAAATATATCAAAGGAGAATAATATATGGTACAATAATAACAAGGTCAAAACTTTCAATTACGCTTTCCCCATCTATCCAAATAGAAATAAATATCAGTATATGTCAAAGATAAAGGTAAAAGAAATAGCATGAATGCATATTCACTAATAGTTCCATTAACATTTAATTTAAAGAGTACTGTAATAAAGTAACATGCCAAATGTGTAATTGAAAGAAGTAGGTACCCATAACTATACCTAACCATAAACATATTTTATAAAATATACATGTGCCAACTTAGGGTTCTGGGGATATTAATAACAACAATATCACAAGGTCTTCAGAATGACTAAGCTTAAAAGATCACTATAGTGTTAGGAAAACAAAGCGGTTTTCCTGACACTATAGTGCCCTGATGGTGCCCCCACCCTCAGGGTCCCCCTCCTGTGGCACTGAAGGGGTTAAAACTAGGGATCGACCGATATTGATTTTTTAGAGCCGATACCGATACCGATATTCCGTGAACTTTCAGGCCGATAGCCGATATAATTTGCCGATATTCTGTACATTTACCATTTTGGAAAATAAAAACTATTTCTAAAGGTAAATGCACAAATTATACATGCCACGTGTAGTGGATACAGTGTGTTTAGACAGGGGAGCTGTATGTGTTTGTGTAGTGGATGCAGTGTATGTTTGTGTAGTGTGTGTAGTGGATGCAGTGTGTGTTTGTGCAGTGTGTGTTTGTCTAGTGTGTAGTGGATGCAGTGTGTATTTGTCTAGTGTGTAGTGGATGCAGTGTGTATTAGTGTAGTGTGTGTATATAATGAAAGCAGAGTGATTGTGTAGTGTGTGTAAAGTGAATGCAGTATATACTAAATGCAAAGTGTGTGTTTATGTAGTGTATATAATGCAGAGTGTGTGTGTTTGTATAGTGTGTGTGTATATATAATGCAGTGTTTGTGTAGTGTGCATTATATAAACACACTATGCAAACACACACTGCATTAATTATATACACACACTAAACACACTGCATTATATACGCACACTACACACACTGCATTATACACACACTACACAAACACTGCATTGTATACACGCACTGCATTATACACACACTGCATTATATACACACACTACACAAACAATGCATTGTATACACACACTACACAAACACTGCATTGTATACACACTGCATTATATACACAGTGTGTTTGTGTAGTGTGTGTGTATATAATGCAGTGTGTAGTGTGTTTGTGTAGTGTGCATTAGATAAACACACTACACAAACACACTATACAAACACACTGCATTATATACACAGTGTGTTTGTGTAGTGTATGTGTATATAATGGAGTGTGTGTGTGAGGGGGGGCATTTTTTATTACATTTTTTTATATATATATTTAATATTTATTTTTGTTGTCCCCCCCCTCCCTGTTTCATACTTGGCCAGGGAGGGGGGATATGACCATCCCTGGTGGTCCAGTGGTATTGGCTGAGCTGGGGGGGAGCGGGCATCAAGCGCTTACTCACCTCCCAGCAGCTCCTCCAGCTCCCCAGTGTAACTCTCGCGGCCAGCGTGTCGCGCGGAGCGTTGCCATGGTGACCCATGGCAACGCTCGGACGGCCGCGGGTCTCGCGAGAGTTGCACTGGGGAGCTGGAGGAGCTGCTGGGAGGTGAGTAAGCGCTTGATGCCCGCTCCCCCCCAGGACCGCCGGGCTTGTAATGAGCCTGGCGGTCCTAGGAGGTATTATCGGCAATATCGGTATCTGAATTGGCCGATACCGATATTGCCGAAAATACTGAATATCGGCCGATTATATCGGTAAAACCGATAATCGGTCGATCCCTAGTTAAAACCTCTTCAGCAGCTTACCTTATTCCAACGCCAGGCTCCCTTGGTGCTGGTGACCTCTCCTCCCACTCCGACGTCAGCTCCTCCGTCTGACGTCACTGGAGCCGAATGCGCATGCACGGCAAGTGCTGCGCGTGCATTCAAAGTGTCCATAGGAAAGCATTTCTCAATGGACGCTCTGCGCAATGCAGGCATAATATGCCTCCAGCGTCACAGATGCGCCTCTAGTGGCTGTCCGGAAGACAGCCACTAGAGGCTGGCTTAACCCGAAATGTAAACATAGCAGTTTCTCTGAAACTGCTATGTTTGCATCTGAAGGGTTAAAACCTGAGGGACCTGGCACCCAGACCACTTCATTTAGCTAAAGTGGTCTGGGTGACTATAGTGTCCCTTTAATAATTTCCCATAATACAAAGTTAAAGGATCACTATTGTCACCAAAAGAACTTTAGCTTAATGAAGCAGTTTTGGTGTGTAGATCATGCCCCTTTAGTTTTACTGCTCCATTCTCTGCCATTTAGGAATTAAATATTTTTTTTTATGCAGCCCTGGTCTCACCTCCCTGCATGTGACTTGCACACGTTAAACACTTCCTATAAAGAGAGATCTAATGTTTAAATGTCCTTTATTGCAAAGTTTGTTTAATTTAGAATTTATTATCTCCTGCACTGTTAATCGCCTTAGCTTAATGAAGTAGTTTTGGTATATAGATAATGCCCCTCCTATCTCAGTGTTCAATTCTATGCAATTTAGGAGACTTTATGGGCATGATGTATACACTAATACAGCTCCATTATGCTAAAGTTGTTTTGGTGCCTATAGTGTCCCTTTAACTTCAGTCATCACACATGATCTTGATATCAATATTCTGAGATCGCAAGGTTAAAACAAGCACAGATCCAATTTGATCTGAACATCCTGGCTGACCTGTTTTATATAGGGCATTGTTGATGACAATAGGTGACGAGTGTTTGTTCAAAATTTACTTTAATATGACAAGATGTTTCAAATCCTACATTTCAAGTATGAATGCCGTGCATTTGGTTAAGTTTATTAATGAGGGCTTGTTAATAAAGGTTTTGTGGTGTTGCTTCCATATGTGATCAACATAGAGGAGGTGTGGGTGATGTTCTGCTCATGGGCAAACATCTCATAATTTTTTAGTGAAAAGGTTCATTGTTAGGAAAAAATAATCCTATGGTTTATCAAGTCCTTTCAGTGTTAAATTTGATAGTACTGCTAATGTATCAAAAAGATGGTTTTGGAAAAATTGTGATTACTTAAAGGACCACTACAGTGCCAGGAAAACGTACTCTATAGTGTGCCCCCACCCTCAGGGCCCCCCTCCCGCGGGGCGGATGGAGAGGAAGGGGCTAAACTTACCTCTTTCTCCAGCGCCGGGCAGGGAGCTCTCCTCTCCGCCTCCTCTTCGGCTGAATGCGCATGCGCGCAAGAGCTGCGCGCGCATTCAGCCAGTCTCATAGGAAAGCATTATTAATGCTTTCCTATGGACGCTGGCGTCTTCTCACTGTGATTTTCACAGTGAGAAGCACGCAAGCGCCTCTAGCGGCTGACAAGAGACAGCCACTAGAGGCTGGATTAATCCTAACATAAACATAGCAGTTTCTCTGAAACTGCTATGTTTATAGAAAAAAGGGTTAACCCTAGCTGGACCTGGCACCCAGACCACTTCATTAAGCTGAAGTGGTCTGGGTGCCTATAGTGGTCCTTTAAGCTTGACTGTTTAATGCAAGGTGTAGGCCTGTTACCAAATCGATAATGGTAAGCATATTCTTGAATATTGCAATTGCAACCGTGAGATTGTTATTGAGTCAACCTCGTCAAGAGCTCTTTGGTAGTAGATTAACGTGTTGCTAATTAACAAACGATGGATTGTCATTTACCCCTATGTTGATATTTTGTGAGAATGCAGACTCCCAAAATGCCAGCAAAAAAAAAATTGATGTGTACAGTTCTGCGTTTATGTTTGCTCTGTATGGGGGACTGACTGAAGGACTTGTAGCAAAATTATTTTCTCAACTGGTGCACCAGGGATGCAAAATTAGGATTTGTTTTATTTATATTCTATTTTGCACTAGAAAACAAAGTCTGTATGAATATAATTAGAAAGGCTGAACACGGTGGATGCATGTCTCTTTTCAGCCTATGTAACTATGTAGGTCTGGAAGGGGGAAAATGATGCTAATATGGCACACAGTTGTAAAGCTTTTTTTAATAACAAGAAGTTTTCTAATAAAATGTTTTACCAGGAATAATGCCTGTCATTTTTCTTTAGTTTTCAAGTGTTAGACATGTATAGTTATGCAATGCTGTATCTATTCATTTAATAACACATGCCCACAGTGGGTTCCCTTCTAACACTAGAAATACTTTAGTTGGAACTGGATATAAACCGTGATAAATGCAGGAAGCTTAATAATCTGGGGGGAAATCTAATCCCCATCTTTATTTACTTCTATCGTTTACTCTGTTGTTGTATTCATTAAAGAAGTAAACTGTACTGTTAAAGGGACACTCCAGGCACCCAGACCACTTCTGCCCATTGGAGTGGTCTGGGTGCCAACTCCCACTACCCTTAACCCTGCAACTGTAATTATTGTAGTTTCTATAAACTGCAATAATTACCTTGCAGGGTTAATTCCTCCTCTAGTGGCTGTCTACTAGACATCCACTAGAGGGCACTTCCGGGATTCTAGCACAGATTGTCTGTGCTATAGCGTCGCTGGACGTCCTCACGCTATTTGAGGAACTCCAGCGTTTTCAATGCTTTCCTATGGGGAGGTCTAATGCCAATCAGCATCTCCATGGGGAGCGTTTAGCGCCTCCATGCAGACCCAATCTAATACACTGCCCCTCCCCCCATTCTAATACACTGCCCACAAATCCAATACACTGCCACCCCTCCCTACACTCTAATACACTAACCCTTCATCTAATACACTGCCCCTCCTCCCTTCACTCTGATTGAATACACTGTTCTTCCTCACAGCACTCTAATTTAAAACACTGCCTTCCCTCCCCCAATTTAATACACTGGCCCCCTCCTTCCCCCAACGTAATATAGTGCCCCCTCCATAAAATTATATACTGCCCATTCCCTCCCCAAATTAATACACTGTCCCCCTCCCCAATTTAACAAACTACACAGGAAGGTCCCCTATGCCCCTCTTCCCCTACTTTAAGATGAGCCACCTGTCCTCCAGTTTCGGTTCTTCTCTGCTCAAGGAGGCCAGATGCTCCGCTGGCACTGCGAGCAGGAGGGAAGGGGGAGTTGCTGGCCTGCGGGAGCACACGATCGGCCGTGGGAGGGAAGACCAGAATCATACAATGTGTGCGGCAAGTTTGACATGCTTGCTGTAATTAGTTCAGTGATATGAGGTATAGTTTATAAATACTGCATGTATTTCAACTAGAAAATGCTGATCAATGATGGTGTTAATCAAGCAGTTACATCACTAAGCTAGAAGGGTGCTTGTTATGAAAATGGCATGGTATAACTTAATACAGAAAAAATGACTTCTGCCTAGTATACTTTTAGATTATATTTTCTTCATTTTCAGTTACCTCGCTGCTGTTGCCTTAGAACCCCACTTTACTTGGTCAATGTTTTATTTTTTGTTTTGTGGCATAGGGGTACTCTGTCATATGGAATCATTTTTATTTAATATATCACTACTTTAATTATTTTTTTTATTAGTCTTAATGATGGTTTGTTTTGAAATGTGTTTTTTTTTAACATGTCAATATCTGTTTAAGTTATTTGGTTATGTAACTCCAACATCGACTTTGATCAATGTATGAATTCCACTCAAAATACATTAAAACGTTTTGGGAAAAAAATTAAACTAAAAGCACTCCAAGAAGGTAACAGGGTCAACACACATCCTAATACAACCCCACCCTCCCCCCACAAAAGCACCGTGATGCATGTGTGCATCTGTCTATCCCTAAATGGTGCCTATGTCAGCCAATTCTATGCACTCCCCCCGTGAGCACTTTAATGCTGGACACTTTGATTTCTGTCATCGAGAAAACATTTAAACAATGTCTATGTATCCTGGTTCCATTGATAGCACAATAGTATTTAAAGTTTGTACACGACTAAGTGGATTTCTTAATACACACATTTTGGGGGTGTCAAATCTGCTTTAAAATTAGTATCTTTTCTGTGGTCCAGATTTATCAATAACATGGCTCAACTCCAATCGGTTGAAAGCCTGGTGGAGACTTTCATACTTGTTGGTGTATAGGTTGGGGTCAAACATCCATCCAAACTTCTTTTACCTCCTGTCATTTAATTTCTCAGCTGTATCACTGACTGAGGACATTGGGAGATAAGATCATAACCAGTGATTTCAGTCTTTATTATATTTCCATTATCATGGAATTGTGATAGCTATTGTTGATCTATTCTAGAAGAATTTCATTAATGATTTTATTTCCTCTATCAGTTGTTGCGGTGTTTGTTTGTTTTTAATGTGTTGCAGTGAATCGATTCATCTTTGTGACCAGATTTTCATTTAACAGAAAACATATATAAGAATAAAAGCAAACAAGGTTGTTGATTTCTTTAAAAAAAAGTTTCCCCATAGAGGTTTTATTGTACACAAAATAAATAAATTACAATTGACAAAGCAAAAAAGCACAAGTGGCTTTTAAAGTGCAATTCACACAGGACATTAGCTGGAGTCTCCACCTGGTAGGACGAGACTGCAGCATTGAACCAGGAAACCAGGGTTTTGTGTTTTTCCATTTTCTTAGCTCATTAATCTTAAGGCATAGCTGAAATGGAAATACCTCCCTATTACCTGAGGCTATACCCAGATTCACCACAAGGTGGTGTGCACGCACAAAGCACACTCACCCTTGTTCATATCTCTGGAGCCCTTTGTTAAAATAATGCCATGCAGACAGACATGAGCTAAACTCTCAGTTGCTGACTCTTCATTAACTTACCCACACTGATTGTAGGGATTTCATTAGTCAAAACAACTTCTATCTAATCGAACGTTTCCATGTTAACATAATATTTGATACACAATTTATACCATCAACTGAAGAGGAATTAAAAAAAAATAAAAAAATAACTTGGTCTGTGACAGACGCTACCGATGTAAAATGACAGTATATGAATTACACCGTGGCATATGACACCAAGCGTGCACAAGAATTCTGTGCTACTGTAAAACTTGCCAACTTTTTCCCCATTCCTCACACAGTTCTATCTACTGTCAGCCACATTTCGGAACCACAAAACATTGTGCTCATAGTCCTCTTGTCCAAAACGTATCTCAATTGGTTAAGCCCTTGCAATCAAAATTGTCCTGAAAATATTAGTCCTTTCGATGTACACTGGCATCGACTTAACTAGATTTGCTCCCCTTTAGTGCACAAACTCGTCACCTTTGTGTCTCATTGTTGTGCCTCCATGGAGTCAGTAATGCCATAAACATTCCATGTTCACATCTTCATGAGAACTTAGACCTTGGAAGAACAGCAACAGAGGTTGAGCTTATTCTTCAGACTGAGGTGGCTGTCCGTACTTTGGCAGATAGTACCTGCTTAAAGCGTCTTTTTAAGTCCTGCATGTTTGGAGACTTTGGTCTTGGGATGAGAGAATTTTTCCTTTTTTCGGGTGTCCCCGTGGTCTGATGTTTGCTAATTTCTTTACAGAGTACCTGGAATGCATTGTACACATCAATATAGTTCTCACTAACACTCACTTCATAGAACGTGCACCCCAACATATTGGCCAACTGAAGTCCACTTTGTGGCTCCACCTGTTTCAGGTGAAGAAGGTCTGCTTTGTTGGCAACAACAACAATAGGAATTCTGTTGTCTGGGTGAAGCTGCCTCACGTGCTGGTGAAGGTGACTTATAAGTTCGTAGCTTTTACAGTCGGTGATGGAAAATACAATAACTACAGCATCTGCCCATCGGATTGATCTGTTGAGCTGTTCATTGCACTCCAGATTCGACTCATTCATCTGAAAAGGAAAGAAAAAGAAAAAAATATGTTAAACAAATAAAATTAAATCTTCAGGGAACACTGTTCCTACAAAGAAGACATTAGCAGAAAATTCCACAGAGTACTTAGCGTGAGTGCTACGAAGATACTGTATAAATCTGTCTGGTCTTTCACCTCCCTAACCTAAAGGATGTTGATCCAGCTGCAAAATCTGGAATAAGATATACTTGAGAATACTATACTTGCGTGGAAATTACAACTAGGAGAGGGGAAAGACTTTGTAGTGGGACAAAAAGGGAAATGAGCTGGCTAGACAGCGAGTCTGGAAAGTATAAGATATAAGCTGGAAGCATTTAGATCTGGACACATGCCCAGCCCTAACGGCAAGAACCAGACAAGTCTCTCTGTACTTCACGTGAATATTAGACGGAATGTAAACTGTAATGAGGCCACATCTGCCTCAGTTCGGCCATTTCAAATGTTTATATAAAGTTCAATAGTTCACAGAATCACCTCTATTTCAACAAAAAAACAGAAAACTTTCTGCACAAAACCCACCATTTTCTCAAGTTTGTATTAAAGCAGAGCTCAGACAGAACCCACCATAAAAAGGCAGTTTTCTAGAAATTCCATTAGGTGATGGCCACCAAAATAAAAGTCATGCCGAACCTAAGCTGTTGACCCTGCACTACTAATAAAGCTAATTACTTCAAGTATTATGTTGCCCCCTGGCCATTTCAGAGATTAACCAAAATTCAGACAAGCTTGACAGAGAAAGTGAATTTACCTGTACACCTGGAGTATCTTGAACTTGAATGGCCAGATTCATTCCATCTATTTGGACTTGTCTGCTGTACAGGTTTCCTAGGGAAACAATCAACCAATTCATTAGTCAAGTTTCAGCTTATTTGCACTAGTAACGCACACTATTCTATGTTTTTTAATTACAATCAATAAAGTCTAAGAAGCTTTATAGGCGGCTTCGCTGTATCTTTATGAAGCAAACATAATGGGAAGATCAAAAACAATTGTGCTTACCTGCATTCCTCTCATAGTCGCCAATAAACCTCTTGGTGAGAAATCTGACCACAAGAGCTGAAATAAATAAAAGGACAGAACAGTTAGCTGCAAGGTTCTATAGATACAATGCCTGCCTTTTATATATGTATATTGTTTAATAGTACCACACACACTGTATGTCCTAAAGCACCCACACATTCCATAACACTGCACTACCATTTCCTAGACTGTGCTATGCTATTCCAGTATTCCACAATTGTGTACAGCAAATGTTGCCATTCACCAGAATCTCTGCAGATTCTGCCACTCACACAGGGATTCTATAAAAAAAAAACAGGGAGCCATGACAGTCCATCCCTGTATCCAATAACCCATCAGATGACAGTTGGGGTGATTACACATTCTCAATAGCCATTTGATTTACTAATGTGAGTATAATTGTGATTCTTTTTTTTTGCCACACTTTCCATAGATAAACCCAGCCATCCTTTAAATGTTAATAACAAACTACTTTCAGCATTAATGCTTATGGCTATTTCCCAATTGCACACTAACAATATGAGACTCAATCAGGCTGACAATATTAAAGCCAAAAGTACAAATAATATCAATATATTGAGTTAACTGAAAAACAGAAAAAATATAAACTATATACGTTGTTCTATGTTTCAGGTAACTTAATATATTTCTATTCTACATATACAACGCATGCAGGTCAGTTAAGGTTATACAGTGAGGAATGTAGACTCACCTGTCTTGCCCACTCCGCTGCCCCCAATGACAGAGATCTTAATGACCCTGCTGTTAGGGCTGCCATGGCTGGCAGTGTCTGTGGCTGTGCCCGGTGGGTACTCGGTAATAGTGCACATGTTCTGGATCAGACGCATCTTTCCCAGGTAATATGAGTGCTCAGATCCAAGCTGGGGCAGGAGTATCCTCTTAGGGAAGGCTGATACAATGAATACAGTGCTGCTCTGTGCCCACTGCAGGAAAGGCTGATACAATGAATACAGTGCTGCTCTGTGCCCACTGCAGGGAAGGCTGATACAATGAATACAGTGCTGCTCTGTGCCCACTGCAGGGAAGGCTGATACAATGAATACAGTGCTGCTCTGTGCCCACTGCAGGGAAGGCTGATACAATGAATACAGTGCTGCTCTGTGCCCACTGCAGGGAAGGCTGATACAATGAATACAGTGCTGCTCTGTGCCCACTGCAGGGAAGGCTGATACAATGTTTACAGTTCTGTTCTCCAGTCCCGGACACTGTGAGAGCTGCCTGGTTGCACGCGATGTTTTGTTTCAATCCTAAAACTCCAAGGTTCCACCCTTTGCATTTCTCGGCCAATCAGAGCTGCCGCTCTCCCTCTTTAGGCAGCTTGTCCCCGCCCCCTGTCTCCTTCCATTCCTTTCAGAATGTGCAAAGCCTGTAGGTTCTTTTATTTCATAATAAACAGGAGCAGTGTGGATAGGTTTGCTTTTTAATAAGTGTTATGAAATAATATTTTGTCACAGAACACTCTGTGCTTGTTGTAATCAATTCCTGCTCCCTGGTAGCTTAAAAAACTCAAAAACAATAAAATAAATAAATATATAAATATATATTTGTATTCAATGACACACTGCAAAACTATGGGAAAATTCTGCATTTGGAATGCCACATAAATCAAAACTGCAGAAACCCAAACATATACAGGGTTATTTACTAAATTGAGACTTTGAAATTTATGGTCAAAATAGCCAAAGCTTAAATTTGAAATTCACTGTAAATTGTCACTTTAGTAAGATAACATTGATATAAAGTATGGCGTGGTGGAAACCAGTACAGACTGGCCCTTGTGTACACTCCACAGAAAATGGGGGGATGATAAACCCTTATTTTACCTAATATAATACCTGGGGGAGAGATTCATTGAATTAGTTACAACACCCAGCTTTAAATATTTTTAGGATACATTTCTCAGTAGCCCAAGATTTACAGCTCAAAGCCTTCCCTGGGGCTTCCACTGTGAGAAAACCTACATTTGTAAATTACGTGCACTTCATCAATTGATTGAATAGGTTTTAGTCTGGGAAACTGATAACATCTGCTTCTGCTTGCTTGTTGGCTTTCGTTATCATTCAATCAGTGTGAGTAAAACTGTATTTAGTATTGTGAGCAAACATACTGCAATCATAAAATTCACAAAATGTCAATATAGGGAATGATTTTCTGAAATATCGAGATGCCTGTGGCATTTAACTGGAGCAGTCTAAAACAATTCATGCGAGTATAAATCCTGATACATGGGAAGTGGATATGTAGTGGGTGTATAATACATACTGCAAATGTTCTCTAACTGCGGAAACAGATTGGCTTGTCATCTGTAAAACACTTCTAGGAATTCAGGGTACTTCTATATTCTGTGTAATGTCACAATTTAAATACATCCAGTTTATTAGCATTATTTTATACATTGCTGCAAACTGGTAAATTGTACATGAAAAAGATGAATATTTACCCTCCTTTTGTAAAAATAAAGTAGAGCTACACCACTATCACTATTTTCAAATTTCTTTTTTTTTTACTGAAGAGCGTTGATGAATTTTACTCTGTTTAAAGGAAATATGATGTGTACTAATTCTGTTCCTGTATAGATAGATATTAGATAGACGGATGGATGGATGGATGGGTAGTGATAGATGGATGGATAGACAGATATTCATACACTTAGCAATGTGTTTTATGTGCTTTTCTCGAACTGTAAACATTGCTGAAAACTAGGTCACCGATTCATTAACGAAACACCATAACATATTGCATGAGAAACACTTTAGAGAGGAATTGTCATTTCCCTGCAAAGTATGCAAATTAGCTAACACTTCCAGTGCTGTACAGATGGCGCACGTCTGCCTACAGAAATTCTCGAGGAAATGCCAAGCTCGCTTGCACCCATACATCATTTCTCTATTAGATGCTCAGACATGTAAGCCTAAAGCATAATGGGACAGTGATGTTGCCCCAACACAGAAGTCCTCTTCACCAACTGTGCGAGTATGTTAATCATATTTTGTTAGGATTAGGGTTTTTCCTCTGTTTCCCTGACATTTGTGACATTTCTTTAACAGGTCAGTGATGCCTTAATAGAAACACAGTTCAAAGGGACACTCCAGGCATCCAGACCACTTCTGCCCATTGAAGTGGTCTGGGTGCCAACTCCCACTACCCTTAACCCTGCAAGTGTAATTATTGCAGTTTTTATAAACTGCAATAATTACCTTGCAGGGTTAACTCTTCCTCTAGTGGTTGTCTATCAGACAGTCACTAGAGGGACTTCCATGTTCTTAGAACACGAAAATGTTTTAAGCAAGGACCTCCAGCGTCACCTAAATCCCCATAGGAAAGCATTAAATAATGCTTTCCTATGGGGAGGTCCAATGCGTCCAATGCGTCCAATGCGCATGCGCGGCCATTGCCACACATTAGGTCTCCCCCGCCGGCTGACGTCGGTGGGGGAGGAGAATAGGCGGAAAGTACCAGAGTACTACGCTAAGTCACTGAAGAGTACTCCGGTAAGTCACTGAAGGGGTTTTAACCCCTTCAGCAACTTGGGATGGGGGGTGGGAGGAAGAGGGGCACTACAGGGTCCTGCAGTGCGAGCAAAACTAATATGTTTTCCTGGCACTGGAGAATCACCTTAAATGAAAGTTGCTGTTATAACTTAATTTACTTTTTATACTTACCATTTTGACCGCAACATTGTGAAAGTGAATTGATTTGTCCCATGACATGTATAACTGAACTCACGCTGAATGTTACATATTTTCTAAACAATGAAAAATGTACTCTGCATACAAATGATAGACATGTGGAATTACACAGTTGATGCAATAGAATTTTTTTAACTAAATTAAAATAAACATTGATAAATAATATTTTTGCTCTGAGCTACTGAAGGTTGTTATCAGTCTTCTTTACAGGTTGAAAAATGTCTGTACCGTACAGTACAAGGTTATCTGTACTAGTTTCACTGTGAATCACATTGTATGACTGGCAGCAATGCTTTCTTTGACCACTAGGGGGATTATGAAGCCATCACACTTGGCTCTATGTTACTGCCAGTTTCTTCTTTTGACTGTGTGCTGGCTACAGTCCATGTATTTGCATAATATTCACTTGGCAGCTGTTCCAATTTTATCTGCTTATCAGATATGAATTCCTTTTTGGAGTCCAGCATTGCCAGGCATTCATGAATAGAATTTGTGCATGGCCAAAAGCAGCATTCTTACTTACCTAGTAGCTAAAATCTGCAGCACAAACAAAAGCTTATAGCAATACTCTTCTCAAGAACTAACACAGAGACAACTGCGAAAAAAGAGCATTTTAATTGTTATGAGACGGAGCATTAAGAGTTGCTGGGGGTGGTTTGTGGGCTGTAGATCTCTACTGGTAATGGAGGGAGCAGGAGAATATTTGTATTTTTTTTATTTCTTTTCATTTCACACAAGGCAGCTGCTTTTCAAGAGAAAGATCAGTACACGCTTCAGCAGCACTTATACTCAACTTGGAACAATACAGAGAAGGGTATGAAGGACCCTGCAAAAGGATGGATGGCAAATTCCTGAAGTGTTCCATATTTAAAACAAACATAAAAGAAAGATCAGTAGTATAGTGTCCTGCAAGGTCACTTAGAGGGACAGAATGATGGTGCCCCTTTATATGACTGCAGGGTAGGAGTGCAGGGGAACAGAATTTTAGGGCACGTGGCAGAATTATGGAGGGATCGCAGTTCGTGCTTGGTTGTGCTGCTAGGGTTTCTACCAGGCTATGTTTTCATTGAGGTCATGGCACATTAGCAGCACACTGTCCATGGATAGAGAGGATGGAACATAACATAAAAAGCAGGGATATGTCGTGACACATCCCCACATCTCTGTTAGTATAGGGGTCATAGACTTTTGCTTTATCATTAAGCCCCAGGTGTTTCTTTAACCTAGCAATGTCCCCGAGATGGAGAACTATGGCTAGCAGACTTCGGAGAATTTATGTTTTTGGGGTGTAGGTGTAGAGGATAGCATTACAGGGTTTAGAAGAATTAGGTTTAGGGTAAATTAGGGGCACAAGCAATGAGAGGGTGCTCTATGGGAGAAGGGTGAATGATGCAATCTGGTGAGGTGCTGTACTGGAAATGAAGGATGTGAGATTGAGTGCACCCTTTATTTATAATAATATATAATATAATGCTTACACAGTGCAACATAGAGCTGCTATAACATTATTTTAAAAAT
The DNA here is from genome assembly GCA_933207985.1 of Pelobates cultripes. Lineage (NCBI taxonomy): Eukaryota > Metazoa > Chordata > Amphibia > Anura > Pelobatidae > Pelobates > Pelobates cultripes. The sequence goes on along the minus strand of OW240917.1, from coordinate 73,461,287 downwards.
AAATAAAATGATTTCCCTAGTGAAACACGGTGTCCAAACTGATCAACTACTGCAGACCTCATAATTAATTAATGCCCTGACAGTATAAACATATAAAATTAAGCACTGTGTTCAGACTCCCACGACTCCTGGGCAGCAGCAATGACTATCATACACATCAACCCTAATACATACAATAAAAAACATAGAAAAAAGTTACTTGCGCATTATCCCAAGTCTCTATGCACATTTAAATCACTGGAGGTTTATTAGTATCTCAAAAGTGGCCATTTAAGTGTAAGCTCACCTACATCAAGTCAAAACCTCTTAGGTGAGTCCTAGACTAACAATTCACCTTGCTGTCTTCAGCTCAAGGCACAATCTCTAATGAGACACAGAGGGTTATTTTTCTAAACTCCCTATATACTTATTAACCCTTAATAGGGGACACATGGGATGGGTAACAGCATTGTAACGTAACTGTGTGATACAAAACCAAATACAAACATACACAACTGAGCCCTGTGCTCAAACTCCCACTACTCCTGGGCAACAGCAATGACTATAGTACACTTGAGTCCCAATACATACAATAAAGTTACATGCGCACTATCCCAAATCCCTATGCACATTTAAATATCTGGAGATTTTTTTTTTTTAGTATCACTCCAATGGTCAATAGGCCTGGCAGTTACAGAGTTAATAACACAAGTTATAGGCTTACCATGTTTGTAATTCAAACTAGACCTGCACATGCACCATCCACCTGACATTTTGGGGGATGCTTCTTTAATATGGGAACACACAGAGTGACTACCGCATGTTGTGAATCAATTTATTTTAAGAACTCTTTTCCATTCACACAAAATATTTTGTTTCACAACTCCCCCTTCATTCTTTTTTTATATATATATAGACATTCTATTTTAGATTCTGGCAAAATTCAGGAAAGATAATCAAAGCACTGTTCACGTTATAAATAGAAGTGAGGAAAAACACAAAACTCCAAATATGCTGCTTTTAGATTCTGGCACTGGAAAATGAGTAATAAATTAGAATATTTTGAGGTTATAACATCACAATGCTGCAGACGTTTTATACCATTCTTCAGCAGCTTGCTACTTAGGGATTTCAGGAATAAAGAGATTTGTTTTATATGTTGTTACAAATATTGATATTCACTATTATTGTTTAAGTTTTTATAAAGTTTCATCCTTAGTAAAGCTAGAATTGATGGAGGTCAATGTGAGTAGTTTGGCCTTTTCTGCTATTTAGTCTGTCAGTATCTCTAACATGTCGCTTCTAGCCCAAACAGGCTACCGGTGCCTCCCACGCTCTTGTCATAGAGTCTGTTTTCTAAGTGATCACTTTAAACCACACCTGTCTGCACCCTCCAATGCACCTCGGGCCTGGCCTTTGCACTATCAACTGATGCCCTGAGAACATATTTGTCAGGATGAAATATTGCCGCTGCTTTCAGGTAACACCCTCAATGTGTTATAAAAAATAAATAAATAAAAAAAGTTATACCATTTTCCCCCTGTAAAACACAGGACCCTTAGCTGAAAACGTGAAACGCCATTTTGTTTTTCAATTGAAAACACAGTATAGCAATTATTGTTGGTTCCTACAGTGTGTGATTTATAATGCGGAGCAGTGTTTCTCAACAATGAAAATATATAGTTCTCAGTATTAACGTTATTCACTAAAGTGAGAATTTTGAATTTAAAGCAAAAGCAGCCATATTGGAATTTTCCAGTTTGGCTATTTTGCCCGTAAATTTTAAATTCTCACTTCAGTGAATAATCCAGTATATGTTTTTTTTACACATTTCAGCATTTGGTCAAAGTACCTCAAGGACTCTTTTTACCTTTGGTCTGCCAATATTTCCATAAGGATTAGCCTGGGACCCCGTAACAGTTGCATTATACTCTGACAAACTTAATAAAGTAATAGGAATATATTAATTTACTGGTTTATTGAGTTTATTGGAACACTTCAATGACAATATCAGCATGGAAATACTTAAAGGACCACTATAGGCACCCAGACCACTTCAGCTCAATGAAGTGGTCTGGGTGCCAGGTCCCTCCAGTTTTAACCCTGCAGCTGAAAACATAGGGTTAATCCAGCCTCTAGTGGCTGTCTCACTGACAGCCGCTAGAGGCGCTTCTGCGATTCTCACTGTGAAAATCAAAGGAAAGCATTGAGTAATATTTTCCTATGGGCTGTTTGAATGCGCGCGCGGCTCTTGCCACGCATGCACATTCGGCGATGACTTCGGCAGGAGGAGGAGAGTTCTCCAGTGCCAAGGGAGCCCGGCGCTGGAGAAAGGTAAGTGGCTGAAGGGGTTTTAACCCCTTCAGCCAAGTGGGAGGGAGATGCCATGAGGCTGGGCCTTATGACCCTATAGTGTCAGGAAAACACTATAGTGGTCCTTTAAATCAAACTCACCTCTATTCCTGCGGTGAGAGAGTTTCTTCACTGCAGTTTGCTTCTTCGTACTGTGATATGTATTACTGATGCCTTGTGCCCATTCAGATGCTTCGCATACCGAAGACACACTTACAATCGCTCTCATAGAGAAACATTGACACCACTTTTTCTTCATGAGAAGCATTCCGCGACAAAGTTCAAAGCAATGAAGCAGGAAACCAAGCGGGCTGTCTACTTGACAGTTGCAAGGTGTTACTAAAGGCATTTATAAAAGTCCAGATTTCTCTTGAAATTGTTGCTTCCATAAATAAAACCTGCAGGGATATGCAGTTAACCCCTAAGCCACGTGAATAAGTTGAAGTACTTTAGAGGAATGGAGTGTTCTTTATCAGAAAATACCTTCAGGCAGTTTGAGAGCAATATTTGTTAGGTAGCAATCATAAATCAATAATTCTGAAATAGCAGAAGAATAGGCAGACGACGAAGCCAAATTTGAGAACTCCCAAACAAAACCAAAGCAGGCCAGAGCACTCGGAACAGTGTGGAACTGACTGAGCAGAACACAGAGAGCCGCCTGAGTGTAAAGGAGATATAAGATTTATATAGGTCATTTCACATGTAGACCTTACTGCACATTGTTATCAGGCACATTTTTTTTGCTTTATATTATAATATTAATTATATTTGTATATTTTAAAAGGGTTTTGTCTCCAGAACAGGTAAGAAAAATAGAAGATTATAGTCACCTTCACCTGGAGTTTCATACAGACACTGAATAGCATATCCAGGCAGATTTGCATATTGCTAATTCTGCAGGCAAGAGAGATATTTTGTGTTAATTATTGTCTTCCCCACCCCTTTATAAATATGTCATTATAAGTTTCTCTATGTTGTCTTATGTGATTATATTGTTTGTATATTTTTTTTAGTTGTCGCAGTAATCTATATGTAAGGAACAAGTGGGCCGATCCTGAGTAAAAAAATAATGCTGAGTATGATAGTTCCTTTTGTAACTGTGTGTCCTGTGTGGATCTTTAGGGATCCCAGTAACAGAGTCTTCAGACCTGTTGGCTGGCTCCATGATCCCTTTAGCCTGGGGGCACGTTAAAAAAAAGAGCCTTAAGTGTCTTTGTAAAGACATGAGCATTCACTATAAGCTTAGCTATAGAAGAATAGGCAGAGGGGATGATACCTGCTTGGAAGAAGAGTTTGGTTAGGTAGAAGAATTCCAGAGAGATCCCAGTCATTCCATGCTCGCTTACTAAATGCTAGGAAGTGGATTTTGCAGAGGTACTTGGTCGGCATACAGGAGCTCCAGTAAAAAGATTACAGATCTCACTCTGTAACCTAGACTGAACACAATCTAAGTTTCTTAAATTTTTTTACATTTAAATCATTCATTTTTCCTAGGTCAGTCTAGATTGCTATTATAAAAAGAATGATTACTAAAAGGTCTTTGTGACGGAACGCTGGCACTCCGACTGAGTACCTCCGCCAATCGATGCTCCTAGCGCTTGCCGAGGATTCCAAGCACTCCAACCGACACCATCAGCACTGCAGACCCCACTTCCAGCGATGCAACTGCGCTGGGGTCTCTGCTGTCTCCACCCACCCTGGACCCAAGGCCAGGATCCAGCTTCCAGTGGGTGAACCTCTCTTTCCCCAGAGAGCAGGAACAAGCTCTTAGCAGAACTTAGTGATCATACCCTGGGGAGTATAGTGATTATAGCAATCCCCAGAGTGTATTTCTCCAATCCCCCAAACATGAGCCAAGGCTTAATGCTGGAACAAGACTGATTTACTGGCACACAGAACTCACAATTTATGCAACACAAAACTCCTCCTCTGGGCCAGGCTAGATAATTGAGTTTCTACAATACACAAAGCTCAATTATCTGCTGGCCAGAAACATTACAATTTTTACAGCATTCATAACTTCTAAAATATACATCACAGGGACCCCAAAACATGCAATAACCCCATAAAAAGTATATCCTTGGAACCGGGGGATCTGGGTGAACCACATATCCAAAATTCACCCAGATCCGTTCAGTACTTTGGAAAATACAGTTTAATGCAGATTCTGCAGAACATATACAGGCTAAATGAAAAACAATTACTGTATAATGTGTCCCCTGCTGTATAGTCCAAAACCACTGCACGATGTCTCTGTGCACCAAATACTGGCGAGATGGCACCGTGTTGAAAAGTCCAAACAGTGTCTGTGAGTTAAAATGGCCGCCATCCATTGTTCTCACCATATGCTTCTGATACAGGAAATGGTGGCCACCCAGTAACTCCACAGTATGTCCCCAGATGGTTCTTAAAGGGCCAGCAGCAGCACAACACAAATCCATTTTGCCCAAATCATGTCTTTAAAGGGCAATACATCCCAGGGGCCATAGTCACAGGGCAAGAGGCGGGCAAGCAGTCCTCTCCAGGCACAAGTGGCGAAGGGCACTTCGTCACACATCTTCCCTTTGGAGGGAAGACTAAACAGGTACCTGACCTTCTGCCGGTCAGTATCTAGATTAGTCGGGCAGCCCACCCACAAAGAAAAATATGCAGAGTAACCCCCCCACAATAAATGGTACTGGCCTGTAGGTTCAAGTTTGTAGTGGGACGGCGCAGCACTCTCGGTCTCCCTGGTGCAGCTAGGCAAACTGCTGGTGTTGCTTGGGGGGCAGAGGCCAGCGGCGCTCTGCCCTACTGCCAGCTCTTCCACTGGGGTAACCCGTGGTAAGTCAGGCTCTGATACAGGGGAAAAGGGGGGGCAGAGGCTAACAGAGCTCTGCCCAGATGCCAGCTCTTCTGCTGGGAGGGGGTCAGTGGGTATCGCAGGCTCATCCACTGCCCCCAGGACCCAGTTGGGATGTAGCTGGGGAGGGGAAGTTTCGCTTACCTCCTCCTCCTGGCATCCCTGCGGGGTTGGTTGGGGATCTGGACCACCCGTCCAGCCTCCCTGTAGGACTGGTACAGAGACCGCGGTCCCATCTGCGCCTGTGTGGTTAGGTTTGTCTTCCCCCTCTCCCGGTATCTCTGGCTGCTGTTGGAGGGGGAGGCTGGTTGCCCCCACACCCCAGGACGCTGGTTGCTGTAAGGTAGAGGGATCGACCATCACCTCCTCCTGGAACTCAGGCCGCCGCTGGGGAGAGAGACCAGTTGTCTCCTCTCCCTGTATATTATACTGCCGCTGGGGACCTGGGCTGACTGCCCAGCATCCCTGTAGGGCTGGCAGAGAGACTTCGGTCCCATCTCCGCTTGCCATCTCTCTGTGTCCCCAGGACAAGTCTATGAGGTCGCCCACCTCCGGCTGCTGTTGGAGAGGGAGGCCGGTTGCCTCCCCTCCCCAGGACGCTGGTTGCTGTACGGGGGAGGGATCTACCATCACCTCCTCCTGGAACTCAGGACGCCGCTGGGGAGAGAGACCGGTTGTCTCTTCCCTCTGTACGGTGCACTGCCGCTGGGAAGGGAGGTCGCTGCTCTCCTCTCCCTGTAACTCACTCTGTCGCTGGAGACGGGGTGTCAATACCCCCAAACTCCACAGTTGGTACTCGTAGTTCCGTGCGTCTTGGTTCTCAGTACTCAACATGCGCATCACTTGATGGACCACCTCATCTGAAGGGTTTGGGCCAAACCAGACCAGCCGCGCCTTTACTTCCTTCATGAAATCAGCACCCTCATAGCACTGTGACAGGCGGATTTGCAATTCACTGGCTGCTGTCCAGGGTCTTGCTAGCTCCATGTTGCTGTAGGTAGGGACGCTGCGCAGAGGCTAGCGTTGCCCTCAATTATAAATCCGTAACTCCACACGTTACCGGTGTCTCCGAGCTGCTGGTCCTCGCACTAGGACGCCATCCCGCCGCTGCCACCAAATGTGACGGAACGCTGGCACTCCGACTGAGTACCTCCGCCAATCGATGCTCCTAGCGCTTGCCGAGGACTCCAAGCACTCCAACCGACACCATCAGCACTGCAGACCCCACTTCCAGCGATGCAACTGCGCTGGGGTCTCTGCTGTCTCCACCCACCCTGGACCCAAGGCCAGGATCCAGCTTCCAGTGGGTGAACCTCTCTTTCCCCAGAGAGCAGGAACAAGCTCTTAGCAGAACTTAGTGATCATACCCTGGGGAGTATAGTGATTATAGCAATCCCCAGAGTGTATTTCTCCAATCCCCCAAACATGAGCCAAGGCTTAATGCTGGAACAAGACTGATTTACTGGCACACAGAACTCACAATTTATGCAACACAAAACTCCTCCTCTGGGCCAGGCTAGATAATTGAGTTTCTACAATACACAAAGCTCAATTATCTGCTGGCCAGAAACATTACAATTTTTACAGCATTCATAACTTCTAAAATATACATCACAGGGACCCCAAAACATGCAATAACCCCATAAAAAGTATATCCTTGGAACCGGGGGATCTGGGTGAACCACATATCCAAAATTCACCCAGATCCGTTCAGTACTTTGGAAAATACAGTTTAATGCAGATTCTGCAGAACATATACAGGCTAAATGAAAAACAATTACTGTATAATGTGTCCCCTGCTGTATAGTCCAAAACCACTGCACGATGTCTCTGTGCACCAAATACTGGCGAGATGGCACCGTGTTGAAAAGTCCAAACAGTGTCTGTGAGTTAAAATGGCCGCCATCCATTGTTCTCACCATGTGCTTCTGATACAGGAAATGGTGGCCACCCAGTAACTCCACAGTATGTCCCCAGATGGTTCTTAAAGGGCCAGCAGCAGCACAACACAAATCCATTTTGCCCAAATCATGTCTTTAAAGGGCAATAGTCACAGGGCAAGAGGCGGGCAAGCAGTCCTCTCCAGGCACAAGTGGCGAAGGGCACTTCGTCACAGTCTTGATTTACAGCAATGCATCGTGACCTTTGATAAGCAGTAACCATAACTGTGATCCTCATTAGAGAGCGGTGAAAGTATTATTATATTTGCTAACTTGTTGGTCAGGGTATTTGCTGGTGGAGGGGGGCTAATACAGAGAATACTGGTATGAATTGCAAATGAAAGCTGATCATTCTTTTGGTCCTAATGTACGGAATACATTCTTTATTTTATGTATTTTAGCTGTCTATTACTTCAGTGTTTAGGGAGGGTTGGTCTCAAATTGTGGAATTGACTCTACTTCAGCCAGCTGAAAATACAAGTTTAAAAAAATCCAAAACACCAGCAGCAAACGGGTGGGTGAAGAGGTCTTTATTGGTGCAGACACATACTTGAACTGATTGCTGTCTCTTTTTTCAGCTGTAATTTGTATGGATAAGGTTTAATGAGCTCATCATTCTACACACTCACCATGTGTTGACAAGTGTAGATTTAGGGAGCCCAGACGTATGTAGCAGTGACTGTAACAATGTATACACAGGTCTCTGCTGGTGTTTTTTTTACCTGCTTCGACTCTCCTGGGTGTGTTTGAACGACAGGGTGGATCTGTAATTTACTAAGTATTTACGGTCTTCTTTCTGTTTTACAACACATTGCAGACAGGTGTAACCAATGTCTGATGGGGGATACTACACTATGGGTACTGTGTGCTAAGCTTAGCAATAAATGCTGCTGATTATACCTTAATCCATAATAATATTAATCACTCATTATTTTGTGTCTCAAAGTTTTAGGAGGAATTTCTATAAAATATATATTGCAAATATTTGAAATGTATTCACCTGCTTTTACCTTGATTGTCATGTTTATATTTATTGGGAAAATGTCACAGTGTGCTAAACTGTTTGCTATACACATTCTGTTTTTGGTTATAATGTCATAAATTACCAAACCATTCAGTGATTTAGTCAGTGAACATTTTTAAAATGTTTCATTTTTATTGTAAGATGCAGACATAACACATTTGCACAAGTACATATGGTTTGGCATAATGGTAAACAGAGAGTCACACATTACTGGCAGTCCCATAGTATACTGGTATTGGTCAACAAGTAACGCCTAAGCATACATTTTTACCCATCGTGTTTTGTAGGTTGGAGGGCAGAAATATCTCTGTATGTGGGGTGTTCACATCCCAGAGATCTTAGGTCTTAGGGTGGGGATACCAGGGGCAATGCAACACTGGTAGCTATAAGCAGCCTAGCCCTCTGGAGGGTGCGGGGGACGTCTTTGTAACCTCGGTGAAGTCACAGGAGTTCGTGCAGGTGCACAATTAAGAATCCATAGTGTAGAATATGCATAGAGCGTGTAAATATGGGTATGCAACTGTGTGGGGCACCTGGTGCACAGTAGTGCATGGGACCCAGCCAGATCTTGGGTGTGGTTCGGGGAAGTGGCGTACACACAACCCATGGGGCCCCAGTGCAAAAACTGATCTGTGGGCCCCCCCCGCGCATTTGCTCTGCGCGGGCCTGGGCCGCAACAAATGGTGGCGGGCACCCGGTCGCAGGGGTCACAGACCCCTGCCGTATGTACGCCAGTGCGTGCAAATACACATACACTTAAAGGACCACTACAGACACCCAGATCACATCAGCTCAATGAAGTGGTCTGTGTGCCAGGTCCCTCTAGTTTTAACCCTGTAGCTGAAAACATAGCAGTTTCAGAGAAACTGCTATGTTTCACTGAGGGTTAATCCAGCCTCTAGTGGCTGTCTCATTGACAGCTGCTAGAGGAGCTTCTGCGATTCTCACTGTGAAAATCACAGTGAGAAGACACTGAACGTCCATAGGAAAGTATTGAGTAATGCTTTTCTATGGGCGGTTTGAATACACGCGCTGCTCTTGCCGCGCATGCGCATTTGGAGCTGAGCGGAGGATCGGGGCAGAGGGATCCCCAGCACCAAGGGAGTCCGGCGCTGGAGAAAGGTAAGTGCTGAAGACACACACACTCTCACGAACAGACGCATACACACTAGCTAACAGACACACACACACTCTCATGAACAGACACACACTTAGTGACAGACACATACACACTCACTAACAGACACCAAACAGACTCACTAACAGATGCACACAAACTAACACACTCAGTAACAGACACACACAGTAACACACTCACTGACACACAAACTAACACATACACACACACACACTCTAACACTAACACACACACTAACACTAACACACACTCTAACACTAACACACACACATGTTTTTTTTTTAAATTTAATCCCCCAGCCTCCTTACCTTTGGGAGTGCTGACGGGATTCCCTGGGGTCCAGTGGTGTTGCTGGCCCTGGTGTCACCCAGCGGGCTGGCGGGCGCGCGAGGGAGCTTTCTCTCCTGAGTGCTTCCTGCTCAGCTCCCTCGCGCACCGCATACTGATGCCGGAGCCGGAATATGACATCATATTCCGGCTCCGGCATCAGTGCGGTGCGCGAGGGAGCTGGGCAGAGAGCCCTCAGGGGAGAGTGCTCCTTCGCGCGCCCACCAGCCAGCCCGATGGGTAACACCAGGGCCAGCCTCGGGGGGCCCTGAGGTGACCGGCTCCTGGGCCCCCCAGGAGAAGAGGCTGGCCACTCTGGGTACATACTGGGTCGCAGGGCGGCCGGGCCCCTTGGTGGGCCAGGCCCAGTCGCAGCCGCGACCCCTGTGACCGCGGTATGTACGCCACTGGTTCAGGGTATACTGGGGGAACCAGTATCTTGTCGGGTGGGCCAATCGGTCAGTAGTAGTGGGCAGAGGGCCAGGTTCCCCTGTTTCAGGATATGTTGCTATCTGTGTGCCCTTGGCCACTCTCCATATTAGTAGAGGGTACGAACCTAGGAAGTTAGGTAGTCAGATGGCCTTACTCAATTTACTCGCATTCTTAATTGATTTTCTAGCTGGTCTCAGGGTGTGTTCGCTAGATTTGGTACCAACTAGTTTCTAATTGCTTGGTGGTTGAACTTGAGAGAATTTGGGGCGTTAACGGGGAGCAATGGGGAGAATGAGTCAGTGAAAATTTTAAATGAATGTTCTTAATAGTTGAGCAAACGAGAGCAACAATTTAGTAATGGCTATCATCTTTCCCATATAAGACCTAAAGAACTCCAGAACGCATCTGCTAGAACAGCAATCAGAATACATAAATACAATAGTATAAAAAAATACAATCTGTTGATTTTTTTAAAGTGAAAAGAAGTTAACACAAACTCTGTAGTTAAAAAAAACAAAACTCTACACTATTACTATTTATTGGCTAAATTTAACTGATTGAAAAAATGAAAGTGTAAATGTGATATGCGAAAGGTTTGCGAATACCTTGCCATCAGTACTTGGTAATATTGTTTGTCACAGAGATTACAGCTTTTGTTTTCTTGCTTTGTGAATTTTTCCCCACCCCAGTATGGTATTCTTCTAGTTCAGCCCAGAGATTTCCAATAGTAATCTAGTCTGACTCTAAATACTATTCCAAAACGTTAATCTTTTCTTTCTTGACAGTTTAAAAGTTTATAGTTGATATTGAGGTTTCTTTATGGAATATCTAACCCCTTTTCAGCATTAATTTCCTCACCATCTGTCTGACAATAACCTCCAGGATTTGTTGCTATTTCATAGAAACCATTTTCCCCTCTACCTTTACAATATTTCCTATGAATCTTGCTTCCAACCGTGGGGAACACCCTGCCAACTGCTTTGGAATTTCTTACCTGCATCCCAGGGAGATAGCCTGAGACCGGCTCCCTTGCAGCCTGTAGTTACACTCATGGCGGGGGAAGCGGCCGATCTCCCGACCTCAAATTGAAGCATGCTGGCTTTGGGCCCCGTAACCCCCCGTGTCCCCTCTTTGGACCAGTGGGGGATATCCCGGTCCGCACTGGAGTATTTGTGTGGTCAACTTCTTAAGAAATAAAGTCTCCCAACAATTCAGAGAATCTCAGTCTTGCAGTTAAGATGGCTGCCCAACCTGGGCCTATGACCACGTGCACCTTCTCATAGTCGACCATACTCATGGACCCGCTCCTCATGGCGTTTGATCACATATTCGCAAAATTCTGGGAGATTCTGTAGCTCATGGACTTACCTTAACTCTTACTGGCCAGGTCACGGCACCCCAAAGCCTTCCTGCTGACCAGCACCACATGAAGGGATATTCCCAGCGAGTCCCAAGAGCGTCAATGTGGAGGAGAAAGCATAAGAGGCCACCACGGCGGGTGATCAGGTATCACAGCTCTTACGTCCTAACCTATGCATACTCACCTCGACTGCGGGATAATAAGCCTCCCGGTCTCTAATACAAGTTAGCTCTGGCTAAAAGCCAAAACGAATTCCAGGAGAAGAGAATACCAGATGGGCTGAATGCTTTGGCTCAACGGAGCAGCACCATCTGAGTGCCTGACAGCGAGAGAAGCTGGGATTTAACCTCCAGGGGCATTGGTTGAGTTGCCCACGCACTACACCTGCAACTTGAATGTCCTATTGCTGATCCCACGGTGCACAAATTCCAAACTTTATCTTATTACATAGGTTGATGTGCCTTAATTGCTCACCTGCAGTTGTTATAGTTATTTTTCATTATCCAGTGGTACCTACTTTTTGCTCCTGCATACAGTTCTATCCTGGGACTTTGTTTCCATTCCTTATCTGTCTGACAAGATAGAACTGTGTTCCTAATGTCTATGATACTTAAGTATGCAATTTACTCTTAGATTGACATACACTGAATATTGTTGTACTCGTCTTATTGCAGCTGATTTATGTGACCATATTCATGATGTATCATTGCAGCTCCAAAAATAAAGTTTAAAGATCAGATTTCTTTACAGGAATTGTTTAGGAAAGCTGTGTAAGTCGCATGCAGGAAGGTGTGACAAGGCCTGCATAAACAAAGGGATTTAACTCCTAAATGGCAGAAGATTGAGCAGTGAGATTGCAGGGACATGATCTATACACCAAAACTGCTTCATTAAGCTAAAGTTGTTGCTTACAGCATCCATTTTAAAAGTTTTTTGGTAAATTCATTTTTTGAAGTGGGTACTATTTTGTTGGCAGAGTTTTACAGATTGCAAGCTATGTCTTGGACATTTGTTAGTTACATATATATTTATTATTTATGATATATATTTTTTTTAGTTTTATGGAATTTCGTGGTGGTAATTGATGCTGATACTTACAGGTTATTCATCTAAAGAGCAGTGTGAATGTGGAGACTAAATACCTTTTCAAGCTGGGACAGTTGCTCAATCATGTAGATTTAGGCTCGCTTTAATTGAAGGAATAAATCAGCCTCAGATCCGGGAGCTTTTGCTCATGCTGTTCTTGGAGTCAGTGTCCCTATACTACCCGCGTACCGCAGTTAATGAATTCCTAAAACAGAAGGATGACCTGGAGATAACAACAAACTGGTGATACATTCACAGATATTAATGGTTAAACATGAGGTTTCATATGTGGCCGACCTATAATATTTAACCAGTTTTAGAATTTTCATGATATGTATCAGTTTTATCAGTTTGAATCAGCATGGCCGGCGAATATCTTGGAATGGGTAACTCGCTTCTTCCCACTGTACAGCTGCTGCCTGATAATGAGCACTCCTGCAAGGTCACATCTGGATGGAAATTCATGAATGCTCCTGCATGATGGATTTTAATATATCAGGCTCGTTATGGTCATGATTCTCAACATTTGTGACAGAGGCAAAAATGTAGCACGTGACATTTGCTTAGTAAAATCTTCAGTGACTCGCCTCTCAATTGGAATATATCACCTTCTTTGGATTCTATCACAGTATCAGAGGTGTAGCATTTCTACAATAAACTATTTACTGTAGGTATTTAAGCCCTGACAGATATAATGTGCCTATTATAATAATTTGCTACCCACTACAATATCATGATGACCCAGGTAGGAGTAATGAGAAAGACATTAAGATACATTGCATTATGTAAAAGTCTGTTACTTACAAATTCAGCATTTTCCATTTATCTATGTAAAATTCCAGCATCCTATTTTCTCACGAATCCACTTGTTTGGCATGCTTCTCTGTGTGTGAAAACATATTCTAAAACGACCTCTGTGGACACCATAACAACTTCATTGGTACACCGTTGTTATGGTAACTGGAGTGGTCCTTTAAGTACACAAAGAAAGGATTTGTTTTGCTTAATAATTTTGGGTAATTTGTGAAAAATAAACAAATAATGAAACAATGAATATTTAGTTACCTCCTGTACCTCTAATTCTCTTTGAAGCTACTGCATTTCTGAATGATCTCTGCTCAAAACCTTTTCAGCTATGGATCAAAATGAATGTTTGTTTTCCCCTAGGCTCTGTTTCTTTATTATATAACCCTACTTCATGTGTGGCATGTAATCAAAGTGAAATGCAGAACTGAAACAGACGGCAGATACTCTACCACATTGGTTTTTGGTTTATATCACTGCTTCCTTTATTACAGCCAAGTAGGTTAGTAGAAAGGTCCGAGACTCAGAAAACAATAGCGTCTAAGATCAGTACAAAGAATCTGTAGAGTTCTCTCACTGGTATAAATGTCAAGCCATGAAATTGTATCCCAGTAGTGTCTAAAAATGCGAGTTACAAATCATTTCAAGCATTGCTTCGTGAATAACTCTAAAGGGGAGCGATATGAAAGTGTTTTGACCTGAACAAAAGGTGCAAAGTTGTTCAGTAATCACCAATGGAATGTTCCTACTGATTTCATTTGTTTCCACGGGGAGAATACCAATTTTAGAACTTTGCACAACTTATCTGATCGGTTAAATCCACTCCTAATTATTTGAGAATACCTACTGACACCAGCATAATTCCATTAGAGCACCACAGACTGAAACGATGCTTCTATTAAAATGTTGAGCATTGTTAATTTGTTTATGGTGCATTCTGCCTCACTCAGATTCTGCACAAAATATAAAATATATAAAAATAAAGTAATAAACATAGTCGCAATACCTTAAATAAACTCTGAGACTGTGTTAATAAATTAATTATTAAATTGACATTCTAGGCATCAAACCACTTTGTCTTAATAAAATAGTTTTGGTGCATAGATCCTTTTTCTTTTTAATGTAAAACATTGCAGTTAAAAAGAACCCGCAATGTTTGTATTTTGGCTAAACTACACCTCTTTTTTCTGTCAGACTTAATGACGCTGAATGCTGTGAATGCATAGAGAAGTAAAGCTTCTGATTGACGGAGTATGGTGATTGTGTGCATGCATTGTTGGACCCCAATGCTTCTCTATGAGAACCATTGGATTGGGCCTTTATCTTCAGCACTAATGATCTCATAGAAGGTAGGGCCACTGTGCTGAGGAGACTATGCCAGAGCTGCCTCCCAGATCTGGGACACCGTTTGGGAGTTACCCTGCCCAGCCGCCATTAGTAGTGTTCCCTGGGTACCCTTGGTGTGGCACTTTCCCTTTATGCGAATAGAGCCGAACACTGGCTCTCTGGCGGCCGTCCGCATGAACCAAACCCATGAATAGTCCTAGCTGTGCTTAGCAGCAAATGTTATGGAACTGTTTTTGGCAAGAGGTGACCGTGCGATTCCCAGACAACTTGGTTTGCGGTTTTGAACCACTTTGAAATCCACCAGGAGAGCGCTTTTTGGAGGGAAGGTGTCTGAGACTAGGGGGAACAATCGCTACCTAAGAACCAGGCGGAGCACCCCATATTGTGCTGCAGGAGCTCCCGAAAGCTGACCGGCAAAAGCACCAAACGCCCTGGAACTATTATGGGCATAGGACCATGTGTGCAGCCGGTCAAAACTTTAACACGGTAGCGTTTCTCCTATACCGCATGGATCTGAGCGCTATTTGGAGAACTTGGGCGCTCAGATCAGAGCTATTTAATGATGTAATTAATGATTTAATGATGTAGTTATTTGTGGGTTTATTTTATGTTTTTATTATGTTTTGGGGTATTTTTTATGTTTTATATTTTATATGTTCCTGGGAGATAATTGGCTTACTGGTCTTTAAAGGGACTCTCCAGTGCCAGGAAAACAATCCGTTTTCCTGGCACTGCAGGTCCCCTCTCCCTCCCACGCTCCTCCCCGTCACCACGTCAGCCGACAGGGAGACTGATCCCGCCCGCCGGCGGGGGAGACCGCAATGCTGCGCACGCGCATTAGACTTTTCAATGCTTTCCTATGGGGATTTTAGTGACGCTGGAGGTCCTCACATAGCGTGTGCTATAGACGAGGAAGTGCCCTTTAGTGGCTGCTGTCTAGTAGACAGCCACTAGGGGAGGACTTAACCCTGCAAGGTAATTATTGCAGTTTATGAAAACTGCAATAATTACACTTGCAGGGTTAAGGGTAGTGGGAGTTGGCATCCAGACCACTCCAATGGGCAAAAGTGGTCTGGGTGCCTGGAGTGTCCCTTTAATGCAATTATCTCCCAGCCCCAGAGATTCCTGGGAGGGGCTTGTGCTGAATACAATGGAAACCCCCTGCTGGGGTCTGTGCATAAAAGGCTGAGTTTGGCTCATTAAGATCAGTTGTAATCCCAGAACTATGTGTCGTCTAGTTACTGGGAGGGGAAAAGCTATAATCACTGTTTAGCACCTTTTTCCAGTTCGTGGAGGATTCGGCGGGGAAAGTCCTTGTAAGGATTAGAGCTCCCAGGTGTCACATATTCATCCACATATAAAAATGTGATTAATGACATTTACTGTTCTGACAGGAAAAGTTGTGCCGAGCAGCAATCAAATCCACATGAGGGTTTGTGCTGAGCAGCAGTTATGCAAATGAGAACCTGGTAACTGTCTTTGGGGTCAAAGGCCAATTACAGCCTATCAGATCAAGAGGAGGGGTATTTAGGCCCAGTTCTCATCCTGCTCAGTGCTCGGTCGTGGTTTCCCTAGTGATTGTCCGAGAGCGTGTTCCTGATTCAAGTTTCTTCTGGTTTTTGACTTTGGCTTTGATTTTGACTTCCGTGTATTCTGGTATCCCTGACATCTGGCTTTCCCTTATCGTTGTGTCTCTTTCTGTATCCCCTGACCTCGGCAAGTATCCTGACTACTTTTTGGTACATTAAGTCTGGCCGTTCTAAGGCCCGGTAATATGTTACCTATTAGTCATCTGTGTGATACAGTTCTACGTGCTGGATCAACTAGTAATCCTGACACCAGGACTGTTTGTCATCCAGTCCCTGTGAGCCTCGGTGACTGGGGCAGAAGCGCTGGGGTTTTCCCTGGTTCCAGCTAGGAAGCGGTCCTTGGCGGAGATACCCAGCCGGGATACAGGGAGCTCTGCTACAGAACACATCTTACTTTAAAAATATCGTATTTTGAACAGCATTCTCTGACATGTCATTGACTTGATTTGCAGCAGAAGATATACCCAATCCATCGTTTACTTTATTTGAAAGAAGTGTTTGTGGTGTCTTATGGTACCCATTACAAATATATAACTTGGGTCAAAGTCTCTATTCAGAATACAACTACATTATGAATACTGCTAATACAATAAAGAATATAATTTTCTAAGAAATCTGTTCTAATCAAAGAATAAATCAACTATCCCACTGACCGGTGATCTAACCCACTTTATGCAATATGTAGAAATAAAAATATTTAAACACATGGTACGTAGTTTAAATGGAGGATAAGTGTTCCGCTGAATAGAAAAAGGAAGGACTGTGCAAGGCTACATCTCTGAGTTAATTAGAGGAAAATGGATTAGTGGTAACATTATCCAAACAATATTCACATTTCTCAGTGCCTACATTTTCAGATCAAGGCTAAATCACACTTTGGTTCCTTTGTAAGTGACATGATCCTCTCGATTCATCCTTACTGCTTCACTTGCTTTCTCGGCAAAAGGTCAGGGAAGCTTTTCAAAAGCGATTGAAAGTCAGAGTGAGTTTTGTTAAGGTCACATCTCAGGTCAGTTGTCAGACAGATGGGCCCACAGAAAGCCTTGTGTTCACTACGTTAGTAGATGCAGATGTGCCTAATATGCTGATCATGTTTAATATCACACAGCATTTACTATATGGATACAAATCATTGCATTAACTGGGCAAATCATTGCACGCTCACACTTTGCATCTCATTACACTTCTGTCATTACGCTGATTTGAAGTGCATTTTTGACATCCTCACAGACACCATGATGATTTGTTTCTGAAAAACACTGACTAGATATCTGGTACGATTAGGAATTTAGGGGTTCTTAACGTAAATATATAATGAGAAACACTTATAAAACATGCAGAGGGCATGGTTTGTATAATTCTTTACAACATGAATATATACAGTGCCCTTAGATGACTGTTCATAGAACCCTTACTGGGTTTAACTGGGGAACCCCAAGAAGTATCAGTAAGGAAGACAGTTTATTTATTGTCTTACAGAACAGATCTCTCCCAGTACTTCCTTTCAACACATCATTTAATTCACATTCCCAATAAGACCTTCACTCATCATACGCCAAGAGAGAGTTTACATTTGAGAGTAATAATATGTTTTAGTATCATTCTCTCTAGTTAAATGAGCACATCATGTACAACATCTCGTCACTTTTCTTTGACACTTCTAAAGTTCTTTGACATTTTTAAAATCTGGATTTGGACCAGAGTATGAAGACAAATGTTCTGTGATCATTTAAGCAGCTATTTCCAGACCCATCATATCTTCATGAACCATTTGAGGAAGATATGAGGAATATGAAAATGTTACAGGAGTACTAAGTCTAATGTTAAATTAAAGAGCAAGCTATAGCACAGAGCAGACACACACACAATGACTTGCTGAGAGTTCCAGCAGGTACAGCATTAAACAAATGAGCCCTGCAGCACATGCTGGATGAATTAGCAGGGAAAATGCAGAGCACGATCCACACAGCAATAGCAGACCTGAGAAGGGACATTGCTGACTTAGGCAGCAGAACCTCGCACTTAGAGGGCAGAATGGAGGAGTTTGTCACAGCCCATGACTCCATGATGGAGCGGTATGAAAAAAAATCATGGCTATGGAGGACCGCTCCCGCCGCAATAACCTACGGCTGTGGGGCATACCGGAAGAGGTGCACCAGCAGGAGCTAACGGCCTAGGCTATAGAGTTTTTTCACTCCATGCTGCCCGACATCCCGGCAGATATGCTGATCCTAGATAGGATACACAGAGTAGGAAAGCCTGCACACTTACCTCCCTCCACCCCACGAGATGTCCTCATGAGAGTACATTACTTTCACATTAAAGAGCAGATCTTGAAAACCCACCGAACCAGCAGAAATGTACCGGGGAAGTTCAAAGACATCAATACCTACACAGATCTATCCACAGAAACACTAAAAAGGTGTCGGACATTCCGAAACATCACAGAGACACTCCGCCAGCGCAACCTCCAGTACCGATTGGGATACCCGGTAAAGCTGCTTATTAACAAGGACGGCAAGACGCACGTGATCATGTCCACCGCAGAGGGCACCGACCTCCTCCAGACCCATAGCCCTGAGGGTCGAACTGCTGCTAAGTGCTTAACAATAATGAACCTAGTCGCACGGGTTCGAGTTCAAAACGGTTAGACCCGACCACCTACCCTCAAACCAAGAAGGTTTAAATTACAACCTTCATAATGGAAACACTGGACACCTCAGTAGTGGTGTTCACTTACTGTTTAAAATGTTTGTTATATTTTATTGATGTATGTCTTCTAACCGCTTACACTAATGCAAAGTACCGAAACTATGAGACCATGCCCAAACAGCATCACTCCAATATTATATGGCACCCCAAACAGGGTCAAGGCCAAAATCCTCGGAGCTCGGATACTCGATCCACCTGCAAACTAGCCTGCACTCCCTTTCACATCGCATCAGCCATCAAACACACAGATAAGCAAACTAACATGAGCACCGAAGGAGCCCCAGACCAAGGTACGCACATCACGCGATAATAATATGAAAATATACACCCACAATGTCAGAGGGTTGAATACCCCACAAAAAAGGTACACTCTCCTTAAAGAGTTTAAGAGCACCCAAGCTGATGTGATATGCTTACAAGAGACACACTTTTCATCAGATACAACTCCCACCCTGGGGAAGGCACTGCATCCCCATCAGTATCATGCCACCGCACCCACAAAACGAAAGGGAGTCTCTATCCTACTCAGCCGACACTTAGCCTTCGACGAAAGTTTGGTGAAAAAAGATCCGCTAGGCAGATACATTATATTGATCTGCACTATCAATAGCTCCACTTATACCATAGTCAACACATACCTACCAAACGTAAACCAAGGAGCATATTTCAGTAACTTGTTGAAACTCATAACACAGCTCCAAACAGGCACCACAATCATATGCGGAGACTTCAACCAATTCCAAGACCCTACCTTAGATTCCTCAGCAACTCACACAGCCGGCAGAGCAAAGGTACTCCACAGACAGTGTAAAATCTTGACCAAGCTTTTACACACATACAGACTATATGGCGCACTCTGCACCCACATGAGAAAGAGTACACACAACTACCAGGTACGTAACACGTACTCAAGGATAGACAGGTTTCTGCTACAGAGCGCACACCTGAATAGAGCAATAGATTGTGAGATGGGAACATTCTCCTGGTCGGACCACAACCCGGTCACACTTCACATAGCAGACCATTATAATTATAAGAACAGAGGCCCCTGGAGGTTAAATGAACAACTCCTTAGCGACCCCCATTTTGTCCAAACACTAAAACAGGACCTACATGCATACTTCCAATCCAACAACACAATGGACATAAACGCCCTCACACTTTGGATGGCCCACAAACCGGTCATCAGAGGCATCCTCATCAAAAGAGCCTCTTACCTCAAGAAACGGCAGCACCACACACATATCCAAAATCTAAAAAAACTGCAGGACCTCCACAGAGCTAACATACTCGGCCCCTCCATGACCACGCAAAAACAGATAAAGGACATGCAAAGTCAAATTAATGTCGCAAACTTCCAAAAAGCGAGCTATGCATTGAAAAAACTGAAAGCCAACACATTTGTCCTTGGAAATCGGGCTAGTAAAGTTCTCGCCCAGAGACTCAGAGACAAACAAGCCCAAACAAAAATCCCCTACCTGCGCTCACCAAAAAGACAAAAATTTACCCAACCCACACAAATTTGCAACGAATTTGCGACCTACTATAGTTCCCTCTACAACCTGAAAGACAACCCTCAAGTACACCAACCCACCCAAGACACAATCACAGAATAGGTCCAAGAACAACACATAGCGCATCTAACGAACCCCATCACAACCCAGCAAGCACTACAGTTGATAGAACTGATGCCGAAGAGAAAGGCACCAGGCCCAGACGGCCTCACAAACCTCTACTACGCCACATTCAAAAACATTCTGAGCCCATATATAACACAAGCCTTCAACTTGGCTACACGACAGAGTAGCCTACTGACCGAATTCCTCACAGCCCACATCACCCTACCCAAACCAGGTAAACCGCGCACGACATGCCCAAATTTCAGACCCATATCCCTGCTGAACACAGATGCCAAACTATACGCCAAAATATACGCTGAGAGACTTAAAACAATCCTGCCCGACCTGATCTAAACGGACCAGGTGGGATTTGTGTCCAGCAGACAGGGCCCAGACAACTCGAGGAAGGTGTTAGACATCCTCCACTACCTCAATAGAACCAAAACACAAAGTACACTCATATCCCTAGACGCTGAAAAAGTGTTCGACCGGCTTAACTGGCAATTTTTGCGGGGAGCGCTCACCGGATATGGCTTTCCTCCCGACTTCCTTAACATGGTAAAGGCCGTTTACAGCACCCCCTCAGCGACAGTGTTAAACTCAGGGTTTAGCTCCACTCCACTAGCAATTACCAATGGTACCCAACAGGGCTGCCCCCTTTCCCCAATACTCTATGTGCTGGCCCTGGAACCACTGGCCATAGCGATTCGAAACAACCAGGACATTAAGGGGAACACCATAGGTGGCAAGGAATACAAACTAAATCTCTTCGCAGACGATATCCTTCTCACACTATCTAACCCAGCAATCTCACTCCCAAACCTCCATAAAGAAATTCAAGATTACAGCAGGCAATCATACTACCAAGTAAACCTAACTAAAACCAAGCCATGTGCATAAACATCCCAAAGGCAGACGAAGGGAGATATCGACTCAAATTCCAATATGACTGGAGGAATGACTTCTTGACATTCCTAGGCATTAAACTAACCAAGGAGGTGGAGCACATACTGCATTCGTGCAGAACAAGTTCCTTTCATGGCTAGGCCGAATAGCGGCCATCAAAATGACAATCTTGCCTAAAATCCTCTATGTGCTCCGCTCTCTACAAATACCCCTAACGCAGGCGTACCTACAAAGACTCCAATCCAACCTGATTAAATTTAGCTGGGAAGGGAGACACCCCCGGGTCTCAAGAACGTTGCTTATGAGGCCAATAGACAGAGGAGGCCTGGGCTTCCCGAGCCTTAAGGCGTACTACCACGCAGCGCAAATGGCGAATATCCTCGCCATGCACTCATCTACATACACTCCCCAATGGATAGAGATAGAAGCTGGTTGCAGTGGGGTCGCAAACTTCCCAGCGGCTCTGTGGATGCCCAAACGACTGCGCCGCACATCATCAGACAGCCCTACCTACCACTAAACCTCTGTACCGCATATGGGACAGTCACAGATCCAAATTCTGTTCTGCCGGGCAGTGGTCTATGGCGACGCCAGTGCACTCAATAACTCTAATAAGTATAATAATAATATTCCCATATAGAGCGTGGAAGGCCTTCAACATCACACACCTGCATCAGATAAGCTCCTCTCAAGGACTTCACACGTTACCAACTATTCAGACCACACACAACATACCACCGCAGCTCACGTTCTCATACTGGCAGATGAAAGCACTAATAGGCAAAACTACAAGACAAGACCCCCCACCCACATCCCCCACCACTCTCACTCCTTTTGAAAGGATGTGTCTACACCAAATCCCAGCTAAAAAAAACACTATTTGTGTGCTACAAGTCGATCACCAAGAGCGAAATAGGGCCGGAGTGGAGGTACATGGCCGAATGGCACAGGGATATAGGTAGGACACTTACACAAGACGAATGGCACTGCATTTACACAAACCATAAAGGACTCACGACATGCGCCTCCCACATAGAGACCTCACGTAAATTAATGTACAGATGGTACATGGTGCCTTCACGGCTTAAGAAAATATACCCTGACACGAGTGACAGATGTTGGAGATACCTGACGCATCTGGTGGACATGTGACCTAGTTCAACCATACTGAAAGCAAATAGCGGGGCTAATACAGGGATCCACAGGGTACATACTAGACCACAATGCAGAAACATTTCTACTCCAGGCACGCCACATTGCAACATCAAGCTAACATTCCTAACATTAACTGCAGCCTCCACACTATTAGCAAAACAGTGGAAAACCCCAAGGGTCCCATCTATAGCGGAGGTAGAAATGCTGGTTACCACGACGTTAGAATATAAAGGAATAATGTGGAACCAAACAAAAAATGGGTAAGGGAAACGCCACAGCGAGAGCGCTCTGGGCAACATACTCAGAGGGCCGAGACCCTAGAAACTCACAAGGGGTCATCGAAAGGGACAATACAGAGTCAAATAAACAACACAAGTCAAACTAACGAGGACATACAAGTTAACTTGTTACCCCAGTTATCCCTCCCCCCCCCAGATACCCAATCCTACAGGTAGACAATAAGGGCACGAGCATACCCGCCGACACAAGCACAACTTGGATACAGATTAGCTCTGGTAAAAGAAACCGCGAAACCCACGAGGGTAAAGGACGAGCTAACCCCCACACCCTCCCCGAATGGAGATCAGGGCCACACGGCTCCCGAGGAAGGACCAGGGGTGGGAGACAGGGTATCCCAAAAGACACGAGGCTCCCCAGAGCGTTTAGGGAGACACGGAACCCGCATACAGCGGGTCCAAGGGCCTGAGAGCCAAGGCAGGAGTGGAGACAGATTCACCGCATGTACGGTACACAACCCAACACAGAGTAAAAGGGAACGAAAGAGGAGGGCCTCATGACAAGCCTCTTCAAACCTCTGCTAGCACCGATATGCATCCCACCATGCACCCACCCCTCTTGTTTTCTGTACCCCATCCCCATCCCAACACGATAAGAGGTACCAAAAGTATCCACATGCAAATGCTACGGAGATTAGGAAAATGTAATGAAACAACTGTGATGAGGCATAAATGGCTCACTTGCATACTCCCCATCCCCTTTTTCCTTTCTGTACCCCAAAAATAATAAAAATTGTCAAATTGAAAAAAAAAAAGTATGCTCACAGTCTTTAGTCCCAACAGTACTGAGTGAGCTGCTTTTAATTCACAATCTGTCTCTATACAATCAGAGAAACTACAAACAGATAGTGATTTCCTTACACGTGTCTTCCTAGGTGCCCTCTCCTTCTAATGCAGATTGGTTTGTAGTTCAGGTCATTTAGTACTGAGCTGTGTGCATACATTTGATAAGGAAGTATTTTTCTGGCATGATGGGATGTGGCTAAAGGGACAGGCATATTATTCTGCAAAGCATTTATTTTATGCAAAATACAGCATATTAATGAGGCCAAAATCTACCAAATGCAAGTGTCCCTTTAAGACCTTCCTAAAACCAGCCCTTGAGCATGTAATAAGTCCAACTCTAAATCCTCATGGGTTCTATAACTCACATTGTGACACCAAATTCAGAGTATTGCATAAACTTGTAGTGGTAATCTCCACACCTGGTGTATTAACCCCAGGCCATGCTGTATTAACCATTCACCCCATTAGATTAAAGCCCTGCCTGCACAACAATATTCCTACATTGAGCTGTACAATAAGTTTAAATATGATGCATTAAAGTGTCACTGATATGTTTGAGGTGTTATTTCTCTCTCAGTATTACAGGGGACTCACAAACGGCAAACAATGAAATAGTACCAGAATTATACCTGAGGCATTTCAGACCCTCCTCAGGGGTCCAGACTAAATTAATTTGTCTAACTAGTACACTCCTCATGTGTGAGCAAAATATTATCCGCTACCTTGCACCCCTAGTAATTATTCAGAAGACTGGGATCCCAGGTCTTTGTCAGACGTCTCAGAGTTGGGGCAATTCTTGCAAGCATGTCTGCTCAATTTATCAGCTAAATCAATCTTTGACAATGATTTAGAATCTACAAGTTGGGATGTCACGAATGTACAACCTTTCTACGCAGCCAGGCATTCCAGTGCACTCTACTTAATAATGATATAACTCTAAGCTGTTTACATCTGACCCTAGAGAGATATTGCTGACAGCACTGTCTATAAGATAATGACCCAACAAACTTTTTAACTGCTGGCACCACTGAAGTGCTAGACCTAATGCTTTAATAGAAACTCAGTTGTTTACCAACTAAATTAATGGCTTTGCTCTTTGTTGGTTATAACAATTTGAAATGATGTTTACTGATAGTTCTGATAGTTTAATTATGTATTTTACATTTCTTATAGCAGCTATTCGGCTTGAAATATTAAATTACATTCTTATTCTATATTACTATTATTATTCTATAATTTAGAAAATGTGCAGTTCCTCTGTGTTTATTGAAGGTGGGATTCAGAAGTACAAGTATGAGAAAGAACATAGACTGACATCATGAAGGATGATGAGGAGGAAGAGTTGATTGTTGAAAATATAAAAAAATATTAGACTGGTCAAGTAGAATTAGAAGAATTTAGTGCTACTTGGATTTAACGACAAGTAAGCCACTGGTCATTTTGGTAAGAGCTGTTTCAACAGAATAATTAGAGAAGAAAACAGACTGAAGTGGTTCAAGTAGAGAGTTCAAATCAAGGATGTAAGTCAGTCGGATTGAATTTATGGTTGTGTGCTTAAGAGATGCAGGTAAGACAGAGCAACATTTACCAGTTGTTCCTTTACAGTACTGAAGGAGTTAAGATATCTTGCCCAGTAGCTCCAAAATCAGTTTACATCAAATCAGCTGCTGCAAATACTCTTCAAAGCTCTATTTCCTTCATATTTCCCCGTCTCCTTTGTGTCTCAACTCCACAAAAAAATAACCTTTAGATTGTAAGCTCACAAGCTAGCTAAGTACTTGTATAAAAGTGTTGTTAATGCTAAATCTCAGCTCAGCGGAAATGTCCTACGTTCTTTTTGTACTGGTTTCTCTAATTTGTTAAACTACTTTATGCTAATTGTACAGTGCAGCAGAATACGTTTGTGCTATATATATACTATACCATAATAATAATAATAATAATAACTAAAATACATTGTTAAATAATTGACTTGGAAGAAACCATTAGCCAGTTCTGGAGCAATGATCATCTAGGACAGGGGTTCCCAACTCAGTCCTCATGTACCCTCTAACAGTCCTGGATTTAGGTATTACCCAGATGTTTCAGGGTGTTTTTAGGAAAAAAACAACAACTCTTTAGATACAAGAGGGTAATTCCTAAATTCTCGACTGATGGGGGGTCCTTGAGTACTGGGTTTGGAACCCCTGATCTAGGTTATCATAATAATGTAGCTTTTAGAAACTGTACTCAGACACAAAATGCAGTAATCATTTAGCAGTCTTATTTAATGATTCACATGTCTCGATGGAATGCATCATCGATCCTTAAGGAGTTAATTTGAGGGAATTCTTCCCAGTTAGTCTAAATGGTATGGAGACACTGGCTGAACTTTATAAGGTTACAAACCCTGATTAGTCTCCCATCATTAAGCCTAATGATATACTTGAGCTGAGTAGAAGATTGGATGATTGTTTAAATGTCTAGTTTCCTGGATTCCTATGTAGAGTTCATGCTGTGCCCTAAAATGCACAAGCAACAAAAAAAAAACCCAATAAAAAAATAACAATATGCACCATCATTAATCCTGGCTACTTCCATATCTCGTTGTGAGCAAAAGTGAAGTCTGATCTTTACAGGGGACATCTTAGAAGATTATTTGCTGCATTTTGACATATTTACTGCAGGAAAAGCAGATTGATAAATATCCATGCATTGACCATTTTACTTCACATATGTTTGCATTTTCCATTTTTTTTTTTCCACTAGAGCTGTGTAAGTAGGCCTCTTTAAGCTGGAGAATTAGGTCAGTCTGGCTAATGAAGAACATTCTACAATTTCACAGTAATGTTCCAAAACTGAGGGAACATAACAAATAGCATAAGCTTGGGTAGTTTACACATGTCTGTAGACATTCACTGAATGGGTGTCTGATTATGATCACGTGTTGTCATTTAACAACAAAAACACTGCAATGGAATGCCAAAAAGCTGAGCGTTGACTCAGAGCTCCATAGTGGTTAAGTAGTACAAGTCTCTATAATAAGTACATAGGTCTTCCCAAAATAGAATGCCTTTCAATTCTGCTTGTGCAGGAGTCAAAAATTCCAGATTTTTTGAAGGCATGAAGGTTGGAATGTTAGGGCATCTCTGCAGAGACTGCTGTGAGAACACATTAATATTTCATGTGGAATGTAAATCTGCCCAATGCAAGTGGGATTTAAACATTTCATGGTAGAAAATCTTCAGGTCACTAAACTGGTTTCAGCTGGTAACAACCATGAAGAGCCCTTATAATTTGTAATTTTATTTCACGCAGGAGGCAAATATTATGCTCAATCATTCTTTACTTACGCACACATCAGCAAAGAAAAAAACACGAATACAAACTTGTGCAGGTACGGTGCTCACAAAATTGCATTGATGAACAGACTGTTAAAGTAACAGAGAAAGCAGCACTTTCTCTATGTCATATCATACTCCTCTTTCTTTTCTGCATCTTCACATATCAGTACATTTGTTGCGTAGTGTGTTTTATCTCATACTTAACTATTATTAATTATTAGCATTAATTTATCGAGTTGTTTCACTATTTTGTTTTCATTTTAAATGTATTCTGTAAATTCTTTTCATATCAATGGCCTTATTATAACTTAATTCATTTTATTTTTATAGTCATTATTTGGTTCTTTCATTTATTTGATTTTCAGTTTATTTATGTTTATTGACATAGTTATAATTTTGCTATTCAGACAGTTCACAGCTTGGTTCACATGATGTAATTCAGCTTAAAGAGACATTGTAGGCACCCAGGCCACTTCAGCTAATTGAAGTGGTCTGGGTGCAATGTCCCTTTTGCACTCAGTGCTGCTATGTTAAACACTGCAGTTCTAGAGAAACTGTAATGTTTACATTGCAGCACTAAATCAGTCTCTAGTGGCTGTCTACCAGACAGCCACTGGAGCTGGAGGCGCCTCCTTAATCAATACAGACCTTTGGTCAGGGATATGACACTGGGCATCCTCACACTCTGCAGAGGACGTCCAGGGTCAGATTTTCCCCCATAGGAAAGCATTGATTCAGTGCTTTCCTATGGGGAGGTCTAATGCCCGCAGCATTTGCTGTGCATGCGCATTAGCGCCCATGCATCGCAGGGCGTCGGAGGGGGTCGATCGTCCACCCAGTGCCAAGGGACATCTGTGCTGGGATCAGGTAAGTAAATAAAGTAAGTAAACGGACGGGGGAGGCAGAGGGAGCGATAGTGCCAGGAATACAGCTTTGTATTCCTGGCACTATAGTATCCCTTTAAATTTTTATTGCATTTTATTTATTTTTTTACTCTCCTTTAAAATGTGTGTTTGTTTTTAGGTTTTTGCTGCTGTTGGTGTTTGCATAAAGTGCCTTGAGCACCTAATTTCTGAAAATGTTTCTATGAGCTTGCGACAGCCATCTTGGGTCAGCTGATGGTTCTCTCTCCTACATTTACTTTTATTTAATTTGTAATAATTATTGTTGCTGCTATGGGGGGAAAATGAAGGACTTAACATTATATTACCCTGCTTTAAATAAAATTTCCACTCTCCATCACTAAGCTATGAAAATGTTAAATTTTCCTGCTGGAAGCGAGGACATTTTTCACACCATGCTGTAGGTGAAATATTACAAATTCTTCTCACTGAAATTGATGTTCCTGAATGCTAATACCTATACTGGTAATTGACCAGCTGACTGCAAATGCTACACAGTTTGTGGCACTTGGATGGATACACAGGTAGGTTATTTACTAAACTATAAAAAGTCAGGAATTTGTTTAAATGAAAACATAGTTGACTAAAATTTGAAATAAATTTTTAATTCCTGACTATTCACAGTTTAGCCAATAAACGTGTAAGCGAACGGCAAACAAAAATGCAGAAAACTGAATAGTTAACAAAAAATACACATATAACATTTTCACGGCTCCAAATGTCGGTTGAATTAATAAAATACTCTTTTCTTTTGTGACATTTCTCTACTTTTTGATTTTTGGATATTGGAAGAAGTGATTCAGATTCCTGCTATACCTGTTATATGCATTTATGTATTTTAACAACAAACCAAATATTATCAAGTGGCTATAAATGAATATTTTTGTGTTGCTAAATGACAACAAAGTATTTTATTTTTTTGCAAGTCTTTAATGTTGCTATTGAGCAAATTTGAAATAGAAACTATTGAAAGGGAGTCTCCGGCACTATAACAACTTCATCAAAATGAAGTTCCTATGGGGCCAGGAGATTCTTTGCCCTGACATACCATTAGGGGTTAAACGGCTATCAGTTTAACAGTTTAACCCAAAGTCTTGACTTCAGCACCTTTTAGCTCTGCCTCGGCCTTCCCTGTCGATTCTTGAAACAGGAAAACTTGGACAGCCTCGGACCAATGTCCCTTTTGTAGGAATAGTTCCTCATGCTGTTTTGTTAATGGGGAGCTGAGCTGTCGGACAGTGCCACTGATTGTCCGACAGCTCAGCTCCCCATTAACAAAACAGCATGAGGAACTATTCCTACATTTATTTAGTACATACACACAACCACAACATTAAAACCACCTGTCTAATTTTGTGTAGGTCTCCCTTGTGCTGCATAAACAGCTCTATTGCATGAAGGCATGGAGTCCACAAGACCTCTAAATGTGTCCTGTGGCATTTGGTACCAAGACATTGGCAGCAGATCCTTTAAGTCAGGGCTTCCCAAACTTTTTTGGCCGAGCCCACTTTTCAAAACTGTAATTTTCCGAGACCCATTTGCTTTAAATGCATATTTTAAAACACCATGGCAATCAGCGTTAGAGGCATACAATTGGCACACCATAGCAATCCGCTTTAGATGCACATAATTGGCACACCATGACCATTACTTTTAGAGGCATGAAAATTGGCACACCACGGCAAACAGCTTTAGAGACATACAATTGGCACACTATAGCAATCTGCTTTAGATGTATACAAGTGGCACACCGTAGCAATCAGTTTTAGAGGCATAAAATTGGCACACCATGGAAATCCGCTTTAGATGCATACAATTGGCACACCATGGCAATCCGCTTTAGATGCATACAATTGGCGCACCATGGCAATCAGCTTTACAGGCATACAATTAGCACACCGTGGCAATCAGCTTTACAGGCATACAATTGGCATACCATGGCAATCAGCTTTAGATGCATAAAATTGGTACAATATGGCAATCCGTTTTAGATGTAAAAACTTGGCACATCATGGCAACTTTAGGTGCATAAAATTGGCACACCATGGCAATCAGTTTTAGAGACTTACAATTGGCACACCATGGCAACAAGCATTAGAGGCATAAAATTGGCACACCATGGCAATCGGTTTTAGAGGCTTACACTTGGCACACCATGGCAACCAGTAAAGGGGTTACATTGAGGGGGGGCAGGGAGTGAAGGAGTTACAGGGGGGCATGGAATGAAGGGGTTACAGTGGGGCAGGGGTGAAGGAGTTACAAGGGGCAGGGGAGAAGGAGAGGGGCAGAAGAGGTTACGGGGGCAGGGGTTACAGGGGAGCAGGAAGTGAAGGAGTTACAGGGGGGCAGGGAGTGAAGGAGTTACAGGGGGGCAGGGAATTGAAGGAGTTACAGGGGGGCAGGGAGTGAAGGTGTTACAGGGGGGCAGGGAGTTGAAGGAGTTACAGGGGGCAAGGAGTAAAGGGGTTACAGGGGGGCAGGGAGTGAAGAGGTTACAGGGGGGCAGGGAGTGAAGGGGATGCAAGGGGGCAGGGAGTGAAGGAGTTACATGGTTACATAGTTACATAGCTGAAAAGAGACTTGCGTCCATCAAGTTCAGCCTACCTCACATTTGTTTTTTGCTGTTGATCCAAAAGAAGGCAAAAAAAAGCACAATTTTGCAACAAGATAGGAAAAAAAATCCTTCTTGACCCCAGAATGGCAGTCAGATTTATCCTTGGATCAAGCAGTTATTACCCTACATTGAAAGATTATATATCCTTGAATATTCTGTTCTTGCAAGTATGCATCTAGTAGCCGTTTGAACATCTGTATGGACTCTGATAAAACCACTTCTTCAGGCAGAGAATTCCACATCCTGATTGTTCTTACAGTAAAAAAACCTTTCCTTTGCCTTTGACGAAATCTTCTTTCTTCCAGTCTAAACGCATGGCCTCGTGTCCTATGTAAAGTCCAGTTTGTGAATAGATTTCCACACAATGGTTTGTATTGGCCCCGAATATATTTGTATAATGTTATCATATCCTCTCTCAGGCGACGTTTTTCTAAACTAAATAGGTTTAAATTTGTTAACCTTCTTCATAGCCGATATGTTCCATTCCTTTTATTAATTTTGTAGCCCGCCTCTGCACTTTTTCTAGTGCCATAATATCCTTCTTTAGAACAGGTGCCCAAAATTGCACAGCATATTCAGTGTGTTACATTTGGAAACTGTGTATTTAAC
Organism: Pelobates cultripes; assembly: GCA_933207985.1. NCBI lineage: Eukaryota > Metazoa > Chordata > Amphibia > Anura > Pelobatidae > Pelobates > Pelobates cultripes. Next base: position 73,430,145 of record OW240917.1, on the reverse strand, counting down.
GTATTTGGTTTTATATGATTTGTGAACTAACACAACCCTGTTTACCCTATGATTATTATGATTATGCTTCTATTGTATGGTCGTACTGTGCTATATTTGATGTACTATTTGTGACGATCCATTCAATAGATGCTGACTTTAAGCAAAAAGGCCGTAACAGCTAGAAAACACCTTGAAAAATACAAAAAAAAACCATTATAAAAGATAGAACAGAAAAAGGACACGGCGCTAATATCACTAGAAACTGGTGCAGCTAAAATTACCCAAGTGTAATGTCACTATTTACAGCGAGACACCTATTTAAAGGTTGAAACGCGTTGTGCTTAATTTTTTTTACTTTGTATATTCGTGCTTTTATTTGTAACTATTTGTTTAATAAAACTTTCTATACGCATTTACCCTGGACTTTGGAGTTTGCTTCAATTTACCAGTACCGAGTTCCTGTGGGTGTACCTGCTACATATCCGCTGTGTATCTCAAGGATGAGATGTTAAGCAACATAAGTCTAGAGCCAACTTCTAATAGGCTCTGAAAATTGTGAGTTTGGAGAAATATTTCATTCACGTTATTATGGTTTATATACAGTTTACACTATGTGTGTTTTAATCTATTTGTATATAGGTTTTTAAGAATAACCTGCTGTATGGTTACCTGAAAAGATTTAAGTGTAAGGTAAAACCTACGTTCACTTCTGTGTGCGCAAATCACCTTTTTATTTGATTTGAAAAAAACAACATGGTTTATTGAACACACACGTAACATATTGCATTGGAAATTTTCAATCTCGAATTATATTACAAATTATGGTTTGCATTGAAAATAACTTTATAGTTTGGTAGGCAAACTTCCGCACTCCAAACGTTTATGAACTACATCTCTCATAATCATATTACAGCCATAATGCTTGCAAAGCATCAGCAGAGATGTAATCCACAGCATTGGTTCCTACATTTGCTCTATATGTACAGAAACTCAAGATCAAATCAAAAAGATCAGAAGATATATTCTTTGGCCGAAGATTAATTTATTTGTAATTGCATACTGTATTTTTTTTAACTTATGTTCATGCTGCCAACATTATTTCATAATCCTTCGCTTTTAAGGCGCCTGCTTGCCGTTAGTGAATACTTTTATGACCGCACTGATAATGTTAGACTGATATATTTGTGAAGAACCGAAGAGCAAAGAATAAAAAATCACAAACTGGGAATAACATCCTCAAACTTCATAAAGGATGTTACATTAAACAAAAATGTGTCATGCTTTCAATATGTTAACCAGGATTTACAATATGATCCAGTAACAATTCATTTTGTGAAATATTGTATTATGGAACCATGATGTCGATCTTAAACTGTAAAATGGAATAAAATATGTATTTACACTGAACAAAATTATAAATGTTCCTTTTAAGATATAAGCAGACCTGCTATCGGAGACAAACTCCTTATCCTACATACATCCTTTCTCATTAAATACGAATCATTTCATCCCATAGTTTTAATTAGGCTGTTGATCCAAAAGAAGGCAAAAAAAACCCCAGTTTGAAGCACAATTTTGCAACAAGCTAGGAAAAAAATTCCTTCTTGACCCCAGAATGGCAGTCAGATTTATCCTTGGATCAAGCAGTTATTACCCTACATTGAAAGATTATATCCTTGAATATTCTGTTCTTGCAAGTATGCATCTAGTAGCCATTTGAACATCTGTATGGACTCTGATAAAACCACTTCTTCAGGCAGAGAATTCCACATCCTGATTGTTCTTACAGTAAAAAAACCTTTCCTTTGCCTTAGACGAAATCTTCTTTCTTCCAGTCTAAACGCATGGCCTCGTGTCCTATGTAAAGTCCGGTTTGTGAATAGATTTCCACACAATGGTTTGTATTGGCCCCGAATATATTTGTATAATGTTATCATATCCCCTCTCAGGCGACGTTTTTCTAAACTAAATAGGTTTAAATTTGTTAACCTTTCTTCATAGCCGATATGTTCCATTCCTTTTATTAATTTTGTAGCCCGCCTCTGCACTTTTTCTAGTGCCATAATATCCTTCTTTAGAACAGGTGCCCAAAATTGCACAGCATAGTCAATATGGGGTCTTACCAGTGATTTATAAAGAGGCAAAATTATATTCTTGTCCCGAGAATGAATGCCCTTTTTCATGCATGACAATACCTTACTGGCCTTGGCCACTGCTGATTGACATTGCACATTGTTGCATAGTTTGTTGTCGATAACAATTCCCAATAATATACTGCACTGAACTAAATTATAAACGCAACACTTGTTTTTGACCCCATTTTTCATGAGTTGAATTTAACATCTTAAGGACGGAGCCAAAGGTACACGTTGTGAACGAAAAAAAAATGTAAACAAAACCTGGCATTTGCGCTACATGTCTGTCCAACCATAATTCAACTCTTTCATATTAAATGCACCCACCCTTATTATATATCATTTTATTCAGGGGAACCAGGGCTTTTATTTAATATCAAATATTTCGCTATGAAACATAATTTAATATGAAAAAAATGGGAGAAAATACGATTATTTTTTTTAATTATTTTTTTAGTTCTACATGACATTTTAACTGTCAATGTCATAATACTGTTTGCTTTTACTGCAATAAAGTACACATATTTGTATTCAGCAAAGTCTCACATGTAAAACAGTACCCCCTATGTACAGGTTTTATGGCGTTTTGGGAAGTTACAGGGTCAAATATAGCACGTTACATTTGAAATTGAAATTCGCCAGATTGGTTACGCTGCCTTTGGGACTGTATAGTAGCCCAGGAATGAAATTTACACCCATAATGGCACACCATTTGCAATAGTAGACAACCCAAGGTATTGCAAATGGGGTATGTCCAATCTTTTTTAGTAGCCATTTGGTCACAAACACTGGCCAAAGCTAGCGTTAGTATTTGTTTGTGTGAAAAATGCAAAAAATGCCAATTTTGGCCAGTGTTTGTGACTAAGTGGCTACTAAAAAAGACTGGACATACCCCGTTTGCAATACTTTTGGTTGTCTACTATTGCAAATGGTATGACATCATAGGGGTAATTTTCATTCTTGGGCTACCATAGGGTCTCAAATGCACCCTAACCAATCTGGTGAATTTTAATGTGAAAAAAATGAAACGCAAGCCTTATATTTAACACTGTAACTTTTGAAAACACCATAAAACCTGTACATGAGGGGTACTGTTGTACTCGGGAGACTTCGGTGAACACAAATATTTGTGTTTCAAAACAGCAAAAAGTATCACAGCAATAATATCGTCCGTGTAAGTGCTGTTTGTGCATGAAAAATGCAAAAAATGTAACTTTTACTGGTGATATCATCGTTGTAATACATTTTACTGTTTTGAAACACTAATATTTGTGTTCAGCGAAGTCTCCCGAGTAGAACAGTACCCCACATGTAGAGGTTTTATGGTGTCTTGGAAAGTTATAGGCTTAAATATAGTGCTAGCAAATTAAATTCCCTTTACTTTCGGCATTGGTTGTCAGGCAGGTCCCGCTAATTGTAATTAATTAAGATACCTAATTATGTAAGAATATTACATAAATATATATGTAGAATTAATATATGTATATATATATATATATATATATATATATATATATATATGTATGTGAATCTATATGTGTATATATATATATATATATATATAATTTTTAAAAAATATTTTTATTTATATATTGGTATATATATAGTGATATATACGTATATATTTATGTATGTAGATATATATATTTCGTTCTACGTGTATTTTGATATAAATATATATATTTTAATATCACAATACAGTTACAACGAAATAACACACATCTATATATTTTGTAATTATTTATTTTATTATTTTTTAACGTATTTACATATTTAATTTTTTTATATTATATATAAATATATATAACAATAATTATATATATTTAATCAGTATCAGTATACGTGTAATTTGATATTAATATATATATAATTATATATATATATTAATAGTAAAATACACCTAGACAGTGTATGTGTGTGTATGTATATGTATATATATATATATATATATACTTAGATCATATATAATGTATATATGATCTAAGTATGTATATATTTTTTTTACACTTAATTTATTTAAATTTTATTTCCAGCCAGCAAGGGGACCACCTGTCATTACAGGCAGCCCCCCTGCTGGCAATACAGAAGCCAGCTATACCGGCCATGTGATTGTGGGGTCCTCGCAAGGACCTCACTCTCACATGGCCGGGGGGGACCGGAGGAGGAGGATCTACTGCGGGGTGGCTCCCTGGGAGTCCCCCCCACCGCGATCGCCGGCGTGGGACCGCCGGCGACCGAGTAAGTAAAGAAAGACCGGAGGGCGTACAATTACGCCCGGCTGCATTTAGAGCCGCTTAAAATAGGGCGTAATTGTACGCCCTCCAGTCTTAAGGGGTTAAAGACTTAAGACTTTTTCTATGTACACAAAAGGCCTATTTATCTCAAATATTGTTCACAAATCTGTCTAAATCTGTGTTAATGAATACTTCTCCCCTTTGCTGAGATAATCCATCCACCTCACAGGTGTGGCATATCAAGATGCTGATTAGACAGCATGATTATTGCACAGGTGTGCAATTCCATTCCACATTTTTTTTCACAGCTTAGTAAAAATACCCCCCAAAGAAAACAAGAATCTAAAAGCAGGCCTACCGATACTTCCGATTAGCTTTTACCTGGAAAGTTGTAACTAGGTAGAATAGGCACTGTGGTATGGCTGCTTATCCCATAAACACCGATCGGAACTCATAAACCAGAATGGGAGACTCCTGATTGGTGGGTCTCTTCCTGGTGGAGGAGTCTGACACTGTCTATTCTGGTATATGTTATTGTTCCAGGATAATGGTTCAGTAATACTCTTACAGAGTGGCAGTCCATAAACCCCACTTACCTTTTGCTCCAATCCAGGAACTGTGTTCACCTGGTGGAGAAAGAGAAAATTCCTATCAGTCACTGTTACTAATTGATAGGGACTGTGAAGACCAGTTTCACTCTCCCAAATGTATTAATTTATTTTTTAAATCTATACAGAATCGTTTTATTGTCAGAAGATAATGTACTCGACTTGTATCCTGTGTATCGAATAAATGTCACACTAATACATGGAACTGAATAGGCTAAATTAGAAACAAACAAGCAGGGTTATGCACTAATGTGAGAATTTAAGGTGATTCAAAGTAAATCTCAATTCTATGGTCAAAATAACCAAATTTGAATATATCTCTAAGTCAGCTATGCTTTCAAGTCAGCTACTTTTGATCTTAAATTTGAAATTTACTTTGAATTTACCTTGAATTCTTACCTTAGTAAATAACCCTGAAGGTTTCAGTTACTGACTTTAAGATTTTTCTCGAAATAGTTATTTTCAAATAAGTTGCAAATTCATGGTGTCTTCTGATGGCAGATTTTTACCAGCTGACACAACTACCTCTATCTACAAAGCTCTTTGGTGTTGCTGTCTGAACTGTTCATACAAGATCCTATTCACCTTAGCATTGAAGGATACAGAACCATTACACAAAGGTATTGGAATCACTGGAAATTTTACTGGACACAGTGGACAGGAACCACTGGATGTCTATTTGACCTATTTACTTGACATTTTGGCCACATCTTGTGGGTTGATGTTTGTGAGTGCAACATTATCTTCTTTTTATTTCCTATTTTTTGTGATTCTATGCTATGTGCGATATTGTATATTTTTAGAGATTAAAGTTTGAAGATCTATATATGTCTGTCGGTTTGAAGATCCTCCAAGGGTAGTGTATGTATACTTACCATGAAATTCTGAGATTTGGCCTCATATGTCTATTTCAGTACACCACTCCATTTTTCTGCTTGCTTTATATTTATTACACAGTTTTGGAGTTAACCGAGGTGTGGGTGTACAGCTAGGTGCACATTATATTTTGTTTTACTCTGTATATTATTTTAATACAGGGTTATCGTATTTGAGTGTGAATTGTCAGGACGTCAAATAGAATTTTGAATATTAAGGCACCTATTGCGCAGTTGTTAAAAATGTGTCCATATTTGCTGTTTCCTGTTCATTTATTTTGAACTGCAAAAATAGAAGGTCCAGGCACTCCAGAATACAAAAAAGGCAACTGTTATTGAACCCACCGCCACTCACAACGTTTCGACCTGAACGGTCTTTGTCAAGCTTGCATCTCCAAATATTTGGTTCCTGGTACTGGAACCGGCCTGGCTGCACCAAGAGATATATTGTATGGGACTGAGTGCATTTACACACCCCTGTTTCTTGGTCACATCTATTTTGAACTAACAGGGTTATAAACTAAAGTAAGAATTTAAAGTGAATTAAAGTCAGAATAACCAAACTGGAAAAGTCCTCTAAGTCTATGCTTCCAGGCCCTAAATTTTAAATGATCTTTTAGTTCAATTTGAAGTTCCAACAATTCAAACTCTAGTCAGAATTAAACATTTTCAGTGTGGACTAATTGCATTACTCAACATATCCTTCAAACTTCCTGATGACAAGCTTTGGGGAAATCACTTTGTACTTTGACAGTCTTGACATGTCACCTGTCACAACAGGGTAAAGATAATTTAATAAAGAATTGCAGTTTTCTTTTTAGCCATTTTCCCCAATTGGCAGGAGACAGAGAGTACCCAAGTGCCAAAATGTTAATGCCTGTAAGTCCAAGTAAATTCCAATTCTTAAATTTGTAAAACAAAATTTATATCCCTGTAAAATGTATTTAAAAAATAAAATAAAAAAGGCCTTTTCTAAAGTGTTAACCAATGCTGCAAATACCATTTTTGATGACAGAAGCACTTTAAATAACAGTTTTGTTTAATTTCTAGTCTCCTTTCATACCACACGTGTTTGTTATTATTTTAAGTAAGGTTTTACAATTAAGCAGGCCTTGATATTCATGTTACAGCCGCTGCTTTTCCTTATCCCACCGCTGTTTAAAACGTGTTGAAATTTAGAGTCACGATACTGTTTCCAAAGCACAGTTATAGGTCTTTCAGAAGTTCATCCGCTGGGTTTCTAAAAAAACTTTGTTTGCCTGCCAAACCCAACTAGTGTGTCCCGCCTCGGACTCCTTTGGGAAGCTAGCACATATATTAGCTGGTCAATGGAGGGGATAATAAGTAAGAGATCTGTGTACTGAAAAAAGCCAGGGACAATATAAAAACCGTCTTGGAAAGAAATCATTGTTTATGTAACTGTATGCAGTTGCACTTTGCCTCCTTTACATGGTCTAGGTTTCTTAAAATGCTTTCTTTGCTCAAAAATGTCTCAGGGGAAAAATGGTGAACTTAACTCAAAACAAGACCGAGGGCAGCAGAAGTTTATGACTGTCTAGAACAACAGCTACACACATAACATGCTGTATAGGCAGCAGTGAAACACTGGCCTTTTTGTATGCGCCTTTCTCACTAACATATTAGCAAGTTTGTCTAGAGAGGAAACTTGCTACAGAGAAATAGTCCTTTTATCCAATGGCACCGTTTCACCCTTTCGTAACTCTCCGACATACCTGGCTTTATACTCACACATGGTGCCTTGATGTCATTAAATAATTTTAAATGCTTTCACATGGTATCTAGGCAGCATGAATTTAGCTAATGATTAAATGTAGAGTGAGAAAATTAAGTTAATGTCTACACATTTTGTGAATGGCTACATTGTTGTGTGTTAATGCTTTTAATACACAGATTTTGTGATATTGGTTTAGATTTAATATTTTTGGATCAGCTTGTAAAATAAATTAATTTAATATTTCGATAATTTTTTTATATATGATATGATATATATGTTTTTCTTGTGTAAATAATTATTGATTGTATGATGCATTTTTTGATATTTCCTGTTAAAATATTTTATAAATAAATAATAAATAATATTTTAAAATTTTATTAATTTTTTTTTTTTAAAGTTTAGCTAAAGTATTAAATCATTTGTATAGCTTATCCAAAACTATTAAATTGAGACCATAGTTTGGAACGAGTTAGATTCAGTTAGTGTAGCTTTCTTTTCAACTTTTTAGAATATGTACCTTTTATTTAATGTATATGGCTCCTGAATATGTTCATTTACATATACTGATGTTGTGGAATGCTGTAATTGTTTGCCTAATAAATATTTTTAAAGTGGCACGGTCACCCATGAAAAGTGAGAATTTTATAAAGATAGAAATACAAATTTTGACTGTATTAGAATTTCACTGAAATTCCAACCCAGTCAAGAGATACACTGAGACAGAGTAGGAAGTTCTTTGTCTCTGTATATTTCCCCTCGCCTGATACCTCTTAACACTGGGCAGAGCTACCGCCATCTAGAAGGGTCAATACCATCACCAGTGACGGCTGCAGGGAACTGGCACTGTCTACGGAGGATCTCACCGTCTAATGGGATGCTTCATAGGCCTCAATGCTGTACTCTTGAGCATATGCGAGAGTACAACACTGACGTCGGCTCCTGGTGCTGATACACCAGGATCTAAAGAGGACCATCCAGAAGAAGATGGCCACGCCCGCAAAGGGACAGGTTCAGATTTTCTTTTAAAAAAAGAAGTGCCCTTTGTCTTAGGTTTCTGCAATTCCATTATTCAGATAATTACCTTCTTCGAACTAATAATCCCAGGACAGGCTTGAAGCCCAGGACATACTTGAAAATGAGAGAAATCTCAAGGTATCCTTCTTGCTAAAATATTGTATAAATAAATAACCATAAACAATAGATACTCTTGTTTGAAGTTCTTGCATTTCCTAGTAAGCCCATGGCTTTGCATTCTCTGTAATGAGTAAACCTGATCCAGGAAGTGGCTCATCCAGTCAAGATGCTTCCATTAAATATACAGAGAGCTAGTTGAAATGAATTGCTATCTAAACTGAAAGCAGTGTGGAGATTTCTAGCAGCTTACCGGCAGCTCCATTTACAGTTTTGTGAGTGGAGTTATAAGAAGCAATGTAATGGCCGCGGTTCTGGCAAGTGTTATAAGGTAATTTGTGCAGTGGCCCAGTGATAGGTGACCTACCATTACTATGATTTGTGCAAAGCATCTATATTTATACAGCGATTATCTGCCTCTTTAAATATAGTTTGTGACGGAGCTCCTTGTACCCTGGCTGGGTACTTCCGCCAGCTTGCTTCCTAGCAGCCACAGGGGAATCCCTGGAACGACTCTTCCCCAGTCGCCACAGCTTGACTGGGGTCCTTCGGGAGCTTTTCCACCCTGGATTAGGATTCCGTGATTATAGCTTAAATATGTATAGCAGTCTCACCCAAACACTAGCTGAGACTTAGTGAAGGGTGAAGTAGAACTAACTTTATTGAACCACAGTGCACACATCTATATAGGAGTAATCACAACAGTGGGTCATCAAATAAAACAATACAAGTCACTCCCCAGCGCTAGAATTAGATTAAGACTCCATAATCGAATTGCCTGCCTGACATCAAGACGCATTGCATATACAAATATATAAACTAATTACCTTTGTACAATAAGTCATCAATGACATAGTAAAAATAACTTAGTTCAGCAGGCCAAAGGGGTCTTTGGAACAATGGGATAACACCTATCTGGGAAAACAACAAACTAACGAACAAATATAATATACACACACTGTATCTATATGGGCACAGGGTGACTAAAACGTAAGAGCACTCTGGGGACCTCCATAAAGTGTCCATCCTCAGCCCCCAGTGATGGTGACTTCCATCATATTGTTTTTTGTTCATTCTTTCTGTGGAATAAAAAAGGAAAGAGAAAATGCCAGAATGAAATATTAAAATATCAAATTATACAGTTGGTACAAATGGAGGAACAGTAAAAATCTGGAAGTATATCAACTGGTTGTGGGTGACAAAAAGGAAGAAGAACCTTGCAAATAAATTGAATGAAAAACTTAAACTAACATGTCCTTGGCTGACAGAGTATGAACTAAAAAACTGATTAGTTGAAGTGAAAAAAGCTCAAGAACCAGATGGTTTTCATCCATGGGTTTTTAAAAAGCTTAATTCAATATTAGCCAGGTCTTTATTTCCGCCCGTTCAAGGACAGTTTGTGTCTGCTAGGCTCATAGGAAAGTATATTTTACACACTTTTTTTAAAACTAAACTGAAAAAAAAATATGTTGGGGTTATTCATTAAGCCCAAACTTTGTTATATGGACTTAATTCACTAAACTTTAGTGTTAACATAACCAAGCTGTAAGTCTAGCTGAGTTAGGGAAATAGTTGAGTTGTAGAAGTTTTCCAGCTGTTTTGCCTATAGTAATAAGCCTAAGGGTTTATCACGCACCAAGGCAGACTTTCTCCATTATAGATTCATGTTGCGTTCCTACAGCGCAGCCCTTGCCCTCGCCAAACAGTCATACTTTTCCTCTCTCATTAGTTCATGCTCCCGCAATCCCAGACGTCTCTTTGACACCTTTAACTCACTTCTGCACCCTGCTGAGGCCACCCCTCAAACTAACCTTACAGCTGATAGCTTTGCATGCCACTTTACCAACAAGATTGAACAGCTAAGGAAACAATTCTCTCCTCCTTTCCGTTCTCTTTCTCAACCACACATAAATCATGCCTTCCCTACCCTTCAGACCTTCTCCCCGGCTACTGAACAAGAGGTGGCTGCGCTTCTCCATTCCTCTCGCCCCACCACTTGCCCGCTCGATCCTGTCCCATCCCACCTCATCAGATCTCTCTCCCCTTGTCTTGTGCCTACCCTAACACACATCTTTAACTGCTCTCTCTCTTCTGGCACTGTTCCTGCTGACCTTAAACATGCCACTGTAGTACCTATCCTGAAAAAAACATCTCTTGACCCATCCTTCCCCTCTAACTATCGTCCAATATCCCTGCTCCCTTTCTCATCAAAGCTTTTGGAAAGACTTGTGTTTACCTGTGTGTCTCGCTTCCTCAATTCCAACTCTCTCCTTGACCCTCTTCAGTCTGGCTTCCGCCCTTTCCACTCTACTGAGACTGCTCTCATCAAAGTCACTAATGACCTAATCGCAGCTAAATCCAAAGGTCACTACTCCATATTAATTCTCCTTGACCTCTCTGCTGCCTTTGACACCGTTGATCATGCTCTCCTCCTTCAAACTCTTCAATCGTTCGGTCTCTGTGACTCTGTCCTCTCTTGGTTTTCCTCCTCCCCTCGTCCTGTCTCAGTTGGAGTTCCCCAAGGCTCTGTCCTTGGTCCCCTTCTATTTTCTCTTTATACTGCCTCTCTTGGCAAGCTTATTGCCTCTTTTGGATTCAACTAACACCTGTACGCTGATGACACTCAGATATACCTCTCCTCCCCAGACCTCTCCCCTGCCGTCCTGCAACGTGTCACTGTTGCCTTTCTTCCATCTCTGACTGGATGTCCTCACGCTTTCTGAAACTCAATCTCTCTAAAACTGAACTGCTTGTCTTTCCTCCTCCTAATACTGATCCTCCTCTCTCGCTCTCCCTTCAAGTCAGTGATATCCACATAAGTCCATCTTTGCAAGCACGCTGTCTTGGCGTCATACTTGACTCTGGCCTCACCTTTGAGCCTCACATCCAGTTTGTTGCCAAATCCTGTAGGTTCCAACTCAAAAACATAGCCTGCATCCGCCCCTTTCTTACGCAAGATGCGACCAAAGAGCTTGTCCATGCTCTAGTAATTTCCCGCATGGATTACTGTAACCCTCTCCTGATTGGTCTCCCCAAAAGCCGTATTGCCCCGCTACAGTCTGTAATGAATGCTGCAGCTAGACTGATTTTCCTCTCTAGTCGGTCCTCTCACACATCACCCCTCTGCCAGTCCTTACATTGGCTCCCTGTATCCTATAGGAGTCAATTCAAAGTGCTAACCCATACATTTAAAGCACTGAACAATTCTAGCCCCTCTTATATCTCCTTAATGATCCATAGGTATGCCCCTCCTCATTCCCTCCGCTCTGCCTGTGAGCACCTCCTGACCACTGCTCGCACCCGTACAGCCAACTTGCCCTTGCAGGACCTCTCGCGGGTGGCTCCTTTCCTATGGAATAGCCTGCCTACCGCCATCAGACTCTCCCCTAGTCTTCAATCATTTAAGAAGAGCCTTAAAACCCATCTCTTCAGGAAAGTTTATGGCCTCTCAGAGTAACCTCTACCTTACATACCTGTCTCTTGATCTCTCCTATAGGGAAGCACTCTACCCTCTCCTCCAGCTCTGCTTCACTCCCACCCTATTAGATTGATATTTCCTGTCCTAACGTGTCTTATACCCCACCTCCTATAGACTGTAAGCTCGTTTGAGCAGGGTCCTCTTCAACCTATCGTCCCTGTAAGTTTTCTTGTAATTGTCCTATTTATAATTAAATCCCCCCTCTCATAATATTGTAAAGCGCTACGGAATCTGTTGGCGCTATATAAATGGCAATAATAATAATAATAATTTGCTTAAAGGGACATTCCACTGCCCAAATACAAAATAAAAGTCAGTTTAGTATACTTACCTCAAATGAATGATTTCATTGGTAAGACTGAAAGTGCCATACACCTTCATATGTTGTGTGTATATATTTATATATTTAGTTACATCTAACTATTTAGTTACAAAAAAATGCGCGAAACTTCAGATCTCTTGCCTGCTGCCTTTGCAAACTCTCCCCTTCTAACCCCACCCAGAATTTCTGTGACTGTCCAATCACAGACTTCCCAATGCAGATGTTTGCAAGACAGGTGCTCTGGGCAATTGTTGCTATATATATGTGTGATAGTGTATATATTACCTACAGCAGTGTACCTAGCGTTGTAAAGAGTGTCATTATAATCAGCAACATTTCTAATTCCACATTTTTTAAGTGAGTCAGTCAGCATTTTAACATGTACTAACATATAGTGTGCCTCTACCTGCACCCCTTTTGAAACCCCTTTTTTATTCACCACAACTTTCAGCACCAAAGTCCCTCAGCACTGGCTCTGTCTCCTCCTGAAGGAGGACCTAATGTGTATGGTGCGGCAAGCGTCACGCGCATATTAGAATTTTCTCATAGGAAAGCATTTTGAAGACGCTGAACATCCTCATGCAAATCATTAATGTGTGAAGTTAAACTCCATGAAAATACAGGAAGAACTTCTAGAGGCTGTCTTAACCCTATAATGTATACATTACATCAAGCATGTCAAACATGCAGCCCACAAGGACCATCTTTGCGGCCCGGCGAGCCGCGAGTACATGCTTAGTGTTATAGCAGAGTAGGCACCTGCTTTTCCCACATTGCAGGTGCCCACTCTGCTAAAACTTACCCAACCGGCGAGGATGGCCAGCGAGGGAGCTCAGTGTTCCTGCTCCTCACTGCTCCCTCCAGCTGTCTGTAGTGAAGCCAGTCGCTAGAATATGACGTAATATTCCGGCACCACTAAACCACGCGAGGGAGCAGATAGAAGATCACATTGGCTCCCAAAGGTAGGGAGCAATAAAGAAAATTATGTGTGTGTGCAATAATGTATGTGTGTGTGTTTCTGTGTCTGTGAGTGTGTCTGTGTCTGTCAGTGAGTGCCTATGTGTCTGTCAGTGAGTGTGTATGTCAACGTGTGTGTATGTGAGTGTGTGTGTGTGTCAGTGAATGTGTATTGGTCAGTGAGTGTCTGTGTCTGTCTGTGAGTGCTGGTCAGTGTGTGTGTCTGTCAGTGAGTGTCTGTTTATCTCTGTGTGTCTGTCGGTGCGTGTCTGTGTGTCTGTCTGTGCGTGTCAGTGTGTCTGTCGGTGCGTGTCTGTCTGTCTGTGTCTGTTTGTCGGTGAGTGTGTTTCTGTCTGTGAGTGTGTGCATCAGTGAATGTGTGTGTTGGTCAGTGTTTCATTGGCTGTGATTGGACAGGGGAGTACCTGTAGGTGCATGGAGGCACGCAACGCCACATCACATTCCGACGTGACATTGACGTGCTCCACCTTCACAGGGTTTCAAAAAGTAGCGGGAGGTTCAGATTTGGTACAGGGTGCGGACGGCACCATTTGGGGTATACCAGAGGCCGGTCTCTGAAGCCGCATACTGGCAGCGGCAATGTGAGTGGAGTCTGCTTGTTGGCTAGAGGGGGGTGCTGGGATATAGTATATGGGGGCGACTGGGATTTAGCAGAGGGGGTGCTGTGGTTTAGTAGAGGGGGATTCTGTTTTTTTTATATACAGTACTTTTCAAAAGAACCTACGTTTCTATGAAAATTTAAGGTGTTTTTTTTTTTTTTTAGGGTCCACATAAATTTAAACCTTGTTTATGTGGCCCATGCGACTTTGGGTTTGACATGCTTGCATTACATTTTCTCTGACCCTGCACTGTCAGTGACAGGGACTCTGCACCCAGACCACTTTAATGAGAGTAAGTGGTCTGGTTGCATGTCGTGTCCCTTTAATGGTCTACAATGTTGTAAAGAACCGATGATACGGTAATTCTCTCCCAAAAGAAGACTAAGTGGCGCACTTTATTAGTTGTGTTGTTTGTGTGTGCCCTCACTCCTCTGTAAAACATTTGTTGCTGCAGTGTGCTGAAGGGTCTCCTCTTACATTTTTGCAGTTCCTGGCACTGAAGAGATCATGTGACTTTATAAAAAATAAAGAAATAAAACTGCTTTAACTACTAATCCCTTGTGATTACATTACATACTCCATGTTGTAACAGGACCCTTTCCTCACATGTTATGCAATGGGCTACTCGGAGAATGTTCAAAATAAAATGTGTGCTGTATGTGTACATTCGAAAGATGCCAGTACAGAGATTTTTAGACTGTCACTTCAGTTGACAAAATCTGTAGGCTTGCCACCCATCACTGCAGGGGCGAGCTGGGAAGGGGGGCCGGGAGGCAAATGCTCCCCAGGCCGCCCTAAACCCAGGGCCGCCAGCATCCAGGAAAAAAGGAAAAATCTGAATCCCCTGCCTCTGGCTCTGGCCCTGCCTCTGGCTGGGGACTCAGATTTTATTAAAGGACACGGAGGCTCCTATTATGCTTCTCTCTTTCTTTTATTCCTCAGCAGCAAAAGAAAGGATATTGTATATATATTCAATGAAAAAGAAAAAACTCAATAACACAACATCATTACTCCTAAAGGGTTAACCATGTAACACATATAAACCAATCAGAGTGTCCCTATTACAACAAAGTCCCGTGTGACCCTAATCCACTCCTCTTTCTTTTGCTGCTGCATCCTCAGCTAAGTACAATATTTTTCATCCTCTGTTTTAATGACAGTTAAAATTGTATTTTCTGTTCCCTTAAGTCCCCTCCCTTTATTTACATCAGTTTTGTCTTTCTGTATTTCTTTCTGATCGCTATTCCCTTTTTTGATTCTTTATCCTGACCTGCTGTTTCCCTGCATCCCCTCCCTCCCCCCCTTCCCCTCCGGTCAGTTTGTTTCTTTCCCAACCGTCTTCCCCATTCCCTCCATTACCAGGGCTACCCCTCGCACGGGTACCTCTGTCTTTCGCGGTCCCAGTGGCCATCTTGGGATTGGCAGTTTTGCCGCACTTTTCTAGCGCGGCCAATACTGCTCGTTTGGGGGCGGGGTTAGTGCTCTGTTGCTGGGCAAGTCTCCCGGTGCTCCCCAGGAGCCTTTTCCTGAGGGAACACTCGGTGAGCTTGCTACAGTTCTTATTATTTCTGTGCCTATTTGCACTATTATTCAAATTGGTGCCATTCCTTTCTGCCTGCTAGTTTGCTTTAGGGCTATTGTGCTCTTGAATAAACCTCCCTGCTCTAGACTGCTCAGTTGTGTATAAATAGTGTTCTGCCTGTCAGACTGCCCTTTCTCATCCCTAGACATGCAGGCTGATAACATGACTGATGGTGCCACCAAACCTAGGACCACCATAACGACATCAACCCTGGTAGGCCCCAAAATTCACACTGTAATGGAAACAGCACAGGAGCAAATGGACTCGGAGGAGTTTCATTCTCTCCTAGACGCGGCTATGGCAAAGTCTGTGACGCAGGCCATATTTACCGCCATAGGTGCCATGTCGGATAACTTATCCCATTCAATAACTAACGCGATGAGGTCCATGCAGTTACCGCCAAACCCCATGGCTAACCCCCCAGAAAGTAAACCGGTGGCCCCTAGTGGGCGTAAAGCCGCTAAAAAGTCTTGCCATTTAGACGAGTATGCCTCCAAAACCCTACAGACGGACAGGGCACGTCCTGTCACAGAATCTGTGGTTGGACCACAGCTAAGAGCCCCCCGCCGGGCAAAATCGGTGAGGAAATGGAAGAGGGCTAAGGCCCTAATTGAATCCTCCGACTCTGAATCGGAGCAAGAGGAGGCACAGAGAGAGTCTGAGGAAGAGGACTCTGATGATTCCAGTAATCATTTGCTGGAATAAGACTCCTTCACATTAGCAGAAACGGACCCCAAAGATGGAGCCGACGACTCCGCCCTAGTTGACCCTCAGGGTGAACCACTGTTCGACCCTGACACCCTACAACACCCGAGGTCCTCAGAATGGTACCCACTGGACCATGTAGCGAAGTATATCGCTGCTCGCATTAGAAAACCACTTGACAAGGTGGCACGGAACAAACTTCGAGCAGAGTGCCCACGCCCCACGATCCCGGATATGGCATGCGTCACCCCTGACGTACACCCAAAGATCGCCCAATTTTTGGGAAAATCATGTTGGAAGGCCATGAACGGCCTGGATTTTGCCTGGTGGAATTGCCAGGATAAGGCTAGGTCCAATCGCAAAGATGTTCGACATGGTCGAAATCGCTTTGGCAGGGGGTGCACCGTTAGATTTGGAGGCCCTCAGAGGGTGGATCCAGCGTGCCGTCTGTCTTCTGGGCAACGCTAATACGGCGGTGGCCACAGAAAGACGCAAGGCAATTTTAATTAAAATAGAGCCTAAGCTAGTAAATCTAGCTATCTCAGAGCCTGGACCCCAGACAAAAGCCCTCCTATTTGGGGATAATTTCATGAAAGAATTAGGCACATCTGTGGGCACCTTTACGGCACTTGATAAAGCTCAAGCCAGCATGAAACGAGTGTTCCACCAGAGAGTTTTTGGCGGGGCCGACAGATATCGGGGCCGTCTGCCCGGCCGCTCACCCCGGGGCTCATACCGAGGTTCTCATGGCTCCGTACAATCCAGGTTCACAGCTCTGGAACCCAAACACACCTCACCGTTCTTCCCGGTTCGAGGCAGACCGTGGCAACCTCGGGGGCCCAGAGGTTCTTCATAAGGCCGACGACCTTATGGTAAGTTCACTACCTCCTCACATGTCGTCATTAACAATGGTGGAGGGCAGACTGGGCCATTTTGTCAATGCATGGCGCTTGCTCACTGCAGATGCCTGGGTTCTCCACACGGTCCAGGGTTACTCTATAGATTTTGTGCAATGCCCTGTTCAACTGAAGCCCCCCAACCGCATGGTGTTCCCTGCTCGGGACCAAGATTTTATATCACAAGAAGTCCAGACCTTAGCCTCCAAAGGTGCAATTTCTGCAATCCACCCTCTCACCCCTGGTTTCCTAAGCAACCTATTCCTGGTCCCCAAAAAAGGCGGAGGCGTTCGCCCAGTCAGCAATTTGCGACCTTTAAACATGTTTGTCACATACCATCACTTCAAGATGGAAGGTATACACTCCCTTCGAGACCTCCTCCTCACAGGGGACTGGATGGTCAAGCTCGACTTGAAGGACGCATATCCCACGGTTCCAATGGCCGACTACTGCCAAAGATTGCTTCAATTCCAATGGGAGGAGACCATGTGGTGATTCAAATGTCTGGCGTTCGGCCTCTCATCGGCACCCTGGTGTTTCACAAAGCTCATGAAACCAGTGGTCGCCCTCCTACGCAGCAGGGGAGTGCGACTCATAATACACCTGGACGATATCCTCATCATGGCGCAGGAACCGCATCTGCTCCACGAACATTTTTCTTGGAAGAGGAACCTATTAGAAAACCTGGGGTTTCTAATCAATTGGGAAAAGTCGGTCACCGAACCCTCGCAATCAATAGAATTCCTAGGATTCACCATAGATGCGGTGAACGGAAAACTCCTACTCCCAACAACTAAGGTCAAGGCCATCAAAAAGGAGCTCAGGCAGACGTTAGCACGTCCTGTTCTTACCTTAAGACAACTGGCCAGGATTGTCGGCCTCCTTTCAGCGTCAATCCAAGCCATTTCCCCGGACCCCTGCACTACAGGGCACTTCAACGACTAAAGACAAAATACCTTCGTTACGGGCACTCATACTCCGACTCTGTTCCTCTCGACTGTGCCGCCAAAGAAGAAATCAGGTGGTGGCTACAGCACATGGAAGCCTGGAATGGCCGTGTGATCTTCGGAACAACTCTGGACATTATAGTGGAATCCGATGCAAGTATGCACGGCTGGGGTGCGCGCTGCGGACCTTCCTCCACCGGAGGAAGATGGTCCCTAGAGGAACAGGGACTTCATATCAATTGCCTCGAACTGCTGGCAGGTTCGTTTGCCCTACGTAGTCTTTTAAACATATCGACCAATTGTTCCATTCTGTTACGCATGGACAATATTTCAGCGGTCCGCTATATCAACCACCTCGGGGGCACGAGGTCGGCAATACTTGCGGAATTAGCGAAAGACTTCTGGCGGTTCTGCCTGGATCGCAACATCTCAGTGCAAGCGGAATACATCCCGTGTCCTTTAAAAAAATCATGACTTTACGTCATGAAATTAGTAAAATCTGGTAATTTTTCAACTTACCTCTCTCCCTGCAGCCAGTGGAGTCGGCCGACCTCTCCTGATGATGTCAGGAGGAGGGGGTGTGACTTTCACTGCTCCTCTCACAGGACCGCTGGGGAGTCTAGGAGAAGAGCAGAGAAAGTCACGCCCCCTCCTCCTGACATCATCAGGAGAGGCCGACTTCACTGACTGCTGTATGCTGGCCGCTGCTCCTGCTGGCTCCTGCCTACCCCTCCCTGGCCCAAGGTAAGACTCAGGGAGGGGGGAAATACACTTTAGTTTTTTTCTATTCCCCTCCTCAGCCCCTGTCCCCTTAGCCAGCCCTTGTCCCCTTCCTCAGCGCCTGTCCCCTACCTCAGCCCCTGTCCCCTTAGTCAGCCCCTGTCCCCTCCTCGCCCCTGTTCCCCCTCCTTTGCCCTGTCCCCTTAGCCCCTGTTCCCCCTCCTCAGCCCTGTCCCCTTAGTCAGCCTCTGTCCCCTCCTTAGCCCCTGTCACCCTTCCTCAGCCCTGTCCCCTTAGCCCCGTCCCCTCCTCAACCCTTGTCCCTTGGTCAGCCCCTGTCCCTTTCTCTTTCTTCAGCCCTGTCCCCTTCCTCAGCCCCTGTCCCCCTTCCTCAGCCCCTGTCCTATTTTGCCCAGCCCTTGTCCCTTTCCTCAGCCCTGTCCCCTTCTTCAGCCCCTATCCCCCTTCCTCAACCCCTGTCCCCCCCCTCAGCCCCTGTCCCACCCTTTTCCTGCTCCTTTCCCCCTCTCGGCTCCTACCCCCTTCCTCAGCACCATGCCCCCCACTACAGCCCCATAACATCCTCACTACAGCTCCTCTCCCCCAATTGCAACCCATATCACCCACGCCACTGCCCCTTTCCCAAATTGTAGCCATCAACCTACTCCAGCCCCTATCCCCCCTACATTTCCTAAACCCCCAATTACAGCTTATACTCTCCACTTCAGCCCCTGTCCCCCCACTACAGCCCTGTCCCTTTAGTCAGCCCCTGTCTACTGGTTTTAAAAGTGTAAAGTTTGGGTGTGTGTGTGTGTCAGTATGTCTGTGTGTGTGTCAGTATGTCTGTGTGTGTGTGCCAGTATGTCTGTCTGTGTGTGTGTGTGTGTGCCAGTATGTCTGTCTGTGTGTGCTAGTTTGTCTGTGTGTGTGTGTCAGTATGTCTGTCTGTCTGAGTCAGTATGCCTGTAACAGTGTGTCTTTCTGAGTGTCTGTGTACCTGTCAGTGAGTGTGTGCGTGTTTTTTTTTTAGTGTGTGCCAAATCAGCAAGTGTGTGTGTGCCTGTCATTGAGTGTCTGTTTAGATGACTGCCCCGCTCCCCCTCACCCCCTTTCAATCACATGGCAAAGGTGTTTTTACTCTCCTCTTGGTGCAATGGGCCACTTGACTGGATTTGCCTCCCAGGCCTAAGGCTGCCAGCCCTAACCTGCATCACTGTAGTTGCTGTCTGTACGTGTGCCAGAGACTATGCATCCAGTGTAACATGCTTGATCCTCATGTTACTGTAAAGCAGCCAGTCCTTTAAGTGTTTGCATTTATGGAAAAAACAAGACAGTATTTTAATAATTCCATTGGTTTAGACGTATCCAGACAGAGCACTAGTATTTTCTCTCCTCCACTCCTGGCACCCTAAATTGTCCTAAGTTGTATCAACACTAAGCCACTGTATGTGTAATTAAACATAACGAACCTTGATTTTACAGTGCAGCTAATGACTCCTGGATCTCCCTCTGCATACTGATATTATGGTTCAAAATCTCAACTTACTACTAACCAAATGTAAATACAAATTTAATGTCCTGGAGTTAGCCACTATATGATTTGACTCACTTCTGCACTTTATATACAACATTGGACTCTATGTATTTTACCATGTAATGTAATCACATGTAATGGATCCCCTATACTCCGACCAGGCCCGGACTGGCCATCGGGCACACCGGGCAAATGCCCGGTGGGCCGCGGTGTCCGTGGGGCCGAGGCCGGCAGGGGAGGTCCCAGGATCTCCCCTGCCGGTCTATGCAGGGCCGGCACTATCCGAGCGCCGGCCCCGCTGTCTTCCACGGAGGGCCGGTGGGGAGATCAAAGAGCTCCCTCACCGGCCCATTTAAATAAACCTGCGGCTGGGGAGGGAGGGAGAGGACCCGGCGGAGCTCTGTCTTGCAGCTCCGCCGGGTTCCTCTCGCGAGATCCGGCGCGTTGCCATGGCAACGACCGGATCTCGCGAGAGTGAACTCTAGCCCGCAGGCTAGAGTTCACTCACCACTGGACCACCAGGGATGATGTGAGTGTGCCGGTCCCCCCTCCTCCCAGCTACCACCATGCCGGTCCCCCCTCCTCCCAGCTACCACCATGCCGGTCCCCCCTCCCAGGCTAAAGGTAAGAGGGAGGGGGGATTTAATGCCTACTTAGGTTTTTTTTTTTAAATTTCTTTATTTACCCCCCTTAGTTTTTTATTTACCCCCCCAACACACATTTACACACAGCACTCTCACACACATCATACACAGCACTCTCACACTCATCACACTCTGCACTCATCACACTCTGCACTCATCACACTCTGCACTCTCACACACATCATACACAGCACTCTCATACACAGCACTCTCACACTCATCACACTCTGCACTCTCACACACATCATACACAGCACTCTCACACACATCACACTCTGCACTCTCACACACATCATACACAGCACTCTCATACACAGCACTCTCACACTCATCACACTCTGCACTCTCACACACATCATACACAGCACTCTCACACACATCACACTCTGCACTCTCACACACATCATACACAGCACTCTCATACACAGCACTCTCACACTCATCACACTCTGCACTCACACACAGCACTCTCACACTCATCACACTCTGCACTCTCACACACAGCACTCTCACACTCATCACACTCTGCACTCTCACACACAGCACTCTCACACTCATCACACTCTGCACTCTTACACACATCATACACAGCACTCTTACACTCATCACACTCTGCACTCTCACACATCATACACAGCACTCTCATACACAGCACTCTCACACACATCATACACAGCACTCTCATACACAGCACTCTCACACTCATCACACTCTGCACTCTCACACACATCACACTCTGCACTCTCACACACATCATACAAAGCACTCTCACACACATCACACTCTGCACTCTCACACACATCATACACAGCACTCTCATACACAGCACTCTCACACTCATCACACTCTGCACTCACACTCTGCACTCTCACACACAGCACTCTCACACTCATCACACTCTGCACTCTCACACACAGCACTCTCACACTCATCACACTCTGCACTCTTACACACATCATACACAGCACTCTTACACTCATCACACTCTGCACTCTCACACATCATACACAGTACTCTCATACACAGCACTCTCACACACATCATACACAGCACTCTCATACACAGCACTCTCACACTCTGCACTTTCACACACATCATACACAGCACTCTCATACACAGCACTCTCACACTCATCACACTCTGCACTCTCACACACATCATACACAGCACTCTCACACACATCATACACAGCACTCTCATACACAGCACTCTCACACTCATCACACTCTGCACTCTCACACACATCATACCCAGCACTCTCATACTCTGCACTATCATACACAGCACTCTCACACTCAGCACTCTCACACACATCATACACAGCACTCTCACACACAGCACTCTCACACACATCATACACCGCACTCTCATACACACATCATACACAGCAATCTCACACTCAGCACTCTCACATGCATCATACACAGCACTCTCACACTCAGCACTCTCACACACATCATACACATCACTCTCACACACAGCATTCTCACACACATCACACTCTGCACTCTCACACACATCATACACAGCACCCACACACACAGCACCCTCACACAAATCAATCACATACAGCACCCACACATAGCACCCACACCTCACACACAGGATCCATCACACACACATACTGCACTCCTCACATACACACACAACCCCCCGATACACTGCCTAACACACATACACAATACTTCCAAACATATTTATATAATATATATACACATATAAATATACACACAGCACCCCTCACACACACACACAGCACCCCTCACACACACACACACACACACACAGCACCCCTAAACACATTTCATTCCAGACACACACTAGATCCTCTACCCAACTCTGAATCATCTACACACACTAGATCCCTATATACACTCTGAATCCATTATATACGCACGCTCACTAGATCTCCTATACATATTCTGGGTCCTTCAAACACACACACACTCTGGATCCCCTATAAGCACACTAGATTCCTTGTAAGCAAACACATACTACATTCCCTGAACACACACTCTCTACAAACACTACATCACCTACACACACACTATAGCCTGTATACACACACTTGCTACATCCCCTAAACACACATTCTCTAAAGCCCCTAGCCACATATGCATTACATTACACCACAAACACAACACGACTAAAACCGACCTTATTACACAATACCACACCACGACCAGCTCACTCTGCACACACGCAATACCCCAAGCAGGCTCCAAAACACATGCACAATACTCTTTCCTGACCCATTTGTCTCCTGGTATCCATTTATAGAGACACCAGAGACAAGTTGCAAGGAAACACAGTGCAAGCATGTTATTAAATTTGCTTGCACTGCGCAGAACAAATACAGGGCTTTTTTCTCATGCAAGAGCTCTTCAGCAGAACTCTGTGCATGGTCTGCCCTGGAAGAGCATTGAACCAACATGCTCACTTTGAGAGGGGGCGTGTTTGTCATGAGTGATGACAAAACACACCCTCTCTGCCCCGCCCCCTTCTTAGTGGGCCGCTGTGATAAAAAAATGCCCGGGCCGAATTTTTTTCCCAGTCCGGCCCTGACTCCGACTGAGTATATCCGTGCAGAATCTCCCGAAATCCAAGCATAGAAGAAGTTGTAGTGATTATAACTCCCAATCCCCCAAACTTGAGCCAAGATTTCATGAAGGGGTAAAGCAATGTGTTTAATGGAAGCCACAGCTGGCCTTTTATGCAGGTCCCCATGCAAGTGGCACGCCCCCCTGGACCTGAGAGGGGACAGTAGTACAAAACAATCACCCAATGACATTGACTCTCAGGTCCAGGACACTCCCACATAAAACAGTATAATCCCTCATCTGTACCTGGGAGATAATTGGGTTAAGTACTGTATTAAACTCAATTATCTCCAGGTACAGAAAATATTTACTTTTTTACAAAACTCACAAAACACTTTAAAATACATAAAGTCATATTTCGTATAACTGAACCCCCATAGTCCCAGATAGCTTGGATCTGAGCGCCCAACAAATCCGAAAAAGCGCTCAGATCCCATGGACATAGTGGAATCGCTACTGGAGTGAAGAATTGACTGCCCGCTTTGGAGATGTCTGCCCAGAAATAGTTCCATAGTTTCAGGGGTAGTGGTTGGTCTAGTTCAAGTTTAGATGAAATAAGGTGAAGGAATAAAGGGGAACGGGTCCCCAGGCTCATAGGGGAGTGTTTGTTCGGGAGATCCAGTTGAACAACCTGTCGAACAGTGCTCTCCTGGCTTGCCGCGAACAGAAGCAGGCATTTGTATGTTTTCACCGGTGTTCGCACCGTCGAGTGGCCGCTTTAGAGTTCCAGGCACTCAATAACTAAGTCGCGCTGCCTGTTTTCGTGCGACACGTTGCGTTCGGTTATACGAATGGTGGCCACACAAAGAGAGCACTGAATTCCTGTGGTTTGTTTGAATTTAATGAGCCAAGGGGGTGGTCGGTGCTCGGTACTTAGTCTCTTCGAATGAATGGGGAATAAAATATTAAAGAAATGTCCGAACGTAGTAGGAGAATGACTCTGGGGAAAGTAAAATAGGGGTTTTGTCACACACTATATTTCAAGTCTATGTGTTGCATTCCTTTACGTGTAAAGGACTTTAAATTATAAGCTCTGGATATATATTTACAGTGAGCCAGTATTTATTTGTGATGTCAACCAGTTATGACTGACAGCGGGCATGAATGGCTGGGGGGGCTTAAAAATGATTTAAACTTGGTACCTTCAACATCCTTTAAAAAAGAGCTAAAAGGGACACTATAATATCCACAATTGTTAGATTTAATGTGTAAGGTACTTCAAGTCTTTGTATTGTCATGGGACAGTGGAAAATAACCCTACAAATTAATATTGCATGTGAAAACGAAAAATTGATAAATATGCAAGTAAAGTGTCTTAAATGGGTTAAAGTAAAACAATCACCCAAGGTCCCTTAAAACATTATATCATCACATTGTATGCATAGGAAAACATAAAAAAGTAAATCGAGTCTTCATACAGACATCCCATGAAACAAAGGTGGCTATGGGTAGCTGTCTATGTATTGTTAAACTACAACTCCTATGATGCTCTAACAGCCTAATTCAGCCCAAACCTCTCTAAAGTAGTAGCTTGAGAGCATATTCACATATACATTAGACCACAGCTGCAATATCCTGTATGGACTAAAGTCCAGGGGTAGGTAACCTTCGGCACCCCATATGTTGTGGACTACATCCCCCATAATGCTCTTACACACATAATGCTGGCAAAGCATCATGGGAGGTGTAGTCTAAAACATCTGGAGTGCCGAGGTTTGCCTATGCCTGGACTAAACTAACAGATGCTCTTTGTTAATCCTTCAAAGGACAGAATTGACCAAAAACTTGGATTTCATCATGGGAGCTAAAGAGAAAAAAAGTTTAATTTAGTGCTTACTTGCAGTGGTGGAATATATACTGAAATCAGCCCTTACATTAGTATAGCAAACAACTTCTAGTAAAAGAACCATAACCACTACAACACTCTGTAACACTGCTGTGCGTTTGGTGCTTGGAATGTTTCTTTAAACATAAAAAAAAGTGAATTCCGATTAAAATGCTGGGTGTTTTATGGATGTTTTAGTTCTGTACCAGACAAAAATCCCCGTTTCTTCCCCTTACATATCACATGAAAGCAGGGACTCTAGGAAATTCTCAAGTGATGTTATCTGCATATTTTTACACAGAGGATTTATTTGGAGACTTACTTATTAGCAGATGTGAAGCAGGAGATATCATCTAGAGATTGGTATCATTATGACACGGTTACGTTGTAACTCATTCAATGTGCTGTGTTTTATTCTGTAGATCATCGCAGATGTTTGTAAAATCGTTTCAATGCTGATCTGCAGAATGATGCAAAAAGCACTGAGTTTAGAGCTTGTTTCTGACTAACTGAAGCCTATATAAGATTAATAATACCAATCGACTATAAACGTAGCCTAAAATGTAGCAGATTGTATTCAGATATCTTCATTCAAGAAAATGGCAATATGCTGATGGATATTTCAGAGTTGTCATGAAAGGATTATTACTCAAGCCACAATGACCTATTTAGTGATTTAAAGTGGTCATGGTGCCTGGAGTCTCTGAAATGCTGCACAAACAGACGTTAACCCTCTGCTACTGAATGTGTAACAACACACTGGCAGCGTGATTGGGATGTCACCAGGAAGCCTGGAACTGGCAGGCTGGGTGATGTCAATTTTGTGCAACTTTCCATGCACCGAATTGTTTTCATTGGCTAATTGCGCTCAACTGGTGCTCTCAGCCAATGAATGGCCAGCAGTGTCGGCATTTGGCTACAGCAGCTCTTCAGAGGCCAGATATCATAAATTGTGCTTCAGAGCAGACCAGGAACCCAGCAAGAAGCAGGTAAAAGGGCAAACTGTAGCCTAACATTTTTCACAATAACTGCGGAATGCGGCCAGTGTATTCCTTGTGGAGTATGGATTGGAAAACCAACACTCCTGTCATCATAGCAACTACAACAGGCTGTAGTGGTTAAGATACTTGGAGTAACCCTTTAAAGTAACTCGTGCACTAACTAATTTTACTAGAGTTCAGAACATTTATTGCATTTGCAGTTTAACAACTTTCCTGAAATGTCTGCTCTTAAATCTTATATTGAGTATAAATCAGGTGAGCGATGCTTTTGGAGAATGGATTAAGGGAGCTTGACCGGAGAAAAGAAAGGTAAGCGGAAAAAGGTAACTGAACAAGTTGGATTAATTTGCAATAGAAGGAAATGACCAGTTAACAATGGTTGAGTTATCACCAGCGGGGGCCAGATTCTTCCATCATTACTATCTGTGTTTCACTCATTGACAGATTAGAAATGACAAGTGCTCAAGGTCAGTCTTGTTTTATCTTATTAAAAGAGTGTGGCCATTAAATCTACCACTGGAATGACTTCATGGTACACGCACAGAGTTTATCTAGGAACGCCCCTCCCCATAATGGAGGTTCTTGAAGTTTCTTTTAATTTTAATTGATTTTTAATTCTGCCGTTTGTATTTTAAAAGGGCTTCATCAACCACGTTTCTTAACATTTCAATGTTTTCTTTACGGAATACAAAATAGAAAAATTAGCAGGAACATGTAATGTGTCTGTGTTTTCTCTGATGTTTGTCCATCGACTCAAAAAAAAAGTGTTATTAAAGAAAAGCGTGGCCAAAATGCATGTCCCTGTGCTAAAGTGTTTAAGGGGATTAATCCAAGCACCATGACCACTTTAGTCATTTGAAGTGGATATGCAGCATAAAGTCTGTATGTGTAGCAATTCACTATGAAATGTTGCACATATGGAGATTAACCCCTTAGCTGCCAGAGGTGTAACTCCACTTCCTAGAGCATCAATACACAATGCATTGCGCATATCACACCCGTACGGAGTCTGTATGGGTGTCTGAAGTGTCCCTTTAAGAGACCTATCTGTCTTTTTATCTTTCTTTCTCTGAAGCACTGAAAATTAACTTTTCAACTACAAAATGTGTGGATACTAACTTGTGGTGGGTATGCAAAAACAAAACATTGATTCAGAGGTATTATGTTCAGAGTGACAGGAGCCATTGCAAACTGAGCAATATTACCTAAAGGGGAACTGTAGCTTCAACAATAATTAATGTACGCTCTGCCCTTTGCACATGTCAATCAGCCTAGGCAGTGTGTAGAGAGAGAAGAATTAGAAACATTAACTGTTATTCCTCCTCCAATGCATTGTGTGCCCTCACTGTGCCTGGAGAGAACTAGACTGTGATGTCAGTGAAATCAATCTTTAAAGGGCTACTCACTCAAGATGCTTCACATACAGATTCCATTCACCATGACCACTTAATATCCCTGAAGTGTTTATGGTACTTGGATTAGCGCTTTAATAATACATACATATATTTAAATAATATTATCAGCTTTTTTTGGAATGGTGTAATTTCCAGAGAAGTGAAAGTTTTCCATTAACGTTAATTAAACTATATTCCTAGCACCAGCAGCCATGAATTCTACTGTAAACAGTATATAGTTAGAATAAATTGAAATAAAGTAAAACAGCAGTTATGCTACCTGGAGCATAAACTTGTTCACCTGGTTCTGACATTATTTTGAGTGTCGCTGAGATGCTTGCTGGTAAAATCCTACCGTGACAAATTCTATAATACATTTTACCTTAGAAAAATAAAAACCCTGCTCGTTCCACATAACAAAGATAATTGAAAGTCTCATGAATGGTACAATTGTTCTGCTTGTGCATTGTAAATGTATCCCCAGTCAGAAAGCCCTGCGCTGTAAATTTTATGTTGAGTGTTATAATTTGGTTTGCTAATTTCTAGACTATTTTTTCCAAAATCACTTGGCAGCCAATCTTTCTTTCCATTAGAACAATAACTGTTTCAAGTCTTCAACAAGAACTGATTTGGAGACTTTGTTATTGTTAAGATTATCATTTAGTCATCGAAATAGAAAACTTTGTAATAGAGACAGTTTAGTGTTACGTTATGTTCTGAATTAACATTACTCGTTCACTTGCAATTCAGATCAACAAAGAATGAGTATGCCAAGTGACAATCATTAAAGGGTCACGAGGGATTTACCACCCATGTGTAATATACTATATATGTAGGTATAATAAATTTAAAAATCTGCCCAAAAAAGTCCTATATTTCAGTTATAAGTCTGTGTCTCTAATATAATTCAGGAAATGAGCGCAATGGCTGAGCCCCAGGGGAAGCTGGTTTTAATAGGGGCAGTAAGAGGCAGTAGGGAAGTGCCACCCCTCCCTCTTATTGCAATTAAAAAAATCACCACATATGTCAAGATTTTGGGGCATTCCTTTTTTTTTTAAACAATTTTTCGTGGAATTTTCACTCTGAGATATACTTAGTCTGCTTTAAAAAGATTTCTCAACTTGCCTATGGGCTTTGCAGTTTGTCATCAGATCACAGAAGTCCTAAAATACAGACCTGTGTACTATCCTGTTGTGTAGAGTTCTCATTGGGTAATATTGCTGGGGGGTGGAGTTATACCCCTTAAATTGTCTGTTGTTTTCACAATAGTGTGTCTGTAGGTTTACAATGTTGAACAGGAAATTACATGTCATTGGGTCAGGGGCTGAGTTCATGGGCTTAAGTGAACAGAACCCAACAATTCAAGAGGCACAGCTAAATTCTGGGTGTGAGTTTAGTGCGCCACCATTTTAAACTTCACACACCGCCTCTGCCTGGCCCTCAACTACTTCTTACATTCATATACTCAGTAATCCACATTCAGAAGAATGGAAAGGGCTTGTCTATATGTGATAAAACATGGTTTCTGATTCTCTTCAGCAAAATGAATGAGAGCTGCTTGCTCATGTGGATAACAGCATTTGGGTTGTCAGCATTCCCTAATGAGGACACACACTCTTTGCATTCATTTTTAAGATTACTGGGCATTGGATTATAAGGACTATATACCGGCACATTTCATTCTAGACATCGCAGCTCATCAAAGTGGGAGAAACAGTGATAGTGCTATAGTACAATAGACTTTATTTTATTTTTTTTACAAAGTTCATGCATATGGTTGCAGGTAAAAAAAATAAAAAACATACAAATCCAAACAATTTTAAGTCATATTAGACTAAGCAGGGATTAGGAACAGCTTCCAGTTATATGGCAATATGACTTTTCAATATAACAAGATGTATAATACATTTTGCCCAGCTAATAGGGTTCACTGGCACAGGCTGGTTCACTTCAAGAAAAGTCAACGAGTCAATGATACAAAATGAAGGACTACTCCACTGGCCTTCACTTGGGATGATTGTATCAGGTAATGCAAGTGTTTGGGGAGGATGGTATTCTACTGGATGGATTCCCCTGGGCAGTGAGGGCACTCCTTTGAAATAGAGAGTTGGAAAACCTTTGGCACCCCAGGAGCCCTGCACTGTGATTCCCATTTATCCCTTTGGGAGGCAATACCCACTAGCAAAGCTAGTGGGTATGTGGCAGCCTCCCGGAGAAATATTTTGCTGCACTAAAAAAGCTTGTGCTGTGCTCCTGCACAGCAACAGCGTTTCTAGCCAATCAGGTGATCAGGACAGCCGTGCAGCTCGAGGCAGCCCTGATCACCTCAGATTTTAAAATGGCAACGTTGATGGAGGGACCCCATTTCTGTGTCTGCCACAGATATGGTGGTTGTCTCTCCTAGAGACAGCCCCATCAATGTTAGAAGGCTCCATAAGAGAGCCTTCCTTGCCAGGGACCTATCCTCTTCCTCTTCTGAAGATATGGTCCCAGTCACCTGTAAAAGAAAAAAGAAGGGCTGCCTTTCATCTTCTTCAAGTGCTGATGATGAACATGATTTTGATTCCTCTTCCCCTCACTCTCGTTTGAGTGGTTGATGATTTAAAGGAACAGTACCCTAACAGTACAGTACCCAAATGTGTGTTTCCCTCATTTGAGGTTTTTAAGCAGTTTTCACACAAAAGGGATAAAACTCGTTTGACTGCTGTCAGTCCCTCACTGTCCTCCTCAAGAGCATTTGCTCATTCATCCTCCCTAATCCGGTCCTGTTCCAGACAGGGATTACCTGAGATTGATTGGGAGTCTGAGGAGGTGGTTTGCTTCACTGAACGAGGGAAGTTAAGCAACATTCAGATGGCCAAGGTGAGCCTTTTAGGTAAAGTGCTCCTTTCAAAATTGTTCCATTCCAGATGGGCCATCAAGCAAGAGTCAGAAGTCAGGGACTTTGCCAAACTAGCTATCAGATCCCCACTAGTTAAGGAGGATGATCTCCTCCTTAGAAACCATATTGGTATCCCTGACATTTAGGCACTAATGGCTCCTGAAATTGATCCAGCACTGTTATCCATTACAGGAAACAGTGTTTCTTGGGATCCCATGGATCAGACATTTCGCAATATACAGTTCAAAATTACGGATGTTGTTAGCCCCCTTCTGCTTATGTTAGATAAGGCAGAGAGGGAGAGATCCTCTCATAACCCTTCTCTACCAGCATCATTGGCTTCTAAGATGACACTTTTTAAAGCTTCCAGCAGAGCTTTTCTTATTATTGGTCAATCCTTCAACTATATTTCAAACATATGCAGAACCCGTAAGACTCCTTTCTGTTTGGCCCTTCTTTTATACAAGAGGCTAAAGGAAGATATAAGGCTAGGGGAAGTTTCCAAGTTACAAGAAGCCTTTTGAATGGTTAAGGCAGTGGCTGAGTGACAGGCGGTTGTAGTCAATGGATTATATTCGAAGCTTGGGCTTGTCACCAGTGGGGTACCTCAGGGATCTGTACTTGGACCCATTCTCTTTAATGTTTTTATTAGTGATATTGCAGAAGGTCTTGATGGTAAGGTATGTCTTTTTGCTGATGATACTAAGATATGTAACCGGGTTGATGTTCCAGGAGGGATAAGCCAAATGGCATTTAGGGGTGATTATTTCTAATGACTTAAAGGTAGGTAGACAATGTAATAGAGCAGCTGGAAATGCTAGCAGAATGCTTGGTTGTATAGGGAGAGGTATTAGTAGTAGAAAGAGGGAAGTGCTCATGCCATTGTACAGAACTCTGGTGAGACCTCACTTGGAGTATTGTACGCAGTACTGGAGACCGTATCTTCAGAAGGATATTGATACTTTAGAGAGAGTTCAGAGAAGGGCTACTAAACTGGTTGATGGATTGCAGGATAAAACTTACAAGGAAAGGTTAAAGGATCTTAACATGTATAGCTTGGAGGAAAGACAAGACGGGGAATATGATAGAAACATTTAAATACATAAGGGGAATCAACACAGTAAAGGAAGAGACTATATTTAAAAGAAGAAAAACAACCACAACAAAAGGACGTAGTCTTAAATTAGAGGGGCAAAGGTTTAAAAATAATATCAGGAAGTATTACTTTACTGAGAGGGTAGTGGATGCATGGAAAAGCCTTCCAGCTGAAGTGGTAGAGGTTAACACAGGAAAGGAGTTTAAGCATGCGTGGGATAGGCATAAGGCCAGGGACTAAAGAAAGTATTTCAAAAAATTGGGCAGACTAGATGGGCTGAATGGTTTTTATCTGCCGTCACATTCTATGTTTCTATGCTGTTGTTCAGCAGAGAGATTACCTAATTTCCCTATTGCAGGGTCTGAGATTTATAGTAAATCTGCAAAAATTCTGTCCTGGTCCCCACTCAGAAAATCCCATTTCTGGGTTTCATTCTGAACACTATGGATATAACCTTTGGGGGTTCCCCAAGACAAATTGGAAAAAATTTTAATTCACTTAACATAAGCTCTTTTGAAGCACAGATGGCCGACTAGCAAAGACTATTGGAAGGTTGATAGCTTTAACGGGTTATGATGCTTCCCCTTGCTGTGCAGACGGAGCCAGCTGTTTCTAGGAGACCAGCTGAGACACGGTGGCCTGTGGGAGTCAAAGGTGGTCCTTCCCAAGAGTGTGAGAAAAGAGCTAAACAATATATTGGAGTGGGAAATTCCACTTCCTCGCCCCATTTTGGCCTTTCGAGTGAACCCTGATCACAGATGCTTCTACCAAGGAATGAGGTGCGTTCTCTGCCCAAAGCGCAATAAGAGAAGTTTGGTCAGTTAAAGAAAGGCTTCTTCACAAAAATGTGCTAGAGTTGAGAGCAATAAGATTAGCCCTTAAAGGCCTTGTTACATTGAACCCCCTAGGTGTGTCGGTAATGGTTCAATCGGACAACAGTAGCTTATGTCAACCATAGAGGTGGCACAAGTTCAATCAGACAACAGTAGCTTATGTCAACCACAAAGGTGGCACAAGGCCAAAAGGTCTTTGTCTAGAGGCTCTGGACTGTGCTCTAGTACACAATGTCCGAATATGAGCAGTTCATGTACCAGGAGAGGCAAACGAGCTGGCAGATTCACTGTTCTGCCAGTGTTTATCCCTGGCTACAGTTCAATTAAAGACTGCCTTATTTCTGCTGATAGAGAGCAGGTTGGGCAAGAGACAGATCTTTTTGCATCCTAAACCTCAGCTCAGACTCCCAAATGTGTAACCAGGACTTGGGCAAAAGGAGATTGGAAGTTGGATGCAATTGATTGGACATTCCTGTCCTTTACGCTTTTCCACCTTCATCTATTCTGATTACGGTGTTGGAGAAATTTTGCAGGGACAGGGTGCCCAATCTGGTTTTAGTGTATTCTATCTGGACCTGCAGACCAAGGTACCCACTGATACAACCTCTAATCAGGGGGCCAAAGGTACCATTGGGTTGGACAGCGGATTGCTTTCTGGGGACCAGGGATCTCCTCACCAAGCTTCCCCAACTTAGGTGGGTTGCAGCCCCGGTAGGCTTTTAACTCATCTGCTTCTGTCTGACCAGGT
The DNA here is from genome assembly GCA_933207985.1 of Pelobates cultripes. Classification (NCBI taxonomy): domain Eukaryota; kingdom Metazoa; phylum Chordata; class Amphibia; order Anura; family Pelobatidae; genus Pelobates; species Pelobates cultripes. The sequence continues at coordinate 73,396,662 of OW240917.1, read as the reverse complement.
TTTAGACATAGTTAATTCTTCATTATGGTGCAGGACCAGGGTAAGATACAAACAGGTGATCAAGGAATTTAAAGCATGGGAAGTTTCCTTCAATTCCCTTTCCCATAAATCTGACACAATTCCCTTAGTTCTGGAATTCCTCACCCTCAAGTATCATTTGGGGTTAGGTGTCAATACAATCAAGACATATGGTTCTGCATAAAATATTCTAATCCCTAATGTGATGCCCTTTACCTCAGTTTGCTAAATGGGCAATCGGTTTGCCGTCCTTTTACTCTGAGATACACTTCCACTTGGAACGTGGATCTTTTATTAAAATACCTTAATTCTTTGGACAATGGCCAGATTGACCTAAGATGGACGGCGATTGAATTGGCATCCCTTCTAGCTTTAGCTCTGGCAGCTAGAAGCTCAGAATTAACACAGATAAATATTGTCGAACCATGGTTGTTTCAAACTCCAGGGGGGTTTCATGTCATCCTTTAAGGGAGACTTTAAGATTTCTCATATTTTCCTGGGTCCTGTAGGATTAGATTTGGTACAGGATTCTGCTGAGCCAGGTTTATGTTTAGTTCATTTGTTAAACTCGTACTTAAATCTTTCTGCCCCAGTCAGACAAGACTTTACGCACTTATTTCACTTCCAGAAATCTTTTTCGGCCAGGTAAGGTTAAGACAATCATGGGTTGGATACTGTCTGCTATGTCTGCAGCGGGTATTGATGTGAAAGTTTATAAGGGTCATTCTATCAGAGGGGCTTCAGCTTTAAAAGCAGCAGTGAGAGGCCGCCTTCTTCCTATTATCCTTAAAACTGCAAGATGGTCTTCCAGTAAGACTTTTGTAAGGTTTTACTGGAGACCATCTGAAGCGGAACATTTACAGTTTCTTAGGACTACCACCAGGTGTGTGCTATTCTGCCCACTAGCTTTGCTAGGTGATAATGCCTCCCAGAGGGACAAAATAGAGTTTGCAGGAATCTTTGACCTACAAACTTTCTATGTCCTAGGGATGAGCATAAGCACCTAGCAAAGCGCCCATCCCTCCCTCCCCAGGTTAATATGTAGTGCTTCGTGGTGGTGGGGTTTTCTCTGCTTTTGGACAGCCTTTTAATTAAAGTTGTTTGTGTTTTCTTTGCTTATATATATATATATATATATATATATATATATATATATATTCTGTTTCTCTTTACAGATTACAACCGGCTTCCCAGACAGGATCAACAAGCTAAGGACCCTCCTAAACAGTTGTTCTGGAGGTTGAGAAAATCCTTTCAAATGTTCTTTGTTCACGTGTTATCCCAATATTTCTCACAGAGACTGTTTGCCTTTTCACCTTTATGATCGAGGTTTGTTTTGTTACATTTTAACATGTTACCGTTAACTGTCAGTACTCGAGAAATGTTTCTTTTCTATTGTTACTTTATTATACTGTCCATTCAGTGTGTTTCTATAACCTTTACATAGGTGTAATTTCTTGTTAAATTGAGAAATTAAAACATTGTTACTTTGTTGTTTATATTGGCATTAGTGACTCTTTTCCTTTTTTTTTTTTTTATATACTAGTACTTTGTGTGTTTGTTTTTTGTACATTGATTTCTACCCTACATTAGGGGGTTCTTTGTCTCTGAATGAGTTAACCTTCTGCAGTATCCCGATTTTAAAATCTGAGGTGATCGGGCTGCTGCGAGCTGCACGGCTGTCCTGATCACCTGATTGGCTAGAAATGCTGTTGCTGTGCAGGAGCACAGCACAAGCGTTTTTAGCGCTGCAAAATATTTCCCCTGGAGGCTGCCACATACCCACTAGCTTTGCTAGGTGGTTATGCTCACCCCTAGGACAAAGAACGTTTGCAGATCATGGATTCCTGCAAACTCTATTATGTCAACCCTTACCCAGATGAACTAATTTAATTCACATCAACTGAGCATCCCAGATAGGCAAATAGTGGCATTCCAGCGACTGCCGACTGTACCTCCTATGATACATGGTCAGCCCATAGATTGGCTGAGCATTATGGGAACTGTAGTCCCCAGCACAGCAGCACTGAATAATCCCATATATTTAATAGTAAGCGGAACTGGGACTTCCTCAGTGCTGGAAAGTTTCTGTGTGATCCATTAATTCCTGAAAGTGATTTTAAGCAGCATTATGACCATCCCACTGGGAGATATATATAAGAGATAGAAAGCCAATTAATGATGCTATGAATGGTCACATATGCTGGAATTAATCTGCTAGCGAGCTTCACTCACACCACTCTATATATCCATTCATGCATTGCTCTTGCGTATTGCCTCATTTTATGTTACTTTTAAGACAAGAATGTGGATTTTGTTTTGTAACAGGAGGGGGTACTGTCCGCCTCCTTGGCTTTAAGCGCAACAGAGCAAAAAAAAACACTTCTACTTCAATGTGACAGGATGCCTGAATGACGCCTTACAGTAATCGCTCAGTCGTTTTTAAATAATAATTGCCATGGGATAAGTAATTATAAAAGGTAGTAAAATGTTAATAGTGGTGTTAACCACCAGAGAATGAGTGTAGTAAGAGACATGTTTTTGGTACCTTTATAAAAGATGTTAACTTTAAAATCCACAATATTTTTCATCTTTAGATTGACTAACATAAATGTCAAAATATTTTTCTTCATAAATGGTTGATTTACTAAGAGTTAGCATTTTGCAGCTATTAAAAACGTTGGAGCTTACTCACCAATATGACTATTCTCTAATTCCTAAATTGTAACTAGTTAAAAACCAAACTGCAAAACTGAGACTAAAAAAGTCAATTGGTGATTATCGCAGAGTTACAAAATGTTTGCAAAACAACTATTTTTAATCTCAAATATGCTATTTATGATTTAATTATATACAATTCTGAGTTTAATCTGTTTATGGTAAATTTTCCATAAAAAAATGTTTCCTGCAGTCCAATGATGAAACATTAAAAGTGGGTAATTTACCAAAATCCCTTTATTAACAAAGTAATATGAAAATAAGAAAGAAAAAAAATGTTTTATTAAAAAGCACAAAACAGGAAGATATATACACAAAATTTCGGCACCTTTCAGTTGAGATGGGGGGGCTGGACAGATCACATACCAGTTTTTTTTTAAAACTTTTTTTTTTTTTTTTTTTTTACATTACTTTGCATAGTAAAGGGCTCTTTGTAATTTATCCAGTTTATATGTTTAATCATTGGAGTGCATAAACCATATTTGTTTATGAAAAGCTGAACTTTAATGGGATTTGGCATTTTGCACCCTGCTGGAACACACTGTTGGAAAAAAGGAACGAGTGAGACCTTCTGGAAAATGATTGTTTATTAAATAGTCTTCTCTATGTGTTGGGGAAACAGCAGAATGTGTATATTTTTCTCTAGAGCAATTTCACTGTTTACAGCAAGTTATATTGATTTGAAAACTGTAGGACAAGAAATGGTACTTTGGAGAAAAATCTCCAATTGAGCTATAGGGAAAGCTTAGCATTTCAGCTTGAATTTTGCATTTAGCTTTTCAATTCACTACAATGTGTTCTTCAGTGAATAAACCCCTTTAATTGGTATAAATTGTTAAACTAAATCCGAACCGTTAGATTAAACAGAATCAATGTATCACAGAGACTATATAAATGGTGTTTCATTTAACCACAATATGGTTTACAGGCAACGATGGGGCATTCAAAAGTACTAGAGGAGCTTAGCTAATAATGTTATATTTCAGGTGAAGGCAACTTTGTGGACTATATCTCCCATAATGCTCTTACAGCCATAATGCTTTTAATGCATCAAGGGAAATGTAGTCCACATCATCTGGAGTGCCGAAGGTTGCCTTCCCCCTGTTTCATTGTAAAAGTTTGTATCTATGTCGTAGTGGAACACCCTTCTGGAGCCCATGAACCAAGGTGCTTTCAAGCAGTTTTTATCCTAGTTGTGTGCAGTCTCTTTCCATGGTGAGTCACAATTCCCACGATTTTATGCAAGTTATACACATGGTACAGCCGGGGAGGAATGGGTTATAGCTCACCAGCTGTACTGTATTTACTACTCTTCAACTGTTTGCAATGTTCCTAGTGAAAATCACTCCGGGGAGTAGGGAGTTTATATTCACCCCTAGTATGTATGCTATGGCTTGTAGTGGCTGAAACCTTTTAAAGCCTGGCTAGTAGACTATAACATCACATTTTAAGCCCTGTATAGGTATTAGAATATCCCAACTCAATTGTGCTTGTTTTAAAGATCTTGTAAAGATGAAAAGCCCAGTTGACTTTGATAGGAAACGTAGCTGGAATCCTGAGATGCTGGAACAATGTGAATTTGTTAAGGAGACTGGATTTTGAGTTACTGTCTATGAGAATCAGGTAAATGGCACTTGTTTGTGTTTGTTATCTTTTGAAGGAATTAATTCTATTAAATCAAAAGTGCACAAGCAACATCTAATATGTAGCGAATCATGTTTCCAATGGTGCTGGCTGTTGCTTCTTAGATTGTAAATTGCCTTGTTAGGGCTTGCTTGCCGGCAAAGAGATTTTGGGAAATCTCATTACACTGTGACCAGTGGGGCTATAGGACTGCTTGCAGATATTTCTTCTAAAACATGTGGCTTGGCCTAAGAAAAGGATGGATGGATTTAATTATGAGGTTGAATTGACTGTTTTGTATAAATGTTGCCCTCTCCAGCCTGCAATCCACATTTGAGAGTTGATTTCTTAAATAAAATATAAGTTCTCTTGAGATGCTCCTCTTGTAGACAGAGATTCATTAAAAAAATTTCCAGTTCTGCCATTTCAATGTTATGTTATATGTATTAATATTCTCTTTATTAGCATGCCCCATGAAGTCTGTATGTTTACTACATGTGATGGAGCTTCTGTACTCCGATCGAGCAGTTTGCTTCCTAGCCGCATGCTGGGAGCCTGGAACGCTTCATTGCCGAGGCTTGACTGAGGTCACTCTGGAGCTTTTCTAGCCGACCAGACTGCAGCTCTCTTTTCAGGCAGATATCAACCCCTCTGCTTATACCTTTGCAGCCCTTCTTCCAGGCAGGTATCATCCCCTCTGCCTATTCCTCTGTAGCTCTTCTTCCAGGCAGGTATGCATCTCTCCCTGAAATGTGGTTGCTCTTGTCTTTATAAAGACACCTGCGGCTCTCAGGCCTAGCTCTCTTTGATTTGTTCCAGGGCTATAGGGATCGTGCTGCCAGCCAGTAGTTATGACAACTCTGTGGCTGGGATCCCTAAAATCCACAAAGGACACACAGTTCCAAAATGAACTTTCAAAGCTTTATTTTTACTTTGGGCTAGCTCATATTATCATTACATACAGCTTATGGTGACACACTCAAATAATACATAAAACCAAACCATGTGAAAAAACATGCAGGCACTCATAATAACACATAAACATATGGGCAGGGTAGACGAGAACGAACATGAAACATCTCTCCTGCCTGCTGAAACCATAATATGCAAATCTACCTGCCTATGCAAATTAACAAGCCTTGATATTCAGGTAGTGCATATTGCTGTTGCTACCAACAGGTGTTGCTCCACAGCCAAATCCACCCAGTTGGTAGCAAGCACCAGCAGGACCGGAGAGCACACAAAACATTTAAATAAAATAACAATACACACTCTGCACCTATAATGGGCACAGGGTGACTTAGACATAGGAGTAGTCCAGGGTCCTACATAAAGTGTCTGTATGAAACTCCAGGTGATGGTGACTACCGTCACGCTGCAAATCAGGTGCTTATAGTGTATTAGTAATTACTGTATTTGTCTCATATAAAAATAACTGAAGGAAGGTTGGTTCTATGGCTCTCTAGAAATTCAAATAAAACAACACATTGGGGATTGCATTTCTAAGCCATGTTCTGTTAGACGGTTCCTTGTGTCTGGGTTCCTGAAAAGTTAGGAAATGTAATAAAATGTTGATTTGTGTATCCACAATAACAGACACAATGTTCAGCACAAACTTTCGATTACAGTAAAAGGATGAAGACGTTGCTCGCTACTCATTGCCAGAAGAAGAAATGTATAATTTTACTGGAACATATTCACCCAAGGGGATGAATAGTACAGGATCTCGAGATATATTAATCAAGATTCTCAGGGTGTCGAAATTAGACCTGCGTGAATTCACATGTGAATTTTTGTGGTTCTCTTCTTTTAAAACACTGGAGCAACTTTCACAAGTCATAAACTCGACTACATAAAAATGTAAATGTGCTTTCTACATGGCTATGTTTCCACCTAGTTCAAAACCCAGGGATCTTATTATTTAGAAAACATCTTTATATTTCACAGTGCAATACCATGGGCATTGGTTTAGACAAAACTGAGCAAAATGTGATGATCCTGCAGTTCTTGGTCAACATGCCAAAAAACCCGTGACCTGGCCCCTCCTCACCATATTATTTAACAAAATGAGCAGCTAGTCAGGAAGAAGAACTCAATGCTGAAAAGTACAATAGAATAATAAAAAGCTGGTGTAGCCCTGTCCAGACAATATTAGCTCTTATCCCTCTCCTCTGGCATTATTTTCTAACCCTTCCTTCTTCAGCTGATGACAAAACTCAGGCCTTCTTCACGTATCCATCATGTCAGGCCTAAACCCACTGCATAAACGTCTTTCCCATGTTTGCTCTGACAGAGGTAGTAAACCAGACCCGCTTCTCGTTTCAGACCTTTCACATGTATTTTCCGTTTCTTTTATATACAAATTGCATTTAGCTTGTCTGTGCTGTATTCTCAGCATTATTTTAGAAAGTCCCACCTGTTATGTAAGAAGAAAACTCACAGTAAATTAATGAGGCTGAAATAACTAAAACGTTCCAATTACTGATGTAATCCCTGGATTAAAGTACTCAGAAATTAATTGCAGCATTAGTATTAGTGCACACATTTTAAGCACTATTTTAGGATAACAAAGAAAGTTCTCTAAAATAATGTAGAAACTGCTGTAAATAGTAAATACCAGGTAGTAATATACACTTTTACTATGAGTGTTAAAAAATGTTAATATATTATTTTTGTTTTTATTATAATTTATATAGCGCCGATTTATTCAGGAGCACGTTACAATATTAAAAAGTGGGAAAAACGAACAATAAACGAGACAATTACAAAATGTTACAGGAACAATACGTTGATGAGGACCTTGCTCAAACAAAAAAGTTGTTTTCCTAACATTATAGACCCTCTCTGTCCCCCTATCCTGCACACCCTCTAGCGGCAATTAAAGTGTTAAGACCTTTTAAAGGGACACTATAGACACCGAGACCACTTCATCTCATTGAAGTATTTTGGTGCAATGACCCTGTCCCACTTAGTCCTACAGTGTAAATCAATAATTACATTGCAGGACTAAGACTGTCTCTAATGGCTGTCAATCACTGCATGAGGACATCCAGCATCAGTAAAATCCCCTTTGGAAAGCATTATTATGATGTTATTATTTATATAGCGCCAATAAATTCTGCAGCACTTTACAATGGGTGGACGAACAAACATGTATTTGTAACCAGACAAGTTGGACACACAGGAACAGAGGGGTTGAGGGCAGGGCCGGCGCTACCTGTAAGGTGACCTAAGCAGCCGCCTAGGGCGCACCTTAGCAGGGGGCGCCGGATCCCTGGCCCGGAATCACCCATGCGGCTCCTCATGCTGCGCCGCCTGAGCGCTTTTACAAGCCTCAGGTGGCGCAGCACTGCTGTGGAGGGCGGCCGGATTTGAGCGACCGGCAGGAGGGAAGCACAGAGCGCTCCCTCCTGCCGGTCTCTCAATGTAGCGTGGCCGGGCGGCGCGGAACGCGGGACAGGGACTACAGCACTTCCCTGTAGTCCGCCAGCGGCCGGGTACAGGAAACAGAAGTTCCTGTCCTGCGTTCCGCGCCACGCTACATAGGCAGGAGGTAAAGGACCACCAGGGGAGGGGGGAAGGTGAGTAAGGACCAGGGGGAGGGGGAGTAAGGACCACCACGGGAGGGAGGGTGAGTAAGGACCAGGTGGGAGGGGGGAGTAGGCACAGGGAGGGAGGGGGGAGGGAGAGAACAGGGGAGGGGAGTAAGGGGGAGGGACCAGGGGGGAGTAAGGAGGGGAGGGGGAGTAAGGAACACAGGGGAGGGGAGGGGAAAAAGGGGAGGGGGGGGGAGGGGGGGAGACGGGAGGGGGGGGAGGGAGGGGGGCGGAACCACGAGGGGAGTGGCGGTAATATGGGGGGGAGGGGGGTGGCAAAACATTTTTTTCCTAGGGCGGCAAAAATCCTTGCACCGGGCCTGGTTGAGGGCCCTGCGCAATGAGCTTACATGGTAGAGGGAGTGGGGTAAAATGACACAAAAAGGTAAGGATAGAATTAGACTAGTGACAGTTGCAGAAGAGGAATCAGTCAGGAGCTATTAACAGTTTAATTGATACGCTTTTATGAAGAAGTGAGTTTTTAATGATTTTTTGAAGGAGTGGAGACTGGGTGAGCATCCAACGGAGGAGGGAAGTGAGTTCCACAGGAACGGTGCAGCCCTCGAGAAGTCTTGAAGGCGGGCATCAGAGGTGGCAGTACGGACAGAAGATAGACGTAAGCATTGAAGCAATACTTTTCAATTGGGGGATCTAACGTTGTTTCACTGAGTTAAACTCTGTGAAATAGCAGGAAGTGCCTCTATTGGCTGTCTGCATTGCAGGGTGAAGAGGACAGAGACAGTGCACCAAGACCACTTTAATGAGATGAAGTGGTCTGAGTGCCTATACTGTCCCTTTAATTATAGAAATTCCACAACAGAGAATTAAGTGAACAGTTACTACCTTGGACTTTACAATATCCTGTCTCTCACAAATTAAAATTATGGTTTGTGGACAACAGAGTGCTAAATTGTTCTGGGCAATAAAGTTCATTAGTTCATATTAGAGGAATTTGAAATTAAAATTTTACACATACTTGACATGCTTTCTATATTACACTGTTATATATTTAATTTAGCAAAGAGTTATATTAGTTGGGGTTTTATTGTTAAGCCACTAATATAAAATCATTTATCAATATGGCTCTCCTGATTTCTCTAGAGTAACATATAGATCCTTGGATGTCGTAGATCTACAAGTCAGACGATGCTTTGTCATCTTGTAGAGTATTCTAAAGCATTTATAGCTTCTACCTGCAAATCTTAAGTATTTAGCCACCCAATTACTTTCATACTGTATGCTTTGGCTTTCCCTGGTTCACTTTGCAAAATCATTGCAGGGAGCAGCCTGTTTGTTTATTTTTAAACTACTCTAAAATGGTTTGCTCTAGGGAGCAAAGTCCCTACACCATAACCACTTCAACAACGTATAGTGACTACGTAGAGTGTCCTTTAAATTACAACAAGTGTATATTTTACTTTTAAATATAACAATTATTTACTTTTAAAAAATGCAATAAAAGAAATGGGGGAAAAAATGCAATTCCCTTCTCAAATTTTCACAATTCGAACTTGAGTGAATAAACTTTTCGACCATGACTATCAGCTAATCAGGTAATGACAAGAACATTTTCAAATGTAGTCTAAAGCAGAGAAAACCATTATAACTTACTGATCCACTTGAGATAAATGGAAATTCTGTATTTCCAGGCTCAGCTCCTGCTAGCAGGGAGTTAATATCTGGAAAAGGACAGGACAGCGCCCACTGAGTCCAGCTGTGCCTCGTAGACAAGGGGAAATACAATATGCTTTTTATAATGGTTTACAGGCGGGCTTTGTTCAGGAAACTACTGTCTACAAACTGAAATATTAAATTCAATGGATTAACATACAGAGCGAAAAGACTGTAATGAATGCTCTATCCTTATGTTCAGTTTCTCGCAATACAGTGCTCAGTGACTGCAAAGTTTGACCCTTCATGTGCCGAGTGGTTTACTGGCCTTGAAAATTACCTAGATGTTTATTCACTAAACAGTAAATTATACGCAACCCAATCACAAGACAGAGGTTTTTATTTTTTAATTTTTGTTTTTTTCACCTTTCATCAAATTAACGCCTTTAAACATTTTCAAGGTGTTTCCAATCACATTGACTTGCTGTTTAGCGAATACATGTTTATATCTTTGTGTTGTATGTTTTAATTTACCACTATTAGCTAGTTTAACATGGTAACTAAAACTCAGCTATTGTTTGTTCTAGTGTTAGTGAACCCTTAATTTTTTAGTTCATTTAACATTTAGGCCCACAAAATTAACTTAAAAAAGTAACTTCAGTAGGGTTATTCACTAAGTTGACTACTTGGAAAAAGAGCTGAGTTGGCAAATGTTTCTTAATCTGCCATTTTAGGCACTAATTTGTAATTACAAAAACACTCCAAGCACCATAACAACTTGCTCTGAAGGTTTTGGTTGTCTTCTTTTCATACATTTCTAATTTTTCTCAACAGGAGGTCAGTGATAGACTGACTGCATCAGCTAATGTGCTCAGCTTATCACCAAAACAAAGAGAACGATCTATGCACTGAAGTCTAGGCCAGAGGATGAGGCAGAGGGCCAGAAGGAAGAGTGCCTTCGGGAGCACTTTTAAAGGACTACTAAATGCACCCAGACTACATTATCTCAATAAAGTGGATAGCAATGTAAAATATTCCAGTTTTGCAATACTTGCAATGTTTACATTGCAGGGTGAAACACACCTTTACTGGTAGTCTTCCAGACAGCCACTAGAGGTGATTCTCGGTCATGTGACCAAATGCAACTCATAAGAAGTCAATGCTTTCCTACGGGCAGCACTTGATTGGACATGCCTTCGGTGGTTGCACTTCTTCCCCAATGCTCCTCTATGATGAGCATTTTATTGGAGAAGTCACAAAGGAAGCCTCCTGAATGATGTCAGAGGAGGCAGAGCAGACAGCAATAGTGAGTCTTCCTGATAGTAATGATGACATCCAACATGTAGGCCAGGCATTGCTCAACAGAAGGTGAGAAAATCTGAATGATAGCTACTAAACAGGAAAATAGTAATCACTGTACAAACCCTATCCAAAAGAGAAAAGAAAGCGTTAAAACAAAAGTTTTATGCCAGCAAATCTTATCTAGAAAAGTCTGAATATTCACTAATGTTTGTACCTAACAGTTTTGTTGCACAGCATGAAGATGCTGAACGTAAAAGATTGCAGGACCGCACCAGGAAACATAGAATGTGACGGCAGATAAGAACCATTCGGCCCATCTAGTCTGCCCAATTTTCTAAATACTTTCATTAGTCCCTGCAGTGGTGTATCCTGGTTTTGTGCTGCCCTAGGCAGGACAAAACTCAGGTGCCCCCCTCCCCCCGCGCCACCCCCACCCAACCCTTCCCCCTGCCCCACCTTCTAAATACACACACACACAGTCAGACACAAACACACACACACAGTCAGACACACATTCAGACACAAACACACACACACACACATACACAGTCAGACACACACACACACACACACACAAACACAGTCAGACACAAACACACACACAGTCAGACACACACAGTCAGACACAAACACAGTCAGACACAAACACACACACACACACAGTCAGACACATACACAGACACAAACACAGTCAGACACAAACACACACACACACACACCCACAAACACACAAACACTCAGACACACATACACACACACAGTCAGACAAACACACACACACACACACACACACAGTCAGACACAAACACACACACAGTCACACACACACAGTCAGACACAAACACACACACATACACAAACACAGTCAGACACAAACACACACACACACACACTCACAAACACAGTCAGACACAAACACACAGTCAGGCACAAACACACACACACACTCACAAACACAGTCAGACACAAACACACACACAGTCAGACACAAACACATACACATTAACTTTTTTTTAATTTAAATCCCCCCCAACCTCCTTACCTTTGGGAGTGCTGGGGGGGGGGGTCTCTCTCCCTGGTGGTCCGGTGGTCCAGTGGCTGCAGGTCGGGCGGGCGGCCGGCGAGGGAGCACTTCCTATGAGCTGACTGCTCAGCTCCCTCGCGCGCCGGCTGCAGAGTGAGGCTGGGAGCCGGAAGATGACGTCATATTCCGGCTCCCAGCCTCACTCTGCGGCGCGCGACGGAGCTGAGCAGTCAGCTCAGGGGAAGAGCTCCCTCGCCAGCCGCCCGCCTGCCAGCTCGGGCTGTCAGTTAGCCGCGAGGCTAACAAGGCATTTGCCCTGGGCATTTGGGGGGCGGCGTTTTTTGCCGCCCCCTGAAAAATGCCGCCCAAGGCAAATGCCTTGTTTGCCTCGCGGCTAATACTCCCCTGAGTCCCTGGCCTTATCTTATAGGTAGGATAGCCTTATGCCTATCCCACGCATGCTTAAACTCCTTTACTGTGTTGATTCCCTTTATGTATTTAAATGTTTCTATCAAATCCCCCCGTCTCGTCTTTCCTCCAAGCTATACATGTTAAGTTCCTTAAACCTTTCCTTGTAAGTTTTATCCTGCAACTCCAGTTTTCTTACTTGCAGTGGTTTTTAAGTTCTGTGGCTGCCTGTCCCTGCGTGTGTGAGCTGCGCAGCTGCCATGGTGCCCTGTGCAGCCGAACAGCTCACACATCCTAAGGCCACCCTGATCATGGCACCACCCCAGTACGCCACTATATGTACATACACAGAAGCTGAGGACAGTCAGGAAGATGTGTTGAGAAAAAGAGAGGTGTGGTTAGGGGGGAAGGCTCAATCTGCTTATTTCTTTTTTAAAACATGTATTTGAACATAGAGAATATACAGCAAACATTAGTGATCAAAACCTTTCAAGAACGCTTAATTTATGCTAATATCCAAAGTGTCTCTGGTGCCATATTCCCTGCCTTACATTGCCACAAGTGTGAAAATGCTCCTTTCTACAAACATTTGCCACAAACTCCTGGAGGAGTGTGGAAGCTTGCTTTATGCCCACTGACTATGGTCCGGGCTTGAGACCCCGTTCGGGAGTTACCCTGCCCAGCCGCCCTTAGCAGCTTTCCCTCAGTGCCCCAGGTTCAGCACTTTCACTTCAAAGAATTGAACCAAACGCTCACTCCCTGTCCGCCGTTCGCACGAACAAACCCACGAATGGTCCTCGGCGGTACTTAGCCGCGATTGTAATGGAATAGTTTTCGGCTATTTAACCTTGTGGTTCTCGTTCAACTTGGTCCGGTGTTTTGAACCACTTGCAAACCCGCCAGAAGAATGCTTTTTGGAGGAAAGGTACTTGCGACTAAGAGAAACAATTGGTATTTCGGCCACAGGAGATCCCAAATGTTGACTGCCTAAAACACACATTGCTCTGGAACTATTTTGGGCATAGGACCATGTGTGCGGCCGGTCAGAATTTTACCCAGGTGGCATTTCCCCTACAGGGATATAGGACATGTAGGGTTACTGTATGTTTTTATTGTGTTTTGGGGTAATTTTATGATTTATGTTTTTATGTTTGGCTCTCTGTATCTGGGAGATAATTACCTTACCAATGTTTAACTCAATTATCTCAGACATAGAGACTACTGGGAGGGACTTGTATTGTGTTGTATGGAGACCCCCTGCTAGGGTCTATGCATAAAAGGCCTGGTTTGGCTCATTAAAATCAGCCAGTTTGTTGGAGGGAATAAAGCTAGTTTGCTATCCTGTTTCAGGATGGAGAGGCTCCAGGAGGACCCAAGTCAAGCCATGGCGACTGGGACAGAAGCGATGAGGTTTCCCTAGTTCCAGCTGGGAAGCGATCCTTGGTGGATGTACACAGCTTCAAAAAGTATACCCATTTCCTCTGGCACTAAGCAGCGCACCATCCTGGTGTTACAGTACCGGAGGACTTCTTGTCCAATTATTACAATGTTACAGGAAAACTAATTAATAATCTGTATGATAACACCAATGTATGTACTAATATTTACCTCTAAGAGAATTGAAGTAGGGCATCAAACATTTTGTCTCAAAATGATTAATTTAATTGAAATTGATATTTTGCCAGAGGGGCTGGAAATTCCTAAATTGTGATTTTTGTTTATAATGGGGCATTCTTTTAGGATTTCGCAATTTGACCGCTTTTTTATTTTTTGTTAATCCATCTTAATAAGTGTCCTTTTTACATGATGTTTTGCAGCACTGGCCTCAGAGCAATGTTAATATGAATCATAATTTACAACATTGATCCATAACTGACAAGAACCAGGAAATATAATCTCTAGTGTATTGGGAATCTTTTTCTGATATTGCATCTTCTTTTATCTTGTTAACATATGATCTCACTTCTGTATAAGTGAGATGAAATCCAGCTATCCATGTGTTTTACTTTTTTTTACTTCTTAGTTTAGTTTTTTCTGGTCAAATGAGGCCACGCCTGAGCAGGAGATCCTACTTGCTAAGAAGGAAGATCTTTAGACATAGTTCAAAGGTAGACTTATAGTATTATTTTATAATTAAACACCTTTTCAGATCATGCTGTTATCTCGCAAATCAGATTGCATCTACTAATCCGGCATAAACAGCACTATATCAATTCCTTTTAGTCCCTTATAAACAGATTAAATGTAGCTTCTAACTTTTCATAAATGTTTCGAGATATACAGTTATATTATATTATAGGATTGTCAGTCGCATTTTTGGTGTACACATAGTGACTTTACTGAATTATGCATCATGTGTTTCAGCAACTACCATAGCAGAACTAACTTTGTGTCACTCAGACCACCACCTAAATTAATTGTACACAAACAAGCAATTCACTATATGCTTTAAAACACAGACACACCCTTTATGGAAGAAAGTGTTCCCTTATAGACACTCAGAGTAAAGTTTCTACACTTCCTGAACCTATTTTAAAGGGAGACATGCTTGAATATACATCTATCTAGTGAGTTGTCTACCACCCTCACCCTGATATTTATATTGAACATACTGCACCATATATATTTTTATTTATTTTGCAAAATATTTTGTGATTATTTATCAGGTTGTATATTACTTTTATTATTTATTTTATTTGGTGTTTTGGTGATTTTTTTTTTGGGCAGACTAGATGGGCCGCATGGTTCTTATCTGCCGTCACATTCTATGTTTCTAAGTCTAATTACTTGATAACAGGTAAGTAAAACACCCTAAAGCAGTGGTTCCCAAATCAGTCCTCGTGGCCCACCAACAATCCAGGATTTATGTATTTCCCTGTTTTATTCCAAAATAACAAGGAAATCTGACAAAATCTGGACTGTTGGTGGATCTTGAGGATGGGTGTGGGAAACCCTGCTCTGATGGATAAGTAACAATACTCACAAAAATGTTATACTCCAGGCACCATAAACACATCAATTGAATTAATTGTTTATTTAAGGACCAGATTTACCAAGGATTTATTTATATACTTAAGTATTATTAGTAATATTATTCTATATTTTCTACACCTCTGGCTAGTTTTAAGTTTACAGTAGTTTACTATATAGACATACAGACTTACTATGAATTATTCTTAAGACTGTAAGGAATCATGTTCCCCTTTTCATACTGAATGCCTCAGGTTTATTTTGTCATCAAAGAGCTGGAGATTTCGTTTGCCCATTGCACAGTGCGTCACCTTAATAAAGTACTCTCACTTTGGTAGCACGTCAAAGACGCTTCAGGTATCAATACTTTACCAGGTCCACTGTGTTGGCAAACAGAATTGCTCTCTACTTCTTTGCTTCTCTGGAGTTTAAAGCACACATCATTAATAAATGGAAGGATAAACGAATTTCTAAAATTAGAACTTTAAACGCATTATATGCGATGCTATTTTGGCAAAGTCTGGCATCCAATGCAAATTTCATGTGCTTGTGATTTTCTGAAAGCAGTTGGGGAAGATACATGTGTTTCCTCAGAATCATGGGAAACCACTTTGTATTGGATTCATGGCCTTTTCCTTTCTATATTCCCTCACAGATGATGTATAGTATTACCACTGAATAGTTGTCATTTTATTATATGTGCCATGGGTATTGGGGGATGAAGGGGTGCAACTGAACTGTTTTTCTTGTTTAATCATGTGTTATCTTGCTTTTCTCTTTATCACCTTGTTCCTTGTCCTATTGAGTGTGTTTTAGTCAATGTAACATATGGAATAGAGCCCCCTCCAGCTAGTCCTGACCCAAATATATATAAATATCTGAAGGTTTCTTCAAACCATTTACGCCTTGTCTCATATTTGACACTGTATTGTTCATTTGTAAACCTTTACTGAAACGTAATAAAAATAATAAAAAGGTGGTCTTATTCCAGTTATTCAGTAGACGTGTTCACTGAAAATGTGTTCCATCCATTCTTTAAACACTAAAACAGGTTGAATAAAAAATTAGAACCTCCATAAGTTGCAAAACTATACCTGCCATTGTAAAGGCTGGCAAAGCATCATGGATGCTGTAGGTGATTTCCATACATTGAGAATGAATAATATAGCCATAATCATACTTCATTAAGGAGTGGGTGGTTTAGCTTGAGTTCGCTTTATGCCAAACACACCACTTTGAGGTTTGCTCAGGAAGCTTTATATACATTTGTACTTTCTGATAAACCCAAGACACATTTTCATTGGCTCTTATTACGTTAGTTTTATTTCTTGCCATTAGTTTATTATGGCTGATTGGTGTATTAAAAAACATAAGTCTATCATTTTATAGATTTGTATTGCTTTGTTTATAAAATCTTACTCTTTTCATTTTACTTCAGGTCCTTTGCCATTATTCCAATACTTTTCCAATATATGTGGATAAGGTAAGGACTCCCCTTCATTCTCAGTCCAAAGCAAATGGTAAAATAAAATCACAAATATTTCATCCACTCTCCAAAGTATTAGGATTTGAAGTTATTTATCTCAGAGGACTGATTGCATTTTGTTCATCTGGATTATCTTGCTGAGTTCCACAATATTTGTTTTATATTTATTTATCTGATAATTTTCTACCAAATTTCTACCCTGAAGATGTGGCAGCTCCTTTAATGGCTCACAGATGGAGACTGGTGGCTAGGTGATTGTGTCCAAGTTGGATCAATGTATTTCAACTGTGTAAACTGGAGACTTCAATTAAACAGAGGCTGAATACTTAGGCACACATTATATTTCAGTGTTTAACATTTTACGTTTTCCATCTCTCTCTCTTTCTCTGTATCTATTTATCTCATTGCTAGGAGATGCTAACGGACAAAAAAATAACTAAAATATATATATATATATATATATATATATATATATATATATATATTTGTATGTTGTTATTGTGTAGTTTTACAGAATAGGTTCTCGCTTTAAAAAAAAAAAAAAAAAAGTGAAAATAGTGGGTCCTTTCAAACTGCTCTGTTTTTGCTGAATTCTTCTCTTATAGAACGGATTCCCCTTCAGCTTGATTACATACCTCATTGAAACCTTTCCAGCTGTTTTCATTTATGGAGGAATTCTAATGGAAACCAGTTTCAGTATATAATTACCTGCTGGCAATTGTAAATAATATTTTTTTTGTTTAACTCAGGTGAACTCCGAAAACTTTATTCATATATAGAAATCTTAGCAGATAGAGACTACATCCCCATTACTGGTTAATGTCCCAATCAGACTTTTCCTTCCAAGAAAGTCTATATTTAGTCATGGTATTCACATGTGCACCTCCATCAGTTACATATGATCTTATCAGTGATATAAAAGGATTAATATGATTAGATATGGTTTTAATTTTATATTTTATAAATGGCAATTTTGTGATGGCTTCATCAGTTCCAGGTCAATTAACATGGTCGTTTACATAGTATTGATTGAATCCAACTTTTAACTTTAAACTAACCATGTTGCTATTTCCAGATGTCCCATTGCCTCCTGTCTCAAACCCCCATAGAGCATCTTATTACACACTGTGAATTTATACAACTCATCACTGAGGAATAGATTAGTGCTGAATACATAAACCAATTATAATATCTGGAATCAGAATTTTATACAGTAGCAATACTCCATGCATTGCAATATATGGCTTCTTAATAACTAATGCTGCAGACTCTGTTGTCACTTTATGAAATATATAATTAGGCATAACAGTCAAGACCGCTAATAGTGGCACACTTTAACAATTGGCAGGGTTAAACACGTGCTCACACTGCCAAAAATGAGTTACTGGTAAAATAAGCTCATTTTATGAACATTTGAGATGTTTTATTTTATTTGTGTAATTTTCTTAGGTGTCCCCAGAATAAACATGACACAGATATACTAACTAAAGCCATGACTTGATAATACTGATATACTATGATGTTGTAATGATGCAATGCAAGGATACTGTGGTGCTGTGGTGATACAATGTATGGATACAATGATGTGATGAGGCTAAATAAGAGATGTCTTGATGTGATTATATTAAAACAGGGATACTATGACATTCTGATGATGCTATAGCAGGGATACCATGACATTAACATTATGCTGTAGCTGGAATACCATGACAGTCTGATGATGCTGTAGCATGGATACCATGACATTCTGATGAGGCTGTAGCTGGGACACCATTACATTCTGATGATGCTGTAGCTGGGATACCATGACATTCACACTATGCTGTAGCTGGGATACCATGACATTCACATTATGCTGTAGCTGGGATACCATGACATTCTGATGATGCTGTAGCTGAGATACCATGACATTCTGATGATGCTGTAGCTGGGATACCATGACATTCTGATGATGCTATAGCAGGGATAACATGACATTCATATGATGCTGTAGCTAGGATACCATGACATTCTGATGATGCTGTAGCTGGGATACCATGACATGCTGATGATGCTGTAGCTGGGATACCATGACATTCTGACGATGCTGTAGCTGGGATACCATGACATTCTGATGATGCTGTAGCTGGGATACCATGACATTCTGACGATGCTGTAGCTGGGATACCATGACATTCTGATGATGCTGTAGCATGGATACCATGACATTCTGTCGATGCTGTAGCTGGGATACCATGACATTCTGATGATGCTGTAGCTGGGATACCATGACATTCTGATGATGCTATAGCAGGGATAACATGACATTCTGATGATGCTGTAGCTGGGATACCATGACATTCTGATGATGCTATAGCTGGGATACCATGACATTCTGATGATGCTATAGCAGGGATAACATGATATTCTGATGATGCTGTAGCTGGGATACCATGACATTCTGATGATGCTGTAGCATGGATACCATGACATTCTGTAGATGCTGTAGCTGGGATACCATGACATTCTGATGATGCTGTAGCTGGGATACCATGACATTCTGACGATGCTGTAGCTGGGATACCATGACATTCTGATGAGGCTGTAGCTGGGATACCATTACATTCTGATGATGCTGTAGCTGGGATACCATGACATTCTGACGATGCTGTAGCTGGGATACCATGACATTCTGATGATGCTGTAGCATGGATACCATGACATTCTGACGATGCTGTAGCTGGGATACCATGACATTCTGATGATGCTGTAGCTGGGATACCATGACATTCTGATGATGCTATAGCAGGGATAACATGACATTCTGATGATGCTGTAGCTGGGATACCATGACATTCTGATGATGCTATAGCTGAGATACCATGACATTCTGATGATGCTATAGCAGGGATAACATGATATTCTGATGATGCTGTAGCTGGGATACCATGACATTCTGATGATGCTGTAGCATGGATACCATGACATTCTGTAGATGCTGTAGCTGGGATACCATGACATTCTGATGATGCTGTAGCTGGGATACCATGACATTCTGACGATGCTGTAGCTGGGATACCATGACATTCTGATGAGGCTGTAGCTGGGATACCATTACATTCTGATGATGCTGTAGCTGGGATACCATGACATTCTGACGATGCTGTAGCTGGGATACCATGACATTCTGATGATGCTGTAGCATGGATACCATGACATTCTGACGATGCTGTAGCTGGGATACCATGACATTCTGATGATGCTGTAGCTGGGATACCATGACATTCTGATGATGCTATAGCAGGGATAACATGACATTCTGATGATGCTGTAGCTGGGATACCATGACATTCTGATGATGCTATAGCTGGGATACCATGACATTCTGATGATGCTATAGCAGGGATAACATGATATTCTGATGATGCTGTAGCTGGGATACCATGACATTCTGATGATGCTGTAGCATGGATACCATGACATTCTGATGATGCTGTAGCTGGGATACCATGACATTCTGATGATGCTGTAGCTGGGATACCATGACATTCTGATGATGCTATAGCAGGGAAAACATGACATTCTGATGATGCTGTAGCTGGGATACCATGACATTCTGATGATGCTATAGTAGGGATAACATGATATTCAGATGATGCTGTAGCTGGGATACCATGACATTCTGATGATGCTGTAGCTGGGATACCATGACATTCTGATGATGCTATAGCTGGGATACCATGACATTCTGATGATGCTATAGCAGGGATACCATTACATTCTAATGATACATTGCAGGGATACCATGACATTCTGATGATGCTATAGCAGGGATACCATGACATTCTGATGATGCTGTAGCTGGGATACCATGACATTCTGATGATGCTGTAGCTGGGATACCATGACATTCTGATGATGCTATAGCAGGGATAACATGATATTCTGATGATGCGCTAGCTGTTATACCATGACATGATACCACAATATTCTTATTATGTGGCATCATGATGCTGTAGCATGGATACTATATTGTGGGTACCATTTTGCTGTGACCACATTGTTAATGCAAAACACCAAATCACAGAAGCCTGCTTTAGAGAATATAGGAGGAAATCATCTCCAGCTTAGACTCTTACTAAATCTTACAGTTATTTGTCTGAAAAACATATTTCTTTAAGTTCCTTGTTTGAATTTTACACCTGTCACTCGTTTTCAGTAATAAAAAGGAATATAAAAGGGGAGATTCATTTTTTTTTTCTCTGCAATCTATTGCTAACAAATTTTCTTCTGACATAGTTCATGAAAAGCACATGTTTGGCTACAATGTATTATGACTGGTTTAACCTCGAGAAGAGCACAGTCAGAGTTTAATTTGCAATGTCTTGCTGTGGTTAACAGTTACTCTTAGGCCATTTGTGGCCCTAGCCATGGCAATGAAGAAGGTCAGTAAGGTGAACAAGTGTATCCCATAGAGACTGCTAGTAACTCAGCAGCAGACATCACTCAGTCCGGCCTCTCTGAGCTTTTATTGTTCACAGATGGTGACAGTTCAGCCCTGTCAGCTTCTTATACACATTCTGAGTGTCCCATCCGCATTCTTAGCATTTCATTACAGAGCTGGCCTCGCCTTTCTAGATCTCCCAGTAATAACATGACAAGCCAATCCAGTCTCACCCAGTCCAGAGTACATTACCCCACTTGAAGAGAAAAACCCGCTGCTATGTAAATATTTTAACAAACAGCAGAACCTGAAAACGTATCTGGTCTCAACCGGTTGCTGCTTAGAAGACATCACACTGTGCCTTGTTACAAAATATTCCTAATATATTCCTTTATCCCTGCTGCAGTGTTCACAGTGGCATAAACTAGAATATTTTAACGAAATTAGAAACCAGATGCCAAAATGACAGAATTATCCTACTGATTTTTTCTTTTGCTCTTTCTCAATTAAAAATGGCATTGTTTATACGCATAGAATCAATGGTGAGTGATCTGAAAAATAACAGTGGGCCATTGTACTCTATAAAATGTCACAAGTTGGCATATAATCGTGTATGGGTTCAATGAGTGCTTTAAGGATTTGGAAACCAATCAGTGGCAGCTATAGTCCTATCGGAGTGTGAGGGTGTATCTAATGCATGTGTAGCTAACCAATTTGTTTTAGGTTTATTTTATAAATCGTTCATTGTGGCGATTTGAAAACAGCTAAAATTTTGGCCATAGTGGATATGGATAATATTGCCATCTTCACTTAAATTTGTTAATTCAGGCTCAATTTAGCAATTTGATTTACAGTTCACTACAATTCTCTGTTTCATTGATACAATTTTCCCCTAAGTTTTAGAAGTGCTTTTGGGGATTTGTTTGCTTAGCAGAGAAATGTGATGAATTGTCAACAAATTTTAAAAAGTTACGCTGTATAATTGTAAAGAAATTCTCCCGAATTAATGTTTTGGATGACAAATGAATTTAATTAAAATGTATGATTTTGTATAACAAAAGACAGTCATAAATTCAGTGACATGCAAATGTGATTATTTATTATTGCTGTTTATTCACTGTAACATATTGTTTTTGCAAGACCACCATTCTTGTCATTGCATTGTTTATCGATTGTAATGTTACCTTGTAAGGTTAAAATCTCCCCCACAAAAGAATTCTTGTGATTTTGGTCACTATTAATGTTAAACACTCCTTTATCAATGTATAGATCACGGAACCGAAATTCCTGAGGTCGGTAGAATGTAATCGTTAGCAATGTCATGGTAGTGAACTTGCCTGAGGGAACATACTACATCTGGTGACTGCCACCTTCAGTATCCTTGACAAATTCCTGACTGTTTGTGCTACATCTGTAACTCATTTAAAAAAAAAAAAAAAAGTATATATATTTCCCAAATATATACATATTATGTCCCATGACACATACATATAACACACATTTTATGGAACAATATCTATTTAACAACTTTTTTTCCTAAATGACAAAGACTTAAATGCAATACATTTTACAAACCACAATGGCGATTGCAACATAATGGAATTCTTGCTATTAAAAAAGTCATGTCTAAATATTTAACAAGGCCCACCTTTTTCAATACGAAAATTATGTACAATCATGATGGAATAAATATCTGTCCATGCTTTTTTTTGTTCAATATTTGCACATAATAAACGTCACATGACCTGTCAAAAAAGAATAAGGAACACAAAACAGTATCTCAATTTTTTTACAGAACAGAGATGCACGATAAACTAAAATGGATCGTATCAAGTTAGCTAAACCTGCTATTATAAATTATAAACTGATAAATGGTCTAAAACTACCTCAAAGTGGTATATGTTTGGGAGATAACCAAGTGATCTCTAGACATTGAAAATAACCTCCCCAAAATAGCTTAGCCCTTAAAATAATATCACTGAAGGGGAAAACTAATATGTTTTCCTGGCACTGGAGAATCCCTTTAAGTATCAAGCTCTTACACCTAGGGAGTCCTATGAATGTATTTTTTTATATAAGGAATAATTGCATGTGTGTGTGTATATATTTATATTAATATAATATATATGTATGTGTATATACATACATACACACATGCAATTATTACTTATATTCATTTATTTACTTTATTTATTAAATATTTTACCAGGAAGGATACATTGAGATTTCTCTCGTTTTCAAGTATGTCCTGGGTGTATACACACACATACACATAAAATAAGAACATTACTTACTAGAACGGCTTCAACTGGGTCTATGATTAGATAACATGTAACAGAAAGCACGCATGATGTCAAACTAATTTGCTGCATGGTACATTATGTTTATTGATGTTTACATGTTTGGTCATATTGTTCCAATTACTCTGCTCTCTGTTTACATTCTCTTGGAGTTGCTTAATTTTTTCTCTTCATTGTTGCAATGTCTATTTTAAACCAGTGTGTCACGGGATAAATAGCACGTAGTATGTAGATTTCCTGAAAATCCATTAATTAAATTGCCTTGCTGCATTTTCTATGTGTTGAATGGAGTAATTCTATACCAAATGCTAAAAAAAATTTGGATTATTTATATGTGTGTGCAATGGGTTTTATCAATTTTATTTCATGTGTTTTTAGTTTAAAGGAACATAATCACTCTCAGCCAGGAACTGCACTTTTACAGATCTCACCCCTCCCAATGTTGGGCAGTAGGAAACTCAAATAATTACATTTTCAACAGGCCACTGTGCCGCCATTTGTTCATCAAGGAAATTTTACTTAAAAAAAAAAAAAAATCTCAAAAATATCATGAATTAGCCACTCTTAATGTATTCACTCAGGTTTATTTACTAAATTGTGAATTGTCAGGAATTCAAAGAGAATTTTTGACTAAACTAGCCGAACTAAGAATACTGCTTCTGGTTTCTCACAAAAATGAAAATTCAAAGTGAATTTCAAATTTAAGGTCAACCTAGCCAAAGTGGAAAAATTCTCTAACTCAGTTATGTTTTCAGTTTGTCTGCTTTGGTTAAAAATACGAAATTCTCGTTGAATTCTCACTTTAGCGAATGGCCCTCTGTGAAAGTGAAAAAATCTTTCAAGTCGAATTCTTTGGCCTACAATTTTAAATTTACTTTGCGGTCACTTTGAATTCTGTACAATTCACACCTTGTGAATAGGACTCCTTGCTTTCATACCAGTTATAACTGGACCTTCACCATGACATGCAAAACAATAAACTATGATGACATGGAACACGTTTTAATCTCAAGCATATGTGGTTTACATAGAACCAACAAAGACCATCTCTTTAAAAATTATTGTATTTTGTTTTCATAGATGAAAGGGTCCATCAGCTGTTTTCTTTCAGTACCACAGATCATATCCCATGAGCCCAGTGACTCTCCTGTAGAAAGTATGGCAACGGATGTAGGGTAGCAGTGTCATAAGGCCCAAAATTGGTCAAGTACACAGCTAGAGGTGCCTCAGTTTTAAGATTTGATAATTTATTGGATTTTTGGTATTTTTATCCACAGTTTTTTTTGTTTGTTTTTTTCATACATAATTTAATTTTCTTCATTTTTTTTTTTTTTTAGAATACGTTGTTTATGTACTTTACTGTTATACTTATGGCTGGCTTGTTTGTTGCCCAGAGAGAATTTAAGTAAGGAGGTAAACACAACAGTACACGATGTTCATTAAACGTTCATTAAATGTTTAAAAAAAAAAAAAACATATTCAACAATAACCACTAAAGGAACTTTAAGAACCGTTAACACCACACATGTCTTTTGTGTTTTACAGATAGAAGGAACATGCCGTGCCTTGTGTGTGAATATGTTCCACACTTCACACTGTGTTATCTGTCCAACATGCTTTGTCATTGTTAAAAAATGTGGAACTACTTATTGCAGAGAGGATATCTGGCTTGAAATATAGTGATTCCTTCCACATTACATGTCCTGAGATTGAATGTGATATTACACAATGAAAAAAAGTGTTCTTTAACAATAGAATTTCACATTATTCCATAACCACAACATTCTCCTTTTGGGTTTGCCTCCAAACATCCATCAGAGTGGAAAAATACTAACCCAGGTATAGCAGACGAATCCAGGGAGATTGAGATAAATTATGATTCTGCAATTCCTCGTAAGTTGTGAGAACAGAATGACTGGTGACTAAGGATGATGTGAGTTGAAGATCAGTAACAGCAAAGGATCCAAAGGTCCCCGTCAGTTCTTTACAACAGTGTTCCAAGGAATGCAGAGCTGGTTGGAACAGACTAAAAGAAAGCTTTCATGTATTAAGCCGCATATTTTCCTTAGAGGCCTATAATCAATCATTAAGAAAATGTTATCCTAATAGTACAATTTTGAAAATTTTATTAAAAATTCATTACATGCAGTTGTTATTTTGACTGATGGCAATACAAGGGCAGGCTATCATTTTTCTAGTCATTCGGGCCTTGCAAACATAAGGAACCAACTACATGGTAGAGTAGCTAAAAGGGAGTATTTAGATATGCCACATGTATCTAATCATAATTAGAATTAATTCTGTAATTTGAGTTTATTAACTGTTACCAGCAATACAGGGGTGTGGGGGGTGGGGGAAGGGGGGGAATTCACTAAACTGTGTTGTGGGTATTAGAACAATCAATTTCTGAGTAGAAGATCTGTTAAATGAATAAACTGACTTTAGCCCTATTTAAAAGCCAAATAATTTCTTGTCGTTTTTTTTTTTCTTGTCGTTCATAGTTTGGTGGTCTTACCACAGTCTTTTTCGTACCTAGTTATATGCTCTTAGAGAGACCTTCAACTTACAGACGAAAATCAGCACCATGCTGATGAGACCCACGAGGTGGAAACTGCAGTCCGTGGCTGGTTTCTGGTCATCGACTTTATTGGATCATAGCCCATGCTTTGAAAAACAGTGCCCATTGCTAAGGATACAGAAATTCACTATAAAGTCTGAAACACAATGTATGTCTGTGCTCAGTTGCATATTAAGCTTGGAACTCTGGTATAGGTTTGAAAACATGATTTCTAAAGTGTCTTTTCAAAGGCCAACTTGAGATATGCATGTGATGCATAACAGTAATATATATATATATACTTTGTTAGTTCAGTAATTCAGATACCAAAATAACTGTGGTAACCCCTTACAAACACAACCTTTTAAGTGCCTGAGAGTGATCCAGGAACCTGAGGGATCTATAAGGACATGGGTGCCTTTACAGAAAAAGTGAGGAATTCAGACATTGGCAGGCACTTCCGATGTCAGGCATTCCGATGGTCAGGGCTAACAGTTAGAAGTCGAAGGTCAGAACCTGGGAAATCCATACACAGGAAGTGGACAGCCAAAGGTCAAGGGTTGGAGGCTAGTGAGCATGATCGGAATCAAAGCCAAAGGTCAGAACCAGAAAATCCACAAATCAGGAACTGGAACAACAGGAACCAGATAAATATGCCAGGATGCCAGGTGACTGAGGCAAAGCACCAAAACAACCAAGCACTGACCAAGAGCAGCGCTTAATTATGTATAGGCAGACTCAGTTACGTGACCGATCTCCACCTCCCCAGTGGCTATAAAAGACGAGCTGGGACTCAATGCAATATTGGCTATACCAGAGTGACTCCCTTTGTCTCTCCAAGCCTCCACACCCACCAGCCATCCCCGATCCCCTCTGCTCACTGCACGGGTGTCCACATGGTGGCTGCCATCTTGCCGAGGTAGCGCCTTTGCGGTGCCCAGCACCAACGTTGGACATCAGAGTCAGGCGGAAGATCAAGCTGTGGAAACAGTGGGTAAGTGCTGGTGACCATAACAGGAGCATTGAAGTATGTAGTGATACCGTTCTGTTGGACTAACAGTAGTGTACCTTTCCGCACCCCAATTGCACAAAGCAAACTTTAAAGATGACAGAACTTCTGAAGGCTGACCATCTGATAAATGTGCAATTTTGCCCTCTGCATGCATTGTTTTGTGCTACCAGCTGACCTCACCTCCAATTTATTGGGTAAACTCATGCACATTCACTAAGTGCCTGAGCCATACCTCTCATCATAGGGAGGCATGTAATGCAGGATGCTGGTGGCATGTCAAAAGGAATATACCCACCTAGAAAAAATACAGACCAGCACTTATGCTGACTGGCCCCATGAAAGCAGGACCATGCACAGAGCACTGCTTTAGCACTCTGAACACAGTTCTAGTGCCATTAGTATTCCATGTATGCATCTAAGGAAGCCTTTGTCATTCTGCTTTTGAGGACAGTGTCCTCAAAAGCAGAACACCATAGAACATACCCAGCATGATGAGAGACGGCCGTTCCATTCTCTACATTTTTGGAGGTGACGTCTACTGCAAGAGTGGTGTGGCAAGCAAAGTGCTGGCAAGTGCCATTTGCGATATATGAAAATTAAATAAGGATATGACTGTGCCAATGTAGAACACGTACCATCTTAGTCTTCCAAATTGCTCCAATGTTGGTGCCTGGTGCTTGGAATTGCTGTTCTCTCTGTGCACACACATTAATATGTTATCCTTAACTTAGCAAGCAAAATAATTCTAAAAAATGTAGTGTTTGGAAAATGCAAATACCCTGAATAACTTATTTAATATATGTACTGGAAACCTCCACTTAACTAATTATTGTGAGATCTCATGAAAACACACTTTTCTTTGGACAGCGCAGTCAATCAAGAGTTAAATATTTTTTGGTTGGAAATATTCTGCAGTCATGCTAGTCAAATAGAAGCCCCATTGTACCCTACACATTGTGCTGACATACACATTCATTGGAGATGTAGCAGGGCAGAGAGATGAAGACCCAACTATTGTATGCAGTGTGCAGGTGCACAGATTATCATGAAGGCCTTAAGGTTTTCAGGCTGGAAAAAAAATTTGGACAAACCCATTGCTGATTAACTCCTTCATACATTTAATCCTTTTTTTTCCCCGGAATGTAAACTAAAATGTTATTTGACCATATAACCAGTTGTACTATCGAATCTTTAAAGCAAAGAATATTCATTTTGTATAAGGCTATTTTTGTTTTTTAGGTACTGTTGGTGTGGTATATATCAACACCTTTAATCACTGAACTACACTCTGTGCTGTAGTGGTTATGGTGATTGGATTGTTCCTTTAAATGTATTTGCAGCAGGTGTTGAATTTCATTTAGACCTAGGTTTTAAATTAGTCCAAGAAAATATATACCTGTTGGGCTTATTCACTAAAGTGCGAATTGCCAGGAATTCCGAGTGAATATCCAGTATACAGCCCAAACTGTTGAACTAATAACACAGCTGACTTCAAGATTTGTTTTTCCAAACAAATAGAGATTCACTTTAATCTCAGTTAGGGGGTACATGAAGACTGGGTTGGGAACCACTGTACTAGAGAAAACCAATACCTGACTCTAGAGTTTAGGATGTATGGTAGAGAAATGAACAATCAATTCACGGGCAACAGTTCTGGTGGATATTCCTGCAGTCAGCATGCCAGTTGCACGCTCCCTCAAAACCTGCGATATCTGTGGCATTGTGCTGTGTGATAAAACTGCCCATTTTAGAGTGGCCTTTTATTGTGGCCAGCCTAAGGCACACCTGTGCAATAATCATGCTGTCTAATCAGCATCTTGATATGCCACACCTGTGAGGTAGATGGATTATCTCGGCAAAGGAGAAGTGCTGACTAACACCGATTTAGACAGATTTGGGAACAATATTTGCGAGAAATAGTCCTTTTGTGTACATAGAAAAAGTCTTAGATCTTTCGAGTTCAGCTCATGAAAAATGGGGCAAAAACAAAAGTGTTGCATTTATAATTTTGCTCAGTTTTATTTTGTAGCTCCCCTCTGCACTTTTTAAAGTGCCATAATATCCTTCTGGTGCCCAAAATTGTACAGCATATTAAAAGTGGGGTTGATTTTTAAAGAATGTATGCCATTTTTCCACATGATAGTACCTCAATGACCTTAGCAACTGCTGATTGACATTGCAGATTGTTCCTAGTTTGTCTGTAACAATTCACAAATCCTTCTTGTATGTTGTTATCATTAATTCATGTAAGTTGTGATGTAAGTTGCTTGTGCATTACTTTGCATTTAACTACATTAAATTTCATCTGCTATTTGAGTCAGCGGCAGATCCAGAGCCTGATCTTGGGAGGGGCACTTGTAGATTATTTTAATAATCCAGACACAATAACCAATACAGCTCAGTGTAGTGGTTATGGTGCCAATAGTGCTGGGACCCCCTCCCAGAGTAAGCAGTCAAACCGTTTAAGAACAGTTTGAGGTCTGCTGGGAAATGGGACTGTAGTAGGGCATAGGAGCAGTGGTGTGTGTGTGAGTGGTGCAATGTGTGAGGGGTGCAGTGTGTGAGTGAGGGTGGCAGT
The DNA here is from genome assembly GCA_933207985.1 of Pelobates cultripes. Lineage (NCBI taxonomy): Eukaryota > Metazoa > Chordata > Amphibia > Anura > Pelobatidae > Pelobates > Pelobates cultripes. The sequence continues at coordinate 73,367,036 of OW240917.1, read as the reverse complement.
GTATGTCAGGGGTGCAGTGTGTGTGTGTTAGAGGGGCAGTGTATGTTTGGGTCAGTATGTGTGTGTATAGGGGCAGTGTATGTGGGACAGTGTGTGTGTATGATGGCAGTGTATGTGTGTGGGGGGCTGTGTGTGTAGGGGACAGTGTGTGTGTGTGTATGGGGGCAGTGTGTGTGTTTATGGGGGCAATGTGTGTGTATATGGGGGCAGTATATGTGTGTGAGGAAAAGGGGCAACGTGTGTGTGTGTAGGGTGTGAGTGTGTTTGATAAGAAGGGTAGGGGGACTTTTTTTATAAAAAAAATTTAAATTAAAATAAATATATATAATGTCCCCCCTCCTTCTTACCTTTAATGAGGGAGGAGGGGGGACACTTCTCGATCCCTGGTGGTCCATGGGGAGTCCCTGGTGGTCCCAGTGGGGAGAGTGAACTCTAGCCCGCAGCTCCTGGTCTAGAGTTCACCTTTGCGAGATCCGGAGCATTGCCGTGGTAACCGTGGCAACCTCCATGCTCGCGAGAGAAGCTGCAGGCTGAGCTCCCGGGTCCTCTCTCTCTCGCTCCCTGCCGGCTGCCAGCATGGTGCCTGCAGACCGGGGAGGAAGATCTCTGATCTCCCCTCCGGTCCGTGAAGGCACATTGCAGGCCCGGCGCCTGCATGTGCTGGCAGGGGAGAGGGAGACCGTCGGGGGAGGGGACCCATTGCCCCCCTGGATCCGCCACTGATTTGAGTGCCTTCTGCAGCGAAGTAATATTGTGCTCAAATTGTATTACTTAACAAAGTTTTGTGCCATCTGCAAACATTGAAACATTGACTTTCAGTGCCTATTTCAAGATAATTTATAAATATGTTAAATAGAAGCGGTCCCAGAACAGAACCCTGAGGAACACTACTTACCACTTTTGTCCAGCTTGAAAATGTACTATTAATGACAACTATGTGCTTTATCTTTAAGCCAGTGTTCTACCTAAGAACAAGAATTTTCATCTAGACAAATTACTTTTAGTTTGAACACTAACCTATTGTGTGGAACTGAAAGTCTTGTCAAAATCCAAGTAGATCACATACATTGAAACACCCTAATCTATATGTCGACTTATTTCTTACTTCTACTGTAGTTTAGCCTGTGGAGTCTACATGCAGGATCTTACATAGACATCAGTGTTGTAGTCTCTAGCATTTTGAGACGAAAGCGGTGGTGTTGATCCCTGGCAGATGAAGCACCACGAGCTGGAGAGGACCTCACAGAAGAAGATAGTGTGCCCATGAGATACAGATAAGTAAAAATTACCTCCACCTGCCCACCCATGGCCCCTGGAATGCAAGTGGCGATGTCACTATTTAGAGTCTTAGTAAAATATTCAAAGACTCTAGAAAATGGCAAAGCTGTTTTAACAGAACTAATCACTTCAAGCTAATTTTTGCATGTCTAATGTATGACAGAGTCCATTTAACCACAAAGCAAGAAGCATGGCTTTATTTAGCTGTTTGGGGTGTACTGACACACTCAATCAGGATGGGAAGTCTCTGACATTTCATAACCAACCATAGAACATGATTTAACTTTATGAGAATGCGTCTGATGTAATTTAGACATTTCATATTTAATCTTTTTTCTTTTTCAGATGACATTAACTGACAATTCAATAAACGAAACATGATCTGTCTATTGCAAACAATTTCCTAAACAGTCACAGCAAATTAAACACACAAACAAGGATCATCTTCATTCTGCCCAGCAATATGTAACCCTCTACTCTGACCTGTCTGTTCTCTAATTTACCTTCATCTCATTGAAGTGATTATAGTGCCTGCAGTCACAGTTGAGTGTCCCTCCATTCAGTACTTAAAGGAAAACTATCATGTAATCATCTTTTTTCTTCAAAAACGTTATAATGGCATGTTTGTGACCCCCAGTTCCTCCCCCCTCCCCATTAGGATGTCGAACATCAAAGAACTGAGACTGATGCTTGTGGGTATGAAAGCAACCTCTAGTGGCTATCAGAAAGGCAACCACTAGAGGTGTGTTTAGCTATTGCTGAATCTCCAAGATGACAACAATTTACACTGCAGGACCAAAGTGACAGAGCCACGGCACCCACACCACTTCATTTAGAATTCAGTGGTCTGAGTGAGTAGAGTGGTGCTTTAATATTTTTCAAAACAGTTTAACACCGAATGAAGGTCCCTGGCAGCTCACAGCATAGCCCAGTGACAGCCTATCACAACTCCCATTTACTGGTATGAATAAGTATTATTAAGGCTACGGTGCAAGCTGTGCCTTAACCATACCTCCAGTGGGAACAGGCTGTCTACGACCCTCATTCAGTGTTAAACCATTCAAAGATATTTGAAACACTGAAAGGAGGGAAGGCTCCAGGGGACTACAAGCACTACTAGCACTTCAATGAGATGAAGTGGTTAGAGCGTGTCCCTATTATAGCTATAGGTGTGCGCAAAAGAGTATGCCGGGTTAACCAAGAAATAATTTTATGAATGGATAAACTGCCATCCCTTAAGTCCCTAATGCACTTGGTGGGTCAGTTCGTTCATTATCTGGTTGAAAATACAAATTATTTAAATTTATACTACATAATGCGAGTTTTACTTGAAGGATTGAATTAATCCTCTCAACTGTGTTTAATGCTCAAGATGCATTCTTATTGTAACTAAATAATCTGAACCTTAGCTACAATGTAATTCAGTTTCAAATCTTTGAGAAAACATTGGTAAGCAGCAAAACAGCTAACAGCAGAAAGTCTGTATTTCAATATTAGCAATAAATTCCATTATTTCTTTCTTACTGTTCAATAAAAATTAATTTTGCTGTGCCTAATGCTATATTGCTCCCTATGAATACATCATCTAGGGACATAAATACACACAAACAAATGTGGCAAGCTCCGAATTATTATGTTCTATACTTGTTAAACAGCAAAAGGATGACATCCGATGGATCTGCAGCTAATAGTATGAGCATCCAATACGCTATGCAGCACTTATGTTCCTCCGTACATACTAGTAGCTTTGAAAGTACAACATGGTAGTCCTTTCCAAAGCACAAATGAACAGGGTATCTTGTACACACTATTAACCATGGGGTTTGATGAAAATCGCCATCTTCCTCCACCATATGGCGGATATATTACCATTACAAACATATTACAAGACTGAGGGGGGGAGGTGCAGTTCTCTGGATACAAGCCCTCTAGCCCTAATAATGGGACTCCTCCCCAAGTAGAGGACCATGGAATACTTATTCTGTCCTCAGGTTCTAGGTTCCTCAACACACAAGAACCCAGGTGGCTCAGGGTGCACAGAGGCTTCAATGTCAAGCTGCCTAGGAATTGCAGATCTTTACTAGGACATCATTTTCATAAACTAAACAGTGAACTTGTCACTGGGTGATACATCTTTCATTCCCAGCACAGTTTCCTAATGTAAACACATTACCGGCTCCAAACAAAACTCTCTATGCCTCAGAGGTTGCTGGGAAATATGATTCAAATTAAAGAGAGAGGAAGAGGCAACAACATAAAAAAATATATATAATGGGGAAATGGCAACCCACCTCTAAGGAGACAAATCATCTCATTATATTACATTATGATTCTTGCTATAAAGTTTACCTGGTGCTGTATATTTTTTAATTCTTTATTTTTGTTGTGCCAGTGAGAACAACCAGTTTGTGAAGCCACGACAGCTGTATCAAGCTCAATAATAACAGTATAAAAGATGGCATACAGTGTGACAGCACAATTTTTAAAACTGAGAGTATGAATCAGGCTAATTATGTGTGTCCATACTATGTTCATGATAAATTTAATAATCTGTTAACTTGTCTTAGTCACAAAGGCTATGAACTTTAGAACACCCCAGTGGCTCACCCAAGACAGTGATCAGAAGTCAGGAGTCCCCAACATACTGAATTAAAGTAGAATGCGGCATTGCAAGCACAGTGAGAGTTAAGTCATAAAGGTTAGAGCAGGGAAACTGCGCTCAAGACTACAATGTGTGTTACCCTATGATAGTTGGGAAGGAGATTAATTAATGTGTGAAGAATAAAAAGAGACAATTGATACAGAGGGCATGAGGGAACCACTTAGGATGAGTTGAAGTTCACAGCTCTGAGAGCTATATGTGGGTCAAAACCCGGGCGTTGTAAGGAAATGGGTTGCTTCTAGGACTCTTAAGAGTGAGTGCTGCCCCAGAGACACCCATCGTAAGCAATTAAAAAAGTGAGACAGCAATACTTTTGGCAGAGTTAAGAAACTGAGAGGTACACGTAAGTGAATTTGGCCTTAAATACAAGTAGTAAACATGTTTAGGCAATTAACACACTGAAGCAAATGTATTAGACTTGCATATGGTAATCAGAGCGTCCGAATAAGCATCTGCTCAGCCGATTTCAGCCAGTGGTTTAGCATGGGTCCGCTGTGATCTTGCTCTCCATAGGCATTGCAGCCCCTTTATGGTAATCAGAGAGGTACTGCGTGCCAGGCTGGGACGCTGGAGCGGTGCTTCATGTTGGGACCCGTCCTCTTGAGTAGACGTGAGGGTAGGTGTGTGAGGGCTGCTCACCTTCGGTTGCTTCATTGTTGCATGTGCCAGTTTGATGTGTCTCCGGCTCCTCTGCTCATCCGGGACCGGAAACTGTGCTCCATGTTGGTTCATGTGTGGTAAGTGCAGGTCTGAGGATTTATGTAGCTTCTTTATAGCAGCCTTCCACATATATCGAGCCAGCCGGTGCCAGCTATCTGCTTGTGGTGAGTCGAGTAAGGAGGGAGCATCAGTCTTCCCCCTAGCATGGGTAATTCGACACACAGTCTCCGCCATTTTACATGCGGTTCATGAACTTTGGGCTTTCCTGGCTGTATTTTGGAGTCCCGGCGTCGCCAAATTAATAGGGGCCTTAGGGTGCGGACCGGGATCACCCCTGGGGGTGTGGAAGCGGGCCTGGTCCACCCAGCCTCATGCTTCTGGTATGGCCCTGTTAGGCAGGATAGTAGGGCGGCGGCTGTCCGTCCCACTCATTGCCCGAGTAGGCCTCATCTTGGGCGTCGAGGATCACCTCACCAAGGGACTAAAACAAACTCTGCAAGCCTCGCCTCGGAACAGGTATGCCTCGCCTCGGTACAATGTGCTGCAGCTGCCAGTCATCAGATTGGTACAAAATCTGTATTTATAGGCTTTCATTGTGAAAGGTTGCAGGAGCTGCTCTCTAGTGCGACTGTTCAGCATGGCGGTCCAGCCCCGCCCCCCAGGACATATATTTTTATGATAGAACCACTCCATAATCTCCACAATGATAAAAAGGGCAACATATAAAGTGTATTTGGAACTTGTTTGAAGAGAAACAAAGCTGCTTAAAACCCTCTTCTTATTCGATGTACATCCGAGTGCAGAGGCACTTCCAACAGGATACATTTTTTATTATCTTCTTAATAAACTGTTGGGGTATTTCCTGTATACTGTGAAAAAGCTGGTAAATGGTGGTATGGTATATTCAGATTGCTTACAATGTGCACGTAATATGTATTAACAGCCTCCACCAGTGTACGTGCATTGTCCTGTTTTATATTAATCTTATGAGATCTGTATAATGTTCCACATTCATGCTACTAATAAGCAGCGTTTTCTATGAATTCTAAGAACTAATAAACTTGGTTAACAGATACAGAGAATCACATTTTGCAATTAAACACTTTTGAGGATATCTTTCTCAATAATATGTTTTTTTTTTATTGTATATGAGACATTTTCTAATGTGTAAAAAAAACATTACTTTTACGGAGTCCATAAATTAGTTGTTTTCTAACAGATGCCTTAAGGCCCCAAACATGAAAGGCCTTTCATTATATATCCTTTGTTATGGTGAGAAAACAAAAAAAGAAAGAGGAAAACGCATCAAAGAGTAGAATTAAAATATGCAGTCGCCCAAATCCGCAGTGATCCTGTCCCATGAGCCCGTGCAACACAAAGGGGCAATGTGTACATCTGTTAAACCCTCCCAAAAGTTACTTACAAGGTTCTAGGTCACACACCAGGATTTGGAAAAAGGACTGCTCAAATGTCACTTGAATGACACCTCCGAAACTCTTTAATCTTCTAGCTCTCTCAGATAGTATGGTTAAACACAAATAAATACATGCAGTAATTAAAATTTACAAAGTGAATGTACGTACATTTTAGTCTTCTCTAGGTATAAATTGCAAAGATCAAAAAAAGATTATGACCGAGACTGCCCATTTCCCTATCAATGTAAAAAATCTTACACAATATACCTGTTCTCTGACATTGACTGATCCATATTTAAAGAATGGCTTTATATTGTTGAATGAACAAATGCTTGCTAATAGCAACAGAGATTCTGAATATTTGCAAGTAATACATTAAAAAAATTCTGACATACATTAATGAGTATCTTATTTTAAAGGACAGTGGTCACCTTTTTATTATAATAATCATTTTATTAAGTTTTGAAAAGAGGTTTTTTTTTTTTACATAATATATATGGTTACCATGGCAGCCAAACAGTTAAATCTCTAGAGAAATAGTCATATAGAAATGATTTTTATATTTAATTCTCGCTTTGTGTGGGCTTACCTGCCTGACACATATAATACGCTCTAGGGAAAAAATGCTAAATATACTATGGTAGGTGTGAACAGAACAGAAAAGGAACTGGAAAAAGTGATGAACAGGTATCTGCTTATTTGGCTAGCAGAACCTATGGATGAAATTATTGGAAAATGACTGAAATCGGATATTATGTAATAGAGTGCCTGTGGCGAAAGGGACTTCGCCACTGGTTTTTGGAGGGGAGTAATTGCCAGCCTCATGCCTTGGGACTATGGCCCCTGGGAGATTGTGCCCTTTAAAACCAGCATTTGGGCTTATGGACTTATATTGGACCATGCTGGCCTTTTAAGAACCGTCTGGGGACATATTGAGACTTTGTGTGACAATGCCCCTTTAAGACCTTTAAAATGCTTTGTGCATGGCTTTCTCCCACTTGGTTCAGTAAATGGGGCTTACTGAACCAAGTACAACACAGGCGGACCACACAGAAGTGGAAGTGTGCCAGGCTGGGAGGCTGCTGTAGGTAAATTACCGACCGCTGGGTGGCCGCCGTTCGTACAAACGAACATGTGGCGGTGGCCATTTTTATTCATTCTAACGCGATCAGCGGTATGTGCAGCCAAATCTATGGAACTGTTTTCAGCTACCCAACTGCACGAACACCGCTGACCCTTACCTTCTCCTCCAGTCAGTTTTCAGCCGTAGCGTCTAAGTCCCGTTCGGCTGTTTGAACACACAGCTACACTAAGCTATTTGCACGAACAGTGCCCCGTTCATGCATTCAAATGGGATTTAGTCATTTTCAGTGTGAAACAGACCGACCGCACAGCCCAAAGCTATGGAACTGTTTTGGGCATGAAAATGTGCTTGCCGTCGGTACAATAGGACTTCCACTTAACTTTTTAACCCCTGAAACGATTACCCTGATTTTTTTGTATGTTTATATTTGAATTATGCTGATTCTGAAAATGTATGTTTTATGTGAATGGCATGTATATTTTGCAAGTTATTAATATTGTGTAAAAACTGTATTTTTCCTGACGGGATTTTGTGGGAATGAATGGGAGTGTTTTACTTTATTGTACGTGTTTTATTGGTTGTTTTACAAAACCCTGTGGGCGGTACTATGTGTGTAAAATGTGCATAAAAGCAGAGTGTTTCATTAAAGGACCACTATAGTGCCAGGAAAACATACTCATTTTCCTGGCACTATAGTGCCCTGAGGGTGCCCCCACCCTCAGGGTCCCCCTCCCGCCCGGCTCTGGAAGGGGAAAAGGGGTTAAAACTTACCTTTTTCCAGCGCTGGGCGGGGAGCTCTCCTCCTCCGATCCTCCTCCGTTCCTCCCCGTCGGCTGAATGCGCACGCGCGGCAAGAGCTGCGCGCGCATTCAGCCGGTCGCATAGGAAAGCATTCATAATGCTTTCCTATGGACGCTGGCGTGCTCTCACTGTGAAAATCACGGTGAGAAGCACGCAAGCGCCTCTAGTGGCTGTCAATGAGACAGCCACTAGAGGAAATAGGGGAAGGCTTAACCCATTCATAAACATAGCAGTTTCTCTGAAACTGCTATGTTTATGAAAAAATGGGTTAACCCTAGCTGGACCTGGCACCCAGACCACTTCATTAAGCTGAAGTGGTCTGGGTGCCTAGAGTGGTCCTTTAAAACTTCAGTTCTACTTTACCCTCAATTTGGAGTCCTGTCTCTTATTGGGGGAATCTGCTACAAGGGATTGCTATGCTAGTCATACTCTCTTGCTATAATCACTCCTAAGCTCTTTTAAGAGCTTGTTCCTGCTTCGCTCTGAAGGAAGAGAAGTTCGGCCTGTGGTGGTTGTAGTGTCTGCTAGAGTGCTTGGAGCCCTCAGGAAGCGCTTGGAGCATCCTTCAACGGAGGTACCCAGTCGGGGTGCAAGGTGATCCGTTACAGTGACCATTTAATGTGAGGTGTCCATTAAAGCACATCTAATTGTGATAATTTAAAATAAAAACCAAAAGACAGACTTTCAACAAAATACTGCATCATCTTTCATAGCCATGAGACACATAATTTGTAGCATTGTTGGAAAATATGTGATTGGGGTACTGTTTGAATACAGATCGTGACTCTCTTCACACAATTAAAACACAACATTAAGACTTCCACTTCGTGAGTGTTTGAATTGTTTAAGAACTGGACCATATCTGAGCATTCATTTTACTCCCATGTTGTACACAAAGCTTGTTCCCAGTATAGCACAATCTTGGTCTTGGCTTACTTGTCAGAATGCAGATGTTTTCAAACAAAGTGTTGGCAGAAGATTTCCTGACTGTTACAACGGTTGGCGAAGCTGAAATGGCGTTTTTAAACTAAACTTTTTGTATGTCCACGACATAAAAATCTTAGAGTTATCAATAGAGTGTATGTCTTTGGCATGCCTTTAATTATGGTTTGTCCACAGAGATAGAGAACATCTGTTTTGATAAGTAGGTAACCTTTGTTCTCAGGACAAGACATCATGTTCAATTTCTTACCATGTCCTGTTTACTTTACACAACTTGCAGCAAGGTAACAATGCCCATTTTCACCACTTCCCTTTAAAAACTTTGTTTAGGGTATCTAACATTTTAGAAAAGATCAATTGGTTTTAAATGGTCTTTCAGTGTTGTATTCCCTTTTTTCTTTTTAATATAACAGGATTTCAAATTAGCCTTGACTTGGAAAAAGCTGTTTTGGCCTTGTTGCAAATTCAATGCTTCATTTATCACAATTCAATATTTAGTGAGTACATATAAATAAATTATACATACTTAATATTCATGTGAATCCTGTACAACCTTGAGTTTTTTTGTTTTTTTTAGAAAATGCAAGAACTGAAAGTACAATGTAATGCATTAGAAAAAAATTTAAATAATGAATAACAGGTCTGGGCTTAAAATTAGAGTTTAAGAATAGGGTACAATAGGTCCAAGATTGTAGTTTGCTTTAAGTATACGCTACTGTCTAGATTTGCAATACAAACAGCTTGTAAGAAAATACATTAAGAGCTTTTAGATCCATGGGTTTTAGACAAAGTGCTACTTGGAAATTCAAGTTGTGCCTGTTCATATAATTTTAAAATAAATGGTATATATTAAATATTTTTCATGAAGAAGCTATGTCCAGCTGGTGATCTTGGTTAAGTATAAACATTACTTCCTTTGTGAAGAACTGTTATTTGTGAAAAAGCTATGTGCTGAATGCAGCATACTTAGGAGACTTTCCACAAAACAAAGGTGAATTAACAACCGAATTACGTAATGTAGGCTAAAATAACACCATTGAAAAAGTTCTAAAATCTTGCATTTTTTTCAGATCTTGCCAAGCATCATGGTTCAGAATACACACAAACAGAACGTCTGTTTGACTAGAGCATGAGAATAGATTTTTTTTATAAATGTCATTACCAGCAACTTGTATTGCCCACAATTCATGAACAATTAGCTGGTAAAATGGGATTGTCATTATCCATAAAATAGTTTAACTACTAGTCACTGGACCTACCCAACTATACCTCACCGATGGGAAGATGTTTCACTACTTAAATAAATATATAAAAAATTTTACAAAATACAGTTGTAATCAAATGCTGCCAAATCCGTGGAGATTTAGAGAGAAACCTTCATCATGGCCCTCTGGCAAATTTATATAATGTCCACACAAGCAAATTGCTTATGAATAGATAGCTAATATTCTATAAAAAATAAATAAAAATTAATCCCACATGCAGTGCCATTGATCCGTAGGAAAAAACTCACATGGAACTGTCATGTATGTGTGCCATGATATGCTTAACTTTCAGAGGATGCATTGCAGGGTGCCTTGAATTTTCATATGGTCACTATTTGCCACTTGATATAGGGCAATAATATAATTTAAAGGAACACTATAGTGTCAGGAATACAAATCTGTATTCCTGACAATATATGTCTAAAAAGCTGTTTAGGCCCCTCGGCACTTCCTTACCACTAGTAAAAAAGTTCATTTACTCACCTTTTCCAAGAGCAACGTGGGTCAATTTGCGGCTGGCAATGCCCCTTTGGCTGAGATCATCTTAGTCATTACAATTCGTTCTCAAAGGAAAGCATTGGATGGCTTTCATGCATGTATGGCTAAATGCCGCTCTGTGCCAAATCAGCATCTCCTCATAGAGGTGCATTGATTCAATGCATATCTATGTGGAAAGTGTAATGCCTTCATGCAGAGCAATGTGCAGCACTGCCCCAGGAAGCACCTCTAGTAGCCACCTGAGTGACTATCACTAAATGTGTTCCTAGGCTGTAATGTAAACAATGCGTTTTCTATTAAGGCAGTGTTTACATTAAAACGCCCATTAAAATGCCTGCAGGTAAAGGCTATAGATACCATAACAACTATATTAAGCTGTAGTTGTTCTGGTGACTATACTGTCCATTTAACAGTATCTGCTGATCTCTAATTGTGATACTGACATGCCACCCACCCCATAGTTTAACAGTTTATATCAGAGCGTGAACTTGAATAGTTGTTTATGTTAGTCCAAAGAGGAAGCATGGATAGAATGTGTGGGTGATATGGTATAGGCAATGTCATGATATCTGCCACTAGCCAGTCTTGAAGGTAGATGACACACTCACTGGGTGTGGATTTTCACTCACAAAAAACTTTCTATTGTGTGACTTTAATATTATTTGGTAATTGATATTGGAAACATTGAGGAGAACCAAAAATTGTTTCCATTAAATACTGTGCTATCTATGCTATGCATACATCTATACATTACTTTCCAGGGCACCCAAAATACTCAGATTTTTTCACAAACTGCTTGAAAGTTTGCAAGTTAGGAAATCTTATTGGCTGTTGGCAGGACGTGATATCAGCAACACAGCGTCTTATTTTAAAGTGCAAATGATTTAATGGCTAGTAAATTTTAGATTGTAAGCTTGTTTGGGTAGGGTCCTCTTCACCTACTATGTCAAACATGTTTTGTTAGAAGGGATTGTCTTGTATACCTATTGTACATATATGTTGGCCCTGTGCAAATAATTAGAATTGTAAACGCATAGATTTGCAGATAAAATAATATACCCCATAACTGGTTTCATTCTGCGTGTAGATCCTACTGCAGGAACATTCAAAGCTCACCTGTACTTTATAATGCATCTTTTCAGGTCTGCCCTGGAATGTTTGGATTTCAGTACAGATAAAAAAAATAAAAAAAAAACATGCTGGTGAAGCGCAGGCACACCTGGGCTGGAGCAAGATGTCAGGTAAATACTTCCAAAACTATCCCTTAAATTCAAATTTAGCTACCTCTACATTATCAAGGTTACGCACTAAAAAATACATTTTTGGGAACTCGGTCATTTTCTATGTTTCTACCCAGAAACAGAAAAGAGCGCAGAGCGACAAATAGCTTTAAGTAAAAAATAAAAAAAAATAAAAAAATCCTTTATTCTGAATAAAAAACAAGCAAGTTAAAATTCCTTAAGAAAAAATAAATATTTAATGCTTCTAAAAGCTTAAAAAAAAGAGAAAAATGCACAAAAAAAAAAAAAAAAAAAGACAAAGAGCTTAAATGTCTAGCTACCATTGAGCAAATATCTAAAGTCTTAAAGTGGGTAAAAATTCAGAGATGTAATCCAACCCGTTTTATTGTAGTATATTCTATCTAAGAGATCCCTTTAGATGCTACAAAGTAAGCGGAAAGATTGAAAGTCTCAGGAATCCCCCTGTGTAGCGTGGCTGCTTACTGTACTTGTGCTGAAAATGGATCCTGTGTAGTGTGCTTGTCTCCCTCCTTTAAACGCGTAGATTGAAGCCGGAGGATCGTGATCCGGGCACTCAGATCGTACTAGGACGTGATGCTATCGGTGTTCGCTGTGTTCTCACTCCTACATGTTTTGTGAGCTCTGCACTCACTTCCTCAGGGAGATACTATTTCAATGTATATCCTTATGTCAATGTACAGAAATCAATTTCCACTATATTTTCTTACATTTACTAATATTTTACTGATCATCACCTTTTATTCAACATTTCGGAGGTACCCTACGGATATATTGTGTTAAAAAGAAAATACATTTTAAAACCTGCTACTAACAGTATTGCGTTAATCTTCACTATTAAAGATCAAGCTTTTCATGCACACTTTGCATAAACCATGTCCAATGTGTGTTTATATGGAAATGACAGTAATTAAATTGAAAATATAGGCAATGGTACCTTTTTGTTTCAGAATGATAAGGTATTGCACAACTGAAGAGCTGCCAGAATAGTCATTGATGCACACTAAAGAATAACAGTGCTGAGGACAGAAAGGAAAATGTAAACCTTCTGAACACCACATATTTATGGTAAGCCATAATTATCAGTTTGCAAACCTGATAATTACATATAGCTAGCCCGCTGCTTGGCATTTCATATTAAAACTGCAATTGACAGAAATCATTTTTAATAACAACCATCAAATTTGTTTCATGTGTAAAACGGCGGCTTGGAAACATTAAGATGCGTGGGTGAACAAAGATGCACCTTCGCCTGATTATATCTTTAAAAGTTTCTAAACAGAAGAATTTATGAATAATTTATCTAATTGTCACAGTGAATGTGTTATAGAAAGAAAGAACAGCTACTAGTTTACACACGTGACATTTACAGAGTAATTTATTCTTTAAAAAGGACGCTCCATGCTGAAATGGAATTTTTTATTTTCATCATGTATTGTCTAGAGACTATAAATAAAATATGTAAAAACAGCAAATTACCGTAAATCCCCTTTTCCTTAATTTGGTGGCAGTAGAGGAGGGATGTACCTTCCTTTGGGACAAGTCTCAGAAAGAGAAAGTTAAAAAGCCTCTTCTGGTATAAATTCACTAACCTGCCAAGTGTACTCTGTCCCTCACTGGGGACAAGGAAGAACGGACGAGTCACGTGGTGAGGCAAATGGGATGCTGCCAGGGGGATTTGGCCTGAGAGCTCACTGGGTGGAGAAGGCATGCTCCTAACAGGAGTAGTTAAGGAGGAAGCAGCAGCCTGAAATTTATGCCAAGATCAGTTTTGGCAGCCAATGATTGCGTAAGCGTAATGCATGCGCACAGTGATGGTACGCACGCCCGAGAGGCCTTCAGCAAATGAAATTACAGCCAATCTAAGGGGGATGAACTTGGTACCTTTATAAATGGGTAGTAGAGAAAGTGAAATATTAATGGATATTTATACTTTTAAAATGTTTGCAAAAAAAAACTATTTTGGAATAAAAAGGGAATACTAAAGTTTGATAGAATGTGGTATAAGGGGTATCTTTTTAACCAAAACTAAAATGCTTACTGTAACAGCGTGCTTAAACACACAAACCCTTTCAATACTACCCATTCTATAAACTCCCTGCAAGACAGCTATATATGTAAACAAAAATGGTTACCATAAAGGGGTGGAGCTATGGTTTCTGCAAAACATAGAATGTGAAGGCAGATAAGAACCATTCAGCTCATCTAGTCTGCCCAATTTTCTAAATACTTGCATTAGTCCCTGGCCTGATCTTATAGCTAGGATAGCCTTATGACTATCCCACGCATGCTTAAACTCCTTCACTGTGTTAACCTCCTTCCAGTTTTGTTCAACTGTAATGAAGTTTTGATTCACGCAGTTGTGCGATTGGAACTTTGGTGAAACACAAAGCTTCTTTTACCATCATATTTACCAGTTGCAATGTAAAGTGGAAGAAAGATAGATAACGGCAGAATGTGAGCTCAGCAGACGATAAACCTAAGATATTAGGAATGCACCGAAAATGTATCAAATTGGCCAAAAATGACACCCCCCCCTTTCAAGGCCGGCGCTACCATAAGGCAGCCGCCTTAGAGCGCACCGGCCATGGGAACGCAATGTCAAGCTGTCCAGCATGAGGGAAGCGCACTGTGCTCCCCTCTAGTCGGTTACTTCTTGTAGCATGGCCGAGCGCAGCCAAGGTCATACCTCCTGCGGAGAGCAGTCTTCTACCGTCTCCTCTACAGGGCAGAAGGACGCGGCAGTCACGTGACACGGCCCAGGGAGGCCGGTGTTGTATCAAAATCCCCTACCTCATGAAAATCCTTTAGGGTTAATGTTAGGGTTCAAATAAGGGTTAGGTAAGTGATTCTAACCTCTCTCACACTCTATTCTTACCCTAACCCTTGGGGTAAGGGTTAAAATAAAGTGTGAGAAATCACTATTTAGTGATATTCGCCTAATGTGAAATATCACAAAATATGAACAAGTCCCTAATCCTAACATTAACCCTAAATGTCCCATGTCCTAAGCTTAGTGAATGCACTAACTATAATGAAAGTGTAAAACTAGTTTTACTTACCTTCCAGGACCTTGCTGTGGAGGAGTAGCAGGAGTGCTAGCACGCATGTGCAGCACAGGATCCAGCTGATTCCCCTCACCGGAAGTGACAAGGGTAGGGGATTTTCATGGGTAGGGGAATTTGATATAACACCGGCATGCGCCTGATCCGAACACAGCGCTGATACGTTCCATGGGGAAGTGTGAGTTCCGCACAGCATGGCTGCCAAGGTATGTGTGCAGTGAATGGGGACAGGGGCTGTAACTGGCTGGGCTGCAGGAAATTTTACATTAGGCTTACATCACTGCCTCTCAGCAACAGACCTGACACTATCTATGAGGAAGGGAAAGCATTGGGAGAGAGACAGTTTTTTTACACTGTGTTGAACCACTATATCTATATTTGTCCAGCTCAAGTTAAGGTAAAATAGCTCTTTGTTCCTGATATTTAAGCAGATGGCTAAAACCCAGCTATCTTGAGCTATGCAGTGTTGCAGAAAACAAGCGTAACTAAGCATGCATAACTATTTTTAAACAGAAGCTAAATTGAAAGTAACGTCACTTTAATGAAGTGATTTTAGGGTAAAGATGCTGCCCATACAACCTTGCAGTTGAAAACTGCATTTCTGAGAAACTGGCTGTAGGAAACAGAGATATCAGCAACTCCGCTTACATTGAACTCTTATTGGCTAAGAGGATTATGTTATAAGAGCGAATCTTCTGAATGGGTCATATGCATCACTGGGGATTTCAGGATAGGGACAGCCTAAGGAGACACTTAGTGCCTTGTGGGCATCTCCAGTCTGTGGCTAGTAAGGTTGGTCTTATTCTGTGCCCATCTTTAGTTTAGCCCTATGCCCCTGCAAGATCATACCTGACTCACAGCAATCAACCTTAAATGAAAAAAAGCTTGATCTTTTTATATAGATAAGATGGGGTTGCTAAATGTGTATTCTCAAGGATGAATTCTGGGTGCAGTATTGAGGTGGCTGCTGTTCTACTTACAATGAAAAGTGATGCCCATTCCATGACTTGTTATACATTCCACAGGGCAACACTGTCAGTTGCTGTCCATCAGTTTTTATAAGTGCTGTGTCCAGTAAAAGGTGGGGGAGATCTGGCAACCTGCGTGAGCACCAGTTACTGACTACTTTAATCAAAAGCACTAAGTCCAGCTGTATAGGCCAGTCCCAAATGTTTGGATTTGCCATGAGACTTTGTTTATATGACCATGTCCCAATCTCTGTACTCAGCCCAATTTGTGCTAAGTATGGTTTCTTTGACATTAAGCAGTTAAACTGCTGGAGTGACCCTGCTTCCCCTCACTCTGTCAGAGCAACAGATTTGCATTTACCTGATCAGCTGTCTGAATGACAGTCCTTTGTAATCATGATTGTTGTATCAGGATAATAAGGAAGTTTCTTAAATTATCGGAATGAAACAAATTCCTGAAAGGTTCTGTTGTGTGTTTTTGGCTTGTAGTTTTTTCATATTAGATTCACTAAAAAGTCTATTAATAAAATTATATATATAAAAAAAAAAAATTAAAACCATTTGGGGAAAAGTCATTTTTGATTTAGGCCCAGAATTTTGTTTTGGTGCATCCCTAAAGAGATACAGCTCACTTCTACTTACGTTATGTTTTTAACTTTGATGGAAATAATTCTGAGGAATGCCTCAGGCACCTGGTGCACAAGTTTGCATTCATTAGAATTCTCAAATAGTCTTTGTTTTAGTCACATGACAAATATAGGCATATGCCACTTTCAGACCATACAATCATCCCTGCCAAATTTTGCCATCACATTGTTCCATCCTCTATTCTACTGCTAGAGGTCTGTAGAGACCATCTGATTTTCTGAAACCTGCTGTACAGTCCATATAAACTTAAAGGATTCCACGGCTTGAATGGAATCCTTTTAAGTTTGAAAGCATATTTTTAATTAACATGGACATTATTCAAGATCTTAGATCTGAAAGATGGGTGCAGCTTCAAAGCAGATAAACACAAAAGGATATGATGACAACTGATGTTCACCAATAAGCTTGGCAGAAGTTATTGCAACAAGAATAATATTTCGACTTCAGTAAATCGTATCTAATTGAATTAAAATTTAAGGCCAAGATAGCCAAACTGAAAAGGATAACAGATTTGTTATTGCAGTTAGGTTATTTTGACAATTCAGATTCAATTTTAATATTACCTTTTAATTTACTGACTTCAGTACTGCAGATTCTTTACAATAAGAGTCTGAAAGTAATGCCATCCTAAATACGTTAATCTGACCCATGCTGTGCGTTGTGGTCGTCATCTATCATTTGTTAAGCCCTGCCATTTGTGTAACATAACCTCAGCGATTAGGCTAACTGATGCCCATTAATATCTGCTGGGGAGGAAGAATATATTCGGTGTGCAGCTTGTGTATCTTGGAATACACATTTGTGTATACAGGTGCACATCTGGCAGTATGCTTCTAGCCCATATAAGTGGACTTTAAATCCCCTGCTTTACAGCTACCCACAGTGTTTCAAATATATTCTTGTTACACATCTCAATGCAGAACCAACAGAAGTTTCCTGGAGTGTAAGCTGTCAGAATTTCAATGTTGCCTGCAGAAATTTCTTCCATTCACCTCCTTTGGCCTAACAGCTGAGGTTAATTTACTGGTGACCAGTCACATGTGATGTTATAAGGCATTATGCAATTTTTTTCTAGCAGTTCCAAGAGCTGACCTACAACACATGCAGACACCATCAAGGAACTTCACGCCCAGGTCTATGGAGCCTGCTCTTATTCATACATCCTTGGTCAGCAAACGTTTATTGAAAAACTACATAAATATCTTCACTTCCAGTCATGTAGGACACAATGGATCTCACAAATTATGTGACATTGCCTTAGATCCTAGAGTGTCATGATATTACAGATTTTTTTTTTTTAAACAGACTTCAGAATATTATTCAGTTTTGTGAAATCAATTACACAGATTTCACACCAAAAAAACCGACCAAATATTTAATACATGAAAAGAATACTGTGCTAATTAAATATAAAAATCACCACTACTATGTAGTATATTAAAACTAGATGTTGACACCTTAATTAAAGTTATGGTTTCCAAACTGGCACATGCCTCTTCATAGAGAGCTGTGAGGACCATTGGTTCTATGGAGGATCCCACTCTTTACCATAGGCTTTGGTGTTGTAATGTGCAAGAGTACAGTCACAAGAGCTCCGGGGGGGATAGAGCACCTGGAACTACAGAAGGTCCCCATGTTAAAGAGTGCAGTATTTGCAAGTTATTGTTATTTTAGTTACCTGTTTTCCAGTCTAGACCAGAGGATGCATTTAACAAACAACCTTACAGAACACACAAACAATGTAGGTGCGCTGCTTTGCAGTATATGGTCAACTACAACAGCTGTCAACTAGGCAAGAGTTAAAATAATTTGGAAAACCCAAGACAATTGTAGTGATAAACATCTTTATTTGTAACATTCATTTGACAATACAATTTAAACATTGATAATTTGCAGTGAAAACAAACTCACCTCCCTTGATTGTCTAAGGCAGCTTTAGCCAATAGTGGTACTACAGAGTTAAACACTAAAACATGTCTGAATTCCCAACAGTACAAACTACCTATTTAGGTCTTAACACCATCAGATTCTAAATGGCAATGTTTTCAGTTACAGGGTCACCTAGACCGCTTCATCGAGATTAAGGAGACTTTATAGGCAGACAACTTAATCTACAATTCAAATGTTTGTCTAGCCTTCAGGATTCTCAAAAACTATGGACATCTACGGTTCCAAACTGCCAGAATTCTTTATTAATATAAAAATTATAAGTCTCCAATTAAGTGGATGGAACATTACATTTTGGATATAGCATGTACCACAGTGGAAGTGCTTGGATGATGCCTTGGGCTTATATGGTCAGATAGCTGTACAGTGTTTACTTCTTGATAAACTACATGGTAGGGGGATACTAAAGCAATATCTACAAAACATGTCAATACTAGTGTCTACAGACTAATATTGAACATTAGTTTTGCCTGCTATAGTGGTTCTGGCATCAGTAAAGGCACTGCCAGACAAATTTGTCAAGACATAGAACATTGACAACTTGCCAAAGCACTAAACAATGCCCTTTATTGGATGAGCCAAGTTCAGAAAAAAAACTGGCTTATCCTGCAGGCAATGACTGAAAATAGTGCAGGCATCAAGGGGGGACCAAAGGAAGTTATCAGAAAGTTTTAAAACAGTTTGACAGATTACTCTAGGATAGCACGATAACCACTACTGCTGTACCAGTTGTGTTTTGAGTGTTCCTCTAACAAAGCAGGCTTTGCAATTTAAACTGTCAGTTGCAGAACAGTAAACAAAAGAATAACTTTCTGTATTATACTTAACTGCACCACTGAGTCAGCTCCAGCTTCCTGTAAAACAAAAAACAAACATTTATCTCACATGTGCCTCTTAGCACAGTTTCAATAGAGCTATTTGAAAACAACTTCCCTAGTCTGCCAAAAGGCAGATTAAATTTGCTTAGTTATCCTCATTCCTTAAGGTAGATGGCCAGCCCCATTCAGAGAGTACTCCCCATGATGTTAAACTGTACAAAAATTAACCAGAGTTAAGATGTCTGGACTCTGGGCACAACACTGTAGTGACATTAACTGGTTTTGGAGGACCTTCAAAATTGTAGAACTTCAGATCTACATACAGCAGAAAGCTGGTAATCAGTCTGAGAAGCACTGGATTCAACGATTCTCTGAAAGTGCCAGACCATGGCAACAGCCATGCATGTGTTACCGGTACCCAGAGATTCTCTACACATTGGACAGAGGTCAGAAACTGACAGTTACTGACTAAGCACTGTTACTTAACCATTTTAAAACCAAGTTGGTATAATCAGATTAAAATAAATTTATATCCTTCAAATTTTGAAGGCTTCTCATGCTCCAAATAGAGCAGAGACAAACACGAGTTAAAGGAACACTATATAGCCTCAGGAATAATATTCCTGACACTATAGTGCTGGGGGCCAGGGATCTAAAGGGCCACACCACGTGCTTTACTAGACTTTTCTCCCACACTGAAATCTCTGCAGCAGGCCTCTCCTCCGTAGGTGATGTTAAAAATTTCACCCAAGCAAATGCTCTCATAAAATTTTTTGAAAGGTTATTGTGCATGCGCAGCAACACTGCATTGCTATAGTCAGCATCGCCATACTCTGAGTGGAGGAGCACAATGCCAGTACTGCACATTGCAACACTAACACAAGAAGCACCTCTCATGGCCATCTGGGTGAATGCCACTAGATGTGTAAATAGCCAGCAATATAAACACTGCCATGTCTCTGAAAAGGCAGTGTTTATAGTGCAAATGCTGTAGGGACATGCTAGAGACACCGGAACCACTACATTAAGCTGTAGTGGTTCTGGTGACTAAAGCATCCATTTAAGTTGTTTGCTGCACAACTCAAGCCAAGTGATAAGTATAAATACACTTCCCAAAAAAAAATATAGCTCCAGACAGGATTCAAAGCACAAAACATAAACCTGTACTTTGAGTTTTATGGAGCATTTAGTATACCCCCCTATATTGGTCACTTTAAAAATAGAAAGTCTTAAAGTGAGCAAAGCAGAAGGGAAAGGATCTCAAAAACATCCAACTTCTATTCCCAAATTTTCAATCAGGTTTATTTATAAAAAAAAAAGTGTAATACGAAACTATAGAGCATTGAATACCTTTATTACTTGCAGAGCAACTTCAATCACTGCATGTTCAGCTTTTTTGTTTTTACAGTCCATCCTATAGAGAAAGAAAGCAAAATAAGGATTTAATTCAGATGTAGGTTTTAAAATCATGCCCATAAGCATTTCTACTGAAAATACAGGTTATTTTGACACTCTACACACTGCATACAAAGAGACATTAACTGAGAATATATATAATAAATAAAGACACCCACCCACATAATGCCCCCAGACTGCATTGCAGATCAATAAAGCTGTAGATATCAGAGCAGTATTTACATTATAAACCATTACAGGAGACACTGGGCCTGGTGTAGCTCACGACAGGATACAGAGATAAGGAGGGGACACCTCTTCCCTGTGTTTGAGAGAGTTCATGATCTCCCCCCCTGTGTTATCCACTGTGGAGCATGGAGGGGCTTCCAGTGGGCGTTGAAGGGGTTTATATAGAACTGACTCTATTCAGACAACAAACGTGCTTGGTGAGAGCACACAAAGCCGCACCCATCACTCACCCAGCCGCAGGAGGAAAGAGAGCACAGGCCGCCGCCAGGGACCTTATAAAGGGTACGAGATACCGCGAGAGTTGGCCGCGTTCACGTGACCGATTCTGAACGTAGCGTTGACAGAGGGCTACTGTGAATGGCTGAGGTTTCTGTGCGGGCGGGGAATTTTAACTTCCGCTTCTCTGAACGAGCACGCCTACTACACTGCGCTGCACCACGGGAGTTGTAGTCCAAAGCGGATATGCTGTCTGCGTTCCCTTGCCCTGGTTGGCGTGGTGTGTCTCTGGATGGAGATTCATTGATTAAATTTGTATTTTTTTTAAATATTTTTTTTGTTGCGCGTTAAAAAGGAAATTGTAGGCTAAACGAGCTAATATAATCTAGTTCATTATAAACACCATGCATTAAATAAAGTAATAATATGTCTCTGATAAAAGCTGCACACTATATATATCGTGTTATTAGGAGTTCTGAGCTTTCTTAGTAACGTGTATGATGTTTTCTTGTGCTTTGGCTGCAAGGTGGCTACAACCTTTCTACCATACCTTACAACAACTGGAGGGTGGGGGACAGAGCCATGAGGGGGCATAGCCAGTGAAGCCTTTTGGGATGGGGTGGGCAGAGCCATGATTGGGCATCGCCAGCCATGCCTATACTGGCATTGGTTGGGCAGAGCAGTGAGGGAGCATTGCTAGTGCCGCCTTTACTGGGATGAGGTGAGCAGAGCTATGAGGGGGCATCGCCAGTGGCGCCGATAATGGGATGGGGTGGACAGAGCCATGTCAAGCCTTTTGGGATGAGGGGGCATCGCTAGTGACACCTATACTGGGTTGGGGTGGGCAGAGCCATGAGGGGGCATCTCCAGCGACGCCTTTACAGGAATAGGGTAGGCAGATCCGTAAGGGGGCATTGTCAATGATGCCTATACTGGCAAGAATTTGCCAGATCAATGAGGCGGCATTGCTAGTGACACCTATTCTGGGATGGGGTGAGCAGAGCCATGAGGGGGTATCGCCAGTGATACCTATACTGGCATGGGATTAGCAGAGCAATGAAGGGGCATTTCTAGTGACTCCTATGCTGGGATAGGGTTGGCAGAACCATGAGGGGGCATTTCCAGTGACCTATAATGGGCACTAACATGGGACAGAACCCCAAAACCGTGACTGACCGCCAAAAGCAGGACTGTTGGGAGGCCTGCTCTACACCCACACACAGTCTCTCTAACCTGGGTTTGTCACCTTTCTTGTAAAAAAATACCAGCAGTGCTAATTTGCATAATTAGGGATTATTCTAGCTTTAGTAAAGGAATAATCTAAATTTTATTAACGACAGGAGGCGAATATTTGCTTAATCTTTCTTTACTGAACCTCCCAGCAGCAAAGAAACAGTTAACAATGATGTAAAAAATTCAACCAGAGTGTACAACAATGTCATATAGTGTCCTCATGCTCCTCCCAACTCCTCTTTCTTGCTGTAGCCGAAATTGGCATTGATCAACCATGTAAACGGAGTAACTTGACGAACAGTAGACGAAGATAAAGGTCCTGTACTGGGTCAACCATGTAAACCAATAACTGATGAGCTGTAAGCTCCTTATCATAACAACCGTAGAAAGTCTTCACACTAGAAGAAAACATGGACACAGTCAAACCCGCCCTGGAACACTCCTACAGCATGCCCATAACACTCCCACAACACGACTGTGCATGAACATAAAGCATAAAAATACCCCAAAACACAGCAAAGACTGAAAATAACCTCTCACGTAATATATCCCCAAATAGCTCCTCTTCCCAGCTATGATCCCTGCAAATAGCGGCGCATTGGATGTACACAGCTCGAGGAATCGTCGTACAAAGTCTGGGCTTGAGGCTTTGTACATATCCTCAAATAGTTCCACAGAATCACTTGGTTTAGGCCGGTCATTGCTCCTATGTTTAGTATCCTTCCGTAGGGCTTCTGATATTCGAGCGTTTGACTACCACGCTGTAGTTTTCACACCTGAGGGGGTTAGATTACATATCACCAGACGTACGAAGACAAATTCTTCTTCAGTCTTTTACCATTACTTTTCAAGCAGACCTTCCCTTTGCGTGGCGTGTTGTGTTCGACATTGTACTGATACCACAGCAACGCTGCGTTCTCCTTTGGGACCCCTTCTGGCTTCTTATGTCAGACCGCACAAACCGGTCTCCTCTCCCATGATTGCACAGTGGAAAAGATGCTTTACTATGGACTGTTTGAATGCGCACGCTCCACTTGGGAGCTGATGTCGGCGGGGGAGGAGAGAACACCAGCGCCGAGGGAGCCTGGCACTGGATTAAGGTAAGCTGCTGAATGAAGGGTTTTCAACCCCTTCAGCCCAGCTGGAGGGGGACCCTGAGGGTGGGGGCACCCTTAGGGCACTATAGTGTCAGGAAAACGGGTTTGTTTTTTCTGACACTATAGTGATTAGTGATGTTCCGAACGGTTCGCCGAACGGTTCGCCACGAATGTTTCGCCACGGACTCATCATTGAGTAAACTTTGACCCAGTACCTCACAGTCAGCAGACACATTCCAGCCAATCAGCAGCAGACCCTCCCTCCCAGACCCTTCCACCTCCTGGACAGCTCACTAAGAATGCAGCTTCACAATGAATGTAAAATGGATGCTGTCCAGGAAGTGGGAGGGTCTGGGAGGGAGGGTCTGCTGCTGATTGGCTGGAATGTGTCTGCTGACTGTGAGGTACAGGGTCAAAGTTTACTCAATGATGAGTCCGTGGAGAACCGTTCGTGGCGAACCGTTCGGGACATCACTAATAGTGATCCTTTAAATAGCCATAATATCTTCAACCCAGTGCTAGATCAGCCTCCTCAGATCAGTCGCTCTTTTGACAATTTTACACACAGCTATGTGTGCTTACACCAAAAGGGAGAAGTATACATTTAACTGAGAAAATCAGACCATGAAGATACTATGTGATAAACCTCAACATGCCAAGCACCATAACAGCTGAAGCTTATTGTACTGTTAAGGTGCAAGGAGTCTGTGGGTGCTATCCATCCAGTTTTTAATTTTTATTTATTTATTTTTGTTTCCAGGCATTTTCAAGCATACATAAGGATGTTTCATCCAAAATGTTTAATAGTAAATGGAAGTCAAGCGAGACGAATCATGTTTTGATGCTGCTGTGTTGAAGCATGCTCATAGTAAACTGTGTCAGTTAGTTGGTGTTCGCCTCCCATTTGCCCCTACAAATCTTTTTGGGAGGAAGGTGAACTGTCCTTTATACTATATACTAAGATATGTAACAGGGCTGATGTTCCAGGAGGCATAAGCCAAATGACAAATGATTTAGGTAAACTAGAAAAATCGCCAGAGTTGTGGCAGCTGACATTTAATGTGGATAAGTGCAAGATAATGCTTCTTGGACGTAAAAACCCATGGGCAGGGTACAGAATATTTGGGTAGAGTCCTAACCTCAACATCTGAGCAAAGGGATTTAGGGGTTATTATTTCTGATGACTTAAAGGTAGGCAGACAATGTAATCAAGCAGCAGGAAATGCTAGCATAATGCTTGGTTGTATAGGGAGAGGTATTAGCAGTAGAAAGAGGGAAGTGCTCATACCCTTGTACAGAACACTGGTGAGACCTCACTTGGAGTATTGTATGCAGTACTGGAGACCGTATCTCCAGAAGGATATTAATACTTTAGAGAGAGTTCAGAGAAGGGCTACTAAACTGGTTGATGGATTGCAGGATAAAACTTACAAGGAAAGGTTAAAGGAACTTAACATGTATAGCTTGGAGGAAAGATGAGACAGGGGGGATATGATAGAAACATTTAACCACTTAAGGACACATGACATGTGTGACATTTCATGATTCCCTTTTATTCCAGAAGTTTGGTCCTTAAGGGGTTAAATACATAAAGGGAATCAACACAGTAAAAGCGGAGACTATATTTAAAAGAAGAAAAACTACCACAACAAGAGGACATAGTCTTAAATTAGAGAGACAAAGGTTTAAAAATAATATCAGGAAGTATTACTTTACTGAGAGGGTAGTGGATGCATGGAATAGCCTTCCAGCTGAAGTGGTAGAGGTTAACACAGTAAAGGAGTTTAAGCATACGTGGGATAGGCATAAGGCTATCCTAACTATAAGATAAGGCCAGGGACTAATGAAAGTATTTCAAAAATTGGGCAGACTAGATGGGTCGAATGGTTCTTATCTGCCGTCACATTCTATGTTTCTAATGCCAACTTGGCAGAGAGTTGGCGTAACAAAAAAGCCTCGTTAGAAGGCCAAGATTCCATGAAGGAAAAAACCTGAGTGACATCTCAGAAATTAGTTTATCTGGGCGAATGCCCCATAGAAGTCTACACACAGAGGGGTGTTTCCCTATTGAGGAATTAACAATGGAGTTGTGAGCTGCAGAGATTGCAGACCGAAACACATTAATCGATCTATAGGATTTGCCTTGGTCAAAGAGGGTAGATAGAAAATTTAGAATGGCTGGAAAAGGTGATGAAAAGTGATCGGATCTGGAACCTTTTTAGATGGTCCAGTTTCTTGGATTTTAAATAGATTCAATACAGGCAATTGCCTTCTGCAAAGATCAAATCTATAAAAAAAAGACATTCTAAAATCATTGTCGGCTCAATAGATTCGCCTGCGCGATATAGCTCATTTTATAGGTCTCCTTTCTGTCTCTATCCAGGCTATATACCTTTACACTACCAAGCTATGCAGCGGTTAAAAACATTTTATCTAGACCGGTCCAGTTCCTACGACCAGCTGATTAGCCTAACGGACGAAGTCCGTATAGAACTCCACTGATGGCTTCACAACATGGATGCCTGGAATGGCAAAGCCATATTCGGGTCACAGCCAGACTTCATTGTGGAATCTGATGCCAGCCTGCTGGCATGTGGCGCAACATGCTCAGAGAGGTCCAAATGAGGACTATGGTCCCCTTCGGAACAGGCGCTACACATAAACTGCCTCAGACACCAGCTGACCCATGTCTGCCATGCAGAGAGGTAAGCGTGTCTAGGGCCCATGAATCCCATAGGAGAGCTTGAGCTATTTCTGAAAGTCCCGAGACATTCCAAGATCCCCTGAAATGGTCCAAGCTACAAGCTGGAGGCGTTCTTGAAGAGCGAGCGGAGGACAGTCCCCTGCTGGGTTCCTGAGGATGGCAGGGTATCAGGGCAATAGAAGTGGGTAGTTCACTGATAGTTCCAGAAGAGTAGGGAACCAAGTCTGGGCCCTCCACAAGGGAGTTACAATGACTATTGTAAATACTAGAGCTTTGACCTGATAAAGGATGCGTTGGATCATGGAAGAGGTCGGGAACGCATAAGCTCCCGTGTCTGGCCAAGGGTGTAGAAATGCATTGACTGCCAGGGATTGGGGGTCTGCAAGCCAGCTGAAAAAGGCCTCCATCTGGCAGTTCAACCGAGACACAAATAGGTCCAGTTTGTGAGCTCTGCGAAGGAGATGAATGTGATGAAACAGTAGGGGATCCAATTGCCCATTGCTGACGTCCCTCCAATGATGGGAGAACCAGTCTCAGTGGCGGATCCAGGGGGGGGCAACGGGGCAATTGCCCCCCCCCAAGAAAACCAAGGGTCTCCCTCTCCCCTGCCAGCACATGCAGGCGATAGCCCTGCAATGTGCCTTCATGGACCGTAGAGGGAGATCAGAGATCTCCCTCCCCGGTCCGCAGGCACTGTGCTGGCAGCCAGCGGGGGGATGGAGAGAGAGAGGACCCGGGAGCTCAGCCTGCAGCCAGGATCGCAGGCTAGAGTTCACTCTAACCACTGGGAATCCCCACCGGACCACCAGGGACTAAGAAATGTCCCCCCTACTCCCAGTAAAGGTAAGATGGGAGGGGGGACATAAATATATTTTAATTAAATAATTTTTTTTTAAAAAGTATATTATAAAAAAAGCCCTCCCTAGCCTTATCACACATACTCACACCCTACACACACATTGCCCCTCCCCCCTCACACACATATACTGCCCCCATACACACTCTGCCCCATACACACGTTGCCCCCCTCACACACACACTGCCATAACACACATACACTGTCCCAGACACACACACTGCCCCCCACACACACACTGCCCCCTCACCCACACACTGCCCCCACACACACACACTGCCCCCACACACACACTGCCCCAGACACACATACACTGCCCCCACACACACTGCCCCAGACACACATACACTGCCCCCCACATACACTGCCCCCATGCACACACTGCCCCCACACACACACACACTGCCCCAGACACACATACACTGCCCCCCCACACACACACTGCCCCAGACACACATACACTGCCCCCACACACACTCTGCCCCAGACACACATACACTGCCCCTCCACACACACATTGCCCCACATACACACACTGCTCCATCACACATGCACACACATTGTCCCCACACACACACATTGCCCCACACACACATACACTGCCACACACACACATTGCCCCCACACACACACTGCCCCAGACACATACACGCTGTCCCAGGTGTTCACCTCTACACACACACCATTTATACACACACACTGCCCCCATACACACCATTGCCCCCTCATACACACCCCCCCCCATACACACACACTGCCCCCCATACACACATACACACACACTGCCCCACATACAGCCTCCCATACACACACACTGCCCCACATACAGCCTCCCATGTCCCCCATACTGCCCCCCATAGACACACATTGCCCCCCATACTGCTCTCCATAGACACACACTGCCCCCCATACACACACATTGCCCCACACACTGCCCCCCATACACACACATTGCCCCACACACTGCCCCCCATACACACACAATCTACACACATACACTATCACCATACACACACACACTGTATGGACTCAGCAGTCTGTGTGTGTGTGTATGGACTCAGCAGTCATACACACACACTGCCCCCCATACACACACACTGCCCCACATACAGCCTCCCATACACACACACTGCCCCACACACTGCCCCCCATACACACACAATCTACACACATACACTATCACCATACACACACACACTGTATGGACTCAGCAGTCTGTGTGTGTGTGTGTATGGACTCAGCAGTCTGTGTGTGTGTGTGTGTGTGTGTGTATGGACTCAGCAGTCTGTGTGTGTGGACTCAGCAGTTTGTGTGTGTATGGACTCAGCAGTTTGTGTGTGTATGGACTCAGCAGTCTGTGTGTGTGTGTGTACGGACTCAGCAGAGTCTGTGTGTGTGTACGGACTCAGCAGAGTCTGTGTGTGTGTACGGACTCAGCAGAGTCTGTGTGTGTGCACGGACTCAGCAGAGTCTGTGTGTGTGCACGTGTACGGACTCAGCAGTCTGTGTGTGTGTGTGTATGGACTCAGCAGTCTGTGTGTGTGTCTGTATGGACTCAGCAATCTGTGTGTGTGTAAGGACTCAGCAGTCTGTGTGTTTGTGTATGGACTCAGCAGAGTGTGTGTGTGTGGACTCAGCAGTCTTTGTGTGTGTATGGACTCAGCAGAGTCTGTGTGTGTATGGACTCAGCAGAGTCTGTGTGTGTGTATGGACTCAGCAGAGTCTGTGTGTTTATGGACTCAGCAGAGTGTGTGTGTTTGTGTGTATGGACTCAGCAGAGTGTGTGTGTTTGTGTGTATGGACTCAGCAGAGTGTGTGTGTGTGGGTTTGTGGACTCAGCAGTCTGCATGTGTACGGACTCAGCAGAGTCTGTGTGTGTATGGACTCAGCAGTCTGTGTGTGTGTACGGACTCAGCAGTCTGTGTGTGTACGGACTCAGCAGTCTGTGTGTGTTTGTGTATGGACTGAGCAGTCTGTGTGTGTTTGTGTATGGAATCAGCAGTGTGTGTGTGTGTGTGTATGGACTCAGCAGCCTGTGTGTGTGTGTATGGACTGTGTTTGTGTATGGAATCAGCAGTGTGTGTGTGTGTGTGTATGGACTCAGCAGCCTGTGTGTGTGTGTATGGACTCAGCAGAGACCGTGTGTGTGTGTATGGACTCAGCAGTCTGTGTGTGTGTGTGTGTGTGTAGCGGACTCAGCAATCTCTGTGTGTGTGGACTCCAGCACCCAGGTGTATGGACACAGCAGAGTCTGTGTGTGTGTGTATGGACTCAAAGTAGAGTCTGTGTGGTGTGTATGGACTCAGTAGAGTCTGTGTGCGGTATGGACCTCGCAGAGTCTGTGTGTGTATGGACTCAGCAGTCTGTGTGTGTGCATGGACTCAGCAGAGTGTGTGTGTGTGTGTGTGTGTATGGACTCAGCAGTCTGTGTGTGTACGGACTCAGCAGAGTCTGTGTGTGTGTACGGACTCAGCAGTCTCTGTGTGTTTGTGTATGGACTCAGCAGAGTGTGTGTGGTGTAATGACTCCAGCAGAGCCAGTGTGTATGGACTCAACAGAGGTGTGTGTTTGTGTGTGTGTGCATGGACTCAGCAGAGTGTGTGTGTGTGTGTGTATGGACTCAGCAGAGTGTGTGTGTTTGTGTGTATGGACTCAGCAGAGTGTGTGTGTGTGTATGGACTTAGCAGTCTGTGTGTGTGTGTGTGTGTGTATGGACTCAGCAGTCTGTGTGTGTACGGACTCAGCAGAGTCTGTGTGTGTGTACGGACTCAGCAGTCTGTGTGTGTTTGTGTATGGACTCAGCAGAGTGTTTGTTTGTGTATGAAATCAGCAGTGTGTGTGTGTGTGTGTATGGACTCAGCAGTCTGTTTGTGTGTGTATGGACTCAGCAGTCTGTGTGTGTGTGTGTATGGACTCAGCAATCTGTGTGTGTGTGTGTGTGTGTATGGACTCAGCAGTCTGTGTGTGTGTGCATGTGTGTGTGTATGGACTCAGCAGTCTGTGTGTGTGTATGGACTCCGCAGTCTATCAATAATTAAAATTCCTGTGAGTTGTTGTGTAGGAAAGGCCCCAGTGTATTGCTTTGCCCAGGAGCCCTTAACTCTGTTAAAATGGTACTGCTTGTGTGTGTCAGTGAGCTTCTATTTAGTGAGCATGTGTGTGTCCCTGAACTTCTTTGTAGTGAGCCTTCTGTTTATACAAGTGAGTGTCTGTAGTAAGCTTGTGTGTGAGTCAGAGAGTTTTGTCTGTCAGTAAGCCTATTTGCGCATGTCAGTGAGCTTGTGTGCTTACTGTAATATATATATATATATATATATATATATATATATATTATATTTATTTTTTTGACTTGTAGGAATGGCATACGTTTTTTTTCCAGGGCTGCTTTGGATTCCCAGGGATTCCCAGTTTGGCTCTGCCAGCGAGTGCACTTTACCGCTGAATAATCTGTGTGAGCTGCCGCACACTTTAGCCCTGTTACACGCGTCTGGGAGCTGCTGTTGACAGGTACTAGTAGTCTAGAGATTGGGGTATATGCTCAGCTATCTGTATAATACAGATCTGTGTTTATAAAATATCCCGGGATAGTCAGTGCTTCCTGTATAGTGCTGCTCTCTGTCTTGGGATATTATACACAAACAGACCTGTATTATACAGAGAACAGCACTATACAGGGAGCACTGAGTGTCCAAATTTATTATACACCCAGCCCTGTATTATACAGAGAGCACTGACTGTCCAGGGATATTATACACAGACAGTAATTGATAGCTGTGCTGCAAAATGTCCTTGGAAATTTTTTTTCAAATGTTGGCAACTATGGCACTGTATCAAGGATAATGTGTTTGTTTTTTAAATAATCCCTGGTGGAAAATAATGAATCCTCCACCAGGTATTATTAAAAAAACAAAACACATTGTGTCGGGGGCGTGGCTTAACATGCAAAAGGGGCGGGATCAAACTGCGATGAGGACGGGGTTAAATGTGCCCCCCTACTTTTGTCACTGGCCCTCCGTGTGCCCCCCCGAAAAATGAATCCTAGAGACGCCACTGCTAGGTGATAGTGCTAAGCTATACCTCTGACTGGTCCAGGCTTAGAGCAAGGGGATGATTGGCAGGGTAGCAGTGCAAGCAGTGACCTTTAAGAAGACAGACTATAAGAGAGCAATTCAGTTACGTGACATGTCATCCTATGAGTGATGTGTACTAATTACAAACTCAGCCATCATTTTTACGGTGAGTATAAAGTGTTAAGTCTCGTCACTGCATCACATTCATTGCCAGCGGAACACTTTAAATGGGAATTCATTTTAATGTATTGTGATAAAAGAAGAGTAGGCAGAGAGTCTCTCAAAGCTCGTTTAGAGATGACAGATAATGTATGCTATCAATTAGCGTTACTGAAGGCATTCTATAAATGCCTATAATTACAAGATATATTTTTGGGTGAGAATTCATGGGAGCACAAAATGTAAGCTGTTTATATATGAAGGCGTAAAGTAATCTAATTGCATGTCTGCATTTATACTGATTGGAATATATTGGAATTTTTTAAAGCAGCTTTGTGTCTGTCTGCCAACAAATATTAATATTCATATGAATTCTACCTAACAAGCTATAGTAAAATATTCTGTAATTAAAGGGGCACTATAGGGTCGGACAGAAACACAAAAGTGTACTCCTAACTCTATAGTGTAAAAATAACAATTTAGGTCCCAGCACCCCAATAAATAGTTAATAAACATACTTTTTTTCATATGTGAAAGCATTGGATTGGCTGAGATTGTCAATTCTGATGAACTCAGCAAAGGTGGCGGGGAAGGGGGGGCAGAGCCAAATGTCATACTGGCCAATCAGCATCGCCTCATAGAAATGCATTGAACTAATACACCATATGGAGATGTTGAATGTTAGTACTGTACATTGGGAAGCACTGACCCAGGAAGCACCTCTAGTGGCAGTCTGAGTGACTGCCTCTAGAGGTGTTACTAGGCAGCAATGTAAACACTACATTTTCTCTGAAGACAGTGCAGGGTCTGACTATACTCACCAGAACAACTACATTAAGCTGTAGTTGTTCTGGTGACTATAGTGTCCCTTTAATGTTACGTTTTCAGTGTGGTTGTGGGCATAATAGAATTTGGAGCACATATTTGAAACCGTATTCAAACTATGCTTTCTAAAGAGCCCTTGAGGTGCCACTGAGGATTTGATTTTTGTTTATTGCACAATGATCCATTAAATCATGCTCATGATTTAGGATATCACTCCCACAATATAAGTATATCATGTGCATGAATCATAGAATGTGCACGTGATATAATTATATTGTGGTAATAATGAATGTGCCATTCGAGGCTCTGTACTAGCAGAGCCCATATTCATGTCCAGCCATTTAGTTGTAGGCATGGGCTTACTGAAGTGATTTAAAGTGGTTATGGTGCTTTGAGTCTGTATGTGCGTGTTACAGTATAAAATGCTGCACATACAGAGATAAAACACTCTGCTGCCAGAGGTGTAAGTCCACTTCTGCCAGCATCTACTATCATTCTGGGCTGCTATGTCAGTTCTATGCATATAAGGCATCCATAAACAACACACAAAGAATGTTGGCAACAGACAACCAATGGTAAGTTTTGTGGCGGAACCTCTGCCATTTCGTGGGTTTTCCCTCTCTTTTACATGTATTCCCCCTGTATGTTCACTTATTGTGTCTGATCCCTGTTCAG
The DNA here is from genome assembly GCA_933207985.1 of Pelobates cultripes. Classification (NCBI taxonomy): domain Eukaryota; kingdom Metazoa; phylum Chordata; class Amphibia; order Anura; family Pelobatidae; genus Pelobates; species Pelobates cultripes. Next base: position 73,334,247 of record OW240917.1, on the reverse strand, counting down.
GAGTGTTTCCACAAAGGGAATTAATTCACCTCCCGAACGGGGACCACCCCAATCCCTCATTTAGAATGTTAGGTTAGAATGTTAGGTCTTGCAACCTAAGTGTCAAAACCACAAACCGCAATGGAAACAATGAGAGCTTCCCTGGGTGGCCGCCATTCGTCAAGACAAACACCACCAGGGGGAGCATTCGTGGATTGTTTCACGCCTCGTTCGTTTCCCAAATGAGGACCTCCCCGGTGCTCCATTAGAACGTTCATACCAATTAATCAGAACGTTCACACTCACAACATAGGTGTGAAACCGCAAGGGAAGTAATTAATGAATGGTTCCCTGGGTGGCTGCCATTCATATAGATGAACGCCAGCCAAGGGGAGCATTCATACCCCGAAAGGAGACGCTTCCCTTGTCTGGGTTTCATACCAGGAACTTGCGAACGGAGACTAGTCGATCGGGGGACTGAGGCGTGGGTCCCTGAGATTGGTGTGGGCACTTTTGGGGCACTGGCGAGTTTGGTGGGTCTCATGAGCCTTAGGGACAAAGAGACCAGCTCTTTTCCTGCGGGTGGGTTTTTCTGTGCCTGGGAGATAAACGGACAGTCCCTTTTCCCGCGCCAAGACTCCCAGGCACAGAGGCTCTTGGGAAGAAGACCTCTGGTGGTTGGTGTGGGAAACCCTGTGGGTTTAGTGGGGGGCTTTGGGAACAAAAGGAGCAGCGTCCCTTCCTGCGCTGGGACCCAAGAGAGGGGGTTATGCATAAAAGCCCTGTGTGGGCAATAAAATTGGGATGTACCCAGTGGTGTATCCTGGTTTTGTGCTGCCCTTGGCAGGACAAAACTCAGGCACCCCCTACCCCTCCCACGCCAACCCCCACCCAACCCTTCCCCCCGCGCCAACCCCCACCCAACCCTTCCCCTCGCCCTGCCTTCTAAATACACACACACACGCATTCACTGACAGATATGCATACACTAGCTAACAGAAATACACACTCACTAACAGAAACACACACACACTAACAGACACACTCACACTCACTAACAGACACACACTAACAGATACACACTTACTAACAGACACACACAGACACACACTTACAGACACACACTCACTCACTAGCAGACACACACACACACTCACTAACAGACACACACACACTCACTAACAGATACACACACACAGTCAGGCACACACTAACAGACACACACTCGCACTCACTATCAGACACACACTCAGTCACTAACAGATACACACTAACAGACACACATTCACACTCACTATCAGACACACACTCACTCACTAACAGATACACACTAACAGACACACACACACTCACTAACAGATACACACTAACAGACACACACACACTCACTAGCAGACACACACACACACTAACAGACACACACACTAACAGACACACACAGTCACACACTAACAGACAAACACACACCCTAACAGACACACACACTAACAGACAAACACACACACACTAACAGACACACACACTAACAGACATACACACACACACATTCACATTAACACATTTTTTTTATTTAACCCCCCCAGCCTCCTTACCTTTGGGAATGCTGGGGGGGGTTCTCTTTCTCCCTGGGGGTCCAGTGGCTGCTGGGCGGTCGTGGGGCGCTGGCGGGCGGCTGGCGAGGGAGCACTTCCTCTGAGCTCTCTGCTCAGCTCCCTCGTGCGCAGCAGAGTGAGGCTGGGAGCCAAAATATGACGGCATATTCCGGCTCCCAACCTCACTCTGTGGCGCGCGAGGGAGCTGAGCAGAGAGTTCAGAGGAAGTGCTCCCTCGCGAGTCGCCCGCCAGCGATGCCTGCCCAGCAGCCCGCACGGCTTGTCAGTTAGCCGCAAGGTTAACAAGGCATTTGCCCTGGGCATTTGGGGGCAGCTTTTTTTGCCGCCCCCTGGAAAATGCCGCCCAAGGCAAATGCCTTGTTTGCCTCACAGCTAAAACGTCCCTGCGTGTACCTCTAGGACTGTATGTCGTCCATTTACGGGGGTAGGGGGGTGGAAGGGGGAATTAAAATGGGTCTCCTTATGCCCTAACGGTTCCCGGATGACTGGAGGAAGGGAATTAGCGGAGGTAACCAGTCAGGTTACCCTAGGTCCGCCACAAGTTTTATCTGTCTCTCCATTTTTGCCTGTCATGCACTACAGTACAGTGATACAAAATCTCTGCTTGAGATGTAAAAAACAAAAGTCTATGTATTGTCTCAGTACTATATACAATAGTATGTCTTTTCTGTGACTCGAACTATGCATTTTTATGTATTTGAGGACAGTATAAATTAATATTGCAACAGTGATGTTTGAACATTATAAATATATAAAGACACACACTCACAATGTCCTGATGTGCTGTCAGGATTTCCATTATTAATTCGTGTGAAGCCTTCTGGTGTACAGCATGTTTATTGTCAGGAAGAGCAGCTCTTGTTCCACTTCACTGTAATATTTGATGAATGTGCTCTTCGTTTACAAGACTGATAGAGTATGTCTGTCCTGGAACTGTTACAGTTTGTAGATACCAGTTTACAAGCTCACTCAAAAGAACAATTGTGTTAAAGTGGTATAAAAGTGGTTATGGTGCAAAGACACTGTCTTTGCATCCTTTATTTTTAAGAAAGTTTGATTCTGGAGATAAATACTTTATTTCTGCCTCCATTGACTGTAAGTCAGACTGCTGGACTTTCTTCCTGTCGGGCAATATCAGTTTTGTGCAGCATTTGTTACTGGTGTCAGCACACACAGCATGATAACCACAGACTCCTTACATAAATAGATGTTGGACTTCAATTCTTTCAGGCTCAGTGAGATTCTGGCTGAGGCTAGTGAGAGATACAATATATATATGGTGTAATAGGACAGTGAGAAAACCACTTGCTAAACAGCTTGTGTGAAATATAACTTCAATTAAAGAGACACTATAGGGACCCAGACAGTTTAATCTCATTGAAATGGTCTAGGTGCACTGTCCCTGTCCCCTTTAGTCCTGCAATGTAGCTGTGAATAAAGGGTTATATAACACTGGGGTGGACGTGAGGGCTAAGGAACACGTTAGTGTTAGGAATACATTTTTGTATTTTATAAGTGTTCCTTTTACTTCATACCAGTGTTTAGCAGTAGCTATATAGAAACAAATACTCTAAAACTGCACTTGATCTAATGCAGCCCTAAAGTATAGATAGTTTGTATATGAATCCTTAAATATCAATAATGCTACTGTGAAGAACTCCCTCAGGCTAACTCCAAAACTTTGATCGAATGAACTGCATTCCCCCTGCTTCAGCACTTTTTTTTCACTGAACTCCTATTATCTGAGAAATGGCGCTCATTTTATTGTCCCAAATGCAGCCAGCGGGACCTGGCCACGAACTGGCTGGAACTAATTTCGGACACTTCACTCTTGTTTTCCTCCTTTCCCGGCCTGCCAGGAGAGCGTCAATTGGAGAGAAGGCACCTTGGACTATGGTGACCATTCGCTCACTGAGAGCCAGGAAAGGCTTACAACCATTTGTCCGCAGGAACTTCGAAAAGATTGACTGGCTGTAAGGACAATTCTCATGGAACTATTTTGGGGTTCGGCCACGTGTGCGGTCCCCGGTGGCTATTCAGCTATACTATGCGGGTCTAAGCGCTATTTGGACAACTTGGGCGCTCAGATCCGGACTATCAGGGGATATAAAATATGTGCCGTTCCTGTCCATTTTCAATGTGTTTTGGGGGTGTTACGCATTGTACCTCGATTGCCTGGGAGATAATTAGTTTCAGCAAAAGCAAACTCACTTATCTCCTAGACACAGAGACGCCTGGGCGGGTTTACTGCTGTATGAATAGGGACCCCATGTTGGGGGTTGTGTATATAACCAGGTGACTTACCCTCAATAAAACCAGTTATTTTGTATTCTTCATCAAGTCTTGACAGATGTTGGTATGCGAAAGAGGGAGTGCTATATTCACAGGAACTCTACAGGTATTTGGGAGATCTTCAGACGAATGTACCACTCTGGGTTTGGTCAGTTTGTTTCAGCTACCTACCTGTATGAGAAGTTGTAGACGGAATATATGTAACCAAAGTATTTGATTGGACAATGCCCAACACTAATAAGAAAGTAAGTGTTTATTAGCCTCAAAAGCCAGTTAAGTTTTCAGTACTTAGGAAATAATTGTGCATATTTGAATATATATATATTTTGTTTTGCAGTGATTATATGCAATAAAAATACATGCATTTTAAAAATATATATTTCCTTTACAGATGGAGTGAGCAACTCTGTAATCCAGTGTCACGAAATGGTTCATTTGTAACACATTCATCTCTCCCAAAATATCACATCCATAAATTTTTCTGAATGTCTTCAGTGAAATGAAAACAGAATATGTCTTCATGTTAAAACCTAAATAAGAAGAACAGTTAGAGCTATTAGTTACCCATACTCATTTCTCATTGTATAAAATGACACATATATTTACACAGTAAAGTCAGTATAATCCTTCATACATAAGTTAAATGCAAATTAAAATTCCAAATCACTCACCTGGTGATTCTTCATTCATCTGGGCCAGGGTCTTCTCTGGAAAACCTTTAAAGATTTCCAGATAGCACTGTGTATATTATTTGGTAGACTTTGGCATTGTGCCAATAGCAGGAACATGGAAAAAAAAAATACATTCAAATGTTTTACTTGAGTCTGTACACACGGAATGATTGTCTGGAAATGAAACATGTGTGTCCTATAGGTACTATAAGTAAGGATATTGTTACAGATATAGTACATACAGTATATACACATGACTTAAAGGACAACAGTCACCTAAAAAAACAAACTGCTTTTAATATAATAATCCATTCATCAAGTATTGCAAGGAAATATATATTTTAAAAAGAAGTATATATGAGTAAATGAGAAAAAAAAGAATCATCCGTACCTTTAATACGTGACAGGACCTTCAGCTGTATACATGCACCTTATACAAAAACAATATAACAAGCGCTCAACTGTTAATTCTGTGAATCATGCAGTTACAAAAGTCCCCTACAGGTGCCTGTGTCCCCGGCAGGTTATCAAATACTATAAAACAAATAAACCCATAGCACACCAAAAAGTATTGCACAAAAAGTGTAAACGTGCAGAGTATTCACCTTAGAACTAACCACATAAATCTGAGACAAACAAAGTGCTCAATGCATAAACACAGTGTAACAACAGGTATACTGACCCGAGCTGGAGAACACAACACCCCAATGTTTCAGATCTCCCTTGAGGAAGTGACAATGCTGCCTGGTCTCAAAACTCATTATTAAAGAGTTACTCCAACCCTTTTGAGGAATGGGGTCCTTTCCTATGTAGTTTGCTCTATTGGGTCCCTGCGCCAGGGCTAGGCACACTACTTTTTCCTTTGTCTATCTGGTGAACTCCCAACATAACAATCTAAATACACTGAATATATTATTAAATATGAAGAAACTCCAAATATTTTTCTGCCACATCAGAAATGCGTGCTGCAGAACTATCTTCTGCAAGGCATAGTACCTTAGCATTATCTTGGGAATGTTCCTGAATTTACTTTGCCAGTATAAACCATTAGCAGTTCTAGTTTTCGCTCTCCCAATAAGCAAGAATTCTAACTATGATTAATTTCTGGTCTAGCTCAGTACTGACAGTCTGGATATGTTTGCATACTACTGAAATTATAAGGATTCGGCTGAGTAACACGATATATGGAGCCAAGAAAGAAAATGGCACGCGTACACAACCTAATTGAGTTTATCAGAACACCTACCACCTATCACAAGAGAACAAGAGAATAAGGCAAGACAAATGCGGGAGCCAGGAAGAAAAAATATATATTTGGAAATGGAATCTACCAGCCTGCAGAAACACAGGCACAGGTCAACAATGGTTCAGGTCAAAATAGTCTATAAAAAGACTTATTACAGAGATAATAATATAATGGATGGATATATTTATAGAGAGAGAAAATATTACAAAAGGAGAAAACAAGAGACAATACAAAAACGAATGATCAAATTTATTCTTGCTATTTTTTTTTTGTTGAAAATAAAATTCACAGTGGTTCATGATTAGATCACTTTTTATGAGAATGCAAATCTGCATTGTATCAGCCACACTATAACACTGCATTATTATTATTTTTTTACTCAGAAGTAGAATGTCTTATAAACAAAACAATTTATAATCCTGTTTGTGATTTACAGTTTAAAGAACATTGTATGGCATGCATAAACAGCATGTCACTTGGTTCACTGAGGCAAACATTTATGTTGCTGGGATGTCATCAAGCTGTCCAGGATTAGCCTATTTTGTCTGGATACTGAATTGGTGGCGACAGTATCTAACGAAATTCCATATGATTTCTCAATAAACTGCAGTACATCATGGTCAGTGTCTGGTTTGCATGTCAGGTGTAGGCACAGAAAGGCGTTCCTTGCTCCCCACAAAAAAAGAAAACGAAATGCAGATAAAGTGAGTTTAGTTTTTAGCAAACACATATTTGTTTCTCAGAATTGTATAGGTCTATATGTATGTGCATAACTCTGCTTTTAATATTGTGTTTGAATCAAGTGTAGGAATTCTATGCAGCTGTGTAAATGCATGCAGGGTTAAAGATAACGTTAGATGTGGTGGGATTAAAGCAGGGTTTAATGTTATAGAGAGGTTAACTTCAAGATTGAGGATTTAAAACTTGAGTGGGGTAAAATTTGTGATGTAATGGGTGTTTTCAGGATGACTGAGTTTAGGGTTATAGCTGTTTTAAATTTAGTATTAGGGTACAGTGGGGGTAGGGTTTAAGGGGAGATATATTTAGGATTAAGGCATATGTCCCAACACATCGAGGTATGGAATTGGACCTTCAAGAGGTCTTTGCCAGTGATGCAACTTGGGTCAGTAATGACACCCAAAATGTCAGGTAAGTGGGCATTTCCATCCACTGAAGGGGTGTGTCAGCCTGGCATCAAGCTGCTGAAGTTCTCTCGGCATGATCTTAGTGCCTGCTGCCCAGGATGGTTCCTTGGTGTCTCTGGATGTGGTATACCTTGGAACTAAATATGGATGGCGGGACAGGTACCCGGAAAAAGGGAGAGTTGGAGCTTTGTTAAGGTAAAGAAATTTATACAGGTTTAGGGAGTTAAGGCTTTGAGTGGTTACATTTGCGACCAAGTAAGGCTTTGTTTAGGTTTTGGGAGTGGTTCAATTTAGGTTTAGGGAGGAAAGGGTTGTTTAGCGTTCATGTGGAGCTTGCAGACCTATTTGCACACTAATCACACTCCTGTGATTAGCAAAGAATTGCAGGAGCTGTTATACACTGTGTATCACTCAGTGCTATACCAGTTCTCGTGCAAGGCACTTCCTGCGTGAGAGGCTGTTAGTGAGCAGATGTGAAGTGATCCCCTTCATTTCCTGTCCAGCTGAAGACACAGACCATGGAGGAACTGGGACACCACTGAGCTTTGCACCCTCTATGACTGTTTCTGGAGATAAGCTTTTTAAGCATAGGAGGCTGGCTGGACAACAGAAGACACTGGACAAGGCTACTAGTGCTCATCTCCAGGCCATTGTAGCTCCAAAAAGGCACTTAATAAATACTTTGGTTCTGATCATGGTCATAAGGATTCTCACTGTTTGTGTTGGAATGTTCACACAAAATGTAGACTAAAGTTGCCAAGTGGACATGATGATTCAGCTTAAAAAGAGAATGGAATATGCCTCAATCCCAGTTAGATCTCTTGTTGAATTAATGTTTTACAGTAAAGGATCCAACATGAAATCCCACTTCTATTTTAAAATAAAGATACATATATTTCTATACCTCTCCAAAAACACTACATATATTCATAAAGAAATCATTTTTTCTATTTTTGTTTTCTTTACATTTCAAGATATTAAATCCACCTTTGTGTGTAATTTACCAAAACTATATGTTGTTAAGGAACTTTTGCAAATTATACCATTATAAAAATGACATACAATTATTATACAATACACTAATGTTGCGGTGTTACATAACATGTCAGCTATCCATCCAAACCTTGGCCTAAGATTTCTGAATTTACTTTGAATTCTTACTTTGGTGAATAACCTTTTATATATTTTCATGCAGGGTTATACATTCATGCAAATTGTTAGCAATTCAAAGTGATTTGAAAGTGAATTTCAAATTGTAAGCTAAAATAGCCATATAAAAAAAAAACAAAAAAAGAAAACTCAGTTTAAATTCAGTTTACTATATATTCATGTTTCTCACATAGCCATTGCAATTGAAACAACACAGCATCACTCAGGTCTTTACTGTTGCAGAGAAGCACTTTACTTGTCCATGTTAGTCTTGCTGCCATTTCTGTTGACAGAGTATGCATTTATGTCATGGTATCTGACCAATTGCTATTGTTTTACAAGCATCAGTCTACTGCCCAGAGTATCTGCCTCTTCATACATCAGAGGCAGCATCCTGTTTTCTGCCCATGTTTTGTTGCTCCTCAACTAATGTTGGAGCTGTCCCTTTGGTGGTATAAGCACTACTCTCCCTCATTACTGATTTCTTATTTTCCTTCCTTTCCCTCCCATATGCAACCCATGAGACATATTTTAGTACTCTCTTAAGAAGCCATATGAACCAATGTATACATAATTCTACAAGACCGATGTCCTCCTATCTCCACACAACTATTCCTTACTCATTCTCCTCCCTAAGATTTAATGCTGATGAAACTTGAAATTCAGTTACCGCTGCATGTTGAGTCTATATTAACTTTAGAAGCTGAACTAAGGTAGTGTTTTAAACTGTGTTAATTGTTATCTTAACAAGGTCTAAGCCTCCAATGATCTCTGAAAACTGAACCCTGTAGCTGTACCCAAAGTGATAGGTCCATTAATAATAATTATATTTTGGGGCCATCCATTCAAACTGGTATAAGTCAAATGTTTTTACCAACATCCATATAATGTTTCCTAGTAAAGATTTGCTGGAAGCCTACATCATGCCTACACCTGTGATTGTCCTATACTGCCTGGTTGCATCCTATGTGCAAGGGTTCTCGAAGTTCTTCATTGTGTCGCTAGATACAGTGGCATGACACATGTTCATGCCTCTTTTGCAAAGAGCTGTGTTATAGCACAATAATTTGTCTTTATGAGGTGGTGACATGATAGTTTTTCTTGGCATATTGTATGGGTGATGCTGTATATTGAAGGCCTAAGCACAGCTCACTATTTTGTAGTAATGGCAACAATGTATTTTGTCTCATTCATGATACGTCTATAAATCAATATATATACATATATGCTTCATGTTTCAATGTTGCCATTCCAGTCTTAATTCGAGCATATTCGTGTATCTGTTTGTAGCGGTAGTCACCATCACTGGGGATTGAGGGCAGACACTATGTATCGGTCCCCAGATTCCTCTTGTGTTTTGGCAACCTGCACCCAGTATTGCTGCAAGGTATGCTTTAATTGTCTTTGTTTTTCCCTCTCCCCCTTTTTCTCCTCTACCCCGAGAAGGGGCAGTGGACACTTTTTTCCAGTTGGTGGATATATGCTTTGGGAGAGGATGAGGTTGGCCGGAGGAGTGCTGCTCTTGCATGGGCAATTTTTTGGGGGTACCGATTTGATGATGGCATTGGTGAGCTGGATGCACTGACTAACTTGCAATTCAACCCGTCTTGAGTGTCTCTTTTCGAAGGGATAGAAATGTGATGGGAACTATCCTGGGCTGGAGGTACTGGGTTCCAGATTTGCTGTTGGGATGTGTGGTGTCACGGAGGCCCCATGAGAGTTTGGGTGGGGGCCATGGCAGGTTCACTGGGATCTCTCTTTCTTGTCTTCCAAGTCCCCTCTTATGTCTAAGTCACCCTGTGCTTATTATGGGCACAGGGTGACCAGGAAGCCCAGTCTGGCTTGCCCAAATCAGATTTTCATGCACTGATTGGCTATGAGGGCTCTATGCACCTGACTGGAGTAAACATATACACTATGTGGAACTTTGTCAAAGAGGTTGCCAGCATTGATTGACTTTTTTGGACTCGTTACCCAACTAACTCAGGCACAGACCGATTGGAGGTCTGGTACCTGGTTGGTCTACATTTGGTGGGGAAAATATGTGAAGGTAGTCACCATAATTGGGGATGGAAGACAGACACTATGTATGGTACCCAGATTACTCTTGTGTTTTGGCACCCTGTGCGCAGTATTGGTGCAGGGAATGTATGGAGAGAAATGGGATTATTTAAAAGTTGCACTATTGAAGGCAACAGAAAATTGCATTAGGCTTATCAGTAAAAGCAAAAAAAATCAAGAAACCACTGTGGTACTCCGCAGATGTGGCCAAAATAGTTAAAAACAAAAAGTTAGCATTGAGGAATTATAAAAAAAAACCAGAGTGAGGAAGACAAAATGGTCTATGAGATTAGGTAGAAAGAGGCTAAGCAAGTTATAAGAGCTTCCAAATCACACACAGAAGAGAAAATAGCACAGTCAGTAAAAAAGGGGGACAAAACATTTTTTAGATACTTAAATGAGAAAAGAAAAGTAAAACAAGGATTAGTTAGATTAAAAACAAAAGAAGGAAGGTATGTAGAAGAGGATACAGGTCTAGCTGACTGCCTCAACTAATATTTTTGTTCTGTATTTACAGATGAAAATGAAGGAAAGGGACCTCAGTTAAGAAAAAGGATAAATGAGTCATTTATTACACGTGAGTTTACAGAGGAAGAGGTTATATTTCAACTGTCAAAAGTAAAGACAAATAAGTCAATGGGACCTGATGGCATACACCCAAAGCTATTAAAAGAGCTTAGTGGTGTACTAGCAAAACCATTAACAGATTTATTTAACCAATCATTGTTAACAGGAGTAGTCCCAGAAGATTGGAAGTTATCGAATGCTGTGCCCATTTACAAGAAAGGTAATAGGGAGGAGTCGGGCAACTTTAGGCCAGTAAGCCTTACTTCAGTAGTGGGGAAAGTGATGGAAACCATGTTAAAGGATAGGATTGTTGAACATCTAAAAACACATGGATTTTAAGATCAGAGACAACATGGGTTTACTTCAGGGAGATCATGTCAAACTAATCTTATTGATTTTTTTGATTGGGTAACTAAAATTATAGATCAGGGTGGTGCAGTAGACATTGATTACCTAGATTTCAGTAAGGCTTTTGACACTGTTGCACATAGAAGGCTTATCAATAAACTGCAATCTTTAAGTTTGGATTCAAATATTGTTGAATGGGTAAGGCAGTGGCTGAGTGACAGGCAACAGAGGGTTGTAGTTAATGGAATATATTCGAAGCTTGGACTTGTCACCAGTGGGGTACCTCAGGGATCTGTACTTGGACCCATTCTCTTTAATATTTTTATTAGTGATATTGCAGAAGGTCTTGATGGTAAGGTATGTCTTTTTGCTGATGATACTAAGATTTGTAACAGGGTTGATGTTCCAGGAGGAATAAGCCAAATGGCAAATGATTTAGGTAAACTAGAAAAATGGTCAGAATTGTGGCAACTGACATTTAACGTGGATAAGTGCAAGATAATGCATCTTGGACGTAAAAACCCAAGGGCAGAGTACAGAATATTTGATAGAGTCCTAACCTCAACATATGAGAAAATGGATTTAGGGGTGATTATTTCTGATGACTTAAAGGTAGGCAGACAATGTAATAGAGCAGCAGGAAATGCTAGCAGAATGCTTAGTTTTATAGGGAGAGGTATTAGCAGTAGAAAGAGGGAAGTGCTCATGCCATTGTACAGAACACTGGTGAGACCTCACTTGGAGTATTGTACACAGTACTGGAGACCATATCTTCAGAAGGATATTGATACCTTAGAGAGAGTTCGGAGAAGGGCTACTAAACTGGTTCATGGATTGCGGGATAAAACTTACCAGGAAAGGTTAAAGGATCTTAACATGTATATAGCGGGATAAAGGGAATCAACACAGTAAAGGAGGAGACTATATTTAAAAGAAGAAAACTACCACAACAAGAGGACATAGTCTTAAATTAGAGGGACAAAGGTTTAAAAATAATATCAGGAAGTATTACTTTACTGAGAGGGTAGTGGATGCATGGAATAGCCTTCCAGCTGAAGTGGTAGAGGTTAACACAGTAAAGGAGTTTAAGCATGTGTGGGATAGGCATAAGTCTATCCTAACTATAAGATAAGGCTAGGGACTAATGAAAGTATTTAGAAAATTGGGCAGACTAGATGGGCAGAATGGTTCTTATCTGCCGTCACATTCTATGTTTCTATGTATGTTGAATGTATCGATTGTCTGTGCCTTTCTCCTCCCCCTTTTTACTGCCCTATTGTTTCCCCAGCAGGGAGCTGTTCCAGGGACACTGCCAGACCAGTTTAAACTAGCTGCCCTGTCCCTCCTCAATCTCCCATTTGTTTCTCAGCCCTTGCTATTGTCTGGCCCCAACCTTCCATGTACTAAAGTGCTCTATTCACCATATTGAATGTAAATTAGACTGTTGGGGGCATAAATATGTGTGCTGTGTTCATTAAAGGGAGTTCTTATTTTTACCTTCACCAAGTGTCGTCTGGTGTTTGGTTTGGAAAAAGAGCTCTGATTACTTATCTGCTGATGAAAGGGTGTCCAGGGTTATAGTACTAGTAGCCTGGTCCATGGTGGTCCTCAGCATCCCAGTCAAGTCTTGGTGACTGGGTCAGAAGTGCTCCAAGGTGCCTTATAGCTATGAGGAAGCAGATTTGGCATAGGTATTTATTTGGAGTACTGGAGCTCCATCACACTGTTGTTTCACTTGATACTGAATG
>OW240917.1:73109062-73319821 GCA_933207985.1 Pelobates cultripes | reverse complement strand
CCCCACTCCCTCTAGCATGTAAGCTCACTGAGCACGGCCCTCAATCCTCTGTTACTGTGTCAATATACCCCACTCCCTCTAACATTTAACCTCACTGAGCAGGGCCTCAATCCCTCTGTTACTGTCACTATACCCCACTCCCTCTATTATGTAAACTCACTGAGTAGGCCCCTCAATCCCTCTGTTACTGTGTCACTATACCCCACTCCCTCTAGCATGTAAGCTCACTGAGCAGGGCCTCAATCCCCCTGTTACTGTGTCACTATACCCCACTCCCTCTAGCATGTAATCTAATTGAGCAGGCCCTCAATCACTCTGTTACTGTCACTATACCCCACTCCCTCTAGCATGTAAACTCACTGAGCAGGCCCTCAATCCCTCTGTTCCTGTGTCACTATCCCCCACTCCCTCTAACATGTTTACTCACTGAGCAGGGCCCTCAATCACTCTGTTACTGTGTCACTATACCCCACTCACTCTAGCATGTAAACTCACTGAGCAGGCCCTCAATCCCTCTGTTGCTGTGTCACTATACCCCACTCCCTCTAACATGTAAGCTCACTGAGCAGGGCCCTCAATTCCTCTGTTACTGTGTCCCTTTTCCCAACTCCCTCTAGCATGTAAGCTCACTGAGTAGGGTCCTCAATCCCTCTGTTACTGTGTCACTATACCCCACTCCCTCTAGCATGTAAGCTCACTGAGCACGGCCCTCAATCCTCTGTTACTGTGTCAATATACCCCACTCCCTCTAACATTTAACCTCACTGAGCAGGGCCTCAATCCCTCTGTTACTGTCACTATACCCCACTCCCTCTATTATGTAAACTCACTGAGTAGGCCCTCAATCCCTCTGTTACTGTGTCACTATACCCCACTCCCTCTAGCATGTAAGCTCACTGAGCAGGGCCTCAATCCCCCTGTTACTGTGTCACTATACCCCACTCCCTCTAGCATGTAATCTAATTGAGCAGGCCCTCAATCACTCTGTTACTGTCACTATACCCCACTCCCTCTAGCATGTAAACTCACTGAGCAGGCCCTCAATCCCTCTGTTCCTGTGTCACTATCCCCCACTCCCTCTAACATGTTTACTCACTGAGCAGGGCCCTCAATCCCTCTGTTACTGTGTCACTATACCCCACTCCCTCTAACATGTAAGCTCACTGAGCAGGGCCCTCAATTCCTCTGTTACTGTGTCCCTTTTCCCCACTCCCTCTAGCATGTAAGCTCACTGAGTAGGGTCCTCAATCCCTCTGTTACTGTGTCACTATACCCCACTCCCTCTAGAATGTAAGCTCATTGAGCAGGGCCCTCAATCCCTCTGTTCCTGTGTCACTATACCCCACTCCCTCTAACATGTTAACTCACTGAGCAGGGCCCTCAATCCCTCTGTTACTGTGTCACTATACCCCACTCCCTCTAACATGTAAACTCACTGAGCATGGCCATCAATCCCTCTGTTACTGTGTCACTATACCCCACTCCCTCTAGCATGTAAACTCACTGAGCAGGGCCCTCAATCCCTCTGTTACTGTGTCACTATACCCCACTCCCTCTAACATGTAAACTCACTGAGCAGGGCCTCAATCCCTCTGTTACTGTGTCACTATATCCCACTCCCTCTAACATGTAAACTCACTGAGCAGGGCCCTCAATCCCTCTGTTACTGTGTCACTATACCTCACTCCCTCTAACATGTAAACTCACTGAGCAGGCCCTCAATCCCTCTGTTGCTGTGTCACTATACCCCACTCCCTCTAACATGTAAGCTCACTGAGCAGGCCCTCAATCCCTCTGTTACTGTGTCACTATACCCCACTCCCTCTAACATGTAAGCTCACTGAGCAGGGCCCTCAATTCCTCTGTTATTGTGTCCCTTTTCCCCACTCCCTCTAGCATGTAAGCTCACTGAGTAGGGTCCTCAATCCCTCTGTTACTGTGTCACTACACCCCACTCCCTCTAACATGTAAGCTCATTGAGCAGGGCCCTCAATCCCTCTGTTGCTGTGTGTCAAACTCATCAGGTTTAATACGTGTCTGTTAGTCTACCCATTGTACAGTGCTACGGAATTTGTAGGCGCCTTATAAATAATAATAATCATGAGCTATAGTCGTCTGGGTGCCTATAGTGTCCCTTTAAGCTAAAGTTGTTTTGGTACCTATAGTGCCCCGTATATCTATGGTAAATAACTTTATGTGCCTGCTTTATGTAGTACACTGTCTCCGTGAACACTCTGACACAATAAACACTGGTAAACATACAATTTAAAGTAAATTAAATCTTTTCACCAGGTTATACCGTATATATTTGAGTATAAGCCGCCTTTTTCAGCACTTTTTCTATGCTGAAAAAGCCCCCCTCAACTTATACTCGAGTGAGGGCAGTGAGATCGGGAGAAGATGGCACCGGGCAGATGGAAATTGTAATGACAGTCTCCAGACAGTTTTCTATCTGTACCATGGCAGGTGCCCGTGCTGCTGGGGTCGGGGCTGGCTGAGTACTCCGCTCACACCGTACTGCACACTGGGGACATGGACAGCTTCTGGGCAGGGTGCTCTGACTGTGGCTGCTCTGTGCAGGAAAGCCCAGGGATGCGCTGAGGCCTGTTTATCGGGTGGGAGAACCTGCTGCACAGCAAGAGACCAGTCGGTGGGTGTATCTGCTACCTATTATCAATGTGCTGTGTAAAATATATTTGGTTCATATTATGTGTGCATTATATGTGTGCATATTATGTGTGCAAGTGAATACATATGACGTAGAAAGCACGAAGGAAAAACTGTGTGTATACAGTCCCAGAAAGGTTTGTACACATCTATAACCCGAGTTTTCAGGAAGCTTCCTTCAGGATTTGTGCTGAGATTACGAGGTGACGGTGTCATTGTTTTCAACTAAACCCTCACATACTACATTATGAAAAGCAATCTCATTCTATCTTTTCATTACACCAAATGTATGTGTATGTATGTATGTATGTCTCTGTATCCATGTATGTATGTATGTATGTATGTATGTCTCTGTATCCATGTATGTATGTATGTATGTCTCTGTATCCATGTATGTATGTGTGTATGTCTCTGTATCCATGTATGTATGTATGTATGTATATCTCTGTACGTACGTATGTATGTCTATGTATCCATGTATGTATGTATGTATGTATGAATGTATGTCTCTGTATGTGTATGTATGTAAATCTCTGTATGTATGTCTCTGTATCCATGTATGTATGTATGTATTTATGTCTCTGTATGTGTATGTATGTATGCAGGGCCGCCATCAGGGCATGACATCCATAATGGTTGTCATGGGCCTGGCGGTCCTGGGGGGTCCGGACTGCTCAGGTCGTCCCGGGCCCCACATTCAGGCCTTTTAATGTAAACACGGCAGCACTGCAGCACTGGTGTTAGTTAACATGGCAGATCATATGGGTGGGGCATTGTGATGTCACATGTAGGGCGGCAAACTTTACTTTTGCCTAGGGCGGCAAAAATCCTTGCACCGGCCCTGCAGACACTGCATCCCTGTGGGCGGACTCAGGGGGGTGCCGCACTTTGGGTGGACTCGGGTGCAGGCACCGGGGGGCCCAGACCTTGAGCTGTGTCAGGGGCCCCAACATTTCTGATGGCAGCCCTGTATGTATGTATGTCTCTTTATGTATGTATGTATGTATGTCTCTGTATCCATGTATATATGTATGTATGTATGTCTCTTTATGTATGTATGTATGTATGTCTCTGTATCCATGTATGTATGTATGTATGTATGTCTCTGTATGTGTGTATGTCTCTGTATCTATGTATGCATGTATGTATATCTCTGTAAGTATGTATGCATGTGTGTATGTATGTATGTATGTCTCTGTATCCATGTATGTATGTGTGTCTCTGTATGTCTCTGTATGTATGTATGTCTCTGTATCCATATATGTATGTATGTCTCTGTATCTATGTATGTATGTATATCTCTGTATATATGTATGCATGCGTGTATGTATGTATGTATGTATGTATGTCTCTGTATGTATGTACGTCTCTGTATCCATGTATGTATGTATATGTCTCTGTATGTATGTATGTTTGTCTCTGTATCTATGTATGTGTGTATTTATGTCTCTGTATGTATGTCTCTGTATGTATGTATGTCTCTGTATCCATGTATGTATGTATGTATGTATGTACATATCTGTATGCATGTATGTATGTATGTCTCTGTATGTATATATGTATGTCTCTGTATCCATGTATGTCACTGTATGTATGTATGTCTCTGTATCCATGTAGGTATGTATGTATGTCTCTGTATGTATGTATGTATGTCACTGTATCCATGTATGTATGTATGTCTATGTATGTATGTGTCTGTATCTATGTATGTATGTATGTATGTATGTATGTCTCTGTATATATGTATGTATATCTCTGTATCCATGTATGTTTTTACCAGTAGCTGCTGCATTTCCCACCCTAGGCTTATACTCGAGTCAATACGGTTTCCCATTTTTTGGGGGGTAAAATTAGGTGCCTCGGCTTATATTCGGGTTGGCTTATACTCGAGTATATACGGTACATAGCTTTTTGATTATATTTAAACCAAATGATGAGGTATTATAATAACGGTAGTGGCTGTACACATAATGTAATATCATTATCACAACTGAAGTAACATAATATGGGAGACTTTATAGGAATTGACATTACTACAGTATAAAACGTGGAGACGATTCCTACCATGCACAAAATAGCCACCATTCGCATGATGTGATGTGTAATAATAAATGAGGCAATTGTGACTCTAGTTTACAGACTGGCACACCATATATATACATATACCTGGATAATAATGTGTGTATTAGTAATGTATATAATCAGAGGCGGCTCTCTAATTAGGCGATTTAGGCGGCCGCCTAAGGCCTCGCGCTTGCTGGGGCCTCGCGGCCGCCTAAATCGCCTTGAGGCAGACTGAACTGTCGGGTCCTCGGTCAATGACCGAGGACCCGACAGTGAGAGGGGGCCCGGCGGCTTGCCCAGTATGCCGCCGGGTGGCCCCTCCACATGGTCTGCCCACAGGGAGAGCCAGCCTCTGATCTGCAGCTCCGCCGAGTGCAGAGCTGCAGATCATGTAATAAGGTTCTCGCGAGCACACAGAGCGTTGCCGCGGGTTACCACGGCAACGCTCTGACAGGCGCTCGCGAGAACAAGGTCTGCAGCTCTCGCGGAGCTGCAGACCGAAGTCATCCCACCGGACCACCAGGGACTTCAACCACTGGACCACCAGGGAACTATATTGCAATACAAGGTATTTTAGTGTGTGGAGGCTTGTCACAGCCTCCACACACACTGCCCTCCCACCCTCACTGTCCCCAGCACTGGCCTCCCACCCTGACTGTCCCCAGCACTGCCCTCCCACCCTCACTGTCCCCAGCACTGCCCTCCCACCCTGACTGTCCCCAGCACTGCCCTCCCACCCTCACTGTCCCCAGCACTGCCCTCCCACCCTCACTGTCCCCAGCACTGCCCTCCCACCCTCACTGTCCCCAACACTGCCCTCCCACCCTCACTGTCCCCAGCACTGCCCTCCCACCCTCACTGTCCCCAACACTGCCCTCCCACCCTCACTGTCCCCAGCACTGCCCTCCCACCCTCACTGTCCCCAACACTGCCCTCCCACCCTCACTGTCCCCAACACTGCCCTCCCACCCTCACTGTCCCCAACACTGCCCTCCCACCCTCACTGTCCCCAGCACTGCCCTCCCACCCTCACTGTCCCCAACACTGCCCTCCCATCCTCACTGCCCTCCCATCCTCACTGCCCACCTACATACACTGCCCCAACATTGCCCTTCCACCCTCACTGCCCCCCACCCACACTGCCCCAACACTACCCTCCCACCCCCACTGCCCTGCCTCCCACACTGCGCTGCCCCAACACTGCCCTCCCACCCACACTGCCCCGCTCCCCAAATACCCCGCCACCCACATACCCTGCCCCCACACTGCCCTGCCAGTCACATACCCTGCCCACCACATACACTGCACCCACGTTGCCCTGCCACCCACATACCCTACCCACCCCATACCCTGACCATCACATATACTGCCCCCCACACGGATGACCACCACACACACTGCCCCTAATACCCTTCCCCCACTCTGACCACCACATACAATGCCCCCCACACTAACCATCACACTGACCACCATAGACACTGTCCCCCACATTGACCACCACATACCCTGACCGCCACAATGACCACCACATAACCTGCCCCCCACATTAACCACCACATAACCTGCCCCCCACAGTGACCACCACATACCCTGCCCCCCACAGTGACCACCACATACCCTGCCCCCCACACTGTCTCCCACACACTCTGCCCCACACAGTTTCTCACACAAAACGCCCCACACTGTCTCCCACACACTGCCACCCACACGGTCACACACCCTGCCCTCCTACACTGTCATACACACTGCCCCCTCATGCTGTCACACACCCTGCCCTCACTACACTGTGTCCCACACACCTTGCCCTCCCACACTGTAACACACCCTGTCCCCCCACACTGTCACACACTGCCCCCCACACTGTCACCATCCTCCACACTGTCATCTTCCTCCTCACTGTCACCCACTCACACCCTGCCCCCAAAACTGTCACATTCCTCCACACTGCTCTCTCACACAGTTACCCTTTCACACACTTGAACCCCATATTGTCAGCCCCCAACACTGTCACCAATACATACAGTGGTACACATACACCCCTCCCACACACTGCCCCTGCACACACTGTCACCCTTTCCAACACTGCCTCCCACACTCTCACCTACCCACGTCACAATTCCACACACATACAGCCACCCCCCACACTGTCACCCCCCACATGCTGTCATGCCCCCTTCACCCAGCCTTGCTCACATTAACCTCTCCTAATCTTGTCGCTCTCACCCTCTCCATCCATACCACAATTACCGGCCCTCGCTCTTCTACAATCACCCTATCACTTTAATCCCCCTAATGCTATCACACTAATTTTCTCTCATACTGTCACACTCACCCCCAACCCTGTCATACTCATCCTTTTTCACATTAACCCTTTCACTTGTGCCCAACCATGCCACACTCAACCTGTCACATAATCCTGTCCGACTCACTTTCCCTCGCCTTGTCACACTCCCTCCTCCAGCCGTGCAACACATAACCAATTCAACTCCTTCAACCGTTCCACACTCACTCCAACAGTGAATACTAGCTCTCTGTATCCAGCGCTGCAAGCCTGTCATACATTATAACTACAGCTCATGATACACACGATGCAACCCCTATATGTTTTTTTTTTTATGAGTGTTAGTGGGGGGGGCCTCTTGTTTGAGTTTCGCCTAAGGCCTCATAAAGTCTAGAGCCGCCACTGCTGGGGGGGGAATGACAAGACTTGACAGTCGTAGCTCTGCTCAATGTCACACTTTGTTAGGCAAAGGAAAAATACTGAGACAACATTTTTTTTAGTGAAATTCAAACACATACTCAGTCAGTCAGAGTATGTTATAAAAATTCTATATCCTGATATACTCATTTTGTAGGGCGGTAACAGTGCAGCTTTAAATACATTAAACAAAGTGTCTAATTATGCCCAACTGGTCATGGTAAATGTTTGTGTTTTCTACTGTAGGCTTATCATTCCGTGATTAGATAGAAGTTCTTCTGTATAAAGGGCCACAGAGCAGCTTTAGCCTGAAACATTAACTTTCTTTATCATACTATAAATGTCAGTGCTAAAGCCTTCCTCTTCTTATTTACATAGAATTATATGGCTGTACCTTTTATTCTGGGTACTCTAAAAAAAATAATATGGCTTCAAAATAAGTTTCTCCTAAAACCAACACATATTTATCAACTCTTAACTTAAGTACATATTATCCTAAAACATTTTATTTCTATTAAACTTTCTTCCACAAATTTCTTTATGCATATCCATTTTTGTTAGTAGGTGGTAGTGATTCATTTTTAAAACTAACCTTCTGCAATATTTTGTTGCTAACATTATATCCAGTGCTTATTCTCGCCAAGGAGATTTAGTGAAAGCACTACAAGTAAAATATACACACAGGATGTTCCCTGGAGCTATAAAAATCTGTTAATCTCTACTTGCTCTTTGTCTAAGTGTTGCTACGGATTTATGGTTTACATATTTCATATTTAAAGTTTTAAAAAAAGACAGAGCGAGGGATGTGGAGATAAATAACTGGGTCAGTCCGCTATGATATAAGGCAGAGTCACATATTGCACATCTTACGGTACAAAGGAACAAACATGCTGTTTTCTCAAATGTTATTCTGTTTAGTACAACACATTCTCTCTACACCAGCATAAACATGGATTATGATGGTCTGTGCCTTGTAAGTATAAACATCACAGGGTCCTTCCATACGAGAGAAGAAAGAGTTCTGATACTGCCCTTTTTAATCAATGTAGTTAATATTATTGTGTTTGGTGGAGACTGCTTGGTTCTGGAAGCCTTGAGTCTTGAGTTTTGAGTTTTATATTGTCCTGTATGCCACTGATGCCTGTATGCCCTGATTGCTATTGCTAGATTATTATTAGGGATTAAAAGTTAAAAAAACAAAACTGATGTGTCACTGAAAATCTCCTACTTTATGACTTCTTCAAATGGACAGGACATTACTATAATCAAACCCAACCAAACACCGCACGACCACCATAGGACGCAGACTACGACCGCGTGCACGGTGCACCACTTAGGGTGGACAGAGACCCCTGGGGGGAATAGAGGGGGAAACACCAGTCCACAGAATGTTGCGGAACCCCACTGCGACCACAAGCCATGGCAAACCTCTAGACCGCAGCACCTCTAACCACGCAGGGAACCCCTCCCGAACCACATTTACTACAACAGCACCAGACAGGCGGACACATAAAAATTCAAGCAGACGGGACCCAGATGAACTGAGAAACAGCCCGATACCAGGACCCCCGACACTCCAGGACAATACAAACTCGAGGACCCATCCCCACAAGGGGGGTCACCACCCAAAGAGGAAAATGTATGTCTGTATACCAGCACACCTGTATTGTACAGAAAATCGTACAACTATGATGAATACCGTGCACTAACCCACCTCTTTTTTCTGTAAAACCTTTACATTGTACAAAACACATAATAATAATAATAATAATAATAATAATAATAATAATAAAAATGGACAGGACAGCAGCAGCACACAGCTACCCTGATCCAAAAAGACTTGTGCAGCATCCATCACTTCCTAGCATGGGTGCGCACCAGGTGTTATGTGAATATTTATAGTTATTGCTGTAACACTGCAGCAAAGGTTAAGTAGTTAGAAAACAATAATATGGGAATACATTTTAGGTATACGTTTGCAAGCAATTTGGCTAGTATAATGTACTGGCAAAATTGTAAACCCATATTTGATTTTAAAGTGAATTACAGTCAATTGTAAACCCATAATTAATTTAAACCTTAATTGCAGTATGTAATGTACTCTCTCACAAGTTCCTGAGTTGGATGAAGACTTGTCTCACAAGTAGATTTCTACCATCTCTACAACTTTTCAGGGCAGGACTAAATACAAGGATGACACCTCTATAGTGCCAGCATAGTGTTAGCATAGTGTGCAGATATACAGACGAGAAAAAAACGCTTGAATTAAAAATGGTTTCTCCAATGTAAATAAGTGCTTTATGACTTAAAAATAAATTAAATGTCTGCTTTATAAAAAAAATAATAAAAAACCAGCGCAGTAGCATACAACAAACATTTCAACCTCATTACCATGATACCATGATATCTCACAAAAGGCCTGTTAATGGAATTAATTAATTAATTAAAATTAATTAATGTTGACCTTATGTAGTTTCACAGTTGCACAAAATGAAGACGTCCCTTTGTTTATTTTGATGTCATATGATTGCACACCTCCATATTGAATATATCATCTGGCCATCTGGAGTGGGTACCAGGCAAAAGAATTTGAAGAATGCTTAGTCATTGTTATCCAAAATTCTAGACAACAGACTCTTCCATGACTTGTTTAAAAATTCCAATAGTTTAAAACAAGCACAGCACAACTTGGTCACCACACCACAAAAAGGGACATAAGAAAAAAAAATTCCATAAATCCAAACATACATCCTGAGCCGAATTACCCATTAAGCAGCGTAGGTAGCCACCGTGACACCAGGCTCAGACTTTGACTCAGTCTGTGAGGGGGTCCACCCTGAGCCGGCAGAGAGATCAAAAGACCTCCCTGCTCGGCCTTGCACTCCCTTACTTTGTCGAGGAAGATTAAAATAAAACAAAAAAGCCACAACACCAGACATGACAGGAGAGTTTTATTCTATCTATGTGGATCTGGCAACGTTTTCGACTTGTGAAAGTCTTTCACAAACACCATTACAGGTCGAAACATTGCGAAGTGACTTTGATGGGAATTTTATTTTTAATGTTGCTGGGGATCATAGTAAGTAGGCTCTATTAGCATGCACCTTGCAACTTGCAGCTATTCTCCTACCTCTTTCTTATACTTAGTCCAGGGAGGGTTATGGTCTGCACCAATAACACGTGCAGATCACTTTAAGGGTTCTCTCATGGACCCCCAGTGCATCTTAATAATTCTGAGCACTACAGCCAGCTGTGAAAGTGCACTAGTTCACCATGGATAAAACCTCTCCTGCCAAAAGGTAAGCAGGAGGCGGTATATGGAAAATAAATATCACATTCACACTCAGTCTCCTCTCCCACACAAAATTCAGCCACCACACACAAAATTCAACCAGCATGCTCAAGCATACTTAGCTCCCCCCCGACATACTGCTCTCAGCCTCCTTTTCACAGTCACACACAACACTCAGTCTCACACACACACATACAACATTCATCCACCACACATGCCACCTCCTTTCTCAGAACTGGGCTCTAGGAGGGGGCACCCTAAAGTGTTGAATTGGGTAAGTAGAAATTTTGAGCGAGTCCTTGTTAAAAAGTACCTAACGTTTAAAAAAACAGTTCTCTGAAACTCCATAACTGATTCATAAATCCTGAAAAAAAATACATTTCACAATAATTGCAGTGTATTGTAGTTGTAAAGGTGGTAGGTGATTGTCCCTAAATATTTACCTTTTAAATATGAGACAGATTGCAAGCTTCTTGCTTGCATCGTGGACTCTAGCCCCTCCATACTGACATCCTAATGGGGAAATCAAGCATTTTTACTGAGCAATCTAATTACTTGTGCACTGTTATTGGCGTTATTCAAACTGTGAGACTGTAGATTTATGTGTGCAGTCAGCTAAGCTCCTAAAAGTTGAGACACTATAGTGTCAGGATTTGTAAAATGCGTCTTACTACAGTGCTAAAAACACATCAGGTGGTTAGTTCCCCTTTGCCCCTGTTACAAATGGTTAAAACACACCTTTATTCCAGCGCCGTGTGGATCTACTGTGGCAGGCTCTGTCTTCTTGGCTGAGATCCTCAAAATTGACAATCACAGCCAATCCAATGCTTTCCAATAGAAAAGTATTGTGAGGTTATTGCGCATGTGTAGCAAAACACAGCACTGCACCAGTCTGTATATCCTCATAGAGATGCATTGAATCAATTCGTCTCTGTGAGGAATGTTTAGCGCCACCATGCAGAGTGTGGAGATGCTGAACGTCAGTGTTGCACATGGAGTGACAGCATTGTTTACATTAAAAGGCATTGTTTACATTAAAAGGCCTGCAGTGACATACTGTACAGACCAGAACATCAAGCTGCAGTTGTTTTGGTGACTACAGTGTCCCTTTAAGGAGAATGATATTGTTATTACTTGTTATGATACATTAGACTGAGTAATAGTAACAGAATGCTTTATCAAAGTATCAAAAAGTAGCATTAACTCTTTGTCAGATAATTGAGCAATTATTTGTCATATTTCAGAGTTGAACATTGGTCATATGAACAGAGGTAAACAAACATTAAATCCAGTACAAGAATGTTAACATGATTTCTTAGGACCATGCAAATCCACATCCTGTTCAGTTCTAGCTTGCTGAAGCAATACTTGCTATGATAAAACGTGCTGCCGTTAATATTTCTGGGGATCATCACAAGACAGCCATACTGTATCATTATTTTTTTTCTATTACGAAATGCAAGAGCTGGGTCAGCTTGCACTCATTATAGTTTGGACAGACCTGCACATTTTCTAAATATTAGTGAAGGCATCTAATTTCATTTACTTTAGTTATAGATATATATGAAATATTAACCCCTTCACGTTCCCAAAAGCAGTTATCCCTGCCTTTAACCCTCTGAGTATTAAATGTGTGAGCAAATACATATTCGGCACTTAAAATAAAATAAAAAATACAAGTATATTTTATTTTTTTGATTTTAGCATTATGACTGCAGTCACATTCATCTACTAAAAATGATCTCCTATGGAGGAGGGGATTGACAACATAAATCTTGACCTCACTCAATAATTAGCTCAAGCAGGGTCTTAAAAACCAGATGAATTACATACTGTTCCAATCACAATGCCATTTGTTAAAACGCACCCTATAACTTTTTTTGTGGAGTCTGAAATCTTGTTAATTTGTTATACATTCAAAGAATGCAGGAAGTGGAAACATCAGCCACAGCTTTAATTGGGGACTTACTTACACTGCTGACCTATTCTATAATAACACAGTTGTATTGCATTAAACTGATGGTGCATTTATTATTAGAATAAAACAAACAAGTGAAATAGCAAGATAAGCTTTTCGGAAACCATTGAAAAGTAGACTATAATAATTTAAAAATGGCAGTGACTGACTCTGACAATATTACCTCCAGTGTGTGCTTTATTGCGATCTTGTCTAAAAGATCTGCTTTCTTATAGTTAAACTCGTATAAAATAAAAAACTGCGATTATGCATTCCTGGTTTTTTTGGTGTTACCAAAGCGTCAGTAATTAAAAAAACAAAAATGTATACATTTAACAACAAATATTGTTGTAACTAAACAAAAATATATATATATATAAAAAACTTATATTTTTATATTTATTGAGTCCACATAAAGTATGAAAAAAGTTAATATAAAATACAAAATAACCCATTATTTAAATTCTTATTTTTTTTTTTTTTTTTTTTATTTGTTTCAGTAAAAGCAAATGCAATTCTTTTCTTTATAGATGGATGAAATTAATTTAATCCGATGCTGGTCAAGATATAATGCTAAGATTCAAACTCTACAGCAAAAGCTGGAACTTCCATCACCGCAGAATGCTAAGGTAATAAATCTGATATTTGTGCAAAATGACCAGAGAGGGCAAAAAAATGACATTTGATTAATCTATCAAGTTAAAAGTAATAGTACTAATAATAGACAATGGTACGCCCTAAATTGTAGTAACTGCAGAGTAACAGTGCAACATATTTGAAGCACTTATATTTTAAATATGACTTATATGATACTGTTTTGTATAGTGGTGGTGCTTTTTAATTAAATTGTTGGAAAAAAAATTGTTTTTTTTTCTTCTCAAAAAGTCCTTCTCTGGTCATTTAGAGATTTTTTTGCTACCTGGCTTTAATCACAGCCAGGACGAATCTGGAACTTATTTAGCAAAACATGTAACCTCCAGTCATATGCCATTAGACTAGCCCATTGGAAATAGGCCTAAACTATTTGGTGTGCCATACCCAATTATAAAGGTGAGTCAGAAAAACCACAAATGCCAGGTGTCAGGTGGCTTGTCATATATTAATATATCAGAGAATTGTTTTTCTAGATAAGGTATCAGCAGGGTTTTGGCATGGGTGAAATAATCATACCAACTTCTTTGTGGAGATACATTTTTAGATATATCTAAATAAATTTTAAAGACTGTACCTAGAACAATTCCAGTCTAGGTTTGGCCTAAACACAAGATAAACTAGGCAGATGTTAAGGCAGCACGCTGATGCAGGTATTGCACTGATTTGACAATAACAATTATAAATGATTGTATATATTGCTCATGGAGGTTTGAGATCCACACCAAAGTCATGTCTTGTACTAACCCACATTACCTTCTACGGTGAACATCTCTTTTTCTTCTTTATGGGTACAGAACATATTTACACACCTACTTTCAGACTGGACACCAGCGCTGTATCTACGGTGAGGCTGGCCAAGGCATTTGCCTTGGGCGGCACTTTCAGGGGGGCGGCAAAAAAAGCTGCCCCTCCCCAAATGCCCTGGCACATGCTTTGCCAGCCTCTTGTCCTGGGGGGCCCAAGAGCTGGCCAGTTGGCTATTTTGGGCTCCCCCAAGGCTGGCAAGTGCTGATAATTGAGGCGGGCGGCAAGGGAGCCCTATCCCCTGAGCTCTCTGCTGCTCAGCTCGCGCACACCGCAGTAATGCCAGACCTGGAATATGACATCAGTCCGGCTTCAGCATCACTAAGAGGCACGTGAGGGAGCTGAGCAGGAAGATCACTGCTCCCTCACCGCCTGCACTGTACGCCCACATGCCAGCTACTCAGCCCAGCAGCCCCACTGGACCCCAGGGACCGGACACCAGCCGCTCAGACCAGCAGCCCCTCTTGACCCAAGGGACCGCAAACTAGCCGTTCAGCCCAGCAGCCCCACTGGACCCCAGGGAAATAGAAACTCCATGCCAGCACTCCCAAAGGTAGGGAGGCTGGGTGGAGTGAAATAAAAAAAAAAAAATTAATTGTGTGTGTGTATGTGTGTTTGTATGTGTGTCTGTCAAACAGTATGTGTGTTTGGCAGTGAGAGTGCATATATGTCTGTCAAAAAGTATGTGTGTTTGTCAGAGAGTGTGTATGTGTGTCTGCCGGTGAATGTGTGTGTCCATCAGCGAATGTGAGTGTGTGTGTCAGTAAGAGTGTGTTTCAGTGAAAGTTTGTGTCGGTTAAACAGTGTGTGTGCCAATGACTGTGTATCGGTCAGTGAATATATGTCAGTGTATGCATCAATGAGGGTGTATGTCTGACAGGCAAAGAGAAATTTAGATATGGGTGGTTGGGGGGTGGAGGGGAGTGCCTGTGTTTTGTCATGCCTAGGTTAACACAAAATTAGCACAAAACCAAAATACACCACTGATGGACACCATGGATTTGTAGTTCACAGAAGATAAAATGTTATTGGGCACTTTAAAAAATAAATAAAAAATTATTCTTTAAATTAAGTTTGCAGTTCTCGCCCCTTTACAAAATTAACTTACACATTTGTTTTTAGGTGCTTGAAGATAAAATAAACCCGAGGTGGGCCAGGTACAATTCTCAAGTACAGACACTTCAGAATAAATTAGGACTCAATTCACACACAATACCAGAGGTAAAGTATCGTGATATCTCCTCTGTATTTTATCATTATTTATAATATATGAAATCTAAAATGGTAGCCTCTTGTTTCTTAACATCAGCATGCGTTGAACTCACAAATTCTACAGATGTTAAAGATTAATCCATCTATTATTCTGCTGTTGGCACCAAGGGACCATTAATATTTTGAGGAGGCAGTATTATTTGCATATTGACAGGTTACATATGGCTTGGATTTTAGACAATGTTGTGATTTAACTAGGATATTGCTACGGTTTTTATTTGTCCCTGACTATTGTTAAAGAAACATAAAAACAACTTTAGTTTTTTTAATCCCAATATCACAAAAAGTTCAGTCTGCAAGGATTGCTATTCAGGAAGAAATAAAAAAAGCGATGGAAGTTTTTAGACCGTGAGCTCATTTGGTCAGGGCCCTCTTTACCTACTGCTCCCGTATGTCAAACATGTTTTGTCAGAATTGTTTGTCTTGGTTTATCTGTTGCACTGCAGAGTATGTTGGCGCTATATAATTAATTGTGATTGTAAGTGCTACTGAGTGCATGGATGCTGATGTAATTTAAAGGAGGCACTTAAGTATTGCCAAACATATATACAATTAATTGAAATGCAGGTTTCTATCATAGGGCACCTGGGTGCCGAGTAATATTTTTATTAGTAACAAACTACTTATGTAGTATTTTCCCAAAGCAGTTATTAAGGGATGCTCTAAGGACCATAACAACTATTGCACACCTTAGTGGTTCTGGTGTCATGAATCTGTCCCATGTAAACAATCAAACCATTACAAAAAACACATACGTAGCTGTTTTGGGTATCCATTGTCCTTCCAGTCTGCCTTGCTATTCTAAAGTTGAACGTCATGCTTACATTAGCCATCCAACTTTAAACCTCATTCCTTGACTGAAAGCCATCAGATGACATTCTCTGACAGTGAATAATGTCTACGTTAGAATGCATTTGTGTAGCAAGGCAGACATAAAGGACCCCTGGTACCTGACTGAGCTAAGTAAAGCTTCGATTTAATTTGTTTGAATCAGCATACAAAAAATTGGAACATGACCAACTTTCAATAACTTACCTTCTGGTTTAAAATTCTGGGAATTTTCTATATTTTGTAGTTAGAATTAAACTGAATGTATTGATTGTCCAGATTGTATTTGCCTTACCCCCACCCACCTTTCCTGTCTTGTTGTTTTCCCAGCATGGCATTGTCCCAGTTTTCCAGGGGCACTTCCAGACCAGTTCAAACTGGCTGTCCTGCCATTCCCTTAAGTTCTCATGTACTCCACAGTCCTTGTTACTGTCTGTCCCCACCCTTCCTTACTCCATTCACACTGCTTGTAATATAATTAAAGGGATAGTATAGTACTAAGACTATAGAGCCATCTGGCTGCCCCCCCCCGCCCCCTAACACCCTCGCAGCCTCTCCGCAGCATATGAAGGGTTAAACAAATCCTTTATTTACTTACCCAAGTCCAGCACCAATGTTCCTTGGCGCTGAGTTGGCACTCCGCCTCCTCCTATGTGGGGGCTAATGCGCATGTTTGGCTGTTTTGCGAGCTACACATGCGCATTATGCTCTCCCCATGGGAAAGCATTACTGCAATGCTATTCTGTGGGGACTTTAACGATGCTCGATATCCTCATGCAGAGTGTGAGGACGTCCAGAATCAGTTAGGCGACCAAAAGTCGCCTAATATGCAGGAAGTGCAGGCAGTCTTAACCCTACAATGTAATTATTGCAGTTTATCCGAAACTGCAATAATTAATATTGCAGCACTCAGGGGGACAGGGACATTGCACTCAGGCCACTTCAATGAGCTGAAGTGGTTTGGGGGCCTCTAGTGTGATTGTTTGCGACCCCAAGTCCCAAGTATTTGTGGGCAAACTTCTGCAGAAGATTTCTCTGTCTGGAAGATCATTGGCACTTATGTTGGATAGTGATGCCAGGAAAGGCTGGCTCTCTGCTATATTTTCCCATAGGAGAAGGGACAAAAGTTGGGCAAAACAGATCTGTCTCCAAAGCCTTAGACCAGACATCCTGTATCTGCTACAGAAAGTATTCCAATCTGACTAAAAAAAAATGTTCATCACAGCGGAAGACACAGGTCCATTTCTGTGGCTGTTCTCTTGCTCTTCTGGGGGATCTCAAGGGTACCTGTATGCCAATGTGAGTTCTGCTCTATTGTTTATCTATACAGTATATTGAAAAGAGCCTGTATCTTATGTTGATATATTAGTTAGGAGTGTTGTAGTACAGATGACATTCAGCATTATTAGGAAGCCCAGGTAACCATTTACTTTCCCTGTGCAAGGGCAAGTTCAACAGCTCATCTGTAAACTGGTCTCCAATTTGCTGCTGGCATCACAGTTGTAGAATTTGGGGAGCAATTCCTAGACAGCCACCTGTAATATAAAAGTAACAATTACAGCTAAAGTCAGTCTAGCTTGGGTAGATGAAAATAATATTAATCCGAAATTTGTATTGTGTAAAAAGCTGATTTATGCACACATTATTTCCAGGAACACTTTAATTGCAAAGGACATGAAACTAGTCTCTTTTATTGCTTTATTTATATTATCCTGATCCGATGGATAATGTAAATAAAAAAACAACATTCTGCATATAAATGGACCCTGTTTGCTATCTTCAGGTGGTAATATTCTAGAAAGCAAAACAACGATCTGTGTTTCTTTTTTCATGCCTCCACTTATACAATATAATTAACAATGATAATGTAAGAACATTCTGAGGAAGGAACACTTAAACACAGATTGACTGGAATAACGTGACTCAGTGAGAGTGGCGCGTGTTCATATTTATTGTGAACTACCATCGAAGTAGAAACTATATAAACATTATACAGTGTCTGTTAAATAAACAGTACATGTGACTTGGAGATTTTCTATGCGCCAGTAAGTCTAAGACTTGTCCGTTGCAGAGATTCCTTGCATTGTTAGCCACTGATATAAGCACCGGAAGAGAGAGAGAGACCTGGAATTAATTAACTTCAGAAATGGCATGTAATTATAGCAAGAAAGCCTGCATTTGTAATACAGGGAAGTGAGTGGACGGCAGACTAGTGATTATTTTTCTGACTTTTATTGCTTTGCCTCTCACAGGAGAAAACATTTCACAAGTCCAAGTCACACACCTTGATTGCAGACAAGACTTCAAGATATGCATTTCGCTCTACTCAGAAATTCCCAGCTAGAAGGGAGATGCAAAAGGAGGTCCTAAAATACTTTGGTCCATCTGCAGTTGATACAATGATGCAAAGCTACTCTGAAGGTCAGAATATGTTTGCTTTTGAATGGCAATGCCACCGCCTAAGGCTTTAACTGCTAACATTTACATCCCAAATGTTCCTGAATTACATTTCCGATGATGATGCTTAGCTGGCCTTGTGAAATATCATCATGGGGAATATAATGCAGAAATATTAGGGGGATAGGAATTGCCTTCATTGCCCCATGGCATTCTTGGACATGGAAAGGTGAACCTCCAGGATATGTTTACTGGTATCCTAATTAAGCTGCTTGTAAAGCATTCAGCAAGTATTCAGCATCACTCAGCATTTAGTGGAATAGGCACATGTGACTCCCCAAAGCACTAAAAAGGATAGGACCAGAACGGTGAAAAACTGATATGTGTTTGGACCAAAAACTTTATGTAAACATAAGCCATATATGTTATTCTTTTCATAAAAACAATTGCTTCCAACCTTATGTGTGTCCTCACAGTCTAGCAGTTTTGAAGAACTTGTAGAACATAGTTTCAATGCATTTTAATTGGATGTACTATTTCATTTTTTATTTTTTTTTGAGAAATCATCCCTTCCCTTTAAAGGTAAAATTTCTAGGCCATACTCATTTTCCTAATCACAGAGTAGGATACAGAACAATGTAAATTGTTTCCTTCACATGATATATTTTCCCCTTGTTTGGCTGAATGGACACTGGACGTGGTGTCGAGATTAATGTACTGATTCTGTGTATGGACAGAATCGTTCTGATGAATGTTACCGCTGTTGAATTCTCGTTCTCTGACCACATTGTATATGACTGTTGATGATATGCCAGCTTACGGAACCTGTCACTGAACTTATGTCTCTTTCATTCCAAAATGGAATCTGGTTCCTAAATGTGTTATATGAGATAGTGTACAAAAATAAATTATTTCTTTAGTAATCCTTGTTTATTTTATTTTTCAGTTAGCAACTATTATCATTAGGGATTTTTATCTGAGCTTCATTAAGGAGCCGGATGTCAGAGATTTCAAACACACTGTGGCCCTAAACTCCTAAAATGAAACCCACTCATTGCCTTGGAAGTAAGAACATTTTAGAGGTTCTATTTATTTTTTTAGATTTGCAGCTGATAACTGAGTCATTGCTTGTAGGACATACAAGCAATGACACACATGCAGGTTTGTAGTTTGATGCCTGTATGTTTAAACAGGGCTTGTAGGCCACTTGTACAAATTCAAGTGTTTATTACAAAATTAAACCAGTGGAGATTTGTGTGTCTAAGGTGAACCTGTCATACACAAATCATATGGTTGTAATGTCACCTTCAGATAAGTATGAAATTAATATTTTTATTGGAAAACCCACAAGCACACAATATACCTGAAGATTGTTTCCTAAAATGCAACATGGTGCCTGGCAATGGACACCCACACGTAGCACACAAATGCTAGTGCAGATGTATGCTAGAACTGACACATTGGAGACAGTGCAGTAGAGCATGCAGCCTCCCCTGATCTCCACATTTGCATTCTTTACCTATATGACAAACTGCCGGGGTTAAATGCAAACAGAGGCGAAAATTAAAATATATCATTTTCTAGCTGTTTACAAATACACAAAAATAAGTCCTGCGCTCAGACTCCCACTACTCCTGGGAGGCAGCAATGGCCATAGTATACATCAGCCCCAATACATACAATAAAAACCATAGACAAGAGTAACCTGCACAATACCCTAAATCCCTACGCATATTTAAACAAATTTAAATGTTTTTTAGTTTCACTCCAATAGCCATTAGGTGTAAGCCCACCTGCCGTGTCAAAGTAAACCTCTTAGGTGGGTCCTACACTAACAATTCACCTTGCTTGCTTCAGCTTTAGGTAAGAAAATCTTCAATGAGACAGAGAGGTGTATTTTTCTAAACCCCTACATAATTAACCCTTAATAGGGAACACATGGGATGGGTGGCAGCATTGTAACATGGCTGTGTGATACAAAAGTAAAGACTAGCTGTTTGGCTAGCATACACTTTAAATTGATTAAATTGGGTTCTAGTTGACGTCATCAGGTTGCCAATTCAAGTTTGCCATAACTGGAGCACTTTAACACATAAGACATTTTGATTACGTCTTTGTGGATCGTTTGGACATGTTGAGTGCTTCTGTAGTCACTTTCCGACCACTCAATGATCCCCAGTGAAATCAGCGGTATAATCGTTTCAGCACTTAACAGTATGCTTGAAGTGAATGTACAAAATTATACTAGACCAATGGCATCAAAAACACTTCCACATAAGAATATTTTTGTCTCCTTTTATGAAATCCTGTACGTTTAGAAAAAAAGCTTCTGATGTATGATAATAGCTCCACTGATATATTTTATATGCTCTTATAAACTCATAGGACATTTAATTGCCCAAACTCTAATTAGAGATATTCTTAAAAAACAAAATCCGATTCTTGTCCCATTTAAATAAAAATCTTCTCGCTCTGATTAATGTTCAATTAGTCAATTGGTTGAGAGTGTATGAAAAATTTCATTATTTTCTCCTTTCCCTTTGTGTTAATTTTCTATCAAGGTTTCAATCTGAAAGATGCAGAAGCTTTTCCGAGACAGGAGATGATTGACAAGGTTTTGATCAAAAGAAGTATAAGTCGGGCTGAAAATCAGAAGCAAAATGACAATGCAGTCAGGTCCTTTGATTCATAATCTATTTAGCAAGACACAATTATCACAAGATGTGAATTTCTTTTGTGTTTGCCTTCCTTAAAATGTGCATATTTATTCTTTCAATGTAGTTAAATTATCAGCATGCATGTAAATGTTTGCTGCTTAGAATTTAATTAAATGTACTTGATTAAATATACTGCTCAGACATTTTTGTAACACAGGCTAAATATATCGGGTTGTTTATTTTACTGTTTTGTTTTCCTTTTAGGAAACTAAATGAAGCCAAAGAACATTTGATGAAAGCACTGAAGAAGTTGGAAATACAAAATGAGTTCTTTGGAAATGGTATGACTTTACCAATTATAGCCAGCAAGCAAGCTGGGCTCTTTCTGTTTAATATTGTGTCTTAATTGACATGAATATGTCACTACAATTTTTCCAAGAATGGCCTGAAGTCTGTGAACGAAAGGTTCCATACTAATGAGATCTGGTATCATTCAAGGGTGATATTAATCGACAGAAGACCCTTGACATTGTTATTATGAATTAACGGAATCTCAATTTATTTATAATAAATATATATCAATGCTAAATATCCAGTACAATTCAAAAATTTTTCAGATTCTTAAAGTTTTCCATTGTAAATTAATCATTTATTAATGACTTGTTCCAGACTGGGCTTGTATCTCCCTCTACCAGACTTAATAGAAGTCTTATTATATACAAGGTGTCCACGAAAGCAGTGTAGCGGAACATTAAAAAGCTTAAAATAATGCTTTTTATAGAAAGAAATATATGTTTTAAATATGGAATTAGAATTGCAGGTGCCTAAATTAAATCTTCCTGCAAGCTCAGTCTGCATGAAGCCCTCGCGGAGTGAAGATAGATAATTTTTTTGTCTAGATTTGTAAAAAAAACAAAAAACCCAAAGAAACAAAAATAATGGCTGAATTTTGTCTAAAAAAGAATTAACAAATGGACAAAATTTGGTTTGGACGAAACTAATTATTTTTTCATCCGAATGTATTTAGACAAAAGGAAAATTTATGTGCACCCAAGTCTAGTGCACTTAGAAAGGGGAAGAATGCCCTAGTTCTAGATTTTATAATCTATGATGATTTGAGGTAGGTGAATATACAGTTGCAAGAAAAAGTATGTGAACCCTTTGGAATGATATGGATTTCTGCACAAATTGGTCATAAAATGTGATCTGATCATCATCGAAATCATAACAATAGACAATCACAGTCTGCTTAAACTAATAACACACAAAGAATGAAATGTTGCCATGTTTTTATTGAACACACCATGTAAACATTCACAGTGCAGGTGGAAAAAGTATGTGAACCCATAGACTAATGACATCTCCAAGAGCTAATTGGAGTGAGATGTCAGCCAACTGGAGTCCAATCAATGAGTTGAGTTTGGAGGTGTTGGTTACAGCTGCCCTGCCCTATAAAAAACACACACCAGTTCTGGGTTTGCTTTTCACAAGAAGCATTGCCTGATGTGAATGATGCCTCACACAAAAGAGCTCTCAGAAGACCTACGATTAAGAATTGTTGACTTGCATAAACCTGGAAAGGGTTATAAAAGTATCTCCAAAAACCTTGCTGTTCATCAGTCCACGGTAAGACAAATTGTCTATAAATGGAGAAAGTTCAGCACTGCTGCTACTCTCCCTAGGAGTGGCCGTCCTGTGAGGTGAAGAAGAATCCTAGAGTGTCAGCTAAAGACTTACAAAAGTCACTGGCAAATGCTAACATCCCTGTTAGCGAATCTACAATACGTTAAGAATGGATTTCATGGGAGGATACCACAGAGGAAACCACTGCTATCCAAACAAAACATTGCTGCACGTTTACAGTTTGCACAAGAGCACCTGGATGTTCCACAGCAGTACTGGCAAAATATTCTGTGGACAGATGAAACCAAAGTTGAGTTGTTTGGAAGAAACACACAACACTGTGTGTGGCGAAAAAAAGGCACAGCACACCAACATGAAAACCTCATCCCAACTGTGAAGTATGGTGGGGGGGGCATCATGGTTTGGGGCTGCTTTGCTGCGTCAGGGCCTGGACGGATTGCTATCATCGAAGGAAAAATGAATTCCCATGTTTATCAAGACATTTTGCAGGAGAACTTAAGGCCATCTGTTTACCAGCTGAAGCTCAACAGAAGATGGGTGTTGCAACAGGACAATGACCCAAAGTATAGAAGTAAATCAACAACAGAATGGCTTAAACAGAAGAAAATACGCCTTCTGAAGTGGTCCAGTCAGAGTCCTGACCTCAACCCGATTGAGATGCTGTGGCATGACCTCAAGAAAGCGATTCACACCAGACATCCCAAGAATATTGCTGAACTGAAACAGTTCTGTAAAGAGGAATGGTCAAGAATTACTCCTGACTGTTGTGCACGTCTGATCTGCAACTACAGGAAACGTTTGGTTGAAGTTATTGCTGCCAAAGGAGGTTCAACCAGTTATTAAATCCAAGGGTTCACATACTTTTTCCACCTGCACTGTGAATGTTTACATGGTGTGTTCAATAAAAACATGGCAACATTTCATTCTTTGTGTGTTATTAGTTTAAGCAGACTGTGATTGTCTATTGTTGTGACTTAGATGATGATCAGATCACATTTTATGACCAATTTGTGCAGAAATCCATACCATTGCAAAGGGTTCACATACTTTTTCTTGCAACTGTATATTGTTAGACCAGAATTCAAACCTAGGTTTCCTAGTTCTAAGGCAGTGACATTACATCTCCTATTATTTAAGCCTTTTATTTATCATATTGACTTCACAACTCACTGTCTAGTGGATAGACATCAGTATTTCTTTTGCCAGTAGTTTATTCAATCTAAAACGACTATTCAAGAAAAGCTTTAAGAATATTTTTTGTGAAAATTCTTCAAACCTATTAATCTTCTCTCTCAGGGTTATTGTCAGGAATTCAAAGATAATTAAAAGTAAATATAAAATATTAGGCCAAGATAACTGAAAGTGATACATAACTGAGTTGAACATTTTTCCAATTTGGCTCTATTAGCATAACATTATTTTTAATTGCTGTCAGTTCAAACTTTAGTGAATAACTCTTTAAGGCACATAGGAGTGTAGGCGCTATGGAATCTGATGACGCTATATAAATAATAAAATAATAATAATAAACTGGTCTAAATCTGCCTTAGAGAAAAAAAATATGAATGGTAACATTGTTATGATTAATTAATTAGGCCTTGGCAGAGTTTGGCACAAACAATACAATATGCTTATAATATTTAGTAGAGAGGAGTGAACACTTTTTAAGGACAAAAAAATTATAAATAATATAAATACTGTTAGATGCTGCACCACATACATAAAAAATTTCACCCTAAAATTTGTGTATGGGAAATGAAGAGGTAGAAACCAACTCACCCTTTCATGAATCTGCTCCTAAGAATGTGTCTAAAAATTCAATTAGAAAGGAACGTGAAACTGTGTGAGCAGTAACATGTCAGCAGACAGCTGTATTAGAACCAGATCGAAAGGTTGTGCATAATAAGATGTTTATTTTCCATTTGGTTTACCGTGTTTACACTGTAATCCCTGTTTACAGGAGGAGGCTTGCAAGACAAAACACCCCCCACAGTGATCCCATCTTCTAACATCAGGTTTGATTTCATTTATTGGGTGGAATTTGTGAAACGCCAAGATTAATAAATGTCATTAGATTGCAACGCATAGAGAAACAAGCAAGGGATTTTCTAATAAGTGGTTTCTCATTAAATACAAATTACCAAGTGCACACAAACAAAAGGTCTAAAGGTTGGAAAACAAATTACACTGTTCTGAGCTAGGAATTTGGCAACTTATTGAGCTTCAGAGCTAGCTGTAGACTAGGTCACCTGTAATGCTCTGCCAGCCTTTTGAGATTTGCATTTGTTTATGCACAGGTCTCTTTAGGTCCTGCCATGTTTGGTTGAGGTCTGGATTTTGAGTGGGCCATTACAACACCTTGATTCTTTTCTTTTCCAGCCATTCTGTTGTATAATTGTTTGTGTGCTTGGATCATAGTTCTTTGCACAACCCAATTTCGGCCAAGCTTTAGCTGTCGGAAAGATGACCTCACATTTGACTCTAGAATAGTTTGATATGCAGAGGAGTTCATGGTCGACTCAATGACTGCAAGATTACCATGTCCTGTGGTTGCAAAACAAGCTCAAAATTATCACCCCTCCACCACTGTGCTTGACAGTTGGTATGAGGTGTTTGTGCTGAAATGCTGTGTTTGGTTTTCACAATGTGTGGTGCTGTGCCTTATGGCCAGATATCTCCACTTTGGTTTTGTCTGTCCAAATGACATTGTTCCAGAAGTCTTGTGGTTTGTTCAGATGCAACTTTGAAATCCAAAGCCGTGCTGCCATGTTCTTTTTAGAGAGAAGAGGCTTTCTCCTAGCCACACTTCCAAACAAACCATACTCATTCAGTCTTTTTCCAATTGTACTGTTATGAACTTTAACATGCTAACCAAGGCTGTAGAGTCTTAGATGAAATTCTTGTTCTTTTTGCTATTAATTTTGAAAGAAAATTTTTAATGTAATCAATTGATCAAGCACAGCACCTGTCTGCTACTTAGCCTCTTAATTCCTGTGGAAACAGTAAGGGTGTACCTCATTTTCCACACATGACTTTTCCATTTTGGCTTCATTTTTGTTACAAACAAATCATGACACAGTGTAATATGGCATGTGCTCAGGGCCGGACTGGCCCACCGGGATACCGGGACATTTCCCGGTGGGCCAATCCAATGCTTTGCCATAGGATTGGCTGCAAAATGATACACCAATCAGCATCTCCTCATAGAGATGCATTGAATCAATGTGTCTCTATGGGGAACGTTCAGCACCTCCAGAGTGTGGGGGCCCTGAATGTAGGTGCACTGACACAGGAAGCACCTCTAGTGACCGTCTGAGTGACTGTCACTAGCAGTGTCACTTTGAAGCAATGTAAACACTGCCTTTTCTCCGAAAAGTCAGTGTTTATATTGAAAAGCCTGTGGGGACGTGCTATAGACACCAGTACCACCACATTAAGCTGTGTGTGTGCGTCTTCTAGTGAGTGAGCTTCCTTGCATGTGTGTGCCTGCTAGTGAGTGAGCTTGTGTTTTTATGTCAATGAGCTGATGTATATCAGTGAGATTGTTTGTCTATGAGGCTGTGTATCAATGAGCTTGTGTGTGTCATTGAGATGTCAGTGTCTGCATGTGAGTATGATTGCTGTATAATTAAACGTTTTACTCTGAAAGGACCAATATTTTATATTAGAAAAAGCAATATATATATATATATATATATATAAAATATATATTACTCAATCATCTGTCATCTGGGGTGGCATGACATAGCCTTACATATTACACGCGACAATATATGGCGCAGTGACTTATGGGGCTGACATAACATTTTTTTACAGGGCTGCTTTGTATCCCCAGTCCGGCCCTGCATGTGCTGTTGTTCATTTGAGGTTGTATTTACCTAATTTTAAGACCTGATAAAGAACAGATAATTGTTATTATGTCTTGATATGAAAAACCATATAATTTAAAGCGTGTGCACAAAAATACATTAAAAGCATACTCATATTGGCAGATCCTGCTTTTGCTGCAAAACCCCATTCTTTGCATCTTCTGCAATGAGCTCTCACCAAGTCAAATATTGACTTTGCCTATTATAATGTACAATTAAAGGAACATTCAAATTAATATTAAGATATTTTCCATTTTTTTTTTGATTATTGCTACCTCCCATTGTTATTTTAAAACGATTTATAGTTAAATAACTAAAAAAAAAAAAGATATATAATTTAATCATTATTCCAGCATTGGGACTGTCTATTCCGTGCAGCCTGATCCTTCTTTGATGAAGTTCCCTAAACAAGAGTCACCACTGCTGGAAATTGGTTTAAGACTGAATGCAGAGACAGCACAAGGGACTCTAGGCACTATAAATACATAATTCAATAAGATGAAATGGCTATCATTCCTACAGTGTCCCTTTAAGATAAAGTGATTTTGGTAGTTAGACTGCCCCTTTAACATTCCATGTCACTGCTGAGCTTTATAGTAACAGCAAGAGCATTATGAAGGTGTAGGTTATTTAACTGCAAAACTGTAACGCATAGAAACTCGAGTCATAATATTGTGTAGAAAAGTATTCGTGAAGCAAAAGGGAAATTAAACAGGTTGAGCTTAACGAGTAAACCACATAACAAATGCAAACTCTTTAAGCTAGTATTTTACTAGTTGGGCTTTGGCTTTACGTCACCCATTTGAACTCCTACTTATTTGTTTTATATAGTTTTAAAAATGTTGTAATAGGAATCTCTTTTGTGCTTCATATTGGCTTGGGAATATTGCAGGTTAGCAAGGAGGAAGAGCAAATTGTAATTATTATTTAATTAGAAAGACAAACACTTGAAGATTAAGTACAATTTAAGATTAATAAAAAAAAAAAAAAAAAAATCCCACCCAGCTCTAGTCAATAACACCTTGGTAGCATGCTGGTGCTAGGAATGTCACTTTTAGTATGCATTTGTGTTTATATTTGGACCATTTCAAAGAAATTTATCCTGGAGAAATAAATATGGCTGGGTTATCTTCACATAATGAATGTGCTTGGCACTACTGCTATTGTACTTGTCAGACATCCAATTTTTGAGGGAGCCAGTCCAGAGATTTATATTAAATAGCTTGAAAGAACTATTTATCTGTGTGGTCAGGTATATTAAACTAACCCCCTTCACCACAACCACTTCCTGTTTTACGATAACAGATAACATTGTACTTTGTTTCACTGTCCCACTGTACTAGAGGGATGTAAACACTTTAAATATGTTACCTCAACTATCAGGTTAACTAATTCAACTGAATAAATCACCTCAACTGAGAGCCTTTTTTACTGCTTTTGCAGTAAAAAAGGCTCTCAGTTGAGGTGATTTATTCAGTTGAATTAGTTAACCTGATAGTTGAGGTAACATATTGGGATAATTTCTTTATGTCAGGGGGCTTAGAGAACATATAAGGAAAAACTGTTTGGGATTTATGTCACAATGCATTTAGGTGATCTGACAACCCCATTGCAAAACTTAGGCCTGCAGACCAGAAGTCTTGAGACTTGTATTCTTTTTTTAAATAACTTAACAATTTTTTTTGCAACTTGGTTGTGTGAGCATTACAATTGACTGTTTAGTGGATAAACCCACGTGCCATTGACAGTCTCTGATGGGAATGAAAAATAATTATATGTTTGTGGGTGGGCAATGAGACCCAAATTAAATTAAAGTGTGACAAACAAAGTTATGTAAAAATGTATTTGGGGTTTATTTAGCAAACATAGAGTTCTGGCAAATTGAAAAATATGCTACATTTTGGGTAAAATAACTGAGTTGGCCAAATCTCTATCTCTGGATTAGCAAATCAGTATTGTTGGCACCCAGACCACTTCAGCTCATTGAAGTTGTCTGGGTGCAGCGTCCCAGGTCTCTTAACCCTGCAAAGGTACGGTAATTATTGCAGTTTTTAAGAAACTGCAATAATTACCTGTGTGGGTTAACTCCACCTCTAGTAGCTGTCTGCAAGACAGCCTCTAGAGGGACTTCCGGGTCGTTAGGCGACTTTTGGTTGCCTAACTGATGCTGGATCTCCTCACACTATGCATGAGAACGTTCAGCATCACCCAAAACATTATAGGACAGAATTTTACATGCTTTCCTAAGATGTAAATTCTAATGCGGGTGTGTTGATCGCTGCACATGCGCAACAGGGCTCCCGCATTTGGCCTTAAAAGAACTCTGTGTCAAATATGCATTACTAATGCTACAGTGTTCCCCTACCTATCTAGATGTCTACGCCCACTTGCAGGGGATTTAAAGGTACGTTTTTCTTACCTTAAATGCCGCGGTGCACTGCTCCACTCCTCACTGTTGTGTGGAAGCATTGGAAGGCCTGACAAAAAGTCATGTTCCACCATTTAAATGTTCTCAATGACAGTCACTTTAAAGAAATAGTTTAGGCAGTATAACAAGTTCATCGAAATTAAGTTGTTATAGTGCCAGGACGTCCCTGGTGCTGGCTTACTTTAAGGGGTTAAACTGTTCTCGAAACCCAAAGTCTCCAGCGCTGAATCTCCCTGCCTCTCTGCCCTTCCCTGTTCTAAAAATCTCTAAACTGGGAGATTCTTGCAGAATTGGCCAGTGGTGCCGCTGATTGGCTGAAATCGGTTGGCTGACACTCTCAGCCAATCAGTGAATCCCCATTCATAAAACTGGCATAAAACATACTTTTTTCAAGCCAGTTTTATGAATAGGTATTCACTGATTGACTGAGAGCGTCAACAGACCACTATTAGCCAATCAGTGGCGCTGCTACCTGATACTGCAAGAGCCTTCCAGTTTAGAGATGTTTAAAACCGGCTGAGAAGAAAAGAGATTCGGAACTGGAACACAGATTT
This sequence comes from Pelobates cultripes, assembly GCA_933207985.1. Taxonomy (NCBI): domain Eukaryota; kingdom Metazoa; phylum Chordata; class Amphibia; order Anura; family Pelobatidae; genus Pelobates; species Pelobates cultripes. The sequence continues at coordinate 73,290,036 of OW240917.1, read as the reverse complement.
TGGGGTTAAACTGTTCAAGAATGGTTAAATTGGTATGGTGTCTGGAGTGTTCCTTTAAGTCGGTTATAGCTGCAGGAGCATCTCTAGTGGATATCTCCCTGTCATTCACTAGAGGTGTGTTAACTTTGCAATGTAAACATTACTGTCCCTGCAAAACAGCAATGTTTTTACTTGCAGGATTAAAATGGCAGGGACATGGCACCCAGACCACTTCTTTGAGATGAAGTGGTTTGAGTGCCTATAGAGTTCCTTTAAATTTGTAATTCACTCTGAATTCACTTCAGAATTTCACTATAGTAGAAAAACCTGTATATGTTCATCAATCCTGTATAATAATGAATAAAGTCCAAATTTAAAAGAAGTCTTTTTTTTTTTTAGCTACAATGATTTCTTTGCAAAGGAAATTAGATGTGGAGATAGGCAGAACTTAAAAGAATTATGCTGTGGATGCTAAAATGCACTGGCCACATGCCAAAGAACATTAGACTCCGCTCAACACATTCAATAAAATAGCAGAGAGATCTCATTAATTTAAACAAGGACTCACGTAATACATCTTCTTCGCATACATACACATGCTACACCTTTCAGCTCCATTGTATGCAGTCATTTATTTATGTCAAATAGTGTTTGAATGGATTTTATAAGATGTGCTAAAGGACCAAAAGTAAATACGATTTAGCGTGCTGAAAGAAAGGAGTTCAGGATATAAGCAAATGTATTTTATTCCACAACTTATGTAAACATGGGCTATAGCTACAGTGCTACATCAGAAAAGTATCATTTCCAAACTTTAATATAATTAACCTTTTTTTTGAGATGGTTATAAAAAAAAACAATAGGAATTGTCATTAACAATACACTTTACTGCACTCCTTCATAACAAGATTCTATTCTATCCAGTTGAAATTGTGCTGTAAGTAAAGAATTTTGTATAAAAAAAATGTATTAGTGGACATCTTGTCTTGAGTTTTTTTTTTACTTTTTACCGCTTAATAAATCTCTACGCTAGTTTGTACCTGATTAGTCATTTTATGTTTCTATAAAAACTTCATACTATACCATACAGCTCAGGTGGGAAGCTACAGAGGGTAACGATGCGATGCAGCTGTAGCTGAGTGTCCATGCTTCTTCTAATTTCCATTATGCTGCAACAGGAATTATCTATGTTGCCGCATGTTTATAGTACATTATGCAAGGTAAAGAAAATGGTGGTGACAATGTATTGGTAGGATTGAGGCCATTGTTTCTCATTTTTGAAGTTAGCTGAAACTATTTTTTAGAAACTTTATTTTGTTTCTTTATAGAAAAGAATGTGTAAACATAAGTCTACCTGGGACAGACCTTCTAAAAGACTTGGAAAAGGTGAGGTGGTGTGACTTGGGCCGAGAGTAACTTATGCAGACCTAAGTTGGCTTCTGGAAAAATTTAATTACTATTAATTAGTTTATATTATGTGTTCCAGGATGATCTGCTGCTTGATGATATAATAAAGGAAATCATGACTGCCCACTTACCTCATGTACCTGACAAGGCGGCTCCTTCCCTTACAAAGTATCCTTTTATCATTCCAAAATACTCGTCAATGTGCATATGCATTCACAAAAGACAAAAAGCCCTGGCTTGTCATCAGGGACTTATTAGCCACGAGGCAAACAAGGCATTTGCCTTGGGCGGCATTTTCCTGGGGGCGGCAAAAAAAGCCGCCCCCAAATGCCCAAGGCAAATGTCTTGTTAGCCTGGTGGCTAACTAAAAATCCGGTCGGATGGGTGGGCGGGCGGCGCTGGCGAGGGAGCACTTTCCCCTGAGCTCTCTGCTCAGCTCCCTCGTGCGCTGCAGAGTGATGCCGGGAGTTGGAATATGACATCATATTCTGGCTCCCAGCATCACTCTGCGGCGCGAGGAAGCTGAGCAAAGAGCTCACTAATCAGTGCTCCCTCGCAAGGGCCGCCCGCCCGCCCAGCAGCCCCACTGGACCTCAGGGAAAGGGAGAACCCCCCCAGCATTCCCAAAGGTAAGGAGGCTGGGGGGGTTTAATTAAAAAAAAAAAAAAGTGTGTGTGTGTCTGTTAGTGAGTGAGTGTGTGTGTCTGTTAGTGTGTGTGTGTCTGTTATCTGTTAGGGTGTGTCTGTTAGTGAGTATGTGTTTGTCTGTTAGTGTGTGTATGTTAGTGTGTGTCTGTTAGTGAGTGAGTGTGTGTCTGTTAGCGTGTGTGTGTGTGTTAGTGTGTGTGTGTGTGTCTGTTAGTGAGTGAGTGTGTGTGTGTCTGTTAGTGTGTGTGTCTGTTAGTGAGTGTGAGTGTGTGTCTTTTAGTGAGTGTGTGTATGTCAGGGAGTGTGTTACTATGTGTGTGTCTGTTAGTGAGAGTGTATGCATGTCATTTAGTGAATGTGTGTGTCTGCTAGTGACTGTATGTGCCTGTATGTCTGTTTGCTAGTGTATGCGTGTCTGTCAGTGAATGTGTGTGTATTTAGAAGGCGGGGCAGGGGGGAAGGGTGGGGTGACGCGGGGGGGGAGGAGGTGGGGAGTGGGTACGCCTGAGTTTTGTCATGCCTAGGACACCACAAAACTCCAGAATCGTATAAAGCCATTTATTATCATCACATATTTGTTTGGCTCCTTTTAAAATCATAATGAAAACAGAAATCACCTAAATGGCCCTGATCAAAAGTTTGCATACCCTTGAATGTTTGGCCTTGTTACAGACACACAAGGCGACACACACAGGTTATGCCAATGACAACTAGCAATGGCAATTAAAGGTTAATTTCCCACACCTGTGGATTTTTATGGATGTTTATGAATAGTCAATTAATTTTTACCTCTCATGTGGATGCACTGAGCAGGCTAAATACTGAGCCTTGGGGAGCAGAAAAGAACTATCAAAAGACCTGCGTAACAAGGTAATGGAACTTTATAAAGATGGAAAGGAATATAAAAATATATCCAAAGCCTTGATAATGCCAGTCAGTACTGTTCAATCAATTTGGAGAGGTGCCAACAAGACCTATAATGAAAAGAATACCATCCCCACTGTGAAGCTTGGTGGTGGCCCACTGATGGTTTTTTTTTGGGGTCTGAGCTCTAAAGGCACGGGGAATCTTGTGAAAATTGATGGCAAAATGAATTCAGCATGTTATCAGAAAATACTGGCAGACTATTTGCATTCTCCTGCACAAAGGCTGCGCATGGGACGTTCTTGGACTTTCCAGCATGACAATGACCCTAAGTACAAGGCCAAGTAGACCCTACAGTGGTTACAGCTGAAAAACATGAAGGTTCTGGAGTGGCCATCACAGTCTTCTGACCTTAATATCATCGAGCCACTCTAGGGAGATCTCAAACGTGCAATTCATGCAAGATGACCAAAGACTTTGCATGATCTGGAGGCATTTTGCTAAGATCAATGGGCAGCTATACCAACTGCAAGAATTAGAAGCTTCATAGACAACTATTACAAAAAACTGCATGCTGTCATTGATGCTAAAGGGGGCAATACACAGTATTAAGAGCTTCGGTTATGCACACTTTTGATCAGGGGTCATTTCATTTATTTCTTTGTTGCCATGTTTTGTTTTATGTTTGTGCCACTCTTTATAACCTACAGTAGAATATGAATCCCATAACAAATAAAAGAAATGTGTTTTGCCGGCTCACTCATGTTTTCTTTAAAAATGGTGCATATATTACCAATTTTCCAATGGTATGCAAACTTTTGAGCACAACTGTAAATGAAAAAATATTGCATCTAACATGAAAAATGAGGATTAAAGCAACACTTTAGCGTAAGGAATGTGTGGCCTTAATGCTATAGTGCTATGTTAAAGGTTTAGATCCCCGGCAACCCTTGTTAGAAGCTAAAAATAAGTTTTACTCATCTTTTCTCTCTTATAGCGCCGGTTTCCACACTGCTTTTTCCATCTCCGTGGTTGAGATCATTAAAGATAAATGGTTCCAGACAATCCAATGCTTCTCCATAGGAAAGCATTGGGAGGCAGGTATGACACATGTGCCAATCAGATGATCTTTGAGATCATTTGACTGAAATAGCAGAGTTTCACTCTACATTGTAGGGTTTAAATGCCTCTAGTGGCTGTTACTCAGACAGGTAGGTGGCTTTAAAGCTGTGGCTGAACAGAGTATGTATATGTGTTTGTATATATATATATATGTGTGTGTGTGTGTGTGTGTATATATATATATATAAATATGTAAAAAAAACAGATGAAATTAGTATCTTGTAATATCTTTTTTATTGGACTAAAAATTTTTGGGGATGACTAGTTTTCGGAAGAACCTCCCTTTCTCAGGTCTAAAGCATTCCTGAGCAAAAATGAAACATAGAATTTAAAGTTGACTTGTGATACTGGGATTTAGTTGAGCTGAGTGCAGAAAAGACACAAGTCTGATAGAAAATAGACACCATTCTCATCGAGGGATGTAATATGCTACAATCTCTACTCTCTGTATATATGAAATACATATTACAGATATACGGATGTGGAAAACCTTCGGCACTCCATATGTTTTCTCGGCTAGTTTTCCTTAATTGTATTCTTGTAAGAGAGTTACGGGCAAAAGTAACATCAGAAAGGTGTTTGGAACATGCTGCTCTTCTTGCTGCTGAGGAAATCATCCTGGAGGTCAGAATTTAAGTTCTATGTATATCTCTACTAACCTTTCCTGTGTTCCTAAATTACAAAATAACAATTGCTCACCTGTAATAAACATGACATGCCTTCACCGTTAATGAATGACAAGCTAATGTGGCCTACTTGCATTATGTAAGCGTATGTCTCAATCTAATAGAGCATCTTTCTCCTGCCAGGGCAGACCCTGGCCTAGAGGATCATAGCTGGAGCTCTTGGGATATCTCTGTACTGATTTTCAGACTCTGTGCACCCTTAACTGATGTGCTGGGGTGATGGCACCCTAGCTCCGGCATCAGTATAGACCTACTGCAGAGTTCCAAGCAGCACTCCACTGGAATCCAGGGATGAGGTTCCACCACATCTCCCTTACAAGATAAAAAGGAGACTGGTTGAACCTCACTGTGAAGAAAAAAAAATATATATAAATTACAATATAAAATTAGAATTTAAATTAAGTGTGTGCTTATATGTGTGTGCATGAATCATTATGTGTATATTCATGTGTGTATGAGTGTGTATATCAATGGGTGTGTTTATGAGGATATGTGTGTGTAAGTCTGTGTGTAAATGGATGTGTGGGTTTATGTGTGTGATTGTGTAAGATTCTGTGTGTATGTATATCAATATGTGTGTCTGTGTGGTGAATATACGTATGTGTGAATATGAATGTCTTTGTATATGAATGTGAGTATGGGCATCTATCTAAATGAAGAAAAAAATGGTTGGAGGTACAGAATAAAATGAAAAAATCTGCATTTGGGATAAGGGTAAAATAGATTTCCACCCTGGGTGCCATGTAACCTAATGCACCTCTGCTTTCTATACATGACTATAGCAGTTTATTTTGTAATCACTATGCTAGTAAAGGCTAAAAGTAATTTTTGACAGCAATGTTTTTTTATTTTGTTTTGATAAACTGTATTAAGTTTTATATATATTAGGCAGGGGTGGGTAGAAGCAGTGGCGTACACACGACCCCTGGGGCCCCGGTGCGAAAATTGATCCGTGGGCCCCGCGCGCGCGCGGGCCGGACCGCAACACATGGCGGTGGGCACCTGGTCGCAGGGGTTACAGGGCTGCGACCCCTGCGACCACGGTATGTACGCCAGTGCATGCAGATGCACACACACTTAAAGGACCACTCTAGGCACCCAGACCGCTTCAGCTTAATGAAGTGGTCTGGGTGCCAGGTCCAGCTAGGGTTAACCCATTTTTTCATAAACATAGCAGTTTCAGAGAAACTGCTATGTTTATCAATGGGTTAAGCCTTCCCCTATTTCCTCTAGTGGCTGTCTCATTGACAGCCGCTAGAGGCGCTTGCGTGCTTCTTACTGTGATTTTCACAGTGAGAGCACGCCAGCGTCCATAGGAAAGCATTATGAATGCTTTCCTATGTGACCGGCTGAATGCGTGCACAGCTCTTGCTGCGCGTGCGCATACAGCCGACGGGGAGGAGAAGAGGAGGATCGGAGGAGGAGAGCTCTCCGCCCAGCGGTGGAAAAGGGTAAGTTTTACCCCTTTCCAGAGCCGGGCGGGAGGGGGTCCCTGAGGGTGGGGGCACCCTCAAGGCACTATAGTGCCAGGAAAACGAGTGTTTTCCTGGCACTATAGTGGTCCTTTAAAGGACCACTACAGACACCCAGATCACATCAGCTCAATGAAGTTGTCTGGGTGTCAGGTCCCTCTAGTTTTAACCCTGCGGCTGAAAACATAGCAGTTTCAGAGAAACTGCTATGTTTCACTGAGGGTTAATCCAGCCTCTAGTGGCTGTCTCACTGACAGCCGCTAGAGGAGCACACTGAACGTCCATAGGAAAGCATTGAGTAATGCTTTCCTATGGGCGGTTTGAATGCGTGTGCGGTTGCATTTGGAGCTGAGAGGCTGAGGGATCCGCAGCGCCAAGGGAGTCCGGCGCTGGAGAAAGGTAAGTGCTGAAGACACACACACACTTACAGACGCATACACACTAGCCAACAGACACACACATTTACTGACAGAGACACACTCAGCGACAGACATACATACACACTCACAAAACATACACTCTCATTGACAAACACAAACTCACTAACAGACATCAAACAGACTCACTAACACACACACACACACACACACACTCAGTAAGACACACACAGTAACACACTCACTGACACTCACTAGCAGACACACACACTAACACTCACTCTAACACTCACACTCACTCTAACACTCACTCTAACACTCACACTAACACTCAAACACTAACACATGTTTTTTTTTTGTTTTTTTTTAATTTAATCCCCCCAGCCTCCGTACCTTTTGGAGTGCTGGGGGGATTCCCTGGGGTCCAGTGGTGTTGCTGGACTCCTGGGCGGGTGGCCGGTCGGGCAGGCGGGCGCGCGAGGGAGCACTCAGTGCTTCCTCTTCAGCTCCCTCGCGCTCTGCGTAGGGATGCCGGCGCCGGAAGATGACGTCATCTTCCGGCTCCGGTATCAGTGCGGTGCGCGAGGGAGCTGAAGAGGAAGCACTGAGTGCTCCCTCGCGCGCCCGCCTGCCTGCCCGACAGGCCACCCGGGGTCAGCAGGGCCAGCCTCAGGGGGGCCCTGGGGTGGTCGGCTCCTGGGCCCCCCAGGGGAAGAGGCTGGCCCTGGGCGTACATACCGGGTCGCAGGGGCGGCCGGGCCCCCTGGTGGGCCGGGCCCGGTCGCAGCCGCGACCCATGCGACCCTGGTATGTACGCCACTGGGTAGAAGGGTGATGCAATCAGAAAAGTGAGTTAATCACAGTGATCATGCTGTTATATATGATTGGAATAAATCTGCATTCTTCCAATTACTAATAGAGGTAACTAACATTGATTCTAGTTTATTAATTATTTACAACAAGAATAACATAATTAATTTTCTTCAATAACTTATGCACATAGCATACTGGAGATTAAATAACATCTGTCTATTTTCAAAATTCTATGTTATATAATTCAATGTATAGGAATTAAAAATGCCAACATGGGCAGTTAAAGTTCATCTTGTCGGTAACAGGTCCTGATGAGGATCCTGATGAGCTTATGTAATTTAGAGATGCAAAGAATGAATGTCTCAATAACAGTAGGAGAGCCATTAACCTTGGAAAAAAATCCAATTATAACCAGGACTCTGCTCACCAAAACATCTTAGTCGTTGCAGATAGCCTAAGGCAAGCAATCTAGTTTTAATTAACATGGGAAGCAAAGAGTCTCATTAACAATGATGATAGTCACAGATACATCGAAATACAAACATTTTGGATAAAAGCCTGTAGTCCTAAACACAACAAGCTGTGGAAATTGGGGAACGAATACAGTTTAATGAATCATTGTCAGCTATTTGGAATATTTCCTGGAAGGATCTTGTAAAGTATATCATGCATTCAAACACGTAAGTTTAAAAAAAAAAAAAAGTGTTCAATAATATTATATAATTTATGTAAATTCCCTAGCTGTGTTGTAAAAAATGTTGTTAAATAATTAAAATAAATATACGAATGGGAGACACTCAAAGAACATACATTTTATAAAAGTGGTGCTTTCTATTGACAGATGCCCCATTAGAAGCAGTGCCGGGCTAGGGACCTCATGGGCATGGAGATGAAAATTACTGTGGGACTAATTACAAAATGTAATTTTAGTTTCTTGTACTTAAAAGACCATGTGCATGATCTCTGTCTGCGACTAGACTTTACATTCATCCATAAAACCATGCCCACATGCATACACACACATACATATATATACTTAGAATTTCTAGCATATGAAATCTATTTTCACCAGTAGGCCAAAGCACAGAGATATCCACTGAAAGAGCAATGAGTACTGGATGATGGGATACAAGGAATCCAGTCTTTAGTTATAGAGCACAGGGGCACTTAGTGTAACAAACATAGAGTAGAGATAGGAGGAATATAATGCAGAGATTATGTGTTCTGAGGCCAGGCTTATTCCGCAAATGGGGTAAAGTCATTATAGGGGAGAAGGCTCAAATATGAGACCGATTCATATAGTGTGGACAGGGCCGGTGCAAGGATTTTTGCTGCCCTAGGCAAAAGAAGGATTTGCCGCCCCTTCCCCCCCCCCCCGGAACATCGCAATGCCCCACCCGTAGAACTAATGCCAGTGCTGCACACAGTGTGTGTTTACATTAAAAAGCCTGCAGGCACAAACTATAGACACCAGAACAACTTTATTAAGCTGCAGTGGTTCTGGGGACTATAGTGTCCATTTAATGTGAGGTAAATTAGATATTAGTGTCACTAATAATATACTAGATTGCCTACTTACAACCAGATGAGGATGATGATGGGCTCTGGCTCCACTGGTCTGGTGTAGAACAGGATCTCTGGAGGCTGTTTGTAACTGTGGTCACAAAATTCAATGTTCTGGGAGAACGGGAAGCAGCTCCATTTTTTGGGGCCTCTTACACAGCTCAAGGTCTGGGCCCCAGGGCCTGACGGTGAGTATGCCCATAAAGCCCACCCATAAGTCCACCTACATGTTCCACCCATGAGTTCGCTCACAGGGAGTGGAGTGTGTAGGGGATGTGTTATGTGTTACTGTAGAGGATCTAATGTGTGTGCTTACATAATGTAGTGTATAGGGATACCAGTTTGTGTAGGTGATGCAGTGTGTTTGTGTGTAGTGGAAGCAGTGTGTGTGTGTGTGTGTGTGTATAAGGGATGTATTGTGTGTTTCTTGTTGTGTGTAAGGGATGCATTGTGTGAATCTGTGTTTGTATGCATAAGGGATGCAAAGTGTGTTTCTGTGTATGTAAGGGATGCAGTGTGTGTCTGTAAGGGGTGCGTTGAGTGTGTGTAAGAGATGCATTGTGTTTCTGTGTGTGTGTGTAAGAGAAGCAGTGTGTGTTTGCATGTGTGTGTAAGGAATGCATTGTGTGTTTCTGTGTATATGTGCAAATGATGCATTGTCTTTATGTGTAAGGGTTGCATTGTGTGTTTTTCTGTGTGTAAGGGAAGCATGTTGTGTTTCTGTGTGTATAGGGATGCATTGTGTGTGTGTGTGTGTGTGTGTGCGTGTGTGTGCGTGGTGTGAAAGAGCTCCCTGTCCCCCTGTCCTATAGAGCTCTCCCTTCCATTTCTTAGAGATCTCCCCTGCCCCTTAGTGGTCTCTCCTTTCCCCCCCACCTCCCTTAGTGGTCTCCTTTTCTCCCCGACTTTCCATTAGTGGTCTCTCCTCTCCCCCCACCCTTCCCTAGTGGTCTATCCTCCACCCCCCTCCCTTAGCGGTCTCTCCTCACACCCCTCCCCTAGTGGTCTCTCCACCGCCCCCTCCCTCCTTTAGTGGTCTCTCCCTCCCCTATGTTCTCATCTCCCACCCCTTGTGTTCTCCTCTTATTCCCCCCCTCCCTGTGTTTTCCTCTTATTCCCCCCTCCCTGTGTTCTCCTCTTCTTCTCCCCCTGTAATCTTCTCTTCTTCTCCCCCCTCCCTGTAATCTTCTCCCCTCCCCCTTGTAATCTTCTCCCCCCTTCCCTCCCTGTAATCGCTGCTTCTCCCCCCGTAATCTTCTCTTCTTCTCCCCCCATAATCTTCTCTTCTTCTCCCCCCCAATCTTCTCCCCCCTCCCATCAATCATCTCCCCCCCACTTCCCTCCCATCAATCATCTCCCCCCCTCCTTCCCTCCCATCAATCATCTCCCCCCTCCCTCTCTCTTATCAAATCTCCCTCCCCTCAATCATCTCCCCATCCATCATCCCCCTCCTCCCTCCATCAATCTCACTCCTCCCTCCCATCAATCATCTCCCCCTCCCCCATCAATCATCTCCCCCCTCCTCCCCATCAATCATCCTCCCCCTCCCTCCCATCAATCATCCCCATCTCATCCCATCCTCCCTCCCTCCCCATCCAATCATCTCCCCCCTCCCTCCCATCAATCATCCCTCCCCATCAATCATCTCCCCCCCCTCCCTCCCCATCAATCCCATCTCCCCCCCTCCCTCCCATCAGCTTCACCTCACCTCCCCTTCCCTGCTGTAGCGTGGCCGAGCTCCTTTCCGGTCCCGCGACCCGGCGGGACTGACAGGAATATACACAGGGGAGGTGAGGCACTGTGGCAGCCGCCTGAGCGCTCTCTATAGAGCGCTCAGACGGCTGCAGAATTTAAAGGGCCGGCGATGGGGGCGCACGGCGCCTCCTCCTATAGTTCGCCTTATAGGAAGCGCCGGCCCTGAGTGTGGATGCACCATCTGTAAGCTGGCTATGCAGAGGGCTACAGAACCATAGTAAGAATAATAGAGGCAATGTCCGGGAAGGTGCTAAATCCAAGGGAAAACTGCCAGGAATGCATAGTAGAATTAACTAACAATATACACAAAATATAGGTTTCACCAATATAAAGTCCAGTAAGTCCACAATTGCTGGAGTCTGTTCTTAACTGGTAACCGCCCAGACTGCAAATGGTGGGAGTATATGGCATAAAAGCAGAAAATAAATCAATACACTGAAATTAATACCATACAGGAGCACACTATATAATATATAATCTTTATTAGAAGATAAACATAATAACTTGTTTTTTTGTTTTCCATTTTATCTTTAAACCTGAAACAGTGAAAAGTATGGTGATTACCTGTTTGTTAAATTTTGCTACTGCGATATACTTTCTGTAAATGCATTCTGCTTTGGAGTAAATTTATGGATTATTGAAATTTTGGATTTTCTAACAATGGTTATTATTTTTTGTATGGTATTACTTTCACTGTACTGTAAGTTTGAGCCTGACATTGGTATCCATTATTTTTAAGTTGGTGGGGCACGTCATTCCATTTATGGGCAAAGGTTGTACAAGGGCCTTTAAACCATGGTATGGTCAGTGAAATTAAGTAGAACATGGATTTGCTTGCAAATAATTTCATATGAAGTAGGTGAGGCTGAAGTAGACATACCTTTCTACACATACACATGTGGTGATATTTTTTTGCCACTTTCATATAACCCTATGTTATTAGTTTCCTACATTGACTGCACTAGTTGCTCTAATCATCAAGGTTTTATAAATATGTCACGGCTTCTTTTCAGTTTCAGTAGCCTTTGTAGTTAGTGGATGAAGTCTAGAAATGTATTCTTCTATAGAATGAGATTACAAAGAATATAGAACATAATCTATTCACATCATCTGGACCTGTATCTATCTATTCTATTTATTATGTTGATCTTTTTCTAATTGTTCTAGCATTATCTATGTAACTACACTTGATAGCAATCTGTAGCAGTATCTGTGTAACTACACTTGTTAGCAATTCATAGCAGTATCTTTGTAACTACACTTGATAGTAATTAATTGCAATATCTATGTAACTACACTTGATAGCAATTCATAGCAGTATCTATGTAACTACACTTGATAGTAATTCATTGCAAAATCTATGTAACTACACTTGATAGCAATTCGTAGCAGTATTTGTGTAAATACACTTCATAGCAATTCATAGCAGTATCTATGTAACTACACGTGATAGCAATTCGTAGCAGTATCTATGTAACTACACGTGATAGCAATTCATAGCAGTATCTCTGTAACTACCCTTCATAGCAATTCGTTGCAGTATCTGTGTAACTACACTTGATAGCAATTCGTAGCAGTATCTATGTAACTACACTTGATAGCAATTCGTAGCAGTATCTGTGTAAATACACTTCATAGCAATTCATAGCAGTATCTATGTAACTACACGTGATAGCAATTCGTAGCAGTATCTATGTAACTACACGTGATAGCAATTCATAGCAGTATCTCTGTAACTACCCTTCATAGCAATTCGTTGCAGTATCTGTGTAACTACACTTGATAGCAATTCGTAGCAGTATCTATGTAACTACACTTGATAGCAATTCGTAGCAGTATCTGTGTAAATACACTTCATAGCAATTCATAGCAGTATCTATGTAACTACACGTGATAGCAATTCGTAGCAGTATCTATGTAACTACACGTGATAGCAATTCATAGCAGTATCTCTGTAACTACCCTTCATAGCAATTCGTTGCAGTATCTGTGTAACTACACTTGATAGCAATTCGTAGCAGTATCTGTGTAACTACACTTGATAGCAATTTGTAGCAGTATCTTTGTAACTACACTTGATAGCAATTTTTAGCAGTATCTGTGTAACTACACTTGATAGCAATTCGTAGCAGTATCTGTGTAACTACACTTGATAGCAATTCGTAGCAGTATCTCTGTAACTCTACTTGCAATGGTAGTTCACAGAGATGGCAGCCTGTAGTAAAGGTTTTAAGTACAGGTTTCATTGTGAGCCAGGAAGGAAGAAATTTAGAGTTGAAATGATGGTAACAAGTAACATGTGAAATGCATTGGCTTAGATTTAGGCTCTGAAAAGTCATCCTGAGAAATGCAATACTCATTTGGTCTGCTATGTCTTCCCCTTTGCCTCTCTTGCTTTAATAATGAGGCATTTCAGAAAGGCTGAAGAAAAGAGCCAATAAATCTGCAGCCTTAAGCTAAATACACTTAAAATGTTTTGTGATTTAAGTCGTCCTATGAAGCACTCAATCCAATAATACCTTTGTTTAGACAGGAAATGCACGCCAGCATTTTATTACTCTTCTGTGTGCGTCTGTCAAACTGTATTTTCTTTGATTCAGATAAGCACCATACCATTTATTTGTATTAAGAAGTGTGTGTGATACAGAGTTCAACCCCCCCATTCTATGTGTACTCTATCATGGTTTATTGTATAATAATCAGAAAGATAGCTTAATAATAAAAAAAAAAGAGCAGGGATTACTGTGCTGTCAAACATATAACCTGAAATGTAATGGCAAAAGACAAAGTTCAATCGATTAGTCTGTACTGTAGAGTTGTACTCGTTGGTTTAAGGAAATTTCGTCTTGTCGGATGGTTACATAGAGAGGGCTAGGTTTAGTTGGATGCAAATCCTGCATGTCTTCACCGCTTTCTCTACCAAGAAAACCATAGACATTTAATAGTTATTGTAGCTATTGTCATTAGAGTTACTTGCCTCATTGTGTCCCCTAAACCACTACAGGAATGTTTTTAATTTATTTGTATTTGGGGAGTCTATTTTTCACACACACCACACAAATCTGTATGTATGAACTTACTACATAATCTAGCTGTTCTTTCAATGGGCATATCAAATGTTTAAATCCCGTGTTGCGTGGTAGTTGATGTCTTTACAGAATTTAAAAAAACAAAACAAACAAAAAACATATTGCATGGAATCACTCACACTGTGCATTGGTTAATATTGTACTTCAGTGCACACCAAGATTGGGATGAGCTTTGCACTTGCTCAAGGTGATCTGCAAAGCATTCCTAACTTGGGATGACCCCATGGGTCTGTCACCAGACATCATATGTGACTGCCTAGACAATTGTAGATAGAGCAAGTGCAAGGCTAGTTAGAGAGCTTATACTCAAGCTACATACTCATGATCCTAAGAAGGGTAAATGCTATTATGAGAGTTTTTATTCTGAATTAATGGTTTGTGGTTTGCTTATCCAAAACTACTGGCCACAGGCTAAAATGTCTTAGACAATGTTTACGCACAGCCGTCATAACACACAACGGTAACCTAGCTGTTATCTGCAATCTTTCCTGTAGACAAAACCACAGCACAATATAGTTATGCAATAGTTAATAGAAAGGAGTACATAAATTATGGCACTTAAAACAAAAATATGAAGTGTCGTAACCTTAGGGAGCTTGGTTGTACAAGCTCTAGCTCTTGTCCTTTACGTAAAACCAGCTCCCATGTTTGTTGTGGCTGGTGTGAGCCCTGTGGAGCTTCAGGTGGATGCTTAAAACTACAAGAATGCATCCTTTGTAAACATGAAACAACTTGCAGATATAGTCGATGCAATTATTAATGTCAAGTTCAAGTTTTAATGTGTGTAAAATAATGGCTATTAAACATACCTGTTTAAAGAATCCTTGGATATGCAAAGTATCATATATTTAAATGGTGTTTAACATAATAAGGTTACTTCTTGGAAGTATGGGTGGTTGGGTAGATGCATGGACGGATAGACAGACGGACCGTTTGGTTTTTAATGCATTTTCTCCACTCCTAATCACAAAATTCCAGAGGAGTAGCTTGCACAGTTTTGAGTTTATCGCACAATTTTATAGCAGTAACATTCTCAATAATCGGCACAAACTCACGTGAGTGTATCAAAGAGTGCCTTAGCAATTAAACGTAAAAAATATTTACAGTGTTCTATGACAATAGAACTCAAACTAATATGCAGTATGTACGTAAATCACAGAGCCCCACCATACTAAAAATCAGAATGATATGTGTATATAGAGATATATGGATGTATCACAAAGCTCCACAGCAAAACAAGTAATTGTAATAGACAACGCAAACAGAGATTCACAGAGCTCCACCTTAATAAAATTCACAATAATGTTCAGACATGTAGAAGTGTATAACAGTGGTCCACAGCAATTAAACTAACTGTAACATGCTGTTTGGATGAATGTATCACTGAACTCCACCGCAAAAAAAACTCACAGTAATTTGTGTTTAATGGCCAATAAATGTGTTTATAAGTTAACATTGTAAAATGCCGAATAAAGACTCAAGCCATCAAGTTTGACCTTTCACACATCCCTTTGCTGCTGTTGAAAAGGCAAAAAAAAAACACACACTGAAGTGATTTACAATTTTGCCTCAAGGGGAAAATTCCTTCTTGACTCCAGAATGAATTTATCCCTGAAACAACAAGCTTTTACAATAATATTTAATGCATCATTCTGACTTTGTATATTCAACCATTTTTAAAAAAATGCATCTAGTCCTTATTAACTGGATGTACATGTATTGACTATGATAGCACCACTCTTCTAGGCTCTTCATATATATTTTTCTTATCGTAAAGTGTCATATCTTTTTCCAAAGTCTCAATTAAAAGATATTGGTCTTTGCCCTGTTTTATTAATGAACATGACAGGTCACCGTCGCCAACGAGTATTGTTTGTATCATGTTTGTAAGATGCCTTTCAGAGGATTTATTCATTAAACTCCAATTTGTAGCCAACTGGAATCTAAATGGGGAAATATGGGCCAAAGTAGCTGAAGCAGAACATTTCTTCAAATCAGTTACAGCTTTGGTATTGTAGTCTAAATAGTAGGCATGTGCATGGGGAAAATTTTCGGTTCGGCACGGCATTACGAAATTCGTGACTTGCGCAATTCGGGACTTCTGCAATTCAGCACTTCGACACTTCAGAACTTCGGCAAATTCGGCACTTCGGAACGTCGACACTTCGGTAATTGCGGAACTTCGGCAATTCAGTAATTAATCTATTCGGACATTCGGAAGTACCCGAATGTCCGAATTGCCCAAAATTCGTCTGAATTCACATTTGGACCAAAACGAATTGCACATGTCTACTAAATAGTATCATTCACATTGCAGTTCTCTACAATTCAGAGTTAAGTGGTTAAATCCTAGAGTGCAAACATCTACAAATGTAAAAAACTACCAACCTTTCATCACAACTATATTCATTTTAAAAATTTCCGCTTTTTTTTTCCAATATTTTTTTCCAATATTTTTTTATTAATTTTGGGGCACTGGTGCTCAGACCTCCACTGCACAATTAAAATTGGATATCAATTGGATATACTTTACTAGTGATTTATAAAGAAGGTCTGATTTTATCCCCATGAATCAGTGCTCATACAATAATTATATTTATAATGTATACCACTTTGCATTTAATGCAGGCTTCCCAACAGTCCCATTTTTTGTGGCACAGTCCCTATTTTAGGGTCCTTTCCCACTCTCTTGTTTTCTGGTGTCCATATAAGGAATTACTAGAGAACTGTCCCCTTTTAATACAGTGTGAGCGTATCATTAGACCACCCCCTTTTTTTCCCAAACACTCTTCAAAAAGTGACTAACCACTTAAAAGGATGAGATGTGTAGTGTGATATGGGCCCTTTTGAAAGGAAAGGCTTCTATGATAACAAAAAAAAATCACAATAATATATTAAATAATTTATAATAAAAGCCATTTGTCATATTCTGAACTAAACACACTTACCCTCAAAGCTTTTCATTTACATCTGTCTCTCTAAGAATAGCACTGTAATTCTTTCTAAATTAATTTTACGCATTTCTTTTGTATTTTTTTTGTACACATTAACACAAGATTTCAAGACATCTTCAGTTGTTAAAACACAATCAGGCAACATTAGAGTTGCTAAGCCATCGCCGAATGACAGCACAATTGTTTCGGTCACCAAGTAAAATAAACCTTTGTGCTGATGTAAGAACTAATTAAACTCAGCTATTTTTAATGTTACACTTATTGTATAATTCATTTTTTATTGTTTTAAACAAATAATATTGCATTGCTCAGTTACCAATATGACACATTTTAACTCTAATGGAATTTGGCGGAGACATGCAAAGCTTTTTACAATTTACAACAGCTAGCTAAAAATGAACCGTGTGTTGTGCTTTTATTTTACTAAAATTCTATGCAGTTTTTTTCCCCTTAAATTATTTATATGACGTGTTGAGCATAGCACGTAACATTAACCCCTCAGTGCTGCCTTTGAGACATCCGAAAGAATATACTACTTTGCCTGTGTTCATACATCATTTTTATGATTAGGTGAGCTGGCCACAAAGTACTGCCCTTTAAGCGTTACCCCAAGTACCATGACCACATCAGTGTTTTGAAGTGGTTGTGGTGCTTGCAGTTCAGTGACATTTTAGTTTGCTGCTGGATGTGTAACTTCACGTCCTGCAGTGTCATCTGCTAAAATGGAATGAGATATCTGGCTGGCTAATGTGATGTTCTATGTATATTCTTTGGCTGAGAATTATCAGTTGACCATCTCTGTTAACGAATGACTAGTGGCAGCATTTGGCCACTGTAGCTTTACGAGGAGACTCAGTGCTTGGTGGGACCCAGGTTTGAGAGCACACTATTGCAAAGTGTTTTACTCCATTACCAGGGGACAGCACCCGCCTGCAGTGGATGTGATGCTTGCAGTAACCCTTTAACTGCTTCATTGAAAGGCTAATTAATCAATCTGTTTATGAGGTCATATGGTAAAGGACATTACCTGCAATTTTCCTCGGGGAAAAGCGGAACCAGAACAAAATGCTACTACCATTTCCTGAAAATGTGCTAACCCTAAAGCTCAACTCATCTGATATCACAATCAGAATCTCTGGGGTAGATCAGGTCAGTTCTCGGGTATGGTGATTAAAATGAGAAATGTTTACAGGTCTTCTAGGAAAATAATATATTTATCTTATCTATTCCACACACTGTATAAAGATTCCATCTGCAAATGGCTCAAAATATTGCAGTGAAGGAAATGAATGGAAAATATGTATTAGAACGTATTTATTAGAACAGCAATTCAGAGAAAGAGGAGTGTATTTATTCTTAGTTTTGACTGTTTCCCAGGCATTCTCACAGTTGTAGCAGTAGACAAAATGTTTTCTAGTTTCTGGGAAAAAAATAAATAAACTTGTGTTGCTGCATCTCCAGTTTATAAGCCAATCACCTTGCCAGTTGTCGTAGACAATAAATTATTTCTTACTCTATTCCTGATGAGAATTATCCAAAAAAGGACTGGGGAATGGAATTCCAAATGTTACAGTGTATCTCCTATTATCCAGTCCAGTTTAATCTAATAATTTGTAAAATTTGTTGTATACAGAACTTTATTAACCAAAGAAAAACAAATTTAGCTTTATATTTGTGCATATTGCACAGCATCTTACTTTCAGTGTGTACTACCTAATTCAGACATCTGTGGCTTTGAATAATGCTGGAGTAATTCATTAATAGAGGGTTTCTATTTGTTGCAAAAAATTCGAACATCTTCCACGATTGAAGATTTATCACTATAGTCACTGCTCAAGACCAGTATCCTAATATAAGTTCCATTGGCGGAACTAATAGAGAGAGGACTCTGATGCAAAATGAATACATTTTTAAAGAGTATGGGTGGCAGATAGTCAACTGCCGCACATCAAATGCTTTGCCAGGTGTGAATCTGCCTGACCCACTGAGGCCCGCGTGCAGTTCTACGAGCTGCACCATTTTATTTCTGCAATTGACAAGTGCAATCAATTCAAATGTGATATTTGATATACACTGTGATGGTTTATTAGAAGTTAATGTTATATTTCATTAACTAGGTACTGTACTATTCATCTGAATATTTATCAGCGATATGCATTCCATATCTTACTGTTTACTTAAGTATAAGTCCATAGATTTCTCCATTATGGCTCTTACACTTGTAGGGTCCCCAAAACGTTGGCTTGAAGAGTAGGCTTGGGTTGAAGGTGGTCCCCTGTTACGCTGTCATTACACATAGTAGAATATAACTGCAACTATAAGCTTGTTCATTCTATTTCTAAACAGTGGTTTATGAAATGAGACTCTTCTTGGCCAGTGCAAGTGAAGCAGCTTTAGGAACTTCAAAGGTATCTATATTTATATTTGTTTAAAGAATTATAAACAATTCTGCATTATACATAATGCATAATGCAGAAAAGAAAAACAAACAAAGTGAGAGTTGGTTTCAGATCTGGAGCATTCCTTTGTGCTTTCTAAAAGTGTAAACTATGCATTTCTTTAGAAATGTTTAGTTATGCTGGATTTTGTTCAATCTAGATTTCATTGGTAAGATTTGTTCTAAATATGTTTCCTGTGCTCCCTACGATCCTTCAAAAGTTAATTTTCTTTGCCTTTTATTTTTTTGTTTTGTTTCTAAGACAATAATATAATTTTTTCAGATTTTTAAAAAGTTTTTTAATTTCTATTAAATGTAGTTTTCATTCTTTTTACTCTCTCACATATTTCCTGTTCTATACCATTCAACATTTATTTTTGTTATGTTACTAAACCTTATACTAATACCTTATCAAAGAAACCTTTGCAGATCTTCTATCAAAATGGAATTTCACACTCATTAATTTTCACAAAATATTATTTTTAATATTTTGTCCTGCAATGATCTCTACACCACATGGTCCAATGTGTCATTCCATTTTATCATATATTTTTTTCTTGGTGATTTTTGTATCATTAGGCATGTTGGGATGTAAATAATGCCAGAGAGTTATGTTGTTGAGTTGCTGTGTGTGGCAGGGTTATGCATATATAGATGTAAACACATATTTAAACTTTTTCCGTTTCACAATCTTTTTGTGTTTAAGTATCATTATTTTTCCCCCCATATAATTACAGTTTGTTATTTAGTTGCCTAACTTGTTGTTGTAATTCCTAGTATCAAGATTTTTTTTTTGTCCAGATGTTCTAGGTATGTTTGTTATCCAGATGTTCATTACAGACCAGTTAATTGTACAGTTAAAAAATTGCCTTTGTTTTGTCAGTCTGCATCCCTTAATTTCTCCCTGGGTCCCCGTCGACCCATCTGTACTTTTGGAAATATGTGGAAAATAAAGCATCTCATTATACTCTTAACTATGTAACCTGAGTTTTATAAATAAATAAATAAATAAAAAGTAGAACGTATGTTTATTTTTACTTAACAAATAATCTCTTATTCTACAACATAGTTGTTTTTTTTGTTAGACAAGAAAACACAACCTGTTGATACAGGAAATCAATTTTTGAGGAAAAAAAAAAAAAAAGAGTCAAACGTGTGTGGAATAGATTAATATTGATTCAAAATTCAAGAAGATGTGGGATTTGTCTAATTGATTTTGGGAAGTGTGAAAGAGGAAGGTAGTGTCTCCTTTCAACAACACTATTGGGATAGAAATTAGACACTTAAGATGCTAGCAAGATTGCGAGTTTAACTCAGTGCACATCATGCCGCATGTATGCATGCCTGGATGATTCTGTCCAGGGTCCATACCTCTGTGGTGGGTGTGAGCGAGTGGCATTTTTGGAAGCTCAGATTAGAGATCTGGAGAGGCAAATTGTAACACTGAGGGAGATTGACAATCTTGAGAGGAGTCTGCTACTCACTGAGCAGAGTTTAGTGGGGACAGGTAGTGGAGAGGGAGGAGATAAGACAGATGGGGAACAGGCATGTAGCTGGGTGACAGTGGGGCGAGGAAGCAGGGTGGGGAGGGAAGAGAAAAGGTTTAGCTAGTCCTGATCTCATGCAGCCTAACAGATTTGCCCATTTGAGTGACGATATTGGGAGCATCAGCTCAGGAGTAGCTGTACTGCAGGAAGCAGTTGGGGTTGAGAGGGTAAAGAAGTCTAGACAGGTTGTGGTGGTAGGGGACTCTATTATTAAGAGCGTAGATAGGGTAATCTGCCACTCTGATCGACTCGACCGGACAGTTTGCTGTCTTCCGGGTGCTCGGGTCCGGCATGTTGCCGACAGAGTGGAGGGATTATTGGGAGGGGCAGGTGATGACCCAGCTGTCATGGTCCATATTGGTACCAATGACAAAGTCAGAGGAAAATGGAAGGTCCTAAAGAATGAGTTCAGGGAACTAGGAAGTAAGCTAAAGAAAAGGACCTCCAAGGTAATTTTTTCAGAAATATTACCTGTGCCGCGCGCTACAGCAGAAAGGCAGCGGGATATTAGAGAGGTCAATGCGTGGCTAAAGTCTTGGTGCAGGAATGAGAGTTTGGGGTTTTTAGAGCACTGGGCTGATTTTGCGCTTGGGTACAACCTGTATAGTCATGATGGATTGCACCTAAACGGAAGAGGGTCTGCTGTGCTGGGGGATAGGACGGCTAGAAGGTTGGAGAAGATTTTAAACTAGTGGTAGGGGGGAGGGTCAAATCAATCTAGAAAATGGAGATAGGATGGAAAGGAGATGGGCTTTAGCTCAGAACAAAGGGGGTGGAGAAGGGGGGAGGGGAAAGCTCAGAACAGAGGAGGTATGTAATATTGATAATTCACAAAAAGTACAAAAGACTCATGATAATATTAAATGTATGCTTACTAATGCAAGGAGCCTATATAACAAAATGTGGAACTAGAGGCAATAGCAAACAATAAACAATATGATATAATAGGCATAACAGAAACATGGTGGGATGAGACACATGACTGGGCAGTTAATTTAAATGGGTACACGTTATTTAGGAAGGATAGGAAAAACAAGAAGGGTGGTGGGCTATGTTTATATGTCAACCATGAGTTAAAGTCAAATCTTAGGCATGTGTAGAGTGACGAGGAAAATGTGGAGGCTTTATGGGTAGATATCTGCTTGGGGCAAACAAACGGAAATCAATTATTGGTTGGGATATGTTATAAACCACCTAATGTAAATATTATTGAGGAAGAACAACAGTTAGAGCAAATTGAGAAAGCTGCAAATCGAGGTAACACGTTAATTATTGGAGATTTTAATTACCCAGACATAAATTGGGATAGAGGGACTACTACTTTAGGAAGGGGAATCCGGTTTTTGAATGTGTTAAATGACACCTTTATGTCACAACTGGTACAAGCACCAACTAGAAAGGATGCTTGTCTGGATCTCGTCATAACAAACAATGTTGATCTTTTAACCCCTTCAGGACGGAGTCGATAGTGCACGTTCTGATCAAAACAAAATGTAAACAAAAACTGGAATTTGCGCTATATGTCTGTTCAACCGTTATTCTCCGCTGTCACATGAAGTGCAAAAAACTTCACTTTTACTTAAAACATCATCGTTGTAATACAATTTACCAGTTTGAAACACTAATGTTTGAGTTCAACGAAGTCTCCTGAGTAAAACAGTACCCCTTATGTACAGGTTTTATGGTGTCTTGGAGAGTTACAGGGTCAAATATAGTGCTTGCAAATTAAATTCTCTGCACTTTCTCCTTGTGTTGTCAGGCATGTCAATCAAATTTTAATTAATCAAATTACATAATTATGCTAAAAGATTACTTAAATATACATGTAGAATTTTAATATATATGCATTTATAGGTATTTAAATTCTACGTGTATACTAATGTAATCTTTTATGTAATTATATGTATTTATCTATATATATATATATTTGTGGTTATTTGTATTTTATATATAGATAGATATATATAGAATGTCATTCTAAGTGTATTTTGTTACCGATATATATATTAATAACAAAATACAGTTAGAATGAAATTACATATGAATATATAATTTATATAAAATTTTGTTTCAATATTTTATTTATTTTATTATTTTATTTTTTTATTATTGTAATTATACATATATATATAATATATGTGTATATATCTATTATATATATATATTATATATATGCAACGTCATTCTAAGTGTATTTTAATACTAATATATGTACTTATATTAGTATTAAAATACACTTTGTATGACGTTACATATATATAATATGTATGTATATTATATATATATATATATATATATATAAATACATTTAATTTATTTTAAAACATGTTTAATCATTTTTTTTACACTTCCCACCAGCAGGGGGACTGTGACATTTCAGACAGTCCCCCTGCTGGCAGATCCACAGCCAGCTATAGGGGGCCATGTGGTCGCCTCATTTGCCGGGGGAGGGCTGCCTGGGCTGTCAGGCAATCCTCCCGAAGCGGAGCGCCGGTAAAGTGAGTATACCGGGCGCTCCAGGGCCTTCAGCCATTACGGCGTTCTATGCTGCCGCAACGTCTTTAAAGCCCATTTAATGTGGGATGGCATAGAACACCGTAACGGTGTTAAAGGGTTAACCAACATTCAAGTAGGGGAGCATTTGGGAAATAGATATCACAATATTGTAAATTTTGAAGTAAACTCAAAAAAGCAAAATCAAGTGGGGTATACTAAAACATATAATTTAAAAAAAGCCAATTTCAATAAGATTAGGGCAGCTCTACAACATATCGACTGGCATAAACTCCTTAGTGATAAAAACACTGAGGATAAATGGAAAATATTCAAACAAATATTAGAAAGGTACATTTCTCAGTATGTACCATTGGGTAATAAATATAAAAGAAACAAATTAAAACCAATGTGGCTTGGTAGAGAAGTAAAACAAGAGATTAAAAATAAGAAAAGGGCATTTAAAGCATTTAAATCAGGCAAATCAGAGGCATCCTATTTAAGATATAAGGAAGCCAATAACGCTTGCAAAAAGGCAATTTAAGTGGCTAAACTAGAAAATTAGAAATTGATAGCTAAAGAATGCAAAACCAACCCCCAAATTTTTTTCAAGTACATCAATTCTAAAAAAACAAAAAATGAATGTGTAGGTACACTGGAAACAGAGTTGGGTTTATTAGCTAATGAAGACCAGGAAAACGCTTACATTTTAAATAACTATTTTCCTTCAGTATATATTAATTAGGATTCTATGGCAAGAGATATGCAAATGATTGCTGCAAAAAACTTGCAAATAACTTGTGATTGGATAACTCGAGACAAGGTGCTACAGCTATTAAAGAAAATTAATGTAAATAAAGCTCCGGGACCTGATGGTATTCACCCACGAGTACTTAAGGAGCTAAGTGGGGAAATAAGTGAACCTCTGTATTTAATTTTTCAAGATTCTTTTGTTTCAGGTGTTGTACCGGAGGATTGGAGGAAGGCAGATGTTTTTCCTATATTTAAAAAGGGTTCAAAATCCTTGCCTGGAAATTATAGACCTGTGAGCTTAACTTCTGTAACTGGGAAAATATTTGAAGGGCTATTAAGGGATAATATTCAGGAATTCATTGGGAAGAACTTTGTTATTAGCAAAATTCAGCATGGTTTTATAAACATAGGTCATGTCAAACTAACCTAATTGCATTCTACGAAGAAGTAAGTAGAAGTATAGATCACGGTGTTGCAGTGGATGTGATCTACTTGGATTTTGACAAGGCATTTGATACGGTTCCTCACAATAGGTTAGTCTTCAAACTAAAAGAAATTGGTCTTGATGAATATTCTTGTTCTTGGGTAGAACATTGGCTTAATGATAGAGTACAACGAGTTGTAATTAATGGTAAATTTTCAGGCTGGACTAGAGTGGTAAGTGGTGTCCCTCAGGGTTCTGTTTTGGGACCACTTCTATTTAACATATTTATAGAGGATCTTGAAATAGGCATTGAAAGCCATGTATCAGTGTTTGCAGATGACACAAAACTTTGTAAAGTAATAAAATGTGAGCAGGATATTGCTTTGCTGTAGAGGGATTTTGGTTGATTGGAGGACTGGGCACTAAAATGGCAGATGAAATTTAACGCAGAGAAATGCAAAGTTATGCACTTCAGGGTTAAGAATACACAAGCAACTTACACACTAAATGGTAGTGAATTAGGGTTAACCATACACGAGAAGGATTTGGGAATTGTTATAGACAACAAATTAGGCAGCAATATGCAATGTCAATCTGCAGTTGCTAAGGCCAGTAAGGTTTTGTCATGTATAAATAGGGGCATAAATTCTCGGGATGAAAATATAATTTTGCCTCTTTATAAATCGCTGGTAAGACCACACCTTGAATATGCTGTGCAATTTTGAGTGCCTGTTCTAAAGAAAGATATCATGGCACTAGAAAAAGTCCAGAGATGAGCTACAAAATTGATAAAAGGAATGGAGCATTTTAGTTATGAAGAAAGGCTAAAAAATTTAAATCTGTTTAGTTTGGAAAAACGGCGCCTGAGAGGGGATATGATAACTTTATACAAATATATTCGGGGCCAGTACAAACCTTTATCTGGAAATCTATTCATAAACAGGGCTATACATAGGACACAAGGTCACCCATTTAGGCTGGAAGAAAGGAGATTTCATCTAAGGCAAAGAAAAGGTTTTTTTACAGTACGAGCAATAAGGATATGGAATTCTCTGCCTGAAGAGGTGGTTTTGTCCAAGTCACTACAGATGTTTAAACTGCAATTGGATAAATACTTACAAAAACATAACATACAGGAATATAATTTCTAATTAGTGGGGTAATAGCTGCTTGATCCAAGGAGACATCTGGCTGCTATTTTGGGGTCAAGAATGAATTTTTTTCCTAGTTTGTGGCAAAATTGGTAGTGCTTCAGACTAGGTTTTTTTGCCTTCTTTTGGATCAACAGCAACAACATATGTGAGGAAGGCTGAACTTGATGGACGCAAGTCTCTTTTCAGCTATGTAACTATGTAAGATCAGGTACTGGCAGGGCGTACCTAGAGTATTTGGCACCCGGGAAGGGTCCTATTTTTGGCACCCCTCCCCCACACCTTTAGTGTATTTAGCACTAATCAGTGTTTGTGTGTTTACATGTTAGCATGTTTATGTATGGAGTAGGTGTGAGTGAATGTAAGTGTGTGTTTGTATGTAGTGTTGACGTTGAAATGCAGGGGTGTATTTGTGTGTAGGGTTGGCTAGATTCTGAGCTGTATGCACATATACACACTGACACACATGCACATGCTGGCATCAGACAACAAATTTGCATAGAATTCACATTAGCCATCCAGATTTCTTGTTGTGGGCTGGCTGACACCTCTAAACATCGATATTTGTTTTGATGTATAACTCCCCAATTTGCTATCCATATGCGGGATTGCCATATTTAAGGTGCTATCTGCTAAACAGCAAAACAGCACCCTAATTTGGTATCTTTAAATATAGAAATCTTACATAAGGGCACCAATTTAGGGAATTGTCTACTAAACAGCTAACAGATCAGATTTTAAAAAGCCCTTTTCTTAATTTTAATCTTTCAATAGTTTAGTATATAACTCACTTATTTGTTATCGTTATGTGAGATTCCAATATTTATTCACATAGATGTATGTCTGTGTGTACATCTGTGGTTGTGTATGTATGTTTTATATATATATATATATATATATATATATATATATATATATATATATATATATATACACATACATACATACATACACACACACATATATACATATATATACATATATATACATATATATATACACATATACATACATATACATACATATACATACATATATATATATATATATATATATATATACACACACACACATACACATACACCAACATAACCACAGACACACACACACACACACACAATTACAGACCCACACTACAATCACTGACTTACACACACAGTCACATACATAAACACAGACATACACAAACACAATCACAGACCTACACACATTCAATCACAGACACACAATCACATACACATATTATTAGATGTACACACACAATCATCACATACATACACACATTTAATAATTAAGAGGTCCGCCCAACCTTCCTACCTTGCTCTGGGAGGGTTGGAGTGGATCCTCAGTCCCTGGTGGTCAGTGGTTGCTGCTGGGATCTCTGTGCTCTTCCTGCACAGGTCCCTCGCACGCACTGTAATGACACTGATGCCGGGATGACGTCATATCCCAGATGCCGGCTCACTGCAGGGCGAAGACAGTCAGACACAGTCAGACGCACACAATGATACACATATACTGTCAAATACAGCCACAGGCACATAGTCACTAGCACACAGTCAAACACACCGTTACAGGCAGACAGTCTCACACAACTATAGGCAGACAGTCACACACACACAGTTACAGGCAGTGACACATACAACAGGCAGCATCACACGGTCACAGGCAGACAGTCACACACACACACTCAGTGACATGTAGACAGTCAAACACACAGTCACAGACAGACATTCACACACACAGTTACAGGCAGACAGTCACACATACAGTCACAGGTAGACAGTTACACACACGGTCAAAGGAAGTCACAAACAGTCACAGGCAGACAGTTGTGCACACAGTCACAGGCAGACAGTCATGCACTCAGTCACAGGCAGACAGTCATGCACTCAGTCACAGGCAGACAGTCACACACACAGTCACAGGCAGACAGTCGTACACAGAGTCACAGACAGACAGTCGCACATACAGTCACACGCAGACAGTCACAGACAGAGTCACAGATGTGGTCACATGCAGACAGTCACACATACAGTCACAGACAGACAGTTACGCATACAGTCACAGGAAGACAGTCACACACACACACACACACACAGTCACAGGCAGACAGATCCAATCACAGTTGCACACACACAGCACACCCTCTCTCTCACTTACTGGAGGAGGAGTGGAGTCAATGAAGTCCCTGGTCTGAAGTTGTTAGGGAAGCAGGGACTCCTTCCTACTTCCCCTCTGTGTGCAGCAGTAGCAGCTGCGGGAGGAGGCCGCCTTTAGCTCTGCCCCCGATGTCGATTTGACTCTGCCCCCAACTCTCCACAAAGTTCTCCTGCTCCCTGCCACTGCATGTGAGCTGTGTCGGCTGCCCGGCGCCCCTACTGCCATGGTGCCCTGTGCAGCAAAACAGCTTACACCCCCCCAATGCCAGGCATTGTGACCCCCCCCCTAACTTGTGGCACCATCCCCCCCCTTAGTACGCCACTGGGTACTGGGAATCCCCATGTATATTCACCTGTGGGAAAAGCAGAGTATTGAGGTCAGGGATGTTGGAACCCCTGTCTTTGCTTATAAAGAGAATGCAATAGCTGAGTGCAATTCAGGACTAGAGGATCTAAGGGCAGCCAGTGATCCTTTTTTTTTTTAATATGCAAGGGAATATAAACAGGCTTAAAGTTCCACACCAGCAAAAGTAGGCATGCAAAGAAACATACCAGATATATCATGGACATGACAGTTGCTGAATCTGCACAATTTTAAAAATAATAATAATGTACATAAAGTAAACAGGTTTGTTCAACATGTCCAGAGAGGTATTGGAGGATAGGCTTATGATTGATATCATAACAAGTGTGATACGCATGACTATATAGAGTAGTAAATGGACATTATTATAGAGTACCCTCCAGATATTAAGCTTTGATTCCACTGGATTTTTAAAGTAACTGAGAGAATCTGCATTAAGAATAAAATGATTACATAATAAGTAGTAAAGCAGTTGAGGGCTTTGCCATGCTTAAGCAATTAACCACTCCGGGAGGTAAGCCAACACCGCAGGCCGGCAAAAGCGAGAGGCAGTCCCCTTGCCAGGTACATCATGATCTCTCTTCGTTCGTTCAAGGGGGGTTGAGCTGTGTGTTGGTAAATAGGACAGAGTCTGCAGTTTCGCAGCCACTTTTCTTCCTGTTCCAGGGCTTTATTGGGTTCCCCTGTGTTTCAGGGCCCCTCTGACTTCAGGATAATAGACCTTTAGAGACTTATGAGTCCAGCAATAGCTAGCCACAGGATCAAGCCTCTGAGACCACCTCAGTGTACTTGGTAAGCCCAGCCAAGCGGGGACTCGCTGAACGTGTGGTTTGCGCTGGGGAAGTCAGCCCTTCACGGAGCTCCAAGTACGTTGGCGGTGTGTAGCGATCGTTGTATTGTAGCTTTGGATCCGTATCAGTCCTCGGCTGCGACGGTTGTGCATAAGCTGTGGCAGTCTCCAGTGCCTTTTTCTCTGCTCTGGTGTGCGACGGCCACCAGGGTGAGCATATTCCGGGAACCCCTCTGTGCAGCTGGGTGGTTTGCTTGACAGGGCTTCAAATGGACCTACTGCCTGGATGTAGTCACCGCTGCTATGTGGTTCTCCGGAGCTGCACAGAAGGCAGGGTATCGGGGGGGGGGCTCGTTAAGTGGCTCCAGAACACTTGGCAAATCTTGTCGAATTTGGCTTCAAAGATTTCTTGCCATGTCTGGACTATCATGCTTGTTTGTGACTGTCAAGCTTCCACAATGGCAGCCATCTTAGGTGCCCTATGCAGTCTCTGACTCAGTGGGGTTTGGGTCCAGCACTGCATGGATGTAGGTGTACCCAGTTGGGACCGGGATATCCCCCAATGGTCCAAAGGGGGGGTAATGGGTGGTAACAAGGCTGCTAGGACTCCGCTGTCAGGCTTGAGCCCAAAGTAGGGAGATCGACCGTCTCTCTCCCAACTGCTGTCAGCCTCAGTAGGCCGCAAGGTGGATCACAGTAGTCAGCTGCCGAGACACCCTGGAACAGGCTCAGTATATTGCAGTTTATATTAAAGATGATTCCCCGTTAGTGTAGTGCTATTTTTAGCAAGCTCTAGTGGGTTATTTTCCTGTTTTTTAGATCAGGCTAAAGGAATACATGTCCGGCCATCTTGGGTGTCAGGCCTCCCCTCTGATCCTTTCTTATGGAGAGATTGCTGAGTGTTTCGGTCAGAGGGCTTGGAAATCCTATAGCTCATTGAAAACTTCCACTTCACCAAGGATCGGAAGGGAGGAGCATGAGTATTGACTACTCAAACACCTAAATGGGAATAGAGCAAGTAATTGGGTATTGTGTGGTCACCATAGGGCCGTGGCACACACACGTACCTATCACATTACCTTTAATTGTCCAGGCTATAAAGAAGCCTGGGGATGCCCATATGGTGGAGAGGGACACTTCCAAAAGTTGCTCTTCTCTCCTTAGTGGTTTAAACTCCGCCCCCTTTTACGACATGGCATGCATGCGCCGACGTTTTGACGCTAATGATTTCATGGCCCGCCAAAACATTTGTATTAGAATGTTTTGGGAATATGACAATGTAATTAAAGCTACAAACTATAAAAAAGGCTTCAAAGGGCAAGGGTCATTGCTCTGTTGTGGTTCTAGTTGTGATTCCTAATAGTGCCTTTAAATTCTGTGTATTTCTGGTTTATTGATCTCGGCTATTCTGATTAGTCTCCTTTCTGTTATCCTGTGACTCGGCTAATGGTTCTTGCTTCCCTGATTTTTGGTTTCCCTGACTCCGGTAGTGTACTTTTCCCTTATGATTTCTGGTTTCCCTGACTCAGCTTGTCCCTGGCCATTCTCTATCTTATTAACGTAAGCCCATCCACACAAAGGACCGGTATACGTTAATACATCTATTACCATTTCCCCTCTGCATGTTGGGTCACTAGAATATTGTGACAATACCATGTTTTAGTTGAAAGACACTTGCGGACCAGCTCATATAACTCAATAGTTTTTCAAAGTTTTTTCCACCAAAACATGTGTATCTTGGTAATACATGAACTCCTCCAAAACCTTTCTTATTTTCATTTCTGTGGTTTAGTGTGTAGGGTTGGATCTGCCCTTTCTACATCTTTGATGCAAGGAGTTAAATAGTGAGCTAAGTGACATTGATAAAGTGAATTCATGCTAAGTGCTGATTTAGGCTTCAGTAAATGTATCATAATAGGTTATATTGACGCTAGAATAGTTTAGTAAGTACTTTGATAATTCTGAAAATTTTCAGACTTTTACAAATGTTTTTGTTATATTCTACACCATAAGAGGTAATGTTTAATGACAAAACTACTCTTTAACTTATCATCATTATTAAATAGGGCCTTGCCATCTATAGCAATGTTGAAATACTATTTGTTGGTGTAATTATGAAGTAGGTAACATTTTAGTCTAAAATTAGTTTACATTGTACAGTATAAGGACGGCTTATCAATGTCATATTGGTAATAGGATAAAACAGTTGTCTGGAATTACATAGTTTAGCTACTGAATCACACACTGATTTTTTTTGCATCAGTAATCAGTTAGGCTCATGGAATAAGGGAGGATTAACTAAGATTTTTTTTTTACTGTTTGCAAAACATACACCTAGGAATAAATGTATATATTTGTGTAAAATTTTTTTTTAACAGTCTTGTTAAATCTTTTGTGATCAATGACCTTAATCGGTTTAAAGTAAACCAATTGCTAAGGTATTGAAACTTTGTTAATACTCTTAATTAGCCTTATTATAGTGGTGTCTTCTTTTCTTTTTTGTTTAAACTATTTCTAATTTTACATGATTTGACATTTGTTACATCTTGTACTTTCTTTTCTTTGTCTTCTTCCCTTTGAACTATGTTTCGCGCTAATCATTATCATCACAGATACTAATTCTTTAGGATACCATCTACCCAACTGATACGTTGTTACAAGTTAAAGTCCCCTCCTAAAACATTAATTTTGTAGACAGTTTTTACTGAACCTTTTCCATCTCTCTTCACTTTTAATCTCTTATAATCAGTAATGTCAATCACTGTACTTTAATCGTAATTCAAAGGAACATTTTCGTACAGGACAAAAAAAAGTTATTTTATGTTTAATATAGATTCTTTTATCTTTAATAAAAGGTATACTTTATTTGGCATCCTAAAAATTGGCTGTCAAAAACACGTGCAAGGCACTACGATTTGGCTGGAACATTCCAAATATGTAATACCTATTTTCTAACTGGTGTTTGAATTTGTATTTATTTATTTTTTTCAACCTAAGGCTAGTGCACGTGTATTTATTTTTAAATTATTACAAAAACACAGTGCAGATATTTGAGGAATGCAGCAGCATGGCTTGTTGTGATATAACTGTAGTGTGGACTCTTAACAATGAGACACAGGGTGTTGTGTTCAGCGATTCTAGTTATAAATTAAGTTACAGTAAATGAGTTTGGTCTGTGCTGTAATCTCGAATCTCTGGACAAAATGTCTGAAATACAAAATTGAGGCCAATCTACGAATTGCTTGTTCAATGTGCAATATTCTAGGCATCTTTCAAGGTTAGAAAATTGTTATATTCAACAGCATAGTGGAACATAACTTATATCTGTTTTATTCCCATTAGTTTTCATTATTTATAGAAGTGTTTTTTAATATATATAAATAACTTCACTTCTGCATGAAACTTTGCTGCTAGATTTGAAAAAAGGTTGTAGGTACAGTAGTATCTAACCTATTTATTATTTATATTTGTAGTATATTGAGAATCTCAGAAAGGGGACTTTATAGAGACATGTTAAGGGTGGAGACTTATCCCCAAATCCTTTAGAATTTTTATAGGTTGCTGACATAAATCCCTGAACTTAATAGCATAATAAATTTCACATCAGCTCATAGCTCATCAGATTGAGGGTAAGACGGAACCTTGGCTCTCCGTTATATATATTAAACAGATTTTGCGACTAGCGTGTATATCAGAAGCAGGAATCCAAGAACGATCAGCAGGCCCATAACCCTTCCAATCAACTAAGTACTGAAAAGAACCACAAGTAAATCTGGAATCAATTATGGAGGAGACTTCGTACTCCTCCCGTCCAGCAATAACCAGAGGAGCAGGAGGGACAAAAGGGACAGTATACCTATTGCAGTTAAGAGGCTTAAGCAAAGATACATTAAATGAATTGGGTATACACAAGGAGGCAGGAAGTGCAAGAAAATATGAAACAGGATTGATTTTCCAAACAATACGAAAAGGACCAATAAACCTGGTTGCAAACTTCATACTAGGAAACTTGAGTCTGATATTTCGCGAGGAGAGCCATACCTGATCACCCACCC
Organism: Pelobates cultripes; assembly: GCA_933207985.1. NCBI lineage: Eukaryota > Metazoa > Chordata > Amphibia > Anura > Pelobatidae > Pelobates > Pelobates cultripes. Next base: position 73,257,131 of record OW240917.1, on the reverse strand, counting down.
GGTAAACTGGGTTGGCACCACGCCGCTTATCAGCATGAAATTTGAAACCAGCAGCAGCAGTTTCAAGAGCCGTGCGGTCCTTAGTCCAAGTCTCACGTATGCATGTGAGATCCTCATCCAGAGCAGGAATAGCAGTGTTGGACAACACCGCAGGAAGAACAGTAGGAAGACGACCATTGTTGACAAAAAATGGACTATGTCCACATCAGTCATGGGTAGCATTATTCCTGGAAAATTGGTAAGTCAGGCCAGTTTTCCTGAGTGTCATTAATAAAACATTGCAAATATAGTTCCAAAGAGTTGTTGGCCTTCTCAGCCGCACCATTAGTTTGAGGATGGTTCCTGTAAGTTTTCTTGTAATTGTCCTATTTATTGTTACATCCCCCCTCTCAAAATATTGTAAAGCGCTACGGAATCTGTTGGCGCTATATAAATGATAATAATAATAATAATAATGAAGACGAAAATGATAATTCAATACCCAACTGTTTGTTAAATGCTCTCCAAAATCATGACACAAATTGGAAACCCCTGTCTGATAATTGTGTGGAATACCATGTAATGTGACAATTTCACGTATAAATATATGAACCAGCTCTTGGGAAGAAGGTAACTTTTTGAGCGGAACAAAGTGTGCCATTTTAGAAAAGTGATCAACCACCATTAGGATGGTGGTATAGCCTTTAGAAATTGGGAGTTCCACAATGAATTCCATAGACAAATGAGACCATGGGTATAGGAAGTTGTTGTAATAACCCACATGGTATTTAATGGGGAACCTTAGATAATGCAAAAACAGTAAAAGCCTCCACACACTCTCTGATGTCTTTTCTAAGAGAAGGATATCAAAATGATCTGGAGACAGTGGATACAGTTTTATTAATACCCGGATGTCCAGCTGTCACATTATCGTGGAACACTCTTAGTACCTCCTTTCTTCATAGCAATGGAATGAACAATCTATCGTGAGGTTTATTACTAGGTGCCTGAGACTGAGCCGCCATGATAGCACAAAGAAGAGGAGAAGACAAGGAAAGGACAGTAGAGGCAATGATACTCTCAGGTGGAATGATAGGAGAGGTCGTCAGCCTTAACGTTCTTAGGACCTGGTCTGTACGTGGTGATAAAGTTAAAGCGTGACAAGAACAATGACCATCTAGCTTGTCTAGAAGACAGCCTTTTAGCATCTCCAATAAATGCCAAGTTTTTGTGATCAGTTATGATCAGGAGAGGATGCTTGCAACCTTCCAAAAGATGTCGCCATTCTTTCAGAGCTAGTATAATGTCCAACAATTCTCTGTTACCAATATCATTCTTGAGTATTACCTTCAAAATGCGGGGGTGGAGATAACGTAATAGTAGGTGCCCTAAATATGATAGGTGTAGGTACAGTAGGTGGGGGTGTACCTGCCAAAGGGACCTCAGGCTGCAAATGAGGCGTATGCATTAGTAGCGTATTGAAAGCCTGGGCAAATTGATCCATACGGTGATCATTCTCCTCTATCTTTCTCTCACAAGTTACTATGTGCTGACACATATCTGCAGGATCCATGGCCCTGTCGTAATGTCAAAATTATATTGATCCAGCACGCAGAATAGTATCACATCCTAGAACTAAGGGTAATGCCTTACCTGGCCTTAGAATGGCTGGACTTAACGTACCCGAGAATAGTCAGAAAACTAGCCGAGGTCAGGAACACAGAATGATACACAGAGATAAGGAAGATCCAAGAGTCAAGGGTACCAGAAGTCAGGGAAGTTAAAAATAAGCCAAAGTCAAAATCCAGAAAAACACGATCAGGAACACACTCTTGGATAACCATCTAGGGGAAACCACAGCAGGAACAATAAATTAAGGGAATATGAGAGTTTAAATAACCCTTTTGCAGATCCTATTGGCCATGCCTAGCCCTTGAACGTATTTGCCTGCACATTGACGTCATCTTTACCGTGGATGGATGTAGGGCTATATAATTGCGTGGGTCTGCAGCGGCCGGCGTACACCGACATGCCGCAAAAGCCAGGCATGATAGCAGAAGACCGCCGAGCGGCACTCCCCTCTATCTTTGGAATGTAATTATCTTGGAGACGAAGAATGCGTGACAGTAAGTCAGTGATTGTGTCAGAATGACAGTGTGAGAGTCAGTGATTGTGTCAGAATTACCGTGTGTGAGTCAGTGATTGTGTCAGAATGACAGTGTGAGAGTCAGTGATTGTGTCAGAATTACCGTGTGTGAGTCAGTGATTGTGTCAGAATGACAGTGTGTGGGTCAGTGATGGTGTGAGTCAGTGATTGTGTCAGAATGACAGTGTGTGAGTCAGTGATTGTTTCAGAATGACAGTGTGAGAGTCAGTGATTGTGTCAGAATGACAGTGTGTGGGTCAGTGATGGTGTGAGTCAGTGATTATTTCAGAATGACAGTGTATGTGTCAGTGATTGTGAGAGTCGGTGATTGTGTCAGAATGACAGTGTGTACGTGTGTCAGTGATTGTGAAAGTTAGTTATTGTCTCAGAAGGACAGTGTGTGCGTGTGTCTGTGATTGTGAGAGTCAGTGATTGTGTCAGAATGACAGTGTGTGGGTCAGTGATTGTGTCAGATTGACGGTGTGTGGGTCAGTGATTGTGCCAGATTGACGATGTGTGGGTCAGTGGTTGTGTCAGAATGACAGTGTGTGAGTTAGTAATTGTGTCAGCATATCTCTAAAAAACACATTAACACACTGACATATTTTTTATTTCTGTCATTTCTCAATTGCTGTCTGCCTCCACTATTTATTTTGTGTTGTATTCAGAGTCTGGTCACAATTTGAAAGTACCTATAATACAACGACTCTCATCATTCTGTTGCCCTCTAACCATAAACTGATGCTTCCTTAAAAGCTCTGATTAGATCCCTGATTGTCACTAGACACACATTACTTACACCACATGTAAATGTACACAAAGACATTGTGGTCGGTTAATTTCGTAATCGTGGAATACCTTGTGATAGGAATTAAGTCGGCGTGGTGTGCCGGGACCAACGTAGGGGTAGGCCTGTAAAAGAGGGCCCCCCGAATGGATTGTATAAGTGGGTGAGGTGGGTGGGGTGAATAGCTTGCGTTATGGCAAGGTAGGAAGGGGGGAGTAGCGTTTATATAGGAACGGTAACTCCTCTCACAAATACAGGCCTTCGGCCTTAAACTTGTGGTCGGTTAATATCGTAATCGTGGAATACCTTGTTATAGGAATTAAGTCGGTGTGGTGTGCCGGGACATACGTAGAGGTAGGCCTGTAAAAGAGGGCAAAAGAAAATGCAAAAAACCCCACACTTATTGCAATATAATTATCTCATAAGATTTGTTTGCCTCATCTCTTATCCGTTGTGGAATGTTCCTGTATGACGTAGCTGATTCAAGTGAACCTAATTTATTATGTGCTGGCGTACTGCAACTGGATGTAGTACTTATTGAATAGAAGTCCTAAACATGAGTCAGGGTCCCAATCTAATCTAATGCAAGGGGATTATTTAGTAAATTGAGTGTCTTGACTGTCTGGATTGAATGTTGGCGTGACATGTGGTAGTGTCTGTATCTTCATAATCTTCCTTGAGAAGACATGATTGTCAGTCTGATTGGCAGTGATCGTGAAGTTCTAGGGCTCCATAGCCCTTGGAAAGTATGAAGGCGAAGAGGTATAAGACCGGGTTTGTGTGAAAGGATGTTGTCTAGGGAGTTGGATTCTGCCCTGAATTCCCGTCTATGGATGTCTGTTATTGAGGAGCGATGAACCAATTACTTATACCTTAATATCCTTATGTTTAAGAAGACTGGGTATGGTTAAAAGCTTGACCTAAACATGTTGTTGTATCTCTGATTGTTGTAGTGTATTTGTGTTGAATGAAAGTTGAATGAAAGGTGGCAAAAGTGGTATAAAATACTACAGTTCGAACGTTATGCTTGTGGATGTCACGTTTCTGTTGCATGTATGCCTAGTGACAGCAAGTAACATTAACGGTGATAACTTGTTGTCGTCCCAAGCCGGGCAACCGGGTGTTGACATTAAATCGGGTGTTCAGAAAAAGGATAGGGGGCACTCCCAAGACCTGCATTTTGTATGAAAGGTGCTGCCGCAGTGACCAAACTTCATACATAAAACAATAAATAGTTGCAGCGCACTCAGACTACAAAACAATATATAATACAAAGAAGGCTACTAAAATGCCTATCTGAGAATAAATATGGGGATTTAGTTCCACCATATGGCCATATGTTGTTAAGCCCACCACTACTTTCAAAGTACCCCAATATTGGTGGGTCCTACGCTAAAAATGTGGGGGAACAAATTAAATAGTACTAGTGTTGAAAATGACAAGTGTTAAATTAAATCCTGATAAGAGCACAGTGAGTATACAAAAATGAGTGATGAAAGCAATTAAAAACAGTGTTAAAACTAAACAAATAATGTGTTAGTGCTAAAAGGAGTATACTCACTATAGCAGATGATATCTGTGCTGACTAGAGAAAATAATAAAAGTGACTAGACTACTGAGAAACTCCTCCTATTTATACACACCTGTGGCCACCTCTAAAGGAGCCTCTGAAGTTGGGGGGCCTGGGCGGGGTGCTTAACCCCTAAGGAATCTGGTCTGGATTCCAAATATAATGTATACAGAAAAAGGATAGGGGGCACTCCCAAGACCTGCATTTTGTATGAAAGGTGCTGCCGCAGTGACCAAACTTCATACATAAAACAATAAATAGTTGCAGCGCACTCAGACTACAAAACAATATATAATACAAAGAAGGCTACTAAAATGCCTATCTGAGAATAAATATGGGGATTTAGTTCCACCATATGGCCATATGTTGTTAAGCCCACCACTACTTTCAAAGTACCCCAATATTGGTGGGTCCTACGCTAAAAATGTGGGGGAACAAATTAAATAGTACTAGTGTTGAAAATTACAAGTGTTAAATTAAATCCTGATAAGAGCATAGTGAGTATACAAAAATGAGTGATGAAAGCATGACGATATCATCTGCTATAGTGAGTATACTCTTTTTAGCACTAACACATTATTTGTTTAGTTTTAACACTGTTTTTAATTGCTTTCATCACTCATTTTTGTATACTCACTATGCTCTTATCAGGATTTAATTTAACACTTGTAATTTTCCCTTTTATTCCAGAAGTTTGGTCCTTAAGGGGTTAAAAAAGGAAAGGACAACCCTAAAATATAAGTGGCCTCTAAACAGTATCAGATTACGCTGAACATGTAGAAAAACAACTCAGTTGGTTGTACTAGTAGAAGATAGTAGGTAATATCTATTTGTGAATTCCGTCATATTGCATATAGATTATAACCATAGGTCCTAAGTGTGCTGAAGAGACTAAAAATAGTGACTCAATTCCCCTGGAAGGTTATCCTTGAAAATATTGTGCTAAAGTGTGGTAGGATTTAATGGATGACAATGGTGAAGGAATGAAAAGATTTAAGGGGGTCTAGGATGTTTATAACGAGATAGTGAGATGTTGGTACCGCATGACGAGTGGTAGTGTGGAGCCGTGCCTGACGAGGTAAGGCGAGAAATCAAGCCTCATATGTTAATAACCCCTTATAGTGATGTGTGGCCTTACAGGCAGTAAATAGAGATGTGAATTAGGATAGATTAGTACCTGAAAAGCACAGAACCTATGGGAGCAATGACCTGGTTGTAGTAAATACCCTTGCGAAATCTGTAATTGAGGTAGCATAAAAAAGGAGGAAAGAAACTTGTGTGATGTTTAATATAGTATATGTTTAAGTCCCCACCTCCAATTAGCAAACCATTAACGAAACGAGAGATCTGATTGTGTAATTACCAGCTATTTAGCCATGTAATCATTGTTACAACCATATTGACTCGGAACATAAAGCCGGTAAAGGAATAGTAAACCAAGTACACTTGCTCTGCTGGGCTGGCTGCTACGGCACCACATATACATCCTAACAATTGCCACATGGGAAAGCTCTGAAGCCCATAATAACTCACCCCTCCCAGGAGTTGAGGGTAGTATTGTTCCTTGCAAAATATCACTAAGATGATATGAAGAATAATATATTAGAACAATTAATATACAGTGCAATGTCAGCCATTGAATAGTGTTACTGGGATGCACCAATTGTAGATACACCTTTAACAAACCTGAAATCAGGACTTGATGGTACCCTCTTACACAAACAAACACACTGACTCATTAATGACAGCTTCCAGACGTGGTCCTTTTAAACTACTGCCACAGCTGGAACCTGTGTACTGAAAAGTGATACCCCCTAAGAACAAGTCCGCAAATAATTACATAGACATACAGTAATAGAAGTGAATAAACAATATAACAGATTCTGTCGAAAGGAACCTGCGACTACAGGTCTCAAGCGTTCGTATGACAGCCACTGAGTGAGCATGTATAGAGATGGCGCCCATAGTTCCTTATTTAGAAACCGTTATTCACACACTTATATAAAACACCTGCCACAAAATCACCAATCCAGGAAAAAAAAAGAAATAATTGACAGTCATGGACAGTAAATGCATGAATGTACAGGAGAATTGTAGAACGGAACCTGCTTGAGCATAATCGGATACCCATAAAATGAAAATGAATTAATACCATGTAACATATAATTTCTTGTGATTGCTGCTTCGTATGTTTGAACATGAATTGACTCAGATAGATATACCGAGCAGAATTTATACGAATTAATAAGAGAACGGATAATCTGCCGAATTAAACCTGTGATTTTGGTCTCATGTGTTCGTGTGTACAATTAAGGAGAAAAAGTCGGACAGCGGGAATAGCCCGAACGTGGCTATTCTCGCCGATTACCTGGTGAGTTTCGAGCGTCTGTGCGAACAAAGGCTGGCAGTGAGGCTGCGAGGAATGACGGGACCGGAAGCGCGCTGTTGAGGACCCGGAAGTTTGAGATGGAGGCGAGCAGGCCAGGTAAACAGCGGGCATTACGGCAAGGTAGGAAGGGGGGAGTAGCGTTTATATAGGAACGCTAACTCCTCCCACAAATACAGGCCTTCGGCCTTAAACTTGTCTAAAGAATTGGTCCCCCTATTGGCACCTTTGCATTTTGATGAAATACTGTACTCTTTGTGGGAGAATGCACTTTGGACAGACAAAACAAAAACAGAACTCGATGTTTACCAAAGAAGAACACCACCCCTACTGTGGAACATGGATGAGGCTCTGTAATGTTTTAGGTTTGCTTTGCTGCCTCTGGCTCCGAGTGCCTAGTATCTGTGTAGGGTGAATGAAATCAAAACACTGTCCAGGCTTTCTAGAATGAAGTCCCCAGTATCAAAAAGCTCTGGCTCAGTCACAGGTCATGGGTCTTCCAGCAGAATAATGACCTAAAACAGAACTCAAAAAGCACCCAAGAATGAAAATATTTAACTGTTTAGAGTACAGATTTGAGCATTTGTGGAAAGAGATGAAACTCGCAGTTGGTAAAAGGCTTCCATCAAACCTAAGAGAACTGGAGCAGTTTGCTCAAGAACCGCGCACCAAAATTCCATTTGAAAAATGTAGAAATCTTATTCAGAGCTAAAGTCATGTTGTTACACTGGGTGTACCAATCATGTTGTTTCAATAACAGCTAGTCCTTGAAAGTGCCCCATGAAATGTGATTTCATTTGGGATTTTGATGCAGACCAAATGTAAACATGATCAATTTTGCCATTTAGTCGACTGAACAGAGGCTACCTGATAATAATCAGTAGACCAAATCCCTATATTTTAACATCAGACATTGTGACAGATGCTGGTAGTCCTACTGGTATATATACACCTGCTTCTGTGTCACATTCAGTTTTAATATTGTCATTGAAATTGTAACTAACGGTACTTTAAAAACACTTCCTGTTGCCACAGTTTTTTTTTTCTTCAAAATTGGCATATTGGTACAAGTTGTACTTTTTGTTCCCTTATAGCTCTAATTAGTGCCAAACAGATTATGTCAAGTCTCTAAGAAACTGTTTTGAGTTGATAATAAAAGGACATACGTTAAATGTTTTAAAAGATGCTATTCAACAGCATTTATTCTGACAACCAGTGTAAGCTGAGAGCCAGCTTTTCTCAGAATAAATAATTGTGCACTAATTTAGAATAAGGTTCTAGGAATTTGGCCATTCGGTTTCCCAAAGCAACAAATTAAACAGGAACATAATTCGAACAGCAAATGCAGTTTATCGCTGCATAGAAATTAACATTTCAGAGTTGCCATTGCAAAAGAAATGTCAGGATTTGACAACAAATTGATACACTTCATGCATTTGCCTTTTTCCAATAATTCATTTAGTTTGGAGAAAATCATATTTAAATACCTAACATGTGAATATTGAATATGTGTATACCCAGACATTTATCACACACGGTTTGATTTATTATCGTTGTCAGAAGATAGACAAAGGACACAACAATGGTTACATTTAAAAATATATATCTTTCTTTTAACAATGAAGTGATAGTTTTCAAGCAGATATACCCCAAAGGGTGTCCTAGAACTCAGACTGGGAACAGAGACAAGCCAAGGTCAGGGATTACAGAAGTTGGGTCATGGACACACTACCTGCTTTTTCCATGTTGCTCATTGGAGTTATTAATTAAATTAGATCTAGTTGTAAAGGTTTAGATGTAGTGACCCGTCTATGGGCTAACAATGTTAAGGCCACTATGATAATGTGGAAAAAAAGGCGTCTTTCCATTTTTGTGCAACGTTGTGGAAAAATTAATAATAGGAATCTTTCAAGGTTGTTAGGGACCTCTATACCAATACAAGATCTAATTAAAAAGTGTACTTGTGCTAATACTGAGAAAGATTTGGACACTGCCACCATATATGTAGCATAGTCCTCCGTCCTCTCCCGCAACGCCAACATGCATGAGGCCAAGAAGAGTATACTTTAGACAACCTTACAGGGACCATATACCACCTGTAGAGGGTTTTCCTCAGAAGTTCCATGTGTGCTACATTCAGCGAGCTCCGATTTCTCTTTCACATTCCTATTCAACTAATGTGTGATCTAGTTTTGTCTCCCAAGCTTTTAGACAATGCATATTAGTTAGTAAAAATAGTCTTTGGAGGGTTTTATATGTTAAAGGACCACTATAGTGCCAGGAAAACATACTCGTTTTCCTGGCACTATAGTGCCCTGAGGGTGCCCCCACCCTCAGGGTCCCACTCCCGCCTGGCTCTGGAAAGGGGAAAGGGGTTAAAACTTACCTTTTCCAGCGCTGGGCGGGGAGCTCTCTGCCTCCTCTCCTCCTCCGTTCCTCCTCCTGGGCTGAATGCGCACGCGCGGCAAGAGCTGCGCGCGCATTCAGCCGGTCACATAGGAAAGCATTCATAATGTTTTCCTATGGACGCTTGCGTGCTCTCACTGTGAAAATCACAGTGAGAAGCACGCAAGCGCCTCTAGTGGCTGTCAATGAGACAGCCACTAGAGGATTAGGGGGAAGGCTTAACCCATTCATAAACATAGCAGTTTCTCTGAAACTGCTATGTTTATGAAAAAATGGGTTAACTCTAGCTGGACCTGGCACCCAGACCACTTCATTAAGCTGACGTGGTCTGGGTGCCTAGAGTGGTCCTTTAATTAAATAGATTTCTTGGGTGGAGTCGTTCCACTGCACATTTTTTCGAAGTTGCTGGCTTACAATAGTTTTTTTAGGTTAAGATTCGATATCCAACTCTGCAGCTGATCATAAGAGAAACTAGCTATTGGTGAAACATTATATGCATTGCTCAGTTTATTAAATAGTTTGATATCCCTACAAAATTGGTGTAAGACATAAATACCTGTTCGTCTCCATATTCTGTAATTGAAATATTTGATGAAGAGTCTGATGTATGGACTGGAGATTCTAGGGAGACTTGTTGGCACAGGAGATGTCTGTAGTTATCACACATCTGGATGGTGATGGTTGTTGTGGGTAGGCTAGTTGAAATAAAGGTTTTTTTGGATTTAGTAAGTCAAATCATCTCAGCCAATCTAGAACAGTCCAGTGTTCCTCAATGTAGACCCATTGTAGTTTCTCTAAACTAGAGTGAGCAGCTACTATGTTACTCAGTGTCGCTGCTGTTGAATGTTTGAGAGGCTCATGCCCCCATCTGCATCGGCGTATGTAAGACTGACATGGTTACACTTGGGCATCTCCCATGCCAGACAAACCTGCTGATCTTTCTAAGTAGGAGAGGGCGTAAAAGGTTTTGCAGTTTAGGGAGAATGGTCAACTTGATCAAAATAATTCCCCTTTCATCTTGATAGCAGTGATATTACTTATTTACTTGTTTTGAATTAATTCAATTGTTACAATTTGGTGCAAAAGTGAGGTGTCTAAAAATGTTAAGAAATCAGTTTTCCAGTCCAAGGAATAATTAGCTTTTAAAAGTAACAAATGATGTACCTCTAGGTGTACGCCCATCACTTGGGATTTGGTGACATTTGTAAGTGTAAATAAATAAATTGAGTTTGTACTGTTTTATACCAAATTAGATGCCATGTATATCCGCGTTCCTGGGGATCATAACAAGCAAATACAATTAGCCAGTTCTCCCTTCCCCATCACGAATGGGACCAGGCATTGGTGCCCTCCTGTCACCACTAACGCTAAAATGTAAAGGAGTGGTGACAGGGGGGCCCCGATGCCTGGTCCCATTCGTGATTGGGAAGGGAGAACTGGCTAATTGTATTTGCTCAATATGAGGGTAGTTTCCCTTATATTTCAGAACAAAGGTGTTGTTAGAAAGGAGCAGGAACATTAAGTGAGATTCACACTGTTATTAATGCCTCAATGCCCACATATGAACTGAGGGAATTTAAATCCAGATTTCCACAGAAAGCTAGGAGACCTTATACAATTGTTCATGAGAAGCACCACTTCATTGAACCCCATCCTCCTCTGATCCCCCCATTACTAGGGTTTACAGGGAAATCGTGTTTGTTTAATTTTTACATAATAATCCCCATTCATATTCTTATTTATTGTGTTTATGGTAGTGCTGCAGACGAGAGATGTATTTTAGATGTACACTGTATTTAGTGATACAAACTTACAAAACTACTACTGCAGGCTTACTACACTCTTCATACATCTGTGCATAAGCAGGAATGTCTCAAAATGTTGGCTTGCTTGACTACATGTCCCCGGGTTGTCCTAGGCTATTCACAATAAAAGTTATTTTAACTATCCTGGAGAAATTTGTTTTTGTAACACAGTTTGTTTATTTTTCAGGTTACATTGGAGATGACTAAGCAACAATTAACGGATGTTATGAAGAGACTGTCTCTAAATGCTCAGTTTGAGTCACAATTTGATTCTGCAGAGGTAGGAAAATTCACTGAAATGCAATAATACAGACATAGTTTTATTGTATTCTAATACAGGTGCAAATAAAACTCTAAACAAACTACCACCTTCAGATCATGAATTAGTGCGAAGGGACTAACTATTCCCTTTTGTAGTTGTCTTTACTTACTTATATTTTATATATGATATATGTGAGAGTGAGCAGGGCTTGGCCACCTTAAAGGACCACTATAGTGCCAGGAAAACATACTCGTTTTCCTGGCACTATAGTGCCCTGAGGGTGCTCCCACCCTCAGGGTCCCCCTCCCGCCGGGCTCTGGGGAGAGGAAAGGGGTTAAAATGTACCTTTCTCCAGCACCGGGCGGGGAGCTCTCCGCCTCCGATCCTCCTCCTCTCCTCCCTTTCGGCTGAATGCGCACGCGTGGCAAGAGCTGCGCGCGCATTCAGCCGGTCTCATAGGAAAGCATTTACAATGCTTTCCTATGGACGCTTGCGTGTTCTCACTGTGATTTTCACAGTGAGAAACACGCAAGCGCCTCTAGCGGCTGTCAATGAGGCAGCCACTAGAGGAGTTGAGGGCTGGATTAACCCATTTATAAACATAGCCGTTTCTCTGAAACTGCTATGTTTATAAAAAAATGGGTTAACCCTAGCTGGACCTGGCATCCAGACCACTTCATTAAGCTGAAGTGGTCTGAGTTCCTAGAGTGGTCCTTTAATACATATTGTTGTTGGTCACTAGTTATTTAATTTTTTAGTTTACTGTACCACTCATTAGTTCTGTACAGATCCATCAGAATAAATAATATTTTTTCAAGTGTAATTGTCCAGGAGACATTAGGTAAATTGGTGCTAACGAATACAGCAACTTTGGAGGTTATCAACTTGCAATAGTAAAAAAAACGTCATTAAAGATATTAAAAAAAGCCCATAAACTTACAGTGTTAGTGCAACACAAGCACCATGGTAAATTCCATTCACATCTCACATACGTTTTATAAGTTAGGTGGTAGCACTGCAGATGATGGAATTACTCAGGCAGATAGATTGGAGGTGGAATATTTAAGATATAGTTACTAGCAGTGAGAAAAATGACAAATTAATCATTTGTTACATGTGAGTTTACATAGGAAGAGGTTCTATTTCAACTGTCAAAAAAAAAAAGACAAATAAGTCAATGGGATCTGATGGAATACACCCAAATTTATTAAAATAGCTTAATGGTGTACTAGCAAAACCATTAACAGATTTATTGAACCAATCATTGTTAACAGGAGTAGTCCCAGAAGATTGGAAGTTAGCGAATGTTGTGCCCATTCACAAGAAAGGCAGTAGGGAGGAGTCGGCAGCTATAGGCCAGTAAGCCTTACTTCAGTAGTGGGGAAAGTAATAGAAACCATGTTAAAGGATAGGATTGTTGAACATCTAAAAACACATGGATTTCAAGATCAACATTGATCTTACTTCAGGGAGATCATGCCAAACTAATCTTATTGATTTTGTTTGATTTGGTAACTAAAATAATAGATCAGGGTGGTGCAGCAGACATTGCTTACCTAGATTTCAGTAAGGCTTTTGACACTGTTGCACATAGAAAGCTTATCAATAAACTGCCAGCTTTAAGTTTGCATTCCCATATTGTTGAATGGGTAAGGCAGTGGCTGAGTGACAGGCAACAGAGGGTTGTAGTCAATGGAGTATATTCGAAGCTTGGACTTGTCACCAGTGGGGTACCTTAGGGATACTTGGACCCATTCTCTTTAATATTTTTATTAGTGATATTGCAGAAGGCCTTGATGGTAAGGTATATCTTTTTGCTGATGATACTAAGATATGTAACAGGGTTGATGTTCCAGGAGGGATAAGCCAAATGGCAAATAATTTAGGTAAACTAGAAAAATGGTCAGAGGTGTGGCAACTGACATTTAATGTGAATAAGTGCAAGATAATGCATCTTGGATGTAAAAACCCAAGGGCAGAGTACAGAATATTTGATTGCGTCCTAACATAAGCATAAGGCTATCCTAACTATAAGATAAGGCCAGGGACTAATGAAAGTATTTAGAAAATTGGGCAGACTAGATGGGCCGAATGGTTCCTAAAAATATATAATTGACAGTGGAAAAAGATGATTGAGGGCTAGGGAACAGACACTAAATGCGAATTTTAGTCCTTGCAAAAATCCACACACACTTAATGGCTTAAATGTGAGTAATTGTACAGGTAAAAGTCCAGGGTTGATAAATAGCAACTATAGAAAAGTGGTTGCCCTCAAAGTCTTCCAAGTAAAAAAATCATTATTTTATATGAAGAGGAGGATCAACGCTTTAGTCCGCATTCAGGACTTTTGGGCTATTCTGATGAAAGTATTTAATTGAATGTGGATTGAGACATTGATCCTACTCTGCATATAAAATGTAGATCTACTTTACTTGGAAGACTGTGAGTGCAGCCACATTTCTATGCTTGATATATATATATATACTTGATATGTGAACCAAATGGTGGGGAAATACAAAATATATTTATAAAATGTTTATATTTTGAAGGACAATGATTAGCCTATTTTCTCTCTCTTTTTCATTTGTCTGGACGATATTTGGACAAGTCGAACCATTAACTAAGTGTTAGATGGTTAGAGTAAGCGTGTTAGAGGTCTTGTTGGCTTAGCCCAATTTTCTCACGATGCACAATTCTAAGAAAGCACAAAAACTGTTAAACAATTAACGAAACTGTAGGCATAAAAAGTCTCTCCACCTTCCATACCACTGTCAATTTAAAAGCTGAAAGAAGAAACAATATTAAGGGAGGGTATCTGATGCTGCCATAAATAATAGCCAGGAAAAGAAAATTACAGTAAGTATGATAACAATGGCAGCATCAGACTAAGGCAGAGCTACCCATAAGTGATGCTGCCATGATTAGCAAAGAAACTGCTTAATTTACAGAATTCATATACTAAACATTGATTTATGCTGAAATTACAAATACATTGCTAAATTTAGCAAAGAACAGAGCGTTGGGAAAATTAGCACATTTTGCTATTTTTTCAACAGGTGCTTTTGCTGATATTTTGAAATGCCTGCGGTCATAATATCTCACTTAGCTTCTAAGTAAACACACAAAAAAACAAAAGCAAAAAAAAATAACAGACAAAAGAAATATCACTACAGCAGATTTTAAACATATCAAGATCTTTTAAAAGAAACACATTTCTTATGTTTCGCTTGCATTTCTGTAAAGTCGAGTCCAAGTTGAGAAATAGGAACACATACAAAACCAGAGCATTAAAAACACAATAAATTAGGAACAAAGAGAAACAGACCCTGCGATACAAACAAATGGCCCAGTGTTCAGGGACAGCTGGATTAATATCATATAAACTTCAATTAAATTTCTAAAACAATGCTCAAATGAGCCCTCAGGAGAGATGGCAAGTTTCACCCAATTAATTGATTGTCCTGTGGTTCATGCTCTCCTCAAATGTTTAAAACACTTTTTTTTATGTTTGCTGGGAACAAACTGTCTCCAAATAAAATCCACAACACTGGTTCATAAAAGAAGGTATCATTTGATGTGCCAGTATGTGTTGTGCTTATGCAAATGTATTTGAAGGCATTAATTAAATTGTACAAGCACGCAGACTTTCTGTGCCTTAGGTACTCTGTGATACTAACCATGAGCAAAATAGATAATATAGCTGTACTTAATAAAGACAAGTTAGTAACATATAAAAGCAAGCATAAACATTCAGTAGTGTATATGAAATGTTTCAATAAATTGCTCATATTACTAAATTGTGGACTAATGCCCCCAAAATGTACTTTGTAAATAACATGAAAAATAAAAGCCATATGCAAGAGGAATTTTAGGTGACTTATTAATAACACGTTTTGCAACTAGAATGTAATTTAGAACAAGAACAGTTTTATTGAAGTTTAACCCCTTAAGGATCAATGCTCTTGTGAGATGCAATGCATTTTTGTCATGTTTGCCATACATTAATTCTACCATAATTTCACCATTTCCATACATATTATATACAATTTTTAAAGAAATAGGGCTTTTTTTAATAATACCTTTTCTTTTAATATACTATATGTAAAAAGATTATTTTTTTTCTCAGTTTTGCATTTAATAATGTCAACAAGTGCAACTAAGGAAAACTAACGCAAAAGAGATTCACTAATTAGTCCAGGTTTTTAAAATGTAGCAAAAAGAAACAGAGCAGAAATAAGATGAGATGTTGGGGCGCCAATACTGAGAGAACCTCCTAAATGGGGGATAACCCTTGTAGAATAAATAGCACAAAAAGAAAAGAATAGGAGGGTTACTGAGTATCAATAAATACATAATAATGAAAAAGATATATAAATAGTGATATAGGTGTAAGTGGAAAGATACCTAATTCAGTCAATATATGACTGAACAAAAAATGCAAATAAAGAAATTAAAGAAAACCTTTAATAAATACTAATATAAAAGGTGGAAAATGCCAAAAGTGAATAGGCACCCACTGACAAACAGACACACACATACATAAATGATAAACCACAAGGGGAGGATCTACTAAATGTAGAAAACTAACCTACCTATACTTATAATATACCTCACCACTTTACCTTATTTAGTAGTCCTACCCTTCCTACGCTTTATTTCCTTTATCTATTATTATTATTATTATTATTATTTTATTATTTATATAGCGCCAACAAATTCCGTAGCGCTGTACAATGGGTATATTATAAACATAGGTAGGTTAGTTTTTTTACATTTAGTAGATCCTCCCCTTGTGGTTTATCATTTATGTATGTGTGTGTCTGTTTGTCGGTATTTATGAAAGGTTTTATTTAATTTTTTTTATTTGCATTTTTGTTCAGTCATATATTGACTGAATTAGGTATCTTTCCACTTACACCTATATCACTATTTATATATCTTTTTAATTATTATATATTTTATTGATACTCAGTAACCCTCCTATTCTTTTCTTTTTGTGCTACAGATTTTAAAATGCCCAAATTGTCCAGGATTTCAATTATTTTTCAGAAGTTATAAAACAAATAGTGCATGTCCCGAATTATGGTTTTAAAGCTAAAACTCTGCAAAATTTGGTATTCTGAGTTTACACATTTTGTAGTAGTCACTGAATGCGAAACCACTACACAAAAGTGTATATCTGTAGAAAAAAAATAATTATTATAATGTCCCAGGCCTCTGACGAAGGTGCATATATACTGCACCGAAACACGCGTCAGGTTCTTTCCTATGGGGCAATTTTAACTTGCACACACATGGGCACTTCACTGAACTGTGTGATACACGTTTTTTTTATGATTTAAGTTTTTTCTTTCAATTTTTTTCTTCTATGCCTATTTAGTAAGTTTAACAGGGAGACAGGCTTTCTCTACTCTACTTTACTTTATCTGTCCTCCTTTTGATTATTAGCGCTGCTGATCCTCTAGACCAGGGGTTCCCGACCCAGTCCTCAAGTACCCCCTACCAGTCCTGGATTTAGGGATTACCATGTTGCTCTAGACAGTAACCTTTCTCCCTTTTAGCATTTTTACCAGTGCTCAGGAATTAAGGGTAGACGTTAAAGGGCCAGGACTAATTAAAGGGCCAGGACTAATTAAGCCTATATGTATAGTGCAGATTTAGGTGTTTAGCACTTCATCTCCTCACTTACTTACGCGTGGGAGTTTGTTATGATTTATGATTTACATTGTTTCTCCTATGCCTATCTAGTAAGTCTCACAAGGAGAGAGTCTTTCTTTCTTTCACTTTACTTTATCTGTCTGTCTACTTTTGATTATTAGGGCTGCCAATCTTTTAGACAGTGACATTTCTCCCTTTGGCAATTTTTCTGGTGCTTAGGTACTAAGTGGAGATTTACTAACATCTTATGCATTAAAGGGCCAGGACTAATAAAGCCTATATGAATATTGCAGAATTAGGTGTTTAGTAACTATATCTCCTCACTTACTTAGGCATAAGAGTAGCCTTATAATGCTAGTTCGGTATTTATTATTATTTTGATTCAGTTTATTTTTGTGTTGATGCTTTCTGTTACTTCAGATATTTAGTGGTCTCCCTCTGGTTACATTGTTCCATACCACTGGATGCTTTGGTGTCTACGTCTTTATCTCCAGTCAGCATTATATTCAGTTTGTGAATTTTTGCTTCTTTGTTTCTGCTGCAAGTATCTAGGGTTAAGCCCTTGGGCATTGCTGAAGTGCCGTCCTGATGCATGGGATCAGTGTGGAGGTCGTGTTTATTCCCCTTTACACCCATTTTCACACGGATCCCATTTCTTTCTATCTTTTCCCAGGTTATTTAACATTTTGACACTTTTTAAACCAGTTTATCATGAACCTGCACATTTTAGAGTGGCCTTTTATTGTGGCCAGCCTAAGGCACACCTGTGCAATAATCATGCTCTCTAATCAGCATCTTGATTTGCCACACCTGTGAGGTAGATGGATTATCTCATCAAAGGAGAAGTGCTCACTAACACAGATTTAGACAGATTAGTGAACAATATTTGAGAGGAATAGGCCTTTTGTGTACATAGAAAAAGCTGTTTGAGTTCAGCTCATGAAAAATGGGGCAAATACAAAAGTGTTGTATTTTTCAATTTTGTTCAGTATATATTTGCAACACCCTACACTCTTCTTTAGTGCTTAAACAAATATAAAATCTCCAAAATAAAATAAATGTCATCATGGGTAGAATATCCAGAAAACAAAAAAAAAATTCTATGAGTCTGTGATATGTAATTGACCCTGGCTTTTTTTTCCTTTAAAATCTGATTACATATTGAATGATCAAAAGCTTTCTCAAACACCAAGCAATGTATGGAGGATGGGTGCCCTGTAGTCATCATTTTTGGTTTCTCAGCTATGAAACCCAGGTCTATTCTTGGTCGCTTTGAAAATTTGGCAATACAGGAGACATGGGTTGGAATCTATTCTTACACGTGTTGGCGTTGGCTCACTATTAATCAAAACTGAGTGAAATCAGAGTGTGTTCAAAGCTGATGTGCAGACAGGAGGAAAAATGGATTAGAATGGAATGATCTGATATGAAACATATTGGAATAATGCTGGTTCATACTAATTCTTTTACCTAAAAGGGCACTTTATGCTGGAAATAACCCATTTAATGAAGTTTGACAAAGACATATTTAGTGTCAAAATGTTGGAGGAATCTTTGTGAGTGCTGTATACCATTACCTTATGTAACCTAGCATTGCTCATAATGTGCCTGGATTACTCATTTACTTCTCTCTGCAGACAGTGGGGAAGAATATGACAGACTAACAGACAGAAAGCAACACCAACAGAAAAGGGGGTATATCTGCTACAGATCTAAAACTAGCTATACCACAAAAAGTCCTGAATCCCACTAAGAAGTGTAGAGTTTTCACAACAGCCTAATACATCTAGCACACCAAGTCCCACAACGAAGGAAGAAGCCAAATGTTGCTAAAACTGTCTCACTATAAAATATTTGCAGCAAAGTTGTAGCTCTCAATATTTGAGACACAGCACAATCATTAAAGCGCCACAACCTATGTCAACTTTGTAATTGAATATACTCACATCTTTCCAGTGTCGTGCACCCCTGGAGCATTGAGTCACTGGCCCTCTGTGTTGATTATTACGTGATTGCAAGAGTCAACACAAAAAACACAAAAACAATACTTGACACATTGGCCAATTTTATGATTACTATGTGAATATATTTTGAAGGCTCAATAAGATGTCTTTGCAAGTGCTTTGGCATTTACCTGCCACATGAGATTAGCTCCACTGAGCTAAACAAACCAGGAACTTAGAAAACCAGCTATCTGCTGGTGTAACCAGATTAGTTTATAAAAGTGTCAACTTATATTGAAACCTGCACCTTTTTGAAATTGAAAATAGGAAGCAGTCTTCACTTATAAAGCTTTTCAGCAGTCTAAAGTGCTTTCGGGGTCCGGGGTGTCCCTGTAATGCTGTAATGCACAAATGTGAGCACTTAAACAAACAGAGTTAAATTATAGTGGAATGAGCAAAAATGTCAGATAACCTTGTTCACTAATATACAGCATCTTTAAAAAACCATTGGTCCTTAAGAGGCTCAAATTGACTTCAACGACCAATCGTTTTTAACTGAACCCAGTTCATGATAGCCTTCCATACCTACATAGATTCCATCAACTGCACATGGATTTTGGAGGGAAAAGGATAATACGATTCTATACTAATAAAGCTTGTGGTGAAATCTCTACAGTAAGGGTGCATAGAAAATCCCGACTTACCTATCATACCCATATACAATGCTTGCATATTTATTTTATGTAATAAAATATTGCTGCTTGTTTAAATTAAAATCTTTTCTTTTTTTCTCAGGTTCAAGATTATTTGAAAAAATCCAACCCATTACATTTTTAGGAATCTTGAAGATCACAAAGATTTTTTTTTGTGTGCTAAATATGTTTTTTTATCATACTTACAATAAAAATAAATGTTAACATATAAAAAACATAAAATTGCATAATTTCTAAAACTTTGTACAAAAAACGTATTGACTAGTAATTTTGTTAGTTCAAATGAGACCTGTTTTAATATTGGGGACAGAATCTCTGGGTGGTATCGTGGCTATTATCAGCCTTTACAGAAAAAGATGCTTCGAGATCTGTGACGAAGTTCCTGTACTCTGAATGAGTACCTCCTCCAGGTCAGCTTCCTCACTACTATCAGGGGACTATGGAGCTCTTCAGACCCAGTCGCTGAAATTTGACTGCAGTCTCTGAGGACTGTGTGCTCTTTGTTCAGTTTATAAAGCCTTTCTTGGGAAAATAATAGGTCTATGCAACCCAAGTGAGGTGCACCTCACACTGGGGAAGAGATGGACTGTGTTTTGTACAAATTTGCTTTCATCTCTTCACTACCAATGCCGTGTGGCTATTAGTGTGACACCTACCAACAAGTTTGGTTTCAGGATGCCATGCAAAATTCTATTGAAACAAGGCAAAATACTTATTTTCTCAAAATATTGTTTATTATAATTTTTATTGATGCATAAGTGTCATGTGTGCTGGTCTTCACCTGGTAGACAATCTAAGTTCTTAGTCCATGTTCTAGATCAGGCATAGGCAACCTTCAGCACTCCAGATGTTTTGGACTACACCTCCCATGATGCTTTGCCAGCTTTATGGGTGTAAGAGCATTATGGGGGATGTACTCCACAACATCTGGGGTGCCGAAGGTTGCCTACCCCTGTTCTAGATAGTTGCAATGCCTCATGCAGAAGGCATATATGATGTGGTCTCTCTTTGCAATGTACAGGAGCTTGCAAAATGGGAAATCAAGATGGCTCTGCGCACTTATATGCAAGCTGCAATGGCATTTTGCACTGCCCTTTAAATTTTGGGTTACTGTTTTTTTACCCTCCAAATATATTTGCTGCATGTGGCATTTTTGCCTATATTAATATGTTTCTGTGTCATCTGTTTTTGTCTAAAATGTGCATTTTCCTTGTCAATACATGACAGAGTTCCAGAGTTACCACCTTTTTTTTCACATGTGCACGCTGTACTATTTTGTGTGCATAGTTTAGTGGATTGTGCCCAGAAGATATTTAATTGTTTTGTGCACACAGAGTAATCAAATATATTTAACTTGTGTGCACTATCTACTAAAATAGTGCCCACAAGATAACTATCTCGTGGGTGCTTCTGTAAGCACCTGCCTCACTATCTGCTGCAGCAATCCCTGGCCGGCCTCTAACATAGCGACGTCTATTGCAATGGGTGCGACATCTTTTTGGAGCCCAGCCATTGGAAAGAGCATGCTGATGCAGCAAGGATTGAGGTAGGGGCTTACTTAAAGACCTGTTGCCTACGATAGTTATCTTGTGCGCATGATTTAGTAGATTGCGCACTTGCATTAACTATATATGTGCACAAAATAGTTCAAAGCATACATGAGTTACTTTCTCATGGGCATGACATACCAAGTTGTACAGAAATAGTACAGCATGTGCACAATGTAAATAAATAAATTAGGTGGCACCAATGGAGACCCATAATTCTCTACAATTCATAAATTAGTAAATAAACTCATTGGTTATTTCATGCAGTTGAACTAGGTATTTGCCTTGGGCAGCACTTTCTAGGGGGCGGCAAAATATGCCACCCTCAAACGCCCCCAAGGTTCCTCCTGTCATGGGGGGCCCTAGAACTGGCCGGCTTGCCACCTTATGGACACCCTGAGGCGGGCAGCTGTGAGTGCATCAGAGGCGGCAGGGGAGCTGTGATCTTCCTTCTATACTCCCTGGCACCGCGTGCGCAGTCTACTGATGCCAGGAGCCGGAGTGATGTCATGTTTCAGCTCCCTGCATTAGAAGACGGCCCGCGAGTGAGCATAGCAGGAGGATCACAGCTTCCTCGCCACCTGTGATGCACACACAGCCGCCCGCCTCACAGCAGCCTTACTGGACCCAAGGGGCAGATCCACTCCAGCTCTGTCCTGTGAGTGTGTGTTTATCAGTGAATGTGTGTGTGCGTGTGTGTGTTTCTGTCTGTCTTTGAGTGAGTGAGTGTCTGTCAGTGAGTGTGTGTCTGTCAGTGAAAGTGTATGTGTTTTGTCAGTTAATGTGTCTGTCAGTGCATGTGAATATAGGTCTGTCTGTGAGTATGTGTCTGTCAGTGAATGTATGTCTGTCTGTGAGTGTGTCTTAAGAGGAATGGGTGGGTCTTAATCAGGATTGCCCAGGTTTAGTTATGCCTAGGGCAGCGCAAAACCAAAATACACCACTGTTTATATTGAATGCTCTGGTTTTATATAGAAATATTATTTGCAGGAAAACATAAGAAGTGTTACTTTTCTTATTGGTTATCTTGACCTTTTCCAATGTATTGTGTCGCCTTATTAATGCTATGTGTAACGGATCCCCTGGCACCCCAACTGGGCACCTCCGTCAACGGATGCTTCCTAGCTGACGCCGAGGACTGTAAGCACCGCTCTGGACACCACAACCACCACAGACTCCACAACCGCCATAGCTTAACAGGAATCTCGCAGTCTTCCTTCCACCCTGGTTTAACCTCTGACATCCAGGACCGTGTGGGAGAGACCTCTCCTCCAGGAGAGCGTAACAGGAACAGCTCTTAAAAGAGATAAGCTATTAGAACCCAGGGGAGTATACAAAGTATAGCAATCCCCAGTGTGATTATAGCAGTTCCCCTCCAATCACGAGACAAGACTATGTGTTGAGGGTCAAGCAGGAACTCTAGGTTTAATGGGGCACACAGGCCTTTTATACAAGTTTTACAACAAAGGTGACACCCAGGTGGACCTAGTTGGGCACCAGAACACAAGATTAACAAGCCAATAGAAACAGAGTAACAATGAACGACACTCCCACATACATTACACAATCCCTCCCCTCTGCCTGTGATACAATTAAGGTAGATAATACAATAACCTAATTATCCACAGGCAGAAAAACACACATTTTCCCCAAAGTACAGAAAACACCCCAAAACATAACATATCCTCATAATTACATATTACATCCCCTGATAGCCCTGATCTGAGTGAATAACATATCCAAAAATCACCCAGATCAGAGCAGGGGTTCAGGAAATTCCTGGAAGTGTCTTTTGACCGACCGCACGCATGATTTCATGCCCAAAACAGTTCCAGAGAATCAGGGCTTGCAGACGGTCTTGTTCGGTAGTTTGCAAACGAACAAACAATAGAAAAAACTACTGAACTGAGTCAATAGTCTTACCCTGGAGCTTGTTCCCTTCATCCAGACGAATGATCTCACCGAACAGTGCCCTTGTAAGCTGAATAGAAAAAAAAAACAGGCGATGATGGAAGTCCAGTGTTGTTCGGGAGTTTATGTATCTTATTTTAGTTCCAGGAGATTTATGCCCAAACACCGCTGCCTGCATTCTTGTGAACAAGATGGCCGCCACCTCGTGGTTGTTCATAGGAATCGCAGCCACCCAGACGAACAATTAGAACACTGTGGTGAGAAACGTTCCAAGTTGTTAATAGGTGTTAACAAGCTTCAGGGTGGTCTATGTTTGTGCGGTTGTTCGGTAAACAAACCATATAGTCCCAATTGCACGAACAGAGCCTGTTTAAAGTATATTTACCAGTTCTATTGCAGAGGCCATAGTCACAGGGTAAAAGGCTGGCCATTAGTCCTCTCCAAAAACCAGTGGCGAAGTTGCTTTCATCACACTATGTAACTTCATTTTTTATACTATCATATCCTGTCCCTATATTGTGAGTTTTTTTCCATGTGACCTCCATTTGAACACCCCCTGCCCCCCTTAAATAGAAAAACAACTTGTATAGGACATATTTTAGACGATTCCGCTAAATCAGCTGTACTATTTTAATATGAAGATTAATATGAAGAATTCTATGCAGCATTATACAGCTTCTCTGTTACTCTATGTTCTGCCAAAGCAAATATTTCTATGTGAATTGCTAAACTAATATCAATTTTAGAAAATATTTTGCAATAAAAAAACAAGAAAATTTGATGTGAAGTATGAATGCTTAATAGACAAGCAAGAAGGAACATATTGAAAACTTGCAGGTCACAGAGGATTTGTCATGGCAAACATTTGCAGGATGATTGCCTTTGCTGCCATTAATATGAATACATTTCCCAATAAGTTAAGCAGGGACATGTTTATTGGGATCCAGTACTCAGAGAATTTATGGGGACAATACTTAAACCCTATTAGGGGTAAGATCTGCACATTTATCTGAGGGCAGTACAATTACAAGAAAGATAGTTTTTGTTACCGCCTCACACAATAGTGAAAGTGACACTGATACTGGAAAAATGCTTATACATTCAGAAGGATCAATTAAGTCTTTGTCTCCTTTTTCTATCAATATAATGAGTATACAATGAGTACAATTAAGATCATCGGTCAGTCTTCTTTGACCTGTGCATTTCTTTGGTTAAAAAAAGTCTTATGTCCCATTAAACTCTCACCTAGTTTTCATCTCTAAACCATTTACTGGAGACAAACGTACTAGTTTCTCTGTCCTTTTGGGATAGTCGAGTCCCACTATGATTCATGTTTACTACCTCCAACTGCAGCACTTTATTTGATGCTCCCTCGAAAGGAGGATCTTTATAGATCATTGATATCCTTTTTGTAACTCTGCTCTTCTAGTGAGAGTCTCCACAGAGGTATCTCTGAATTATACATGCTGTTTTTGTTAAGTAACCCACTGGCTAAGGTTCATATGTCACTGGGGAGTTGTTGGGGACTGTTTAAATGATCACTATAGGGTCAGGAACACAAACATGTATTCCTGACCCTATAGTGTTAACACCACCATCTAGCCCCCCTGTGCCCCTCATGCCTCCCTAAATATAGTACAAATCTTACTGTATTCAAGCCTGAAGCTGCTGGCTCTGCCCTGTCTGCCTAAAAAAAACAAGCAGTCTGCTGACATCATCAGAAGTGGTAGCATGATCCAATGACAGTGCTTCCCCATAGGATTGGCTGAGACTGACAAGGAGGCAGATCAGGGGCAGAGCCACCATAATTCAAACACATCCCTGGCCAATCAGCATCTCCTCATAGAGATGAATTGAATCAACAAATATCTATGAGGAAAGTTCAGTGTCTGCATACAGAGGGAGGAGAATGTTTGGATGCATTTTAGGCAGCCATGACCCAGGAAGGATCTCTAACAGCCACCTGAGGAGTGGCCAGTGAAGTTATCACTAGGCTGTAATGTAAACACTGCATTTTCTCTGAAAAGACAGTGTTTACAGCAAAGAGTCTGAAGGTAATGCTTCTACTCACCAGAACAAATTCAATACGCTGTAGTTGTTCTGGTGACTATAGTGTCCCTTTAATAAAAAAATGTTGTCCAGTGTGTTGAACAATGCATGGAAACTCACTACAAGATACATGTAGTGGAGCCCCCGTATCCCGACACACATAAAACATCCTCAAACACTTACATGTTATATATTCCCAGATATTCCTTGTTGGAGCATCCAATCTGGCAAACAAGCACTCAGATCTATGGATGTTTTGGTAAAAGACACCCTGTTAAAGTTTCGACTGGTTGCTAGAACAGTACTGGCCAAAAACAGTTCCAGGCGTTTAGTGTTGTATGCCGTTTTAACAGAATCTCTGGTGGGTTGAGGTAAGGGGGCTCCCCCTGTCGCATAGCTAGTGATTATTCCCCTTCATGGACAGTAACTCCCCTCCAAAAAGTTATTTCATAAGACTTTGGTAAAGAGGTGAGAACCACAAGGGAATATCACCAGACCGGGGTGATGTTCTTGCCAAGCCAGAGTTCCAGAAGAAACACAGACACATACCGTTAAAGATATTGGGATACTCCGGCTCTTTATATGGTCTGGGGACAGGACAGAGAGAGGCGTTAGCTGGAACCATATGGAGGGGAGGTATTTTAGGAGGATTTAACCATGTTTGGTGGGATCCGCCACGATACAAAATCCTGTAATTATTTCAATGCATACCAAAATCAGTCTAGCTCAGGAGTAGGAGACCTTCAGCACTCCATATGTTGTGGAGTAAATCTCACTTGATGCTTTGCCAGCATTATAGCTATAAGAGCATCATGGGACATGTAGTCCACATCATCTGGAGAACCAAAGGTTGCTTACTCCTGGTCTAGCTCCTGCTGGCATTGTGGAATAGGAGAGGAAACCCTGCTGCACACATGCAGGGAGTTTTTGGAGATAACAGTGTTCTGGAGGCGCAATAACTTCCCTTTGTGTCATATGTTTGAGAATCTTCCTAAATTATATCCTGAGGAGTATCGAGTCTATAATACCAAACTTACCATCTCTTATTATAAAAAAAACTCTAGTCAGACTGTCAAAACCTTGATGTTGGCAATGGGTGGCAAAAGTAGAGGAGACCAGGGAAATTAATGTCTTCTTATATCAGAGGCTGTTATCATGCTACATAGGCTCTATGGGCCCAAGTGTTTTAGTGAGGAGCACCCGGTGTGAGGAAGTTAAAGCATTAGAGTCACAGAGAAGAAGAATTGCACTTATTATTATTATTATTATTATTACTACTCATATGCCTGATGCATACTACTTTTCCCCTTTTTTTGTTATAAAATGTTGAATAATCTCAAAAATAAAGATTACAGTGGAACAGCAAGAAACACAAGATGAAATATCTATAATCTAGATAAATTGGTGGCAATATCCCCGTGAAGAGTTGTATAAGAGAATAGAAATTATACAGATTGCTCGTAGCCAGTTTGGAACAGAATGCATTACATAGAATTTTAGATACTTGATTTAAAAATTGATGTAAAAAAAAAAATATATATATTTTCTCGAACTATGTATACAATTGCAAGAAAAAGTATGTGAACCCTTTGAATGATATGGATTTCTGCACAAATTGGTCATAAAATGTGATCTGATCATCATCTAAGTCACAACAATAGACAATCACAGTCTGCTTAAACTAATAACACACAAAGAATGAAATATTGCCATGTTTTTATTGAACACACCATGTAAACATTCACAGTGCAGGTGGAAAAAGTATGTGAACCCCTAGACTAATGACATCTCCAAGAGCTAATTGGAGTGAGATGTCAGCCAACTGGAGTCCAATCAATGAGATGAGATTGGAGGTGTTGGTTACAGCTGCCCTGCCCCATAAAAAACACAGACCAGTTCTGGTTTGCTTTTCACAAGAAGCATTGCCTGATGTGAATAATGCCTCGCACAAAAGAGCTCTCAGAAGACCTACAATAAGAGTTGCTGACTTGCATAAACCTGGAAAGGGTTATAAAAGAATCTCCAAAAGCCTTGCTGTTCATCAGTCCACAGTAAGACAAATTGTCTATAATTGGAGAAAGTTCAGCACTGCTGCTACTCTCCCTAGGAGTGGCCGTCCTGTAAAGATGACTGCAAGAGCACAGCGCAGACTGCTCAATGAGGTGAAGAAGAATCCTAGAAAAGACTTACAAAAGTCACTGGCAAATGCTAACATCCCTGTTAGCGAATCTACAATACTTAAAACACTAAACAAGAATGGATTTCATGGGAGGATACCACAGAGGAAGCCTCTGCTGTCCAAACAAAACATTGCTGAGTTTACAGTTTGCACAAGAGCACCTGGATGTTCCACAGCAGTACTGGCAAAATATTCTGTGGACAGATGAAACCAAAGTTGAGTTGTTTGGAAGAAACACACAACACTATGTGTGGCGAAAAAAAGGCACAGCACACCAACATCAAAACCTCATCCCAACTGTGAAGTATGGTGGTGGGGGCATCATGGTTTGGGGCTGCTTTGCTGCGTCAGGGCCTGGACGGATTGCTATCATCGAAGGAAAAATGAATTCCCAAGTTTATCAAGACATTTTGCAGGAGAACTTAAGGCCATCTGTCTACCAGCTGAAGCTCAACAGAAGATGGGTGTTGCAACAGGACAATGACCCAAAGCATAGAAGTAATTCAACAACAGAATGGCTTAAACAGAAGAAAATACGCCTTCTGAAGTGGCCCAGTCAGAGTCCTGACCTCAACCCAATTGAGATGCTGTGGCATGACCTCAAGAAAGCGATTCACACCAGACATCCCAAGAATATTGCTGAACTGAAACAGTTCTGTAAGGAGGAATGGTCAAGAATTACTCCTGACCGTTGTGCACGTCTGATCTGCAACTACAGGAAACGTTTGGTAGAAGTTATTGCTGCCAAAGGAGATTCAACCAGTTAATAAATCCAAGGGTTCACATACTTTTTCCACCTGCACTGTGAATGTTTACATGGTGTGTTCAATAAAAACATGGCAACATTTCATTCTTTGTGTGTTATTAGTTTAAGCAGACTGTGATTGTCTATTGTTGTGACTTAGATGATGATCTGTGCAGAAATCCACATCATTCCAAAGGGTTCACATACTTTTTCTTGCAACTGTATATATCATCTTCTGTCACCTTTCCAATATTACTATCTAGATAGCCAACTGAGATTAAAGAAAATATTTTTATCATTATAAAATCAATGTATATTTCTACCTGGATGTGACAGGTGCTGAAATATTCTGCAATGGAGCAATAGTGAATATGAAATTCTATGTAAATTGAAATACTGTGATAACAGAAATTATATAAACTGTTTCTGCAAATCTGTAAGCTCAGGCCTAGCACAGCTTATAATCGTATGTAGTGTATTTAAGAAATCTGTTTACAGAAAAACCCCTATTTCTCCATACTGTTTAGATTTAGGAAATTCTCCAGTCAGCCAGTTTATTAATTCAGTAAATTCCACTCTCTGGAACTTCCCCAGCAAGCACATAGTGACCCCTGAAGATGTTGGGGTCAGTAACCCGTTGACTGAGTGTAGGATTGCAGAATAGTATGTGTCAGCATAATTAGATTGATTGAAAACATCTGAGGTTAACGTTTTTTTTTGTTTCTTATCAAAAGTGTCAGAAACTGGGTTTTACGTGATCCTCTAATTAATTTTTGGGAAAAAAAAGGTTATAAGAACGTGATACAGATGGATACGTAATTAAATCGAGTAAAAACTGACTTTAAGCAAGTTTAAAAAACATTAATAATAGACATTTAGCAATAGCAACTATGTTTGACATAGTATTAGATTTTTTTTCAAATAAATAAATATATATATAATATACAAGATCCAGCACACTTACTCATCCACTAAACAGCAATTTCAAAGCTTACAGATTGTAATAGTTTTATTTAAAAGCACCTCACCTAGGCAAAAACAAATGTGGGTTTAGTTACAGTATATGATCATACATTGCATAAGCCTGCCACAACGTCAAAGTACCCCATTCTTGACATGTCCTACTCTAGCAACCTAATGCCGGCTCGTATGAGATTAATCCACTTACTTGGGAAATGCTTCCTCCTATGTGTATACAGTATATATAGTGCATTCATGAAGCATTCCACATCAATTGTTTAAATTCATTTTTTTACATCAATCTATACTCAATATCTCATAACGTGAAAGCAAAGACCACATTTTTGCCACAACGCAAATATATTAAAAAGAGAAAATGAAATATTGTATTTAAATAGGTATTCAAGTCCCCAATTCAGTACTTAATTGAAGGACTTTAGGCAGTAATCTTTCTGCCATTCATCTTTTCAGATTCTCTCAAACTCTGTCAGGTTGGATGTAGACCATCTGTGGACAGCCATTTTTAGGTCTCACCAGAGATGATCGATTATGTTTAATTCCAGGCTCTGGCTTGGTTACTCAAGGACATTTACAGAGTTGTTCCTAAGCTACTCTTGTGCTGTCTTGGCTGTGTGGGTAGGATCATTCTCCTGTCAGTAGGCCTAGTCTTAGGTCCTGAGCTTTCTGAACCAGATTTTTATTAAGAATATCTCTTTATTTTGCTGCATTCAGCTTTCTCTCAACTCTGACCAATCTCCCAAAAATTATGAAGGCCACTTATGCATCATCTGCATATCTCCCGTTGGCCTTTGCTCAAGGAGGGCTTCTCAAAGTCCAACTTCAGGTATGCTTAACAGTAATTTTTCTATTTGCACTTCAGGGAGTTTTATTGTGTTTGGTCTTAATACAATGTTTTGGGTATCTACCTATATGCTCTCAAAAATACTTCAACTTAACACACATACCTCTCTATTCAGTGTTTCTGCATCAGATGGACTATGGCCACAGTCTTTCTCATTTTACAGGGGAGCTCAAGAGGCACAATAGTCTCAAAAGATGCAGGGCTCTATTCTATCAACCAGGGAGAGGGTTGGAAGGAAAGCACACTTTCAGGTTGCAACAGGCTGGTCGTTTTTTTACCTTTTATTCTTGAAATAATATAAATACTGTTTTACTGTATGTAGAGATCAAAAATATTACTTCAGATACTAATTTGGGGAACTATTATTTTTAGCAAATACAGATAAATTTGGCAATCTGATGCATTCAATAGTTTTGAGTCCTTAATGGACCTAAATATGAAGACATTTACAGGGGCCAGATAATAGGATTATGATAATATATTTTGTGATTTGTTTGTCTTTCTGACCAAGGTAACATTATTAAAGATCAATTTCATAATAGGATAGAATATTGCATATGCTAAGGACATTACTAGGTTCCAGAATCACATATGACTCCAGCCAAAAGTACAATTTGGTGACCCCCTACATTAAAGTAAACAATTAATAATGCTTTGTAAACATATCTCTGTTGTCCCTTTTACTGTTTCAGGTCACTTAATCATACAACATCTCTGGGCGCCTGAGCTTCCTCCACACATTTTTGCCTTTTCATAGAAAGCATACCATGTGATTTTTCAAGAGAAATTACCTAACTGCATTTTTTTCTATTGTGCTCTAAGGGGTGTTTTTGGAATTCTCAGACAGCTATCTTTAAGTCACATTGAAAAAAAAAATAATGTTAAATTGTCAGACACCTTAGCTGAACAAAATCACATTTCAAAAATTCCCATGAAAAGATTAAAATATATATATATTTTTTTCTCTGAATTGTCATTTATATAATGGACCATAATAATGAAATGTGTACTGTTACTTTTTAATCTCACAATATCTATAATAATGCTTAGCTTAATTTTATCAAATATTTACACAAGAAAAAGAGCCACTTAATGCTGACGAGTCCCAGTAGGATGAAGCAATGCAGTCCAAGGCTTGCCATGTTGGCTTAATTAGATCAAGGCCTTTTTTTTTATAAGCTTTCCAAAGAATTCAATACTGTTATAAGAACTTTCCAAATGATTTATCTATGAAAATTCCCTTTGACTTTAATGGTGACCTCTGTAGCGAAATCAACAGAAATGTTTTTCTAACAGTATTGAATTATTTGGAAAGCTTAGACACCTGGAAGACTGCTGGTTCTACAACTGGAAATGCACAGTACTTCTTCAAACCATTGACAAGATCTGTGAAAGCTTCTGGTAGCAACTCTATCTCGGAGCTGGTACGGATATTGCTTGTGACGGACCGCCTGGCCCCCCCGACCGGGTGTCTCTGTCAATCGATGCTCGTAGTGCTCACCGAGGACTCCAAGCACTCCACCAGACACCATCAGGACTGTAGACCCCACAAATGCATGACACTCCCATATACAATACTATAAGCCTTCCCCTTTACTTAGGAGATAATTAAGTCAAGCACTATGACAAACTCCCCTTTTCCTGTGAGATTGCCACAAGTTTTTAAAGGGGCCTGTTTGCCAGCCTCCTACCCTGTGACTATGGCCCCTGCAATAGACCTGGCTAAAATACTTTAAACAGGCTCTGTTCGTGCAATTGGGACTATATGGTTCGTTTACCGAACAGCCGCACGAACCGTAGACCACCCTGGAGCTTGTTAAACTTAATTGATACATTGTTGCAATTTGCACCTCTGGTCTAAGTGCTTGTCTGGGTGGCCGCAATTCCTATGGCCGACCACGAGGTGGCGGCCATCTTGTTCGCATGGACCAAAACCGCAAATAGACTTCAGAGGGACTTAGCCGCAAATGCCTTGGAACTATTTTCGGCATGAAAACTTTGTGGTTTCCGGTCGGTCCTCCAGCGCCACCTAGCCACGAGTCTATGGAACTATTTTTGGCTATGGAACCATGCCTGCAGTCAGTAAAAACTATGACTTCCATAAATGTCTGAACCCCTAAACTGATCTGGGTGATTTTTGGATATGTTGGTCACCTAGATCCAGGCTATCAGGGGATGTAACATTTGTGGGGTTTTATGTATTTTTAGGGTAATTTGGGGGTATTTTTAAAAAGTATGTTTTTTCTGTGCTTGGAGATAATTGGATTAGAATTGGTACAGTTACTGATCCAATTATCTCCCAAGCAGAGAGGAGGGAATGTATGTTTGTTATGGGAGTGTCTGGCATTTAATCACTGGTTTTATTGTTCTGTGTCTTTGTGTTGAAGTCCCCAACAAGGTCCATATGGGCATACCCCTTGCATGGGGATTGTCATAAAAGGCCAAGTGTGGCTCCCATTAAATTGAGATTCATTTACCCCTTCATGAAGTCTTGGCTCATGTTTGGGGGATTGGAGAACTACATTCACTCTGGGTATTGCTATATCACAATACTCCCCTGAGTATAATCACTAGCTCTTATAAGAGCTGTTCCTGCTATGCTCTCTCGACTAGAAGAGGTCTACCCACTAGAAGCTGGATCCTGGTCTTGGGTCCAGGGTAGGTGGAGAACGGCGAGACCCCAAACAAGCTGCGGCGGTTCGTGGTGTATACAGTGGTTATGGTGTTCCAGTGCAGTGCTTATGGTACTCTCAAGTACTAGGAAGCAGCGATTGACATAGGTACCCGGTCGGGGTGCCAGGCGGTCCGTTACAAGCACTATACTAAACTCAATTATCTACAAACACAAAAAACACACATTTAAAAAAAAAAAACACCATAAATACCTTAAAACACATAAAATCCTCAAAATTACATCCCCTGATAGCCTTGATCTGGGTGACCAACATATCCAAAAACAACCCAGATCAGTTCAGGGGTTTAGGAATTTCCTGGAAGTCATAGTTTTTACCGACCACGCGTATGGTCCCATGCCGAAAATGGTTCCATAGAATTGCGGCTAAGTGCCGCTGGGGGACCGACCAGTAACCGCGAAGTCTTCATGACGAAAATAGTTCCATAGAATCGCGGCTAAGTGCCGCTGGGGGACCGACCGGGAACTGACGAAAATAGTTCCAGGGCATTCGTGGCTAAGTCCCCCTGAAATCTATTCGCGCTTTTGGTCCATGCGAACGGCCGCCAGGGAGCTAGTGTTTGGTTCTATGGAACGTGCCGAAGCAGCGGAACCAGGGGGATGAAAATATGGGTCTTTACAGTCGTTGACTTGGCCCGTAGACTTTTGGCAAGAGGCTGGCCAGCAGGCCCCTCCAAGCACCTGTGACGAGGTTCAGTTCGTCGCATTGCTGATCCCTACTCACAGGCTGGGGTGGCTCAGGAGACTGCAGACCTTTATATCTCGTGCATAGAACAAGCGCTTGATACTCTTTCTACCTTGCTCACATGAGTTCCCCTTCCAGTGTCATAAAAAAAATTCAGCCCCCATGGTTTAACACTGAATGAAGAGACAATGATAGGGGACTCCAGGCTAAAACCAATTTAAAGAAATTAAATGGTTAAAGTGCAATCAGTGTCCCTTTAATGTGAACATCCTTGTGGTGTGAATACAGAGTGGGGACCCTCTGCCTGCTCAGCCAGATAGAACTTTTACCAACTTTTTCTTTTCCTATTTTTCTGTTTTTCTCCCCTATTTGTCTACTCCATCTTATAATCATAAACGGGATAACTTCCCCTGTTTTGGGCATACTATGATTGGTATTAAGACCTTGTTTATTGATGCTCTTTGACAACTCATTTTAATGATGGATTGTTGTAACAGAGCTCCCTGTACCCCGGCTAGGTACCTCGCCAAAGGATCACTCCCTAGCTGGAACAGGGGACAAACCTCAGCACTCCTGCCCCCAGTCGCTGTGACTTGACTGGGGTCCTGAAGCCACTCTGTCTTGGAGCCGAACGGGGAACTTGCTCTATCCACTCCTAGAAACTGGACGACATTTAATCCTGGGAGCTCTAGTCCTTACAAGGACTTTCCTTGTTGAATCCTTCACACTGGAACAAGCTGGAGTAGTGATTAGCCCTTTACCTTCCCAGTAACCAGATGACACATAGTTCTGGGAGTACAATCTGGAATGCTTTAATCTAGCCAGATGGCCTGCTTTTATACAGTTTAGACACAGTCAAACATGCCCATAATACTCCCACACAAAACAGGATAATCCCTCACCTGGAACTGAGAGGAGACTAGATACAAGCAAACATCTAACATACTCCTCCTCAATGCCTGAGAGATAATTACCTGAGCACACAAACATATAATTGAGTTATCTCTCAGTACAGAAACAGGCAATATAACAAACCCCCCCAAAATACCCCACAAACACATATCCAAAAATCACCCAGATCGGTTCAGGGGTTCGGCATATCCATGGAAGTCATAATTTTAACCGACCGTGCACATGGTCCTATGCCCAGAACAGTTCCATGAAATCAGTGCTAATGGTCGGTCAAGTTCGGTAGTTTAAAACCGAACAAACTACTGAATGGAATCCATAGTTCTACCCTGGAACAAAGTGTCAATTGGTCTTAACAAGCTCCCGGGTGGTCTCTGTTTCATGCGGTTGTTCGGTTCCTGAACAACATAGTCCCAAATCACATGAACAGAGTAGTTTGCAGAGTATTTTGTATGGCCCATAATCCTGGGGCAGGAGGCTGGCTAGCAGGCTCCTCCAGGAGCTCGTGGAAAACGACCAGACCACAGGGCGTTTGTCACAATTGTCACTCGGGTCACTTCAGGTATTTGTTCTTTTCTTGCCCATACGGGCAAGACATCGACACACATACAGAGAATAACCAGGGGACACGCAGTGCACCCAGATTAATGGAAAGTGTGTGTTGACAGTAAGCCCTGGACTGGACTAGCAGAAACATGTCCATATCCTGGGTTGTCCACCTGATGGGAGATAGCTTTGCCACTGGTATAATATTACTGGCTTCTACTAGAATACCAAAGTTGGGAACAGGTTAATCTACCTCAGAAAGTGCTTTATGATAGGCTGTCCTGATGCTGAATACTAATCCTGATATTCCCATGCTTCTGTAGCACTCGGCTAGCTTTTATATGTACTTTATTCTTGTTAGATGGTTACCACAACCACTTACCCACTGTATTTACATCAAGAGCCTTTTTGGTGTATTTTAAGTTATCTGAAAATATTGGCAAATGCCTTCTCTTTATCGTTATAAAATGTGATGCTGTCATCTTTTGTGCAACTGTTAAATATCTCACATTTACTTTCATTTAAGAAAGTTTTCAGTAATCTGGATACTTTGCATTTACCATAAAAAAACCAACAAATATGTCAAATAAAACGTTCGGGTCAGTGAATGCAGTTACTTACACTGTAGCAGTTTTAATATTGTAGGTTTTGTAGCAGTCAGGGAGTAGTGGGAATAACACATATAATTGCAACCTAATATCAATATCGCCCTGCTTGTAATTTTATCACAGTTAAAGGAACACTTTAGGGTCAAGAACACAAACATGTATTCCTGACCCTATAGTGCTGGCTTGCCCCCAACTTAGCCCCGTTAAAAGCATTTAAAACTCACATTATTTCCAGCGCCCCGCCCCCTTGGTGACATCATCACAATTGCCGATTTTTAGCCAATCCCATGGGATTGGCTAAAATCGGCCAGGGGGCAGGGCTAAATGCCGTTTTGGCCAATCAGCACCTCCTCATAGCGATGCATTGAATCAATGTAACTCTACGATGAAAATTCAGAGTTCCCATGCAGTGCGTGGACGCGCTGGACGGCAGTGCTGCCTACTGTGCAGCACTTCCCCAGGAAGCACCTACAGTGGCCATCTGAGGAGTGGCCATTAGGAGGTGTCCCTAGGGGCAATGTAAACACTGCCTTTTTCCTGAAAAGGCAGTGTTTGCATTGAAATGCCTGAAGGCACTGATTATACTCACCAGAACAACTACATTAAGCTATAGTTGTTCTGATGACTATAGTGTCCCTTTAATCTGAACCCAACATGTTCTGTCTAGTCTACTTTGATCTTGCTACATCATGCCACATATGTGGAAGCTTATTGAATATACCGTTTTTAACACTTTGCATATTCGTGTATATTTTTATTGTGTGAGATTATTTTTATTACTTTTAACACTTTATGCATACATGCTACTTTTATTATGAGTGGTTGTGATGTTCCCTAATGAGTTATCGAAGCATTAGAGACAATATGGACAAAGCTCTCGAATAACTGCAGGACAGAAGCTCAGGACCAATGTGACTACATTAAAGAATGGATGCAACTGGTGACAGGATTAGCTTTTCATAACAGCAGATAAAAAGTAGTCACAAAAAAATATAGTTACTTGTTCGTACAAGTCAATTTTCTTTATTGTCAAGATTGCTTTTATGTTACATTTTGGTTCTTCCTCCAAAGCTGTAATGTTTCATCTATCTCAACCTATTGTCAGTCAACTTGACCTCTCCATTAGTGAACAGATTGGAGAGGAAGTAACAGACCATCCATCTTTCTATAACAGCTAGGTTAAAATGAGCCTTAGAGTATAATAAAAGGAAAGTGCCTGTATGTCAGCAGGTTTCATTGAAATGTTTGGCATTGATCCAAATGGATGTCTAAGTATCTTTTTTTTTCAAAGTATAAAAGAATCAATAGCTGTTTTCAAATTACAGTATCCACATATTCGTTTTGAGGAACACTCTGAGAGTTCCATTTATTTGGTTAAAATATATCCAGAGGTCAAGATGTTACTAACCAACTGAGGCCTCGATGTAAAATGTTAGATATGCTTTCCAAATAATTTAATATTTTTCAGATTTTCAAATGATTTTTTTCACACATATTTAAATATAAAAATATATATTATAAATAACAATATATATCAATATATAAAAAAATATCAAAATATTAAAACATTTAAATATTTTTCATACTAATAACACATTATGGAACGACCTCCCGCACACTTTAAAATCTTCCCCAAGCCTAAAGTCATTTAAGAGATCCCTCTCTACATACATCAAAACAGAACGCACGTGTCTTGGTTGATTATATATTTCCTACCTGTTCTATTTTACATTTTGTATATATTGTGTATTAATATTGTTTTTGTATTTTATTGTACCCTATTATATCAATGTTTTGTTGACCCAGGACATACTTGAAAATGTATCTTTCCTGGTAAAATATTTTATAAATAAATAAAATTTTTAAAGTTTATCAAATATATTAAATCATTTGGAAAGCTAATCCAACAATATATACGCCATATTCTTGCTGTCAATCATACATACGGTTCTATTACTCCTAGTTTTTTAGCTTAGTGAAGCTAAACTCAAGGGGCAGCAATTGCCCAGAGCACCTGCCTTGCAAAGATTTCTCATTGAGCTGCATTGGGAAGTCTGTGATTGTACAGTCACATAAAGTCTGGTCTGATTTAGAAGAAGAAGGCTTAAAACATCAGAATGAAAAAAAGAATTACATGCATGATTTCATTGGTGGAATATCTACTAAATAGTGACTTTTTATTTGTTTGTATTTGGACAGTGATCCCTTTAAACTGCTTCCAGTGGCTCTAGTGGCTTTAAATCTATACTTTCATGTGTAAACATCCAAAAATGGACTTGGAGTGGAGGGGTGGGTGCTGAACCCAAAGTCTGGATTCCAAATATACACAGAATAAAGGGAATGATGGGGTACTCCTAGAACATGCATTACTTAGTAGTGATGCTCCTGCAGAGACCGAACTATATGCAAAATACATCAAAGGTACAGCACACACATACAAAAAAGAAATACAGTTTTAAATCTTACATGGAAACTTAAAATCACTTTGTGATAAAATTGCTATGAGTGAATGCTGTGGGTATTGTCAGTGCATTCATTACATGTTCACATCATCCCATTCACAGGACTCCTTTGCTCCATTACTGGCCCCCATTCCTAGGTCTCCATTGCCCTGTTACAGGTCCTGTTGACACCAGTTCAGGCCCCATTGCCCTCTTTATCATGTTTCTTTACCCCATTGCATGTCCCTAATGTCATCATTACAGTCCCCTATTTCCAGGTCCCCATTAGAGATTCCTATGCCGCCTTTGCCATTGCAACAGGTTCACATGCAGGTTGCTTCCTGGGTGCTCTTTCCTGATCATTATATGCTCTGATTAACCCACTCATAGGTGGCTGCATGCTAACCCCTAAACTTCCCTGTTTCTGACTACACATTAAAAAAGCCTCACGGGGAATCTCAGCCTACTGCTGCACAGCATAAGTAATTGGTACACACAGAAGTGGAGACCAGAAGAGACACGGAGTATGAGATTCCCACAATAGCAAATGACAGGCCCGCAGGGAAAACTGGGTATATCCACCCTACTGTGGGAACTGCTGTATATATTGCATATAATGTGATAGTGTTGCTGGACCAGATAAGCCAAAGTTGAGGCAGAACAGGAAAACTCCTGTCAAGTCAGTTATTTGCCACTACTCATGATTCTTAAAGGGCATCACATGAATCATTGCTTACGTCCATTGCCAGGGGGGAGGCAGGAAGTGCTTGTGATGGCATTTGAATGTCGGGAGAAGGTGTCTCCTTGATGCCTAACATATCTGTGAAAGCGGAGAGGAGAATATTGAGGTTTTGGAATGAAGGAGATACTTAGAGAGGGAGGGAAGGTCGGAAATGGAGGGGATACGCCTGGGGAATGGAGGGGTTTGCAAACCTGTTAATGGAGGTGTCCGAAAGCTCTGGAGCGGAGCAAAAATGGATGCAGCATCAGGGAACAGTAAAGTTCTATGAACTCCACCCATTAGGTCTAGCAGCCTTTGACAGCCCTAATGCAGGCCTGTCTTTTAGAACATGCATATTTGCCACCTGAAAAAGAGGTATTGAGGATATTAGAGACTGTCAGATAGCCAATGAGGTAAATCTAAACATCTCTCATAGCATTTAATCCTTTTTTGTTTGTTTTCCAAAAAACAACCAAAAATCTGGTCATGCTTTCTTTACTCTTGCTAGCAGCAATCAATAAGTAATCAATAAGGAAGAGAGGAAGGAAACTGCAGTAATAATAATTAAAAAGGCAGAAGCATCACGTTTGGCTACAAAAACGTTAAAGCGGCACTGTCATGGCCGAATCCAGTTTTTTTTAACCCCCCTCCCGACTCCACTACATCTAATTGAACCCCTAGTCATCCCCAAATGCCCTTAGGCCCCCCATATTACCTATTTTTTACCACCATCTTTGTGTGGGTGGATGAAGTCCCAGTGGGACACGTCATCTGCCCACACTAGATAGCTCTGTGAAATTCCCGCGCATGCCCAGTTAAACACTTGGGTATGTGAACGGGAATTTCATCCTTTCATTCGCCAGAAAGACGAATAAATGAATAGAAATTTCAAACGAATGAATGAAGACCCCTTAGTTCATTCGTTTGGTTTATTACAAGGAGGGAGCTACCAGCACGTGGTGGCTGCTCACTGTTGTAAAAAAAAAAAAAAGCCCCCCCCTTCTTACAAATGGCCCCATGGTGAGTTATCTATTAACTAGCGGGGGTGACATAGTGTCCCCCCCGAGCCCTCACCCGTGCCTCGCGAGTGGGTGCTATTTAAGAAAATGCAGGACATAGGGTCCGCCTTGGCCCCCACCCATGAGCGGTGGATGGAGGCCCTTTATTGAAAATGTAGGGGAGGGAAACCTATTGTCTATTGTTCTCCCCCGGCCCCCCGACGGGTGAGGGCTTGGGGAGGACAATAGATTCCCCCCACCCAAAAGAGATTATATAAATTCCTACCTACCCCCTCACCCTAAAAATAGTGAGGGGGAACAATAAAACTAAATGCCTGTAAAAAAAAAAAACAAAAAAAAACTCACCATTTGATGTCTTCTTTTTTCTAAAAAAACTTATTTTTTTAACCCCCAAAAAGGCCAAATAAAAATCCAAAATCTGGTATTTTATTTTCAAAGTTTGGGGTCCTATCCCCCATTGTCATTTAAAGCCCCCACCCATCGCCCATGATAGGGGCAGGGGGGAGGACAATAGGTCCTTCCCCCCATTGTCATTTAAAGACCCTACTCGTTGCCCATGGGTGGGGGCCGAGGGGGAGAACAATAGGTCCCCCCCCTTATTGTAATGTTGGGCCCCCACTCACTGCTAATGGGTGGGGGGCTGGGGGAGGACAATAGGTCCCCCCTATTGTAATTTAGAACCCCCACCTGCCGCTCATGGGTGGGGACCGGGGCGAGGACAGTAGATCCCCCCTTATTGTAATATAGGGCCCCCACCCACCACTCATGGGTGGGTGCCAAGGGAGACCCAATGTCCCCCGTTTACTTAAATAGCCCCCACTTGCGGGGCACGGGTTGGGGTTCGTGGTGGACACTATGTCCCCCCACAGGCTAGTTAAGAGATGCCCCACCATGGGGCCCTTTATTGGGGGTTGGGGGTTATTTATTTTATATTGTTTTACATCAGTGAGCAGCCACAGGCTGCTCACTGTTTACTAGACATGCCCCTACTCGGGATATAGCGAGTGGGGGCAGATTAATTACTAATACTAAGTAAGCTTTACTTAGTATTAGTAAAGTTGGCTTCAAGACCAATCTTGGTCTTTCAGCTTCATCCATTCTAATGAAATTCCGATCCGAACAAAAGTCCTGAATTTCATCATAACACGAATGGACGAACTGCTCTCATTCTGTTAGGATGAAATTCTGTAGTTTCGCCGGCGTTCTGTCTAAGTGACAGGACGTTCGGGAATACTGACAGGAAGCATCGCGGGAACAGGGAGGAATTGTGGGAAAATTTCTCTGACCACTGGAAACGGAGCACAATTTGCTCCTCCTCTAATCAAAGCTGGTCAGGCGTAGGAAACCACCATAAGACAAATAGTCCCTACTTTGTGCTATGTTTTAAAGAAAACACAGGAAGAAATGAAAAACAGATCCTGACAGAGGAAGTGAAGAGGAATCGATTAAAGTAAGGTAAGTTCGGCATGACAATGCCGCTTTAAAGGCTGAACAGAAAAAAATTCAGTTTAATTTTATATAATTTTATGTTTTGTTTTTTTTCAAAGCTGGTGGGGCACTGTCCCTGTGGACAAATCTCCAATGCGAACACGGTAAACATGCCAAAAGCAATACTTACTGCTTAAACTGCTTCCAGAGGCACAAGGGAACAGTGTACACAAATTAAAACAAATACAGTTTTAAATCTTACTGTGATGCAGTGGTGGGCTTAACACGGTATGGCCATATGGTATAAGTAAATCTGCATATTTATTTGCTAACATAGGTGATTTTAGGTGGTCTTGTAAGATTTAAAACTGTATTTTTTGCGCACATCCTTTTCCCTTCATTTGTATTTTGCATATAGTTTGGTCTTTACAGCAGCACTACTTCTAAAAAACGCATTTTGTGTGTATGCCCCCAACTACCTTTTTTCTTCAGGTTATCAAACCTGGAAGTTTGATCAGATACTACAGTTGGCACATTAACCTACTGAACTATTTTACTAGTATGGAAATTTTGTAAGCATTAAATAAAATGTTTAACGGAGTCACTAAAATGTCACTTGTCTGAAATTCAAAGTCAACTCAGAATTAATTAGGGCAAAATAGCCAAAGCAGGAGTTATTTACACGTCACCTATATTTCCAGTTTGGCTCTAATGGCTTCAAATTATAGTTCCACTTTGAATTTACTTTGAATTCCCAACAATTCATACTTTAGTTAATAACCCCTATTTTCTCTGTGAAAAAAAAACTATTGTTAATGTTTTATTAATTAGATGAGAAAATAACCTTCTCTTTGACCTACTACTGAACATTACATTTGTGTATAATCTTGAAGGAGGAAAATATTGCATTTGATTAAATAATGGTCAATGAGTACATTGCTCTTGGCTCACTATAAATGTACATTGGCTTAATAAGAATCACAATTACTACTGTTGCCTCTCTTAGAAACAGCCCATCCTCAGGCTAAAAAAAATTTCCTAAATATAATAGCCTGTAGTCCTGCTTAGTCTACGAAAAAAAAGACCCAATACCTATGTGTCCTGAAAAATCCTGTTAATATTCGCTGAAAAACGATACCGTGTTTTATTGGCATTTGTCATAAGAAATCAGTAGAGATTCATTTGTTTAACCCCTTAAGGACCAAACTTCTGGAATAAAAGGGAATCATGACATGTCACACGTCATGTGTCCTTAAGGGGTTAAAGAATAAATAGCAAATCAGCCTAACTGAGGACCCAAAAAATTAAATGTACAAAATGTCATAATGATTAAAAGAACTTTTAATAGTTTATTCTGGAATTTGCAAAAGAACGTTCAACATTTTCTCTGCATATACATATAAACAAATCACACTGCTTTCATAAGGCTACCATTGCGATAGATAATCCAGATCAAACGATAACTGCCAAAAGAAATAAAACAATGATCTGTGATGAGGTGTACGACTTTTCAAACTGCATTACATGATGCCTCAAAAGTTGACCAGTGTCTTACCTCAGAATGGAATGCCGACATTCGTGACTGAATAAGGATAATTGAACAAAATGTTCTTTAAACAGGAGCTTTGGATAGACTGAAATCATTCAAAGCTACTGCATTCTGTTAAGTTAACGATGTTTATGTTTTGGCATTTTGCACTTGTACTAAATGATTTAATATATTGAACTGCGGCAAATAGCAAATACCATCCCTTCCTGCAGAAAGAAGCGATTCATGCAAAGTTGATTTCTCTGTATAAAAAGAGCATTTAAAGTAATGTAGACACACTGTAACAGTACACTTTGTTGAGATTTGTTCATCAAATATCTCATCCCAAAATTGTGGATATTAATATAGAAATGACCCCAACTTTGCTGTTAAATCAGCTACCAACTAGCTGTGGAACATCACTGCAGAGATTTCTTCCATGGTTCCAACACTTGGGGGGACCATGATTTTAGGTGATTAGAATTGGTTAGGAAAATTATCCTAAATGTGTTCAATGAGGAGGACAGGCTCTGGACAGGGCAGTCAAGTTCATCCAGACTGATTTTGTCATACTCCTTCTGTATGGACAAGACAAGGTCATGATTGAATAGGAAAGGGTCATATACATTTGTAAGAAAAAAACACACAAATTTGCATCTGTGAAAACATGGGGAGCACCCTAGAAAGTTATTGACTAAATATTGAATTGTGTCCTAATGGAAAGAAGCAGGTAGTATGGGGTGGCTAGGGGATTGCCACTAATTGGTAGACAATTGCCCCAATCGAATATTATAATTAGGGCATCCTAAAGACAGTTTTAAACCTTCCATATAGTAATATTGGGGTCTTATTGACCGTTCAGGGCCTGAATGATAAAATCTGAACATTGTTTAATTAACATTTAATTGAACAGTTAATTGAACATTTTACAGCTCGAATAGTTCCGTATGCAGCTGGATGATTTTGTAGCATTCAGTACGGGACAAATTGAACTTTAGTGAATTA
This sequence comes from Pelobates cultripes, assembly GCA_933207985.1. NCBI lineage: Eukaryota > Metazoa > Chordata > Amphibia > Anura > Pelobatidae > Pelobates > Pelobates cultripes. Next base: position 73,213,641 of record OW240917.1, on the reverse strand, counting down.
CTCATTAGCATTAAATGGCACAATACTCAGAACCAGAATATACCAGCACAAATGTTAAGATGTGGACTTGTTTAGAATGAAATTATGCAAATGCAAGATAGAGTAAGAATTAGCAGTATTTTCAATAGAAAGTGAGTTGGAATGAGTTGAGATCCAACTTGTAAAACTGGTGTCAAATTAAGCAAATGGAAAAATCTTTCACTCCAAAATAAATTAGTACATAATAACACACAATTTGCAGAATTCCAGCATTTTAAAATAAAAACTCACATCCAACCTTTACAAATGTGATCTCTCCCCATAAATAAACTATAAACGATTAGAGAATAACTGGCTTTTATTCAACACCTCCATCTATAATCCCTCCTATTGCCAATTATATTGTTTTCCCACTCAAGTTACCTCTCATTTCCTTCTTCTTGTTAGACGCCTCACATAAATGGTCTCTTAGGGAAATCCTGATATGCCAGTAACCCTACCAGAAGAATTCAGAAACCCAACATAGAAGATGCACCTCCAATATATATAATTAACTCTTTAAACACCTGGTGGTAGATGCTTATTTTCCACTTTTGTCTACTTTAAAATAAGTCCTTGCATTTATATATCAAAGGAAACCGTGCCTGAAGTGGTGACAAAAAGTGAAAATATTAACCACATGGCCCCCTTTCTGAGCCCATTGTGTGCAGACAGCTAGTTTATCTGCTTACTGAAGTCTGCTCTCGCTATGTGTAATTATGCTCCAAGGAATTTTGAAACCCATTTAACTTTAGGAAAATGTTGTACTAAATTTGCTATGTAAACATGTGAGCAGCAGTTAAAACAAATTGAGTATAATTTAAAAGTGAAGTCACTTTCTATTGATAAAACACAATTTGTGCAAACTATGTAATATTGGCAAACCCACTGTGTAGATGACTCCAAATGCTATGTCTTCATTTTTGCCAATAAGACAAACTAATTAGAGCTGTATTTTATACATAATGTTATTGTTAACTGCTCTGAAATACTGTTTCTATATGCCAAATAATGTAAAATATGTTAATGATTATGCAACTATTGCTCTAAGGTTAAGAAAGAAAGACTTTAAGGACATTTGACCCGTACAATCATTTTATACTAAATGGAACTGAACGTTCTTCAGATTAATAAATGTTACTATCACACAATTTAATATCCCATTTATAAGAATAAAATATTGCATTGATAGTATCAGTGGGAAAACAGGTACTACAATCGTTGCACTATCCAGTGATGCTATTTCAGGCATGTTAAGGCATTTTTTGTTTAAAAGTTGTATTATGGTTTTAACCAGGGTGGGATTGGCCATTGGGCTATGATGGCTATGGGCCAAGGCAGACAAGGAGATCAAAAGATCTCCATCGCAAAGCTGGGCCCGTGTACCCTCAAACTATGGTGGAATGACATGGGGATACTCAAGTAGTATACTGAGTATATAGCTTCTGCAAGTTCCGGCTGTTCAGAGCATTTTCATGTGTTACCATGGCAACTGTCCATTGTTACAGTGTACTGGAACTTGTGGGAGGCATGCATTCAGTCTGCACGCAAAGGAGTTGCAGACTAGAGTCTCCAGTGGACCACCGGGATTATGCATGTCCTCCCTCCTTGCTTAAAGGTACAAAGTTGGGACAGGGGGATATATTATATGTATTCTTTTTTATTATTAAAAATTTTTTTTTAATTGATCCCATGTTAGGGACGTACTTCTTATAGCTCTAATTTCCCACATAATACAGCCCCTATCCCACCCCACTTTACACACACACACACACACGACATCTCCTATACATACATAGACATTTACCTATACACACAATATCTCCTATACAGAGACACTACATTCCCTGTACACACAGTACATTACTTATACATACACTACACCACATACACACAAACACACTATATCCCCTAACCAAACACTACAGCCCTTACACACACCACATCTTTGGAACACATAAACACTAAATCAACTAAATACACACTACATCCCCTATACACACACTTAATCCTCTACAAACACACTACATTCCCTATGCATATACACACTTTATCATACACACACACAACATCCCCTATATACACATTCTATATCCCTTGTACACAGCTCCTACATTCCCTATACTTACTATAGCCCCATTCTACTGTGCCCTTCAGAATTTAAATGCCTGAATCTATTTTTGTCCAGCCCTGGATAAAGCTGAGGCAAGAATCTAGTCCTAGAGTGACTATTGACTATATACTTAATTAATAGTAAATACAATCATAGTCTGTTCTGCCAGAACAATTTTTAATTCTTAGGTAGGCATAATACAGACTTTTTCTACTGTCTGACAGTACTGTATGTTGGCGTAATTCTTAGCATTATCCCTTTTCATGGTTTGTTTAGACTTTCAGGGTTATTCACTAATGTGAGAATTCAAAGTGAATTTAAAAGTTAATGTTAATGTAGCCAAGCTAAACGTATAGCTAAGAATTTTTGCAGTTTGGCTACTTTGGCCTTAAATTTGCAACTCACTTTGACTTTTCACTGTATTAAATAAACCTGTCAGTCGAAAATTGGCCAAACACCAAAAATAACAAAACCCTGGTCATTGCTAAGGTCGATGAACGTAACAAACTGAATCTCCTCACCTACTCATATAAATGAATAAAATAATCAATTTATATTCTACTAGACTGGATCCTTTTATCCTTCTCAGCTAGAACCTGGGACAGACACATTGATAAATATGCTTAGTGATCGGCCCCTAGCTTGTTGTGTTTGGAGAATAAGACCCATTAAATAATTCCCTATATTTATCATTATTAGAACATTTTAGAAGTGCAACTCTTTTTTGGCGGATCAAAATAATTGCTGTTGGCACAGATTAAAACACTAGACTAAGCAGCTGACTATATCCAGTCAGACATTTTACAGGCCTTTAGTACTCACAGCTCACTATGTAATGTAAGAAGAGTAAGGAAGGCCCATATTAGCTGACTGCCTTGAGCGATAGCACTTTTTGATGCCTTACAAAACAGACCCAAGCGTTTGGCAGGGGTAGTAGTGCACCATGCTTTTTGCTATATTTACATCTCAGTTACTGTTAAAACAGATTCTGTGTTCCTAGCATTTGCATTGCTGAATGTGCAATAGATAAATGCTACTGCAACTTCATCCTCTGTATACTAACATTTAGGCAGAAAATAAGTGCTGGGATATGATGCTGTGATGGGCAATTGTAGGTATAATACACATTGCTAAATTGTAATTCTTTAAACTGCAACTGTTTCTTTAACTAATAACCTTTTATCTATTTACAGTACACAACATGTTTACTCCATCTTGTCTTAGATTAATGCAATAACAATTCAAGTCTTTGCCTATGTCAACCTAACACCTAGTCCAAATAAAGATTAAAGATGTCTAGGTTATGACATTAGACTGATAAGGCTGTTTTTCTTTTATTTTTATATATGCTTTTAACCCTAAGATGAATTAACCCATACATTACCAGTAGAAATTAGAAGTGCTATACTATATATATACATGCATGATCAATGCTAGGTAGAGACTTACTGACCGACTCTGGAGGTGACATACTGAGAGATTACCCGAATAATCAGGAGGGTATACTAATACTAATACTTTATATTGCAAGCATTTATTCATTTAATTTTATATACTCTGCTTTATGATATATTAATGGATTATTAAGTTTATATATCTGTATTCATTTATATTCAATAAACTATATTAATAAGACAAAAGTTATTGCTTCCAACTCCTATTTTTATTGTATTCTCAATTATTTATGTATTTTAAATAGAGAAACTCTATACCGACTATACAATATTTTCGCTAAGATATCGGTAGGGTTAGCCCTGCTAAATTCTAAGTTATAAGACGTTATAGCGGTAAATAGGAGTACTAGCGGTTACAATGCCATCTCCCAGAACCTGCTGATTATCTAATGCCAAGGGGGAGCAAGAGGGAACACAACATTAGGCATCAAGGCCAGCACAGGTCCCCTCTCTCTCTCCCTAAGGAGAGGAAAGGAAAATACAATTATAAAGTAGTTGTGATGGACATGAGCTCGCTCTGCATCATTAAAATCAAGCTATGAATTGTTCCTTGCCTTTTTGTTCACTAGACTAGGACCTTTAGGACCTCTCTTTATTCATGGTCAATGGTCAGTTGATAGGTGGCCTGAGAGCACAGGAGATGTCGCTAGTAGTATTGTAGCTAGCCTTTACAATAAACAGTTCATCTAGCCAATGTGAAACAGCATCATTGATTATAGCCTTCTTGCCAGAAAGAAATATATGTCTTTATTGCGTCACAAAAAAAAAAGGGGGGGGAAGAGGGGGGTTATAAACTGGTTAAAAGGTGATTAATAATATTGATTAGTAACAGTGTAAACAATGATTATAATTAGTTGCTCAAAAACCCTAAAGTTAATCCTTTAATAACTTCAAAACAAGAAAATGTTTGTGATAAATGGGTGGAGAGCTTAATGGCTTATCTAGTAAACGTAATAAATCTTCCCCAAAAATTTCTTATACATGCAAGTCTGTGCAAATACACACATCAACTGTTTTCAATTAATGTGCAATCCAGAAAACAAATTAACAAATATATTTTAAAATGTTGTGCAATTTAAAGTGCTTATTGTACCAAACAAAAAAGGTTGTGTCAATTTAAATATAATTTTTAATTCCATTGTTGTACAAATCACTTATTAATGTTGGTAAAAACCTTCAAAAGCAACATTAAAAACATAATAGTGGTGACAATATTTTAAAACTCTTAAAACAAAAATAAAACCTTTTTAGATTAGTAAGAATGCCAACTCACAAAGGAAGTGAGGGGGACACCTTCCCTTCCTTGGGAGTTCACTTCCTTGTATGGTGGTGGTAATGTATGTAATAGAAGAAAATTCACAAATACTGCAATATGTCTAGATAAGACTATATATAAAATGTAACAGAGGTATCACACTCACATGGAATAGTGCCTTTTTCTCTAGGCTATATTTGGTAGGCAAGCTTCTTTTTTAGGATGGTGCTACCCTTTGGAAGTACCAGAAGAAATTCTTGGTAAAGTGATATTTCCAACTTTTTTTGAACAAAAAGCCAGATTTGTAAAAAACCAAATCTTTGGCTGACAAGAAACAAAACAATATTAAAACAATTTTAGAATAAGTAAAAAGAGCTTATCTTTTTCAAAAACGTGTATCATCTTGAAGGCTTCCTCAGTCAGTATTGATGTCCATAGTAATTATACCCAAGTTCATAAAAGAGCTTGTAAAGGGTTTAAAAAAACTTTTATTTACTCACCCAGTTCTAGTGCTAATGTTCTTTCGGCCGTGGGACAGCACTCTGCCTCCTCGGATTTCATCCGATGGGGGGAATCTAATGCACATGCACATTAAGTCCTCCCAATAGGAAAGCAATATGGAGATTTTACTCACCCCGGAATGCAGCCGGGACTGGGAACAGAAAGCAGCCCTGGAAAAAAAAAGTATTCCAGCCCTATAATTCATCATGTCACATTGTGTGTGTGTGTGTGTGTGTGTGTGTGTGTATTATTTTTATACTTTTGTGCTTTGGGAGCTGTTTTATTGAATTCTAGCTGAAGCCCCTTGCTCCAGATGATCCATGAGTGTACCTGTTCTGTAACACCCATCCCCAGACTGCCACCCGGCCTTTTGTGATTGGACCTTCTTGGGGACACTTCTGTAAGCAAGGCAATCCTCCATGCCCATGCTGATATCAGCATACCGGCATCAGTGCATCAATGACATCATTGTAACAAATATACATATATTCAAGAGCATTAATAAATCACACAATCTTACTGACACACACAGAAAAGCTCAATGGCACACTCAAGCTACCTGATCCATACACAAGCTCACAGCCACACACATGCTCCCTGACCCATATACAAGCTCACCACATACAAGTTCACTGCCACACACAAGTTCAGTACAAGCTCACTGACACACACAAGTTCTGTTACCTATACACAAGCTTACTAGAGTCAAGCTCACTGACACACCAAAGCTTCCTGACCCATACACAAGCTCACTTTAGACAAGCTCACTGACACATACAAACTCACTGCCACACACACAAGCTGCCTGACCCATACATATGCTCCCTACAGTAAAGCTCACTGACCCATACACAAGCTCACTACAGTCAAGCACACGGACACACACAAGTTCACAACAAGCTCACTGACACACACAAGTTCACTGACACACATACACAAGCTCTCTGATCCACACAATCTCACAATACACAAGCTCGCTGACACAAACAAGCTCCCTACAGACAAGCTTACTGATAAGCACACACACACAATCACTATCAGCCGTTCAGCATCAGTTAGGTGGCCTAGAGTAAACTCCAGAAGCGCGTCTAGTGGCTATCTGGTAGAAAGCCTTAGTACTGCAATGTAAATATTGCAGTTTCTCAAAAACTGCAACGTTATACATTGCAGGACTAAATGAGACAGGGACAGTGCACCCTGACTACTTCAATGAGCTTAATAATCAAAGTCCCATTTTTTATCATTAATTTGGCGTGCTTCCTGCCTGTAATCATTGCCAACCTGTTTTTGGTTTTCTTGTATCGGCCGTGGCTCCTCCTAGCTGGCGTGACCGCCATTTTGTTTGATTCAAGCCTAATTATGAAACAGCTATGTGAAGTGTCCATATTGAGTTCCACCTTGTGTGTACCACGCCTTGTTCCAGGAATGCGATCGGCCATCGTGTAATACTCAGATCCCTTTGGATTGCTTTTGTTGCTTATTTCTTTATAGAAACTAATACTTGTGACTCAAGTACTAGTTTCTATAAAGAAATAAGCAACAAAAGCGAGCCGAAGGGATCCAAATAATAAATCTTATTGGAGATCATAATTTTATTAGATAAGTCATATTAAGTACTCTACCAATACACTATATATATGTATTTACTGTTCATTATAATTCTCTACCAATACACCATGTATATGTATTTACTGGTCATTAAAATTCAAACCAGTGAAAGCCAGTTGGGTGGTAAAGGTTAAACAGCATAAACAACATATTTTATAATTTGTACTCTCTATTCACGAGTTTTTTTAGTAAAAAGCCAGAAAGAGGGTACGTAAAGACCATAAAATGGAGCCCTGGGGGGCACTGTAAGGATATGTGCTAATAGACAAATCATACTTTTAAAAAGAACATTGTTTGATGTCGGAATTCCTGTGTTGCTTTCTTGAGCTAACAAAGTGTGCATACCAAGGCAGCAAATCATAAAATGAATAGAGATATACAAGTATGCATCCATGGGTCTTCCGGTCCAATAAAAAGTAATTAGTAATCATCAGTATATGCAGAGATTACAACAAAGCATCTTGATGTCAAATAATAGGATGGGTAATCCAACAGACATTTAATAATATATGTATTATTAGATTTATGGCAGGCCCTGTCATAGCAAACTAATGCCTGCTCTTATGAGATTAACCCACTTGCTTGGTAAATCTTTCCTGTTTGGGGCTCTCTGCAGGGTAATGTTAAATAAGGCCCTGGAAAGAGGCACCTCTGACAGGGAGTTGGGCCTACATATATTTTTACAGAAATCAAATCTTTATTAAACAAGAAATGATGGCAGAGAACACGTCAAAGTACAATGCAATGAGAGTGAGATTCGCAGGTCTCGAAGCCAAATATCAGTACTGTGGCCATATGAAAAATCATATGTAGTATGATTGGTACCTCAATATAATGAAATATGTATGAGTAGTACCTCAATCTAATGATGAGAGGAGAAAAGAAAAAGAGAGGGAAGGGAAGAGAGAAGAAAAAAAGAGAGAGAAAAAAAAAGAGGTGTGTGGAAGGAAGGGGTGTATCCATAACAGCACAGGAAATATGGACACGGCATAGGTGTTTACAGTTTAAAGAAACCCCTAGAAGGAAGGGCATGGGTATCAAAAGTGTACAGTGTAGGTATGAGCCGCTTTCAGGAAGAGTGTCATGAACCGATATAGTCTACCTACGTGGTATTAAGATCAGAGTTCTCAGTATCTATGTGGGTGTCAGCCTTTAACCCCTTAAGGACACATGACATGTGTGACATGTCATGATTCCCTTTTATTCCAGAAGTTTGGTCCTTAAGGGGTTAAACACAAGGTCTTACTCCGTGTCAATTGAAGAACTGGATAATAGTCCGCTGTGGGGTTGAGTAGTGATTCATTATTTTTGTCACTACCTCATAGTGTTATCCTCACCCACCAAACGTGCGAAGAAAAGGAAGGCGGACAGAACATATGCTGGTAGGTAGCTGAATAGGTCAAGTAAAAGAAGCATGGTTGGGTAGGGAAGAAGAGGGTCATGCGGCTTGAACCCATTATGAGGTGCACCCCGCTCTCCCTACAGTCCCTCGCCAGCGCCGTGTCACCCCGCGCAAGGTATTCAAACCACGGACGCCACAGTTCCGTGCTATTTGTCTGTCGTCCTAGCAAGGATGCCCGCAAAGCTTCTGCCACTTGAATTTCACCTACTCTGTCTAGCCACTGCTCAACCGTGGGGGTCCGGTCCTGTCTCCAGAGGGCAGGCACCAAGGATTAGCTGCATTTAGGAGGTGGCGGTATATAGATTTTTTATAAGCCGCCAGCATGGACGGAGTAGAATGCAGTAAAACGTTCTCGATCATGAAGGGTGGGGTTTCGCCCAGAATGTCTGCAGACTTGGACTTGACTGCTTTGGGCCTACATATATTTACATATGAAACCAGGAATGCTCCACTCTCCTAAACATTCATTTTCACCTGGAGATCTCGTGTAATGTATGCATGTTTAGGTACAGATAAAGTTAATTGTTAGATAGATGTTTTCTATTATCAGTTATTCCTCAATACACAATTAGGTAAGACAGTGAAACACACTTAAAGCGTGCTGTACTACTCATGTAGTCATAAGGGTGATGAAATACATTGAGTGTGTTTCATTGTGCTTCCTTATCATGTATTACAAGATGAAAAGTAAAAAAAAAACACAGATTGGTATGATTGACAGGTACGTCAATGCACTTTCTTTCATTTGTGGCTTGCAGTTGTGGGATTAAGGAGATCATTAAGGTGATGATCTCTGTGAACACAGATGGTGATGATGGATTTTGAGTATGTGGTCTACATTGAAGATAATCTTTATGGTGACTATGTGTGCCTGCAGACCTTCATTTATGTTGCCATGATGCCTGACGCCTTTATTCATATGTGTTGGTACAGTCCAGCCGGAGGGTGAGGTTAATTGATGGATGAGCTAGTTCTGGAGATAGGCCCAGTGTAAACTCTTAATTCACTCCAGCAGTCCAGTGTTTCCCACTTAATGTATTCTATCAGGTTTTCCTCCTACTAAAACACATCTTCCTAGTGTGACAAACTCGCCCTGCTTTTATATTCCTGTCTGAGATCTTTTAGTTGCACAGTCCTCTGGGATAAGGAAACCTTCACCACAATCCTTGTTTGACTGCCTCATTTTATTATGGCAGCTCACAGGAGATGATCCCCCAAAAAATCTGCTCATCTGAGCTCCAACTAAACAAATTATAACCTCTCTACTAAACAGTACTTTGTAGCACTACAAAACGTTGTAACTCCTTCCTTCATCTCCTTTCTGAGTGTCACGATTCGGGGAACCAAACACGCCAACACACACACACAAAGTGCCGTACCGGACCTTAGAGTGGCCGGGCTAAGCACACAAAGAATAGTCAGGAAACAAGCCGAGTAAAGGGGAACCAGAAGACAGAATAACGTGAAACAAGCCGAGGTCAAAGGGTAGGAGAAAGTCACAAAGTCGGATAAACAAGCCAGAGAGTACGTAACCAGAAACACAAGGTAAGTAGCAATACTAGCAAGTAAAGACCACAACAGGGCGAAGAGGAACAGGAAAGGTGAGTATATAAATCCAAAGGTTAATTCTGATTGGATAATTTCCAATCAGAATTAACAATCACACGTGGGAGATATCTAAACCTCCCACTGTGATTGAGGCACTGTGCCTTTAACGCCGGGTCAGGTGACTGACCCCGGCGTTTGTTTAAATGGGCGGTCTCCCAGCGTGCAGCGTCATGCATGCTGCCGCTGGGGGACACAGAGGAAGAGGCGGACGGCATCCGTGGGAGAGAGGACGCCGCCCGCCGAGCGCATGTCTGGAAGGGGACCGCGGACGGCTGGAGGGTGAGTGCCGCGAGCGGACTGCAGCCTCCCCTCGCAGCCGCCCGAGGGACCCTGACAGTACTCCGCCCTCGAAGACCGCCCGGAGGGCGGGAAGCAGAAGGCTTCAAAGGAAACCGGGCATGAAAGGAGTGGACTAAAGAGGGGGCGTGCAAATCAGAGCTCGAAACCCAAGACCGCTCCTCAGGGCCGTAACCCTTCCAGTCCACCAGGTATTGTAGTCGACCCCTAGAAACACGAGAGTCGAGAATGGCAGCCACTTCGAACACGTCACTAGAGACAGTACGAGGGGAAACGGGCCGTCCGAGGGGATGAGAGAACCGGTTACACAGCAAGGGCTTCAAAAGTGAAACGTGAAATGTGTGCAGAATACGCATGGAAGGAGGCAAGTCCAGGGAGTAGGAAACGGGGTTAATCCTACGTAACACTTTGTAGGGACCAAGAAACCTGCGAGCAAACTTCATCGAGGGCACCCTGAGACGGAGGTTCTTGGAGGACAACCACACCCTATCACCCGGGGCATAAGAAGGGGTTGCACCCCTATGGCGATCAGCAAACTTCTTCTGAGCAGCTGCTGAACGAGACAGCGCAATATGGACCTGATCCCACGTCTTCCGTAAAGAGGCGAGGTGCTGGTCCAAGGCGGGCATTCCCTTGTCAGAGAACGCACCGGGAAGGACAGAAGGCCGAAACCCATAAGCAACCTCAAAAGGACTTAAGCCAGTAGACGAATGAGACACCGCATTCCTGGCAAATTCAGCCCACGGAAGAAAGCGAGACCAGTCGTCCTGGTGCGCATTAGTGAAGCAGCGCAAATACAATTCCACAGACTGATTAGCACGTTCGGCTGCACCATTAGATTGCGGGTGATAGGAGGAAGTGAACGACAAGGAGACCCCCATCTCAGCACAAAAGCCCCTCCAAAACCGAGAGACAAATTGCGGGCCCCTGTCAGAAACGATATCCTGAGGTACCCCATGCAAGCGGAACACTTCCTTGGCAAACACCTAGGCAAGCTGAATCGCAGAGGGTAGTTTCTTAAGCGGAATAAAGTGGACCATTTTAGAGAACCTATCCGTCACAGTTAATATCACCGTCTGACCATCAGAAGGAGGAAGGTCTACAATAAAATCCATGGACAAGTGGGTCCATGGTTTCTTGGGTACAGATAGAGGCATAAGTAGGCCTTGGGGTCTCATATTAGGAGACTTACACTGCGTACAGACCCGACAAGCCTGAACAAAATCCACTACATCTCGTTTGAGTGAAGGCCACCAGAACTGTTGAAGGAGGCTCTTATAAGTCTTGGTAACCCCCGGATGACCAGCAGTTTTGGCGGTGTGAAATAATGTTAACAACTTTTTTCTGTCATTTACTTTCACGTATAGTTTACCAACAGGCGTCTCCTGGGGCGCTTGAGTTTGGTATGTCTTAATATTCTCAAGGAAGGGAGACGAAACAACCAAACGGGTAGCAGCTATGATCTGAGAAGCTGGTACAATAGGTTCAGGAGTTAGGTTAACAAATTCTAAAGGTTCATACTGTCGAGAGATAGCGTCAGCTTTGGCATTACGGCAACCAGGTCTATAGGTAATAATGTATTGGAATCGCGAAAGGAATAGAGACCATCTAGCCTGTCGGGCGGACAACCTTTTAGCATCGGCTATATAGGAGAGGTTCTTATGATTTGTTATAACCATAACTTTGTGTCTAGAACCCTCTAATAAGTACCTCCATTCCTTAAAAGCTAACACAATAGCTAATAGTTCTCTGTTCCCAACATCGTAATTCTTTTCTGGATCAGACAACCTTTTAGAAAAGAAAAAACAGGGATGGAGGGGTTCGTCATACGATAACCTTTGTGACAGTACTGCTCCCACCCCCGATTCAGAAGCGTCTACTTCCATAACAAAGGGAAGAGAAGGATTAGGGTGGTGTAGTACTGGAGCAGAGGCAAATGCTTTCTTGAGAGTTTCGAAGGCTTTAAGGGCTTCAGGAGTCCAAACCCTAGGGTGTAGACCTTTTTTAGTCAGCTTAGTGATAGGGGAGATAAGTGGTGAGAAGTTTTTAATAAATTTTCTATAATAATTAGCAAAACCTATAAAACGCTGGATAGCCTTAAGTCCTTGGGGAAGTGGCCAGGACAGTATAGCTTCCAATTTAGCAGGATCCATACTAAAACCCTGTTCAGTAATTATATATCCCAGGAATTGCACAGAGGTCTGATCGAACAGACATTTCTCTAACTTACAATAAAGTCCGTTCTGTAATAACTTTTTAACCACCATCCTAACATAATTATGATGTGACTTCAAATCAGGAGAATATACAAGTATGTCGTCAAGGTACACCACTGCACAGACATGCAATAGATCTCTAAGGACATCATTTATGAGATCCTGAAACACAGCAGGAGCATTACACAATCCAAAAGGCATGACCAGGTATTCATAATGCCCACTACGCGTATTGAACGCTGTCTTCCACTCATCATTCTCCTTTATACGGATAAGGTTATAAGCCCCCCTGAGGTCTAATTTAGTAAAGTACTTAGAACCTTTAACGCGATCAAACAACTCAGTGATGAGGGGGATAGGGTAGGCGTTTTTAACCGTTATATTGTTCAGACCCCTGTAGTCTATACATGGCCTCAAACCAGCACCAGCCGGAGAGGAGGACCTTCTCATAAAACCTTTCCTTAAGGATTCCTGGATGTACTCCTCCATGACCTGGTTTTCTTTCTCAGAAAGAGGGTAGACCTTACCCCTAGGGGGCATAGTGCCCGGTAATAGGTTTATGGCACAGTCATAGTCACGATGCGGAGGTAGCTTATCTGCCTCCCTTTTTTCAAAAACCAATGCAAGGTCTGCATATACAGAAGGGACAGAAACAGAGAGTGGTTTAGCCGTGGGCACGTTGAGTAAACAAACAGGACGTACATGAGCCATACAATCTCTTTGACAAGATTCCCCCCAGGAGAGTATATCTAAGCAACCCCAATCGAGAACAGGGTTGTGTTTCACTAACCAGGGAAAACCCAGAACGATGGAAGCAGTAGGGGAGTCAATTATTTGGAAGGTTAACCTTTCCTTGTGCAAAACACCCACAGACATCACTATTTCTTGGGTCTCATGGGTCACCAGAGGTTTCTCAAGTGGTCTACCATCTATGGCCTCAACGACCAAGGGTGTGGCCTTTTGGATCAAAGTCAAGGCTGCGGTTTTAGCAAAGTTCTCATCCATAAGGTTGTCTGCCGCACCTGAATCGATCAAGGCTTTGGTTGTTATGGTGGTTTTATTGACCAAAAGAGAAACCGTAATAAACGGTCTGGAGATGGACACATGAGGGGACAAAGTCATAACACCCGAGGCCGACCCCTCTCTAGGCCTTAGGTGCTGTAGTTTCCCTGTAACTTAGGGCAGGCATTACAGTGGTGCCCTCTCTTTCCACAATAAAGGCATAACCCCTCCCTTCTACAATATGCTATTTCAGCCTCAGTTAGCCCCGTAGCACCCAATTGCATGGGTTCGGGGGATGGTTGACTAGGAGCGGGTAGTGCTAGTAAAGCAGTAGAGGGGGGAGCAGGTAAAGCCCGTGTATCCATCCGTCTTTGACTCCGCCTCTCTCTAATACGGTTATCAATAAGGATGACATAATCTATGACATCATCCAGAAGAACAGGCAATTCCCTGGATGCTATTTCATCCAGTATGTAGGCGGCCAAACCCTCCTGAAAGGCTGTTACGAGGGCGTCATTATTCCAAACCACTTCAGCTGCTAGCGTGCGGAACTCGATAGTATAATCCGCTACAGATCTGTTACCCTGTCGTACCCTAAGCAGAGCTTTGCCAGCAGTAGCAACCCTACCGGGTTGATCAAACGTACGTTTGAAAGCTGTCAAGAAATCTACAAAGGACATAGGAGATGTATTCTCCAACATGGGGTTAGCCCATGCTAAAGCTTTCCCGGACAGGTGGTTTATCAAAAAGGCAATTTTGGATCTGTCAGTGGGATAGGAACGTGGATTCATCACCAAATGGATGTCAATTTGGTTGAGGAAACCACGACACAATGCTGGGTCACCGCTGTAGCACTGTGGCGGTGTCATATGAACAACATGAGCAGGAACGGGTACAGGAGTGGGAATGGGTTCGGGCACAGCAGCAGCAGCCTCCTGGACTGCAGGTTGCAAGTGTGCAGTATGAGCCAGTATGGTTTGTAAAGCTTGGGCAAACTGATCCATACGGTGGTCTAAACCATCCATTCTAGCCTCCTGATTAACTAGGAGCTGTGGTATGTCAGCAGGTTCCATTATGGCTCTGTTGTAATGTCACGATTCGGGGAACCAAACACGCCAACACACACACACAAAGTGCCGTACCAGGCTAAGCACACAAAGAATAGTCAGGAAACAAGCCGAGTAAAGGGGAACCAGAAGACAGAATAACGTGAAACAAGCCGAGGTCAAAGGGTAGGAGAAAGTCACAAAGTCGGATAAACAAGCCAGAGAGTACGTAACGAGAAACACAAGGTAAGTAGCAATACTAGCAAGTAAAGACCACAACAGGGCGAAGAGGAACAGGAAAGGTGAGTATATAAATCCAAAGGTTAATTCTGATTGGATAATTTCCAATCAGAATTAACAATCACACGCGGGAGATATCTAAACCTCCCACTGTGATTGAGGCACTGTGCCTTTAACGCCGGGTCAGGTGACTGACCCCGGCGTTTGTTTAAATGGGCGTTCTCCTAGCGTGCAGCGTCATGCATGCTGCCGCTGGGGGACACAGAGGAAGAGGTGGACGGCATCCGTGGGAGAGAGGACGCCGCCCGCCGAGCGCATGTCTGGAAGGGGACCGCGGACGGCTGGAGGGTGAGTGCTGCGAGCGGACTGCAGCCTCCCCTCGCAGCCGCCCGCGGGATCCTGACACTGAGGCTCCTTCCTTCATCAGCCAGCTGCAGGTGTACACAATAGTCCTTAATCATATGGTGAACATACACCAAGAAATCCTGGCCAAAACTGTTCGCAAACACACTGTAGGTGGGATGGAGTATTGGGTCACCAGACTCTTAAGAATACTCCACCCTGGGACCCAGATACATACAATATCACAAATTAAATACCCTGCTTTCTTCCACTAACCTGGTTCTGCATTCATCCCTAACTCCTGGGTATCTTTTGTACAGCAACCTAGGTGTTTTATACATACCACTCATTACTTCTTTCCCTTAGTCTCTGTTACACTCGATAAAAGATTGATCTAGTTTATTTTAATGTATTCTAAAAACAATATGAGGTATATTTCCAACAAAATGTATATGAAGGTACATTGATACAAATCAAATATTACCTTGGCTCTAACATGATATTTATTTTGTACATTTTCCTTTATATAAAGAGCTTTCTCTATTTATTAAGGAATACCTCAAATGAATTAAAAGGCGTTTGCCTAAGTAAAGTTTCATGTTCTTTGGTTTGCGAGAAAATATGAAAAGAATATTTATGTATTGACACATGAATACAGATTTGGAAAGATAAATTATGACCATTGTAAATGCCTGCACTAAAAAGGCTACAAAAATTCAAAAGTCTCTGCCAAACAAGTAGCAACGCATGCCTGTTGTCCCAGTTACCACGGTAATGCTCAAACATTGCTTATTATTAATGTTTAACATTTTAGAATTCGTGTGGCTCTTAAACCAAATAATTATATAATGTATGGGTCTGATGGATCAAAAATATTTACATCAATCTTTTTTTCTAAAACAATTAACTTTTCTACAAATAATAAAAAGTTATACCAATCTACCAATTAATAAGTTACTGAAAGACAATACATACAAAACATTTTCAAAGTATTGACAAGTAACACTATATAAAATAAATCCTGACCATTTTCTGGATTTTATATTTTTTCATCTCATATCACACTCAGTATGAGTTATAATTGGAGATCCAAAGCGAGTAAATTCATTTTTCCCATACAGTAATGGTGGCTATAAGGTAGAAACCAGCAGCTATAGAACTACACTCCTTCATGTTTTGCCAGATTCAAGGCTTTTGTTATTAAAAAAATGCAGCAAAACACAAAGAATATAAGAACTTTGGGAATGGGCAAAATCTCAGTAGCTTGCCCTTCGCTTAGTCCCCACTCAGGTCTCAAAAAAGACTTTGCTCACTTGTGTCATTACAGAGAGAATCTATACCATTTGCATATCAGATGATGCAATTTGCATATCAGACTAAACCCAGCCATTAGGGCAGTCTAGAACCACCGCTGCTATATAGTTACAGGGTGAGGCAAGATTTAACAATTTGTGTTGCTTAATAAAAATCTATAGTTACAGCCAGTGGTTCCCGAACCAGTCCTCACGACCCACCAACAGTCCAGGTTTTGTTCAGTATCTCCAGTGCATTGTAAAATGGAAATACATAAATACTGGATTACTGGTGAGCAATGAGGACTGGTTTGTGAACCACTGGCTATGTCTATATTAGAGCAAAAAAGGAGTTCCTGTCCCAAAAAGCTTACAATCGATTTATATAACAGTATTTCCTCCATTTCATAGGAGTGGACAAAAGTTGGAGATTTTAAGTAAGTAATCCTAGGGCTATTCAGGTGTTCAGTATAGAACACATGATTAGGATTTGAACAAATGTAATATATATATTGTATACATCCTCCAAGGATCTTTCTCAAATTAGACTCTTATTCATATTTAACGTAATGTGTTTATCACGTATTTGTTTCTTTTATATGGTGACTGTTAAGCCCTGTACAATATGTTGATACTAATATAAGCCATAATAATAATTTAATGACAACATATCAAGTTCAGTGCATGGAAACATAGTTCTAGACAGGGAAAAGAAAGGAGGAATGTCTCTGAATACGCTGTGAACACTCTACAGGGAATATTTGCAGACTGCAATAAGTTATGTGTGCAACAAAAATGTTTTTATACTTCTATGCAAATACATCACACCATGTTCAAAATATTGTAAAATAAGTAATACTAAAACCTTTTAAAAACCCATAACATCTGTAAAGGATGGATACATTATGATGCAATGACTCCAGATTCTTGCTTAAGTGTATTTTGTTAAATTAATTTTAGTTGTCTATGTTTCAATAAAATGGATTATAAATGGTTAACCCATATTGGCTGTATATCTTCTTAAACAGGCTAGAATTAGATGGATAAATAAAATGTGTCAGAGGAAGCATGCGTGTACCTTTGGGATTTCTGACTGCATTTTATCACCCATATATTTGTCATTCTCAAAAAATCCTACTTCACTATTTATTTGATTTTATTTCTAGATGTACATTGCCAATTCCATGCCTGCTCCCAGGATAAATTAATAATTGTGTAAATATTCATCATTTTATATTTAAGTATCCTTGTTGTAAAGGACATTGCTGTTTACCATATGTTTTTGTGCTAACTGTGTCTTACGTTTCAAATAAATCTTACTCTATTGTTTACAATTATTATTAAAGAAAATTTTTTTTTACTGTTGATTATAATTCAAACTAGAGAAAGCGAGTTGGGAGGTAAAGGTTAAATACCATAAACGACATACTTTATTATTTGTACTCACTATCCACGAGTCTTTATGGTAAAGTTCAGAAAAAGAGTAAGCTTACTGTAAAGACCATAAAATGGAGCTCTGGGACAACACATGTACCTCCTGGGGGGCACTGTAAGGATATGTGCTAATAGACAAATCATACTTCTCAACAGAACATCGTTCGATGTCGTAAATCCCGTGCTGCTTTATTGAGTTAGCAAAGCGTGCATACCAAGGCAGCAAATCATGAAATGAATAGAGATATGCAAGTATGCATGTAATATCTCTTCCGGTCCAATAACAAGCCATTCATAAATTATCATCAGCATATGCAAAGATTGCCACCAAGTAACTTGATGTCAAATAATAGGATGGGTGATCCAACAGATATATAGCTATATATATTTTATTAGAGATTATCATATACATTTACATTGTACATTTTTAATAATATGGATGCTTCTATTTTTTTTAAAGCAATGTATTATTATTTTTATTATATTCTTCATGCACATATAGGGTGTTGGAATGGAACTGTGTTGCTCCCTAAACAAACTCTGCAATGGTATATAAAGATCTATCGAGATCATTCGTTAAGAACCAAATTAGATCCGAATCAGCAAAAATAGGTTAGAATGATTGAATTGTAGCTGAATATCAAAGTATTCATATTTACGAATGGTAAATCTGGTTGCAATCTGTTGTTTGCTTTAAAGTTTGATTTATCAAACACTGAATTTCTAACCTAAAATTGTAAAGCCAAATTCACAAAATAACTTCAGCTGATTTTCAAGGCAAACCTACAAAAATATGCAATACTTTCCCACTGGCACCAAAAGCAATCAGTGTGTAAAGAGTTCAAATATTAAAAACAATAATATTAGCGTAATACACAATATTCATAATCACATAATCATATTACATGCATTTTATTACTTAATTATTGTGTATAATATATCTCTCAATTAAGATAACTTTCAACCTGCGATTTAGTTATTAGACGAGTGCATTCGGTTTCAAATGAATTGAGATTTGTCCTAATTTTCGTAGATCAGCGATTTGTCCAAATTCCATAATGCTGAAGCTCCATATCGACATATCACGAACAAAGGATGAGCAAGTTTGTTTGTGTTGTCATTCTTTGTTCATTTGTGGCGCAAGAAAGAAAAGATGATTGATTGTCAGGTTACAGCCACTAAGTATTGATTTTATTCATATATAAAGTGAGAAGTGACCAACAGAGGGGAAAAAAGGAGGAACAGTAAAAAATAAATTATTTAATAAATATATGATACTTTTTTTTTCCCCCTGTACCTTTTCCCCTCTATTGGTCACCAAATGGCAGGAAAGTGCTCCTATCAGTGTGCCGCACAATATATACATAGACTTTACATTTTGCAGTGCACTGATAGGTGCATTTTCTCACACTTTTTGTTTGTCTGAATCTATTTTTCTGAATTATTTGCTTGGCTACAAATCATCCCAATCCGTGACGTGGCACCACATGGACATATTTCAGACTATATTGGTGTCAGAATGCCCTGAATGGTACGGAACAACAAGAATAATTTTCCCATTTTCATAGGGAAAGCAATCTAGCAATGCTTGATGCTCTTGATCAGTCCAACATTCCTTGCTCCTTGTTTTATTCAACACATACGTTACCTTGGTAAGTTGAATAAATAAATGGGTTCATGATTATGTGATAAGTTTCCAAACTCACTGTAATCTTCTATTCATGCATGCCAATTCTTCCACCACATTATATTTAAAGCTATGTATTGAGTGTATTTTTTCAGCTCCTGATAGAGGATGTGTCTTTCAAGAGGAGGTACTCCTGGGGTAGAATCTCTAAAGTCACTACTGAAATCTGAATGGCTTTTGTCCTGGCTAGCAAAACTAGACCATTGGGGGCATTTAAAAAACAAAATCCAGACATTGTTCACAAGATGTGTTTATATAAAATACAAGGAAAGTAATATGAAGTGTGCAGACTGCAGGTTTCCATTTGCGTCGCATCAGCACAAAGAAGCTATTTGTGTTTACGAAACATGGGGGATCTTTTAACCGTAGATTAGACCCAACAGTTAATATGGCCTTCATTACGGAGCTCTACGGGCCACGCAATATAATGTTCAGCTAGACAGCTTACAGATTCCAAAAGAGGGACACAGGTGCAGCAATCACATACATGTCAGATACAAGGCAGTTTGTAATTAAAAGGAGGGAGAAGGGAGGGTGGAAAATTTACTGGTAGTTGCATCAGCTGGGACTTTAAATGCCAGTAAATCTCTATCCATAAGGGTCACTTACACACCTTTAAAACAATGCACCCTGTTTATTGTTTTCACATTTTGCAAAGAATGCAGAGAATTTATTTGAAACACATTCTCTTAGGCTGGGTTGTTTATGTTTCTAAAGGATTGTCTGGACTCTTCTGAGCTTAATGAATCTTTAAACAGTGCAATGAATTAGAGCCGTGCCTAAATCTTAGCTAGTGAAAAATGTTTAGCTTCTTTGTAAATGAATGGAAACACCCAATAGTGCAATTAAATTAACAAAATGTAGCAATATAAATACCAGTGGTGTGCTAGGGTGGGCTCACCTGGGTTGAGGCCCGTACTGGGACTCTGCAAAGCCCAGAGTCTCCTGTAATATTCAGAGACAAATAACCGCTCAAATTACATAATTTATGACACACTAGTTCAATTAACCATACTTGGAGATAATTGTACACACAGTTTGAGGGACTTGCTGTGGTTGCATGGTTTTAATACTGCAGGTGCAGTTAGATGTAGTGGTTATAGTGTCAGGAATGCCTTATCACCATACAACGGTAAGTAGTCAAACAATTTTAGTACAGTATAAAATCTTACCTGGGTCCTACTGGATGCCCACAGCTATAACCCTTGCATCTGGTCTTTTCCTTCAGGAGAACCTGAATAGCTTCTATAGAATGAAGCAGGGCTATACAGGACCAATGATGGCAGTGAGCATGGTTCTGTATCCACCATGCTTTTTTTTTTTATCTATGGAGGCGTCCAGGAGATTGGATGCAGCTCAATTGCCTTGACCCAGGTAAGTTGGCAAACTGTACCAAAATTGTTTGAATACTGACCATGGGACCTGGGCACACCTGGCAGGCCGTAGTTCTTATTTTGCTTGGAGTGTTCCTTTAGAGGAAAACATTAATCACATCAGCTTACTGAAATACTTCACATGTGCAAAGTATGTCTACTATCTTCATTTTATCAAAGTGCTGGCTTCAAAAGAAATCTGCACTTTTATAAATAAACCATTACACCTCTCTGACTGTCAATTAGACAATTGGAGAGATTTCTTATTCTTGCTAGATTAGCTCTCTGAAGCTAAGCTCTTTGCAAAGACCTAAAAAGATTTACATGCATGTTTCTTTGGGGGTATATGGAGAGCAAAAAATGGGTCGCAAGAGTATTCTGAGAACGGACAGCAGCTAAAATAGCCTGCCCTTCGGTGGGTCCCCGCTCAGAACTCAAGCTGGTTTTAGCTCATCTTGTGCCATTACAGAGAGAACATATCTGAAGCATATCAGACTGGTCCCACCCATACGGGCAGTCCAGATCCGAAATGCCAGCAAGTTCTCTCTGCACGAGAGATACAGCAACCCCAGACGATCGTTTCAGCCTTGTTAGGCATCGTCAGTGAGGCATAGCTGATATCTCTCTAGGCACCGTGAGCAAGGGGTCCACGTCTGGATTACCCTTTAAACTAATGGAGAGCAAAAAATGGGTCGCAAGAGTATTCTGAGAACGGACAGCAGCTAAAATAGCCTGCCCTTCGGTGGGTCCCCGCTCAGAACTCCAGCTGGTTTTAGCTCATCTTGTGCCATTACAGAGAGAACATATCTGAAGCATATCAGACTGGTCCCACCCATACGGGCAGTCCAGATCCGAAATGCCAGCAAGTTCTCTCTGCACGAGAGATACAGCAACCCCAGACGATCGTTTCAGCCTTGTTAGGCATCGTCAGTGAGGCATAGCTGATATCTCTCTAGGCACCGTGAGCAAGGGGTCCACGTCTGGATTACCCTTTAAACTAATGGAGAGCAAACAATGGGTCACAAGAGTATGGCTTCAAAAGAAATCTGCACTTTTATAAATAAACCATTACACCTCTCTGGCTGTCAATTAGACAATTGGAGGGATTTCTTATTCTTGCTAGCTTAGCTCTCTGAAGCTAAGCTCTTTGCAAAGACCTAAAAAGATTTACATGCATGTTTCTTTTGGGGTATATCTACTAAATTCTTAAAATAAATTTCCTATGGAATGTTCCTTTAATAACCCAATACTCTAATTATAGTGAATGAATATTATATAATACCCAAACATGAAAACATTTTTGATCCCAAGTATTCTTCAAGCTTAGTTATTCTGGCATAGAATTTGCAATTCATCCGTGAATTTCTGGTTAAATGAACAACACTATAAATTACGTTCAGTTACCAGGTGGGAGTCAAGGTGTTTCATGTAGCTCTCTTATTTGACATGATTTATTGTCTAACCAAGCAAATGATATTCTATGTCGGTGAGAACAGACTTGCCGCAGAGGTCTTCTTTAATCTGTGCCCAAGAACTAAAGAACAGAACATTATGTGAGTTGTGAATAAGATCAAGCAGTATTTTGTCTTCAGGCAAAAATGATTCAAAACTTCATCCAACATATCTTATGTCTAAAACTTAATAAAGCTTGCACATAAAATCTAAATACTTTGAATTGTATCTGTCCATACCTATTATGTAACAATCTCTGGGCAAATTGTCCCTGTATATAAAGATTCACAGCCACACGGATATAAAATAGATCAATGATAAAATAATGGCATATTGAATTGATTTATGCCCATACTGTATTATTTTTTTTTAGAACAAAGGCAATAGCAGAAATTACAAATTAAAACATTTTTATTTATTCTGTTTACATCCTGTAGTGAATACTGTTGCTCAGATGTGATGGCAATTGAATACCGATCTAACATGTTTAGTATTTTACAGCTTTTACAGCGTGTTACAGTGTAACCTCATACCTTCATTAGCTACAGAGTTGTTCACTATAGTGAGAATTGTTGGCAATGTAACCCCTTATTGTCCAGATTGTCCACGTTCTGAACCAAAAGAAACCTATAAATTGTGTTTGTTCAACCGTAATTTAAAGGTTTCTCTTTAAGTGCCCTATGCATTGTTGTTTGAAGAACAGTAAGAGATTTCTTCCAGTATCCTATATGTATACCTATCACAACATTACGTGTGAATAAAATGTTATAAATATTTTTGCTTATAATAATTTTTACACATCCAGTGCAACTAATTAAAAAGTACTCAAAGTAGATGCATGTATCAGTCCTGGGTGTTAAATGCCTCATGTGTCTATGATCTAAATTAATTTCTGGTAGGTAATTCTGACCCTATACCGATCCCTTCCCGTCAATGCTATAACAAGCATTCCCCTACATCTATACTTACAATAGTTCTAACCATATACCTACTGTAACGGATCACCTGTACTCCGGCCGAGTACCTTCCGTTGATGGATGCTTCCTAGCTTGCGCCGAGGACCACAAGCACCGCACCGGACACCACAACCACCACATACTCCACAACCACCGTAGCTTAACTGGGAGTATGCAAAGTATAGCAATCCCCAGTGTGATTATAGCAGTTCCCCTCCAATCACGAGACAAGACTATGTGTTGAGGGTCAAACAGGAACAGAATGAACTGAGGGTTTATTGTTTCTTTTATACAAGTTTTCCCACAAGGTTACCACCCAAGTGGACCTAAACAAATTATTTTGACTTAAAAACCAATCCAAGCACCATAATACTTTCATTAGAATGAAGTTGTTATTTTGCCAGGAGGCCATTGGAGCTGGTTTACCTAAAGAGTGGTTTAACCCCAGAGTCTTGTATCCAGCTCCATCTGGCTCTGCCCCCACCTCTCCGCTTCTCTCTGATTCTTAAATCAGGAAGCCTCAGACAGGGGTGCAGCTGACAGTTAATCAGTAACTTCCCATTCACAAAACAGTTTGACAAATGTACATATTTTTGCGAGTCATTTTAGGGAATCAGGTGCCTAGAGTCTTCTGGCACCATATCATCTTAATTCCAATGAAGTTATTATGCCAAGAGTGTTCATTTAATCTTGTCTGTTCACTTAACCCCTTAACGACGAGTGACGGACAAGGTCCGTCACTCAGGGGATTGCCATAACGACGAGAGACAGACCTCGTTCGTCACCGTTAAAATTAACCCTGGATCGCCGCTATCATGGAGATCGCGGGGTTAATGGTGCACCGGTCTACCTCTGTATTAGAGGCAGACCGGGATCACCTGATCAGGCTGCCCCAGCACATGTGCTCGCTCTGACAGGCTGCCAGAGCGAGCACATGTGCTCCATATACTCACCTTCCGCCTCCCTGCACTTCCTGGTTCTGTGTGAAATGCAGGGAGCCAGAACAGTGATGATCCTGCCCCCTGTGTAAAAAAAAATAAAGTTAATTTAAAATCCCACCACCCTTTACCCATTTTAATAAAAAATGAACCCCTTCCCTGCCAATTGATCACTGACTACAGGGGTTAAATTTATTTAATTAATTAATTTAAATATTTTAAAATTATATATTTAGCTAGCTGGGGTGGGTGGAAGTTAGTGGGGAATTGGGGGATTTGGTGTTAGGCTAACTAGGGGTTAATGTTAAAAAAGTTTTAAAATAAACTTTAAAAAGTTAAAAAGTAAGCTAAATTGGCTGCTGATTGGCTGGAATGTGTCTGCTGACTGTGTGGTACAGGGTCAAAGTTTACTCAATGATGAGTCCGCAGCGAACCGTTCGTGGCGAACCATTCGGAACATCACTAGTGGTCAGCAGTCTGTGTGTCTCTGTGTGTCTCTGTGTGTAAGGACTCAGCAGTCTGTGTGTGTGTGTGTATGGACTGTATCAAGGGAAATGTGTTTGTTTTTTAATAATCCTTGGTGGAAAATAATGAATTGTCCACAAGGGATTATAAAAAAAAACAAAAAACACATTGTGTCAGGGGCGGGGCTTTACATGCGGCAGGGGCGGGGTCAAACTGAGGTGAGGGTGGGGTTAAATGTGCCCCCCTACTTTAGTCCCTGGCCCACCATGTGCCCCACCTAAAAATGAATCCTAGAGACGCCACTGACAATGGGGGTGTCATTTTACTCAACAGATGTAACTGAACACAAAATAAAACTTTGTACAGGAATAGCACACACCAACTTTACAAAATACACATGAGAATTTCTTTGTTATAAGTTTGTGTGCCAAAAACAAAACAAAACACAATTTTACTCCAATATTTAGCAGAGGTTGGCGGTGAAATGGCTACGTAGAAAGTGTCAAAACAACCCTAGGTAAATAGCCTGTGATGTCTACTTTATAGAAATATCTACTTTTGTGTGGCAATTTTGTTTTCTTTCATGGCTATTAAGCTTGCAAGACAAACATACCAAATTCTAAAATCGCTCCACATTAAAAGTTTATTTTACTCCTTGTGCTTTGTGACCTGTAACTAACAAAACAAAAACTTAAATCCCAGACACATTAGATATTCTGTAAATCAGAACAACTAAATGAATTTAATTTTTAATTACTTTCCTTAACCTGCACTAATTATGCATACATTTTTATTGCAAAAACTGTAACTAAAACACAAATATTTTCATTTTGTTTGCATTTTTCTGTATTTTTTTTAAATAAGCATTTATATATATGTGTGTTACATCAAATTAAATCCATTTCTGTCCTTTAAAAAACGATATATAATATGTCGGTGCAATAAATTAGTAAAATGCAAACTGCAGTTGAACGCAAACAGCAAAAAATGAAAAAAATGATGTTATTAAGTGAAAGACAAGCTTCTGAAGCTCTGTCCTTAAGGGGTTAAAACACTGGAACATTCTACCTGTGTTTTCATTAGACATTTCCAAGTGACATTAATAATTGTCTTAATAATAACTTCCTGGAAATGTTGTTCATTAAAGAAAATCTTTATTACCAAGTGCTAAACAAACCTGATTGAAAATAGAGAACAAAAAAACCCTACAAAAATGTAAATACAGCACACTATGCACCATCTATAATGGTCTTTTACTGCCCTCTGCTGCTCTTAAAGTAGCTTTACCATTTTAACCAAAGAAATGCTATCTAGAGAGTGTGAAATCTGCTGTCTAGTACTAACAAGCAGGGGCGTTTTAGCCGCGAGGCAAACAAGGCATTTGCCTTGGGCGGCATTTTTCAGGGGGCGGCAAAAAACGCCGCCCCCCAAATGCCCAGGCAAATGCCTTGTTAGCCTTGTGGCTAATAGACATGCCAGGCTGTGCGGGCGGCTGGCGAGGGAGCTCTTCCCCTGAGCGGTGTGCTCAGCTCCCTCGCGCGCCGCAGAGTGAGGCGGGGAGCCGGAAGTTGACGTCATATTCCGGCTCCCCGCCTCACTTTGCGGCGCGCGAGGGAGCTGAGCACACCGCTCAGGGGAAGAGCTCCCTCGCCTGCCCAGCCCAGCCCAGCCCAGCAACCACTGGACCACCAGGGAGGTAATGAACCCCTTCCCCCCAGCACTCCCAAAGGTAAGAAGGTTGGGGGGGGGGTAAATAAAAAAAAATGTGTTAATGTGAGTGAGTGAATGTGTGTGTTTTGTTAGTGTGTGTGTGTGTCTGACTGTGTGAGTGTGTGTGTGTGTGTCTGACTGTGTCTGTTAGTGTGTATGTGTGTGTTACCAAGTGCTAAACAAACCTGATTGAAAATAGAGAACAAAAAAACCCTACAAAAATGTAAATACAGCACACTATGCACCATCTATAATGGTCTTTTACTGCCCTCTGCTGCTCTTAAAGTAGCTTCTGTCAGTGAGTGTGTGTCTGTTAATGTGTGTGTGTTTGTTAGTGTGTGTGTGTCTGCTAGTGTGTGCCTGCTAGTGAGTGAGTGTGTCTGTTAGTGTGTGTGTCTGACTGTGTTTGTCTGTTAGTGTGTGTGTTTGTGTCTGCTAGTGTGTGTCTGCTAGTGAGTGAGTGTGTCTGTTAGTGTGTGTGTCTGACTGTGTTTGTCTGTTAGTGTGTATGTGTGTGTCTGACAGTGTGTGTGTCTGACTGTGTGAGTGTGTTTGCCTGTGAGTGTGTGTCTGTTAGTGAGTGTGAGTGTGTCTGTTAGTGTGTGTGTGTTTCTGTTAGCGAGTGTATGCGTATCTGTCAGTGAATGTATGTGTGTGTGTGTATTTAGAAGGCAGGTTGGGGGGGGTTGGTGCGGGGGGAGGGGGGGGGGGCGCCTGAGTTTTTTTGTGCTAGGGCAGCACAAAACCAGGATACACCACTGCTAACAAGTGAGAAAATGCTGGGATATCTTGAGTTATTATGACCACAAAAGAATGCCAATGAATTGAGTAAGAAGAAATAGTATAGTGATACATTTGGTCTCTCTAACTAATGCTAAGAATAAAGTTCCAATGTACAGGCTGCTTTACTAGTGGGTGTTGCCAAACAAAAACTTCTCAATAAACTCCTATAGAAAAACTCCTATAGAAAACGTTAAAAACCACAAGGCTGGTTAACATTTAATAGACCTGTGATGAACTGGGCTCCTCCTTCCGTGTCCTGTTACCTTCCCATTTTCCCATTCACTTAGAGCCAGAGTACCCCAGATGCTATGAGTGGGACTAACCTACAACCGCTCAGGAACTCTGGCCGGGCCATGTGATCCAGGTTTTCCCGGTCACCTTGGACTTTCATTTCCCCCACTTTCCCAGCGACTTAGAAGAGCGCTTTTTGGAGGAAACCTTGTGTCCAGGGTAGTGAACAATCATTCCTTGAAACCATCAGGGAGCTCACCTTTTTCATGGATATATTGCTCTCGACAAATCACTCAGGATTGACCGCGTGAAACTCTTTTCGGCCAAGACGATGGTAGCGGTTGGGAAAAACTTTCACTGGTGGCAAGTGGCAGGATTTTTCTCCTGAATGGATATCCCAAACAAGTAGATGCAGTGAATGGCCCAGCAGTACCAGCTCCTCAAGTGAACCACACTTAAGGATTTACTGGAAGCTCGAGGAAGAGTGGCGAGTAACAAGCCGAAAACTGCACTCATCGCTGAACTCATGGAGAGCAACAGATCCAATAATTCATCCGTGGTCAGTGCTGAGGAATCCGAGTTCCAGAGGGATGTCTGATGGTGGCTCAGCATTTTGGGGCCCAATCCCTCGCATGACATCATCGTACAGATAATGACTCAAGCGACAGAGGCACAGAAAGCCCGTGAATCGAAAGCCGGATCGCAACAAGGGGATACAGCCTCCCTAGAAGGATCTATGAATGGACAACCACAAAAGCTGAACTATGCAGCTTTTAAAACTTTCATGGATGGAGAGATGGATATTGACAATTATTTGCAGGACTTTGAACGCCATTGCACTTTGGAGGGCCTGAACAAGGCTAACTGGGCTGCCATTCTTAGCAGCAAATTATCCAGTAGAGCAATGAAAGTATACAGAGCAGTATCCGACTCGGATATTCACAATTCCGAACGAGTCAAAGAGACATTGCTAGCAAGGTACGCGGTTTCTCCCTAAGGCTACTGAAGAAATTTTTTTGGCCTTAGAAAGGGAGCAGTTTTTATACATACTCCACCAGAGGTTCACGACTGGATCAGGGAATGAAAACCCCTGAACATGGAAGAAGCAGCTAGATTGGTCGACGAGTTCCACGACAGATGGAGGACCAAAATCAGCGCAGGACAACCAGGGTATCGGCCGAACAACTACCCCCCGACAACCACACTGCTGAACTGGCCCCATCAGCCTGCAGCCGCACCGTTCCGGAAGAAGAGGCCCTTGTGCCACTGATTCAACCAACTTGGGCACATTAAGATAAATTGTCCCCTTCGCAGCCGAGGAGGGTGGGACCAACAGATGCAGGCAGCTGCTCATTGTTTCCACAATGGATCAGAGTGATATTTTCCCAGAATGGGTGCTCTGATCTCCCCTTATTAATTATATTATATATGATGTGTGGGGAAATGTAATGTTAACCCAGCGTTTTTGGGGTATTTTCTGTATTCGGCTCTGTGTCCGGGAGATAATTAGTTTACCGGTTATCAACTCAATTATCTCCCAGACACAGAGACACTTGGCCGGACTTGAGTGTTCTAGAATAAAGACCTAATGCTGGGGATCTGTGTATAAACATTTGTAATTTTGGCTGAATAAACCAGTTTGTTTTGTACCCTTCATTAAGTCTCGACTGATGTTTGGAAAAGCGGAAGTTATAATCACTGCTTCACTATGGGATCCGGGAGAATCTACAGCAGAGATACCACACGGGTACAGCACTCCGTTACAAGACCATCTAAGGGCCCCATGCATGCAAAATGAGGAAATATGTGAAGTATATAGTGGAACACTTAGTAATAAAATATATTAGTTAAAATTCCTGGACGCATCCGGAATGAGCTCTGGCGCTTAGAATGCTAAATCGCAATAATCCTGAAGCTTTTACCCCCACCGATGCCTCTGCTTGCCCCTAAAGTACTCCTGTAACCAGTGGGGATGTACCAGTGTGCGTCTGATGTCTCACAGGGTCCGCGCTGAGGGAGAGCCGAGCGTTGACCTCGTGCGCCTGGAGGGGTGTAGAAGTGGCCAATCTCCGCTCCTGTCCGCGCGACTGCAACTCTATTGATGGAGTAAAAACTTGTTTTAAAAAAGTCAGAAAACGGGGTGCGGAGCTTGGACCTGAAGCTGGGCAGATGTCATATCTACAGGCTTCTAACTTGGAGGCTAATAACCCACAAATATCTTGAGAGGTGCTCATCATCAAGCCCTTATTGACACAGAATCGATATCTGGATCGAACACCGCATCGGCAGATGCCTTTCTTATACACCGCGAGGTCTGGTAAGCTGAAACGCAGACCCAAGGCCTACCAATTACCAACCATCCACGACCTAGAGAATCTCATCGGCGGAGCCTACAAACATGGTGACTCCGATCTGGACAGCGACTTCTAGCCAATCCACACTGAAACCCCCAGAACCATGGGGAGATGTACACAAAAGACTTACCCCGGCCCTTCTGCAGAACAGCCCAACATCTGCGCCTTATTACAGCGCCAGGCGCAGTCTATAATGGCTCCCACCACACAGACGCCATCATGCTCACCGGCCCACTCATCTAGTCAAACGGAGCTGGACACTGAAAGCACCATGCCGGCAACCATTGCTGCACGGGGCGACAACACACTTGCTACCAAGCGAGACCTACAAAACTGGTTTCAGGACATCCAGGAAATGCTGTCTGCTGACATGGAATATTAAAAGTGACATGCAAAATGTCAGCAACTGGGTGCAAGTGACAGAGGAAGATATCAAGGACATACAAAGCGGCATGACAAACATGAGAAACACTATACACCAATTACAAACTGTAGCGGACCACGGGTAACCCGGCCGGTAACCTCTGCTAATTCCTTCCCTCTGTCACTCTGGAACCCTTAAAACAAGCAGGCATCCCTTTCCTCCAGTAACCGGACGACACACAGTTCTGGGAGTACAACTCAACTGAGATTGAAAAATATACAATATTCTGAGACACTCCCAAAAAACATTTTCAAAAGGGGCTAATTTGAATGTGAAATGGGGCAGACGGTTTACAACATGGATTGATTCTTTGATTAATCAAAGGCTCTGCAAGGTGTGAAATTCTACACTTGAGATGCCTAGCTGTCTAGTTCCAATGTAAACTAACTGCCATCAGCCATATGGCCTGTGCCTCCTAATTGATGAGTTCATTTCTTTGAAATGTTAATGATCATTAGCCTTCCAGAATTACATTGTATGATAGCATTCCATATCACAGTATGCTCTGCATTATATATTATCACACTGTACTGTATTATAGCATTCACTATCCCTCTATATCACACAGTATGATATTATTCTGTATCATCCTGTATCACTCTGTATCTCACTGTATTATAAAATACTATATTACTCTGTATTACACTATTATAGCATACTTTATCACACTGTACTATAGCATATTGTATCACACTGTATTATAGCACTCTGTATCACTATATATCACGCTGTATTATAACATATTGTATCACACTGTATTACAGCATTCTGTATCACACTGTATTATAGCACTGTGTATCACTATATATCATACTGTACTATAGCATATTGTATCACACTGTATTATAGCACTCTGTATCACTATATATCATACTGTATTATAGCATACTGTATCACACTGTATTACAGCATTCTGTATCACACTGTATTATAGCACTGTGTATCACTATATATCACACTGTATTATAGCATACTGTATCACACTGTATTACAGCATTCTGTATCACACTGTATTATAGCACTCTGTATCACTATATATCACACTGTATTATAGCATACTGTATCACACTGTTTTATAGCATACTGTATCACACTGTATTATAGCACTCTGTATCACTATATATCACGCTGTATTATAGCATATTGTATCACACTGTATTACAGCATTCTGTATCACACTGTATTATAGCACTGTGTATCACTATATATCATACTGTACTATAGCATATTGTATCACACTGTATTATAGCACTCTGTATCACTATATATCATACTGTATTATAGCATACTGTATCACACTGTATTACAGCATTCTGTATCACACTGTATTATAGCACTGTGTATCACTATATATCACACTGTATTATAGCATACTGTATCACACTGTATTACAGCATTCTGTATCACACTGTATTATAGCACTCTGTATCACTATATATCACACTGTATTATAGCATACTGTATCACACTGTTTTATAGCATACTGTATCACACTGTATTGATTCTTTACTCTGTATTATAGCTGAGTTCCAGTATAATATCCCAAAGAGACACCAACACTTACCCACAGATTAATACACACCGCAAGGAGGACACGCCCCAACCATGGCACACTAAATCCACAAGCTACCTGCAAAGATGTTCTTGTTCTGCTGAACGCTGCTGGAGGAAGTCTCACACCGAGTCAGACTTTCTACACTACAAATTCATATTGCGTTCATACAGCACAGCCCTTGCCCTTGCCAAACAGTCATACTTTTCTTCTCTTATTCGTTCATGCTCCCACAAGCCCAGGCGTCTCTTTGATACCTCTAACTCTCTTCTTTGCCCTGCTGTGGCCACCCCCCAAACTAAGCTTACAGCTGATAGTCTTGCTTGCTAATTTACTGACAAGATTGAACAGATAAGGAAAGAATTTTCACCACCTTGCCCATCACCTTTTCAACCTCCCCTGGATCATGCCTCTCCAACCCTTCCGACCTTCTCCCAGGCTACTGAACAAGAGGCGTCTGCACTTATTCTTTCCTCTCGCCCCACCACTTACCTGCTTGATCCTGTCCCGTCTCACCTTACTAGATCTCTCTCCTTTTGTCTTGTGCCCTCCTTAACACACATCTTCAACTGCTCTCTTTCTTCTGGCACTGTTCCTGCTGTCCTGAAAAAGGCTTCTGTAGTACCCATCTTAAAAAAAACATGTCTCGACCCATCCTCCCCCTCTAACTATCGTCCTATATCCCTGCTCCCTTTTTCCTCAAAGCTTCTTGAAAGACTAGTCTTCACCAGTCTGGCCTGCTTCCTCAACTCCTACTCTCTCCTCGACCCTCTTCAGTCCCGCCCCTGATGTCCTGCAACGTCTCACCTCTTGCCTTTCTTCTATCTCTGATTGGATGTCCTCCCGCTTTCTGAAACTGAATCTTTCCAAAACAGAACTTCTTGTCTTTCCTCCTCCTAATACTAATCCTCCTCTCTCGCTCTCCCTTTAGATTGGTGGTACCCATATCAGCCCATCCTTACAAACACGTTGTCTTGGTGTTACTTTTGATTCTGGCCTCACCTTTGAGCCTCACATCCGGTCTGTTGTCAAATCATGCCAATTCCACCTCAAAAACATTGCCCGCATCCGCCCCTTTCTTACACAAGATGCTACTAAAGAGCTTGTCCATGCTCTAGTAATCTCTCGCATGGACTATTGTAACTCTCTCCTAATTGGTCATCCCAATATCCGTATTGCCCCGCTACAGTCTGTAATGAATGCTGCCACCAGACTGACTTTCCTCTTTAGTCGGCCCTTACATTGGCTTCCTGTATACTATAGGAGCCAATTCAAAGTGCTGACCTATACCTATAAAGCACTGAATAATCTTAGCCTCTCTTATATCTCCTCACAAATCCATAGGTATGCCCCTTCTCAGTCTCTCCGCTCTGCCGTGACCTTCTGTCCGCTGCTCGTACCCGTACGGCCAACTCGCACTTGCAGGACTTTTCGCTGGCAGCTCCCGTCCTATGGAATAGCCTGCCTACCACCATCAAACTCTCCACTAGTCTTCAATCATTTAAGAAGTGCCTTAAAACTAATTTCTTTAGGAAAGCCTATGGCCTCCCAGCCTAACCTCTACCTCACACACCTGTCTCTTGCTCTCTCCTAAAGGGCAGCACTCTACTCTCTCCTCCGGCTCTGCTCCACTCCCACCTAATTTGACTTCTATTCCCTGTCCTAATGTGTTTTATACCCCACCTCCTATAGACTGTAAGCTCGTTTGAGCAGAGCCCTCTTCAACCCTTTGTTTCTGTAAATTTTCTTGTAATTGTCCTATTTATAGTCAAATCCCCCCTCTAATAATATTATAAAGCGCTACGGAATTTGTTGGCGTTATATAAATCGCAATAATAATAATAATAATAATTTCTATTACATTCACAATGGGACAAGCACAATCTTCTTATTAGCCCAAACATGATTTGCGAATAAGGGGGGCACATGTGGGCATGGTACTCAATGATGGCGGTCCTTCACACTTCTCCCCCTTGTCCACCTCTGACAGCCACAGCATGGTCCACATGGGACAATTCGCTGGTGTCTGGAGTGTGAAACATAGTTTGTTAGTGCCATGCCCACAACAGCACTTGTCCTCAGCCAGCCACTACAGTCCTGGGGTCTGGCCGGCATTGCACCCTGCACCCTCCTAGATACAGGGTGACTTTAACATAAAGCGTCTTTAACCCTATGAGAAAACACACACACTTAATGTCCCTAAAATCACCATTCGGCGAAGTTAATTACCCAGTGAGCTGGCCCTTTAGCGCACATCCTGGGACCCAAAGCACACTCCCGCCCTGAACAACCTCAACTCTCGCCTCCCCAGGTATGACAAGGCATGCTGGAGGGCAACTTAGGCAAGGCAAAGGCTTAAGATAAGTGCTAGTCCATGTCCTCTCCTCAAGGGTCTTCCCACTTTAGCTACACTATATTCTTAATTATACTCATATTTTATTTTCCTTTTTGTTTTAACTATCTTTGGCATTATGTTCAACATAGCTCCCGAGTCTGAGAACCCAACGAGCCCAGACACCTAACCAAGTGAAGTTCACTACAAAAACACCCATCGGCTACCCCTCAGGCTAAGTAACCTTATCATTTGTTTTGGCCTCTCATCCCACATTATGCTCTGATGGATACAATAATTTCATCTAATGTAAGATATCTGTTTTTTCCACTCAGGCCTCTATTATTATATAAAAATGTGCAGATCATTTGTCATGCTTAAGCTGAAATGTAGTTCATCCATCACGTTAACATCTAATGTCATCAATCCGTAAAGGCTGTTTATCTAATGCACAACAAAAATAAAATTAAAAAAAGTAAGTAAACTGGGCAAAATATTAGAATGTCAACTCGCAAAAAGTAGCCAGGGACATGGCTCACAAAAACAGAGAAAAGGCTGCGCCAAGAAGGATAAATAAAACAAATAAATTTGGTACAAATATAATAGTTGTAAAATGTTCTATAAAAGAGTCCCAATTATAGATGGTGTCTCAACTGATGTGGTGTCTTCTTTGTTAATAGTCGTCTGTCTCACGATATGAAAGACACAATGGGAAAGAACTAATCGTGCAGAGTGTATAAATAAGTAATCGTGAAAAATCGCTAAAAAAGGCAGACTTACCCCTATATACAATGGGGAAATATGCAGTAATATAATCCCTATATGATAAAAAGATACACACAATAGTGAAGTATATCAAGGTCCAATAACATAAATGTGAAGATAGTAGGGACCACACTCACATGGTTAAGAGCCACATACGGATAGGCTCAAATCACTTCAGCATAGGTATGTTAAGGTAATACCAAAACCTTCTTATGGTGTCCGGTCAGTATTCTCACCAAAAAAGGAAGAGAGACAAGAGAAAACTTCTTTGGCAGTATTATCAAGCTGTTAATTTACAAATATCCTTATGATATGAAGTAATTGCTCACCTTGTGAAGAGCCAATTATACTAGGCTCTTGGTATACAGATAGGTGTGTTATTAAGGAGAGCACAACCCCTCTTGATTCCAGCAAAAACAGCAGAGGACTACAAGTGGGTACAAGTACAATGGGTACAAGTATACTAGAAAAAGGCACTTTATTAAAACAACACACAATCTAATAATAAAATGTGCAGTAATACCAGTCCACCATGTAGTCCACTTCCGAGACGCGTTTCGCTTGTGCAGCTTTATCGATCGGGATGCAGATTTCCTGTGTCCGTCTGGAATATAAAACCAAAGGTCCTCCTTTGGTTGGCTAATGCTGTATTCCAAACTCCAATCCTCTTCTTCGTTTGAAGAGGTGTGTTGTAGTCAGCTGAAGCTGTTCATCGCTTGATTCCGAAACCAAAAGTGACGCGACAGACCAGTACATGACATCACTTCCGGTGTCATCAATCTCCATGTACCCAGCTTACAATCACTTAGCAGCCATCTTGTTTGAGGGCAAATGCCAGTCCTCTTAGATAGTCACACAGTTCCATATAACTCAAATGAAGCCATAGAGAAAAAAGGGAAGAAATATATTAAGTTAGGGACCATATATATAAAATAACCTCCAAATAAAACCATAATATAACATTAACCTCCAAATAAAACAATAATATAACATTAGCAGATAGAGCCTATAGAAAAAGACTCTTGCAAATGTGAGTATTTTATATTGTTCCATACTTTTTCTGGCACTATTAGTACTATACAATTTAAAAACACTTTTTTAATGCACTTTATTTACCGGCATGTTAAAGGGATTAATGTATAAAGTATTACGCACTCTCTATATGGAACAACTCTCTATATGGATTACACATTACAATTTACTAACACTGTGAGGCACCATTGGTAAACTGTTTCTATGCTTGGCATACAGATCAGAACAGTCTACTCATACTGGAAGAAGCAGGACAAGTAATCTGTAAAGCAAATCCAGCACATATTTGCGGGTTCTTTATTAATCTGGTCAGTGCATTCTAAACACTGGCTTTTGAAAAATAATACTTTTTCTTTAAACTCGTATGTTATTCAACTTCAATATTCACACACTTGATTAATGCTGCCCAGGAGAACAAACTGCAGGAAAATTACTGAAATAATGGCTATCAGGGGAGCAATAATGGGATGAACTAGCCAGGCAGATGTGTGAGATTCTATTAGCTTCTGTAATATCAACATCAGAAACAGTAAATGTTCTGCTGATATGGTAGAAACTTTATCACTGTCTCACATTCAAGACAATAGAAGATATGACATCATTATGGAAATTACTCAGTCCATGAGTAAGAATGCTGGACATAAACCAATCTGGGTTAAAACAACATAAAATATATTTAAAACAGAAATATATTTAATTTCGAGTAGCTTGGAATAATTAACTTTTTACTGGAACATACTGACAATAAAGTACATTGAATTAGCTAGTACATCTTTGAAACTATTTAGATAATTTTCCAATTCTGTCCATGGGATTATATTGTATCTGTGTGTTTCTTCTTAAATTTAGAAATGGTGTGAGTGCACATTCTTAATGGATTACTGAGTAAGTCTAGACAATAAGGAAATGTATGCTTTGTATTCTTTGAGGAAAACATCCGAATCAATCAATTAATCAAATATTTGATTCTTACTTATTTTATTTGCTTTCATAGCATAGTGGCTTAGATTTCATACCCTGCACTAACAGCAGTTAGCAAAACAACATAGCGTATAACTGTGTTGATAAAGTGCAAAAAATATGTGTCCCACTTGGCCACTCACAATTTAGAAGTTGTAATAATGCCTTGTATAAATTGTCCCATCAAGGGGTTGGATGTCCCCTTCCCCAAATCAGCATAAACTCTCAGTAATGATACACAATAGGTGGAGCTAAAACATTTAAAAATACTTTCCTCTCTTCTTTGTATAACAATGTTTGCTGAAATATAAAAGAGGAATACACAATAGAGCACGCTCACAAGGATAGAACCACAATGTCACCTGGCTCTAGTGTGTTTCTCCTTAAGGAGATCCAAATCCCACATCAAGTTAGAGGAAGGTGGTTAGGATGGTACCCCCTCAAATTATGAAATAGATTATTTAATAAATTATTAAATTTAAAAAGCTGCAATAATTAATATTGCAGGGTTAAGGGACCTAGGACACTGCACCCAGACCACTTCAATGTGCTGAAGTGGTCTGGGTGCCTATAGTGTACCTTTAAAATATTTAAAGTAAATCAATATAAATGTAACATTATTTTTTTAATTGATTGATGGTCCATAGTGCTAATGCCGTGACACAAATGTAAGGGAGATCTGGTTCTACTTTCCATGATCTGCTCTATTGAGCAGATGTTGCAGTTCAGATGTAAGTTTTGTCATTTATGGCAAGTTTGCATGTTAAGAAGTACAAATCTGGCCAAATCCCATAGCACATTATCTGTGTTGGTTTTCCCTTTTTTGCTTTGGTTTTACAGTCAAAATAAAAAGGTTGAAAATGAGAACTGTGTCAGTTTTTGAAAAGGTATTTCTTGAGGAAATAATACATGTCACAATACAATTTACAGGGTAAATCAAACTCATGAACCAGAAAAAAAAAACATATGTAAACATCTGGAGAACTTCCCTGTATGAGAAAATATAATATAATAAATATTATTTCCTGTTTCCTTGTTGAAGACAAACGCTGAGATGGCTAGGCTGCGAGGACCCCATTCCCAACCAGATGTTTGACTGAAAGTTGCAGTTTATTTATTAATTCTTCTATTAATCGTATCTTTCTTCTCATAGAATATTTTGTTTGGTTTTCCTATTAAAGGGAGCTGTTTGAAGTACTAAGTGTTATTAGTGGTCAAGAAAAGACCATTGGATAACATACATATTTTTTAAATAGGTTTAAGAATCCTATTCTTGTTACATGCCTCTCT
Source organism: Pelobates cultripes (assembly GCA_933207985.1). Lineage (NCBI taxonomy): Eukaryota > Metazoa > Chordata > Amphibia > Anura > Pelobatidae > Pelobates > Pelobates cultripes. The sequence continues at coordinate 73,175,509 of OW240917.1, read as the reverse complement.
ACTCGTTACATGTATATTAAATGAATGGTTGCTGCACTGAAAACCAAGTGGAGAAGAAAAACGTTATGCAAAAGATTTAAATATAATTATATCATACGGACACTTTGTAGTGCGATCTTTTTGTGTTTTGTTTTACTTGAATGTAGTATTAATAAGTTAAGAGGTTTCTCCTATCCTAAGACTACTCCGTCTTCTCCTCCAGCATCATCGTGCCGATGGAGGACCTAATGCACATGCGCAGCGAGTTTCGCATGCCCATTAGATTGTCCCCATAGAAAAGCATGGGACACAAAATTAATAACTCCACAACTCCAGGTTAAGTACAAAACATATTTATTAGCTCAGCTTCTGTAAATGCATTAAGATTTTCTGGGAGAATAGCAGAGTAATTCTGCAGAATCACTTTTTATACAATTTTTTTTTTTAACTATTTCCTCCCTGCATTATTTTATTTAGCCACCGCCCAATGCATATATTGCACTGTTTGGCAGACATGTCCCCCACTTGCAGCATGGCGAGTGAGGGCAAGTGAGATGTAAAATCTCCCTTGTACTAATGTGTTGGTTATAGTGACCCCACAGACAATTAACCATTTCCCATACTGCCGCCATTGGACGTTTTAATTGCTTTGTGATTAGTCCATGTGGTGGCTCCGATTTTGTTTTTTTGTCAGAATCACTGCTGTTTTTCTGCTGAAAACAATTCTCCATGTCTAATTGACACATTGACCGGAAATGCCACATTGCACCCTTGCCAAATTCACCGTAACCTGTGAGTAAAATTTCCAGTATCCTGCCAAGCTGAAGACTGAAAGATAGTATCACTGCTGAAGATGGTGTGTGTGCATGTGTGTTTGTGTGTGTGTACAAAGAAACTCTCTGTTTGTTCTGTGCACTGTTGACGTTCCAGTAACACACATAGCTTTGGGAGTATCCAGCAGCTGATTGACTGCTGGATTTAGAGACACTGTTTCCTTTTGTATTCAGCACTTGACTAAGAGATCATCTGCACTTGTGCATGAGGTAACTGAGTTGGAGATCCCAGTCATGGCATTATGTTCCGAGAATATTCTCGCAGAACAGTGGCCAGATGTATGTACAATATACTGATTTAATGTGTAGGTTAGATTTTAATATTGGTCACTAGTGATGTCCCAAACTGTTCGCCACGAACGGTTTGCCGCGGACTCATCATTGAGTAAACTTTGACCCTGTACCTCACAGTCAGCAGACACATTCCAGCCAACCAGCAGCAGACCCTCCCTCCCAGACCCTCCACCTCCTGGACAGCTCACTAAGAATGCAGCTTCACCAGGGCTCAGGTCTCTCTCCAGTGGATATCTCAGCATAGGTAGCACTGGAGAGAGCGCTCTTTGGGCAGCTACTAGCCCAGACTCGTAGCTCCCAGGTGGGTAAGCAAGGGGCGGGAACAAAGGGGGAACAAAGGGGTGTAACAGGGATAATTATAGTCTATATGTCTATATTTTGGAGACATTTATGTAGATAGTCATGGCACGCAGTGACGGCGTTACATCATTTTGTTTGATTTATTCAGTACTAAGATAAGAAAGTTTTGTCCCCATCTAGTTTGCTGGCTAACAAAGTACCATCTCTTGCAATCAGTGAATTAAATCGTGTTTACATAATACCCACAAAGTAGAAACAGATCATTAAAGAAGAATGACAGCATGACACAGTAGTCGATGTTCCTTTGCTAGTATTACACAATGTGGGTCTAAAAACACTCCTCCATTCTATTCAATGGCAGAATGATATCCTGCCAGCCAGCTAATGGGATGCCTAAGTGAGTGCGAAAGTGTAACGTGTAATGCTTGGATTAGAACAAGATCTAGTAATTAACACTTAAAAGATTTGTTACACTTAGTGACAATGACTTCCAGCAGCCCACTTCCTCTTTACCTTTCAGTACAAGATAGGTTTGTGTAAGCTTTGTAAATGTGTGATTAGCGGCTATGTAATGACGTTTTGCACACTTTAACGGTAAACATTAATGCTTTATATAAGAGCATGACAACTACCGTATGCTTGTATTCTCTGAAATGTGTTTCTAGAACAAACGAGAAATCACTACATGAAATAAGGAAAGCAATTTTCAGATTACCTTTGACGTACTTTAGACAAGGTTTACATGCGTTGTTCCCCAAAAACTTGTTTGCAAACTATATAATTTAAGCAAATTCATTTTTTTAAGGACTTTGTTGTGTAATTTCTTCTCTGATCAAGTTGATTATGTGTGAAATTGAGAAATGCATTTATAAATTGAAGGGAAATTGAAAAACATGCCAGCTACACACATTAATATCTGATATGTACTAACACTGTATGTCCAGAATCAGAAGATGGATACACTTTAGTTTCTGATATGGTCAGATGACAACTTCTGCAGATTGGATAGGTTATGGTGCATACAGTTCCTTGTGTCCAGTTTCCCTATACAGAGTTATAACTACAGTGATTTGTGAATATTACAAGAAGAAAAAGTGCTCAGTGCTGTCAGCTGCTTATACGTCAATTTCCAATAAAATTGCAACAAACTTTAAATAGTAGCTACTACAAACGTGACATTTCTTCAAACTGCACACACAACCATGCAAAAAAGTGAACTGAGTGGTATAAACCCACTCATGTAAACCCTGTGGAGCTCTATGTATAAGAACACTTATATTAAGGGGAATATTGTGTCACTAAAAATAAAGGAAATATAATATAGTGTATTAAATAATACACCAAAATGAGTGAGTACTAAACGATGAATGCACTCCCATGGGACAGAGCCAAATTAGGATAGGCTCAAGTCACAACTTCAGGGGTATGTATGGTCACACCCAAATCTTTAATAATGGGGTGCTTCAGAGAGGAAATAAAGCAGAGTGGGAGGCAAGCTCCTAGTGTGATATTGTAAAGACATAAAATAGATAGTACAGGTTCTGCTCACCTTTATGAGAGCCAATTAACTGGGCTCTCAGTAAAACAGCAAATGTGCCACTATGTGGGGCACCTCCCTTCTTGGAACATGCAGGTTGGTTAACAATCTTAGGGACTTAGTGTAGTTATCATAAGTCTCTAAGATTCTTGACCTAAGATTCTTGCATGTTCCAAGAAGGGAGGTGCCCCCTATAGTGGCACATTTGCTGTTTGAGAAACTTTGAGAAATATCTCTTGGAGATCAAAATGCTGTACCTTTTCTCAATAAATCTGCTGCATAATTGACCCTTGAGTGCCTGGACCACAACTTAGTTCAACTATTACGGTGGGGATAGCCAGTCCCATATCTGGTAGCAACAGGATCACAGTAAGGTTGATGAGGACCTTGCTCGATCGAGCTTACAACCTACATATATACACAATATTACACATATTCACACTCAAACACTCAAACACTCAGACACACAAACTGTTATACATACTAACAGATACACACACTGTTGCACAATAACACACTGACCGCAGTCCACTCTTTCAAATACTTGGGTATGTTGTTGGATCCCAATCTATCCTTTGTCCTCCACATAGAAAAACTTGCATCAAAACTTTATCCAAAACTAGGTGCTCTGTACAGAAACAAATCTGGCCTAAGCCCCACAATAAAGGAAAATATTGTACAGAAAATGCTGATGCCAATCATTAATTATGGGGATGTAGTATATGGATCTGCACCGCAGTCCCACCTTAATATATTTACTAGATTTTATAACTCGTTCTGCCGATTTGTGCTACAATGTAATTACATGACCCACCATTGTGACATGTTAAAAGAACTAAACTAAACTGGAATCCAGACGCACCCTTCAACTTTCCAGCCTTGTGTTTAAAAGCTTTTCTGGGAAGCTCCCACCCTACCTGAGCATAATGCTCTCCGCGGCTGTTCCCACCTCCTATAACCTCCGATCCAGTACCAGCAATTTATTTAGTATACCACAATACAAAAAGAAAGCAGCCTGATCCTCCTTTTCCTACAGAGCACCACAATTATGGAACACCTCCCGCACACTTTCAAATCTTCCCCAAGCCTAAAGTCCTTTAAGAGATCCCTCCCTACATATCTCAAAACAGAATGCACCTGTCATGGTTGATTATATATTTCTTACCTGTTCTTTGTTAAATTTTGTATATATGTTGTGTATTAATATAGTTTTTTGTATTTCATTGTAGCCTAATTGTAACAATGCAATGTTTTGTGGACCCAGGACAAACTTGAAAACGAGAGAAATCTCAATGTATCTTTCCTGGTAAAATAATTTATAAATAAACGTTTTATAGACAAATAATATTACACATACACACACTAAAACACTCACAGATAGTCTCATGTTTAAGGGGATTCCACTATTTATTGAGGGATTTTTCTTTAAGGGAATTCCGTGTATTTAATAATGTCAATTTAAGAGACACTGACAGGCGTTCCGCTCCACAGTAAAAGCATGTGCCATCAGTGTGTCTACGCACTACTAATCTGTATAAACTTTAAGGTGTATGCTGTTTTATTTTCTCCTCAGGCTCCTCTTTTGCAACAAACCCTACAGATAAATCAGTTATTCAGAATAGGATTACTGGCAATTGACTTTGGAATGGTTAACTGGATTTTCTAACTCTCAAAAATTCATTCAGATTGATCTCTCCATACCGACATGGCTCTTTAACTCTATTCTACTTTGTCATCACCTTTTTACTGATGGATTATGACCTTGCCCCGGATATGATTAAGTTATCCTCCCTAAGACTAAATTTATCTTAACAACATGGCTTTGGATTTTGGACTGTCTCTTCTATAACCCTCAGATTATTTTTTTTTGTCTTCATTCTACTTTGACAAGGATTAATGGACTTATCTGTTTGTTGTTTTATTGGCCAATCTATTTTTTTATTCAGGTATTGTAATGATAAATTTTATAAGCATGACATAGCTATTGCAGGACATCAATATATGGGTTCTCATTTATGTCCGAACAGTTAAAAAAGTGCAAAACAAAATATAATATAGCAGCAAATGATGCAGTTATAATGAGATGATCTCCGATATACATTGAGTTATTACACCTCATTTTGAACTAAAGTAACATGACATCAGAGTAAACATACTTAGGTAAATAAAAGAAAAAAGAATAATAAAAGTGCTGAAGTGACATAGTTGACACAGAGAATTATCACAAGAATCTGTAACATCACAAAAAGACCTATCCTCTCTATAAAACTAGTGAATTATCAAAAACAAAACTTTGTAAGGCTTAAAAGTGGGATCAGTCATGGCAAAAGGTTCCTCATCCCCTTTCAGCACCAAGGAGATTGCTGGAAACAAAGTCCCGGCAAATCCTCAATCATGCTTTTTTCAGGATAAAGAGAAATGTAAGTGGATGCAGTTCTCTCTGTTGGCACCAGACCACTAATGGAGCCTGTATTCAGTGTTCACAAATCAGACTGCTCCGACCCCAAATCTATGTTACGATAGCGTCGACTGGAGATCCTCCTAGGTTGTGATCTGCATTCAGGGATCAAGTTCCCTTGGGCATCCGGCCCGTGAGACTGGAGAGGTTCAAGTCCCATCTCAGGGACCAAGGGAATGTTTGTTGGCATTCAACCCATTAATGCTTGCCACTAATTTGGTGAGCCCATTGTTCATGTTTCAACCAGAAAATACCCACAGCTTCTCAAAAGCTTGGACAATTGTATTTGGATGTTGAAGCAGTGAGGAGCTCTGTTGTGTAAACCCAGAGGTGAACACCATTTTGATAATAAGACCTCTTACTAGAATGGGTTCGAGAAAGGAAAGGCTCCTAGGTAAATTGTAATTTCCTCTCCAGCGGGCACCAGAATGACCCCACTAGTCCAAAGGTGGGGCAAAGCCCAACCAAATCAGCAAGCTGTCCAATGCATGGGATTTGGTCGCCTCCCTGCTTTGAGTAAGTCAGCATACCACTTCTCGCAACTAAAAATAAAGCTGAGCATGTTTGGAACTGCTTGCCGTGAATGTATGTTAGGGATCCCAGCCACAGAGTTGTCGTACTTGTTGGCTGGTTGCACAATTCTTCTAGCCTTGGGATAAATCAAGAGAGCTAGTCCTGAGAGCCACAAGTGTCTTTATAAAGACAAGAGGAATCACAGTGCAGGCAGAGGTGGATACCTGCATGGAAGAAGGACTGCAGCGGAATAGTCAGAGTAAAGAAACCACACACAGTTTTTCTAGCTCTTTTCATAACTCGTGCTCTGCAAGAGCTTGTCCTGTAGGGTATTTTTTTTTATTTTAAGTTTTTTTAAAAAGTCATCATTTTAATTTTAATTCTACAGATGGAAAATACTGCCTGGAAAAAAAACAGTTAGATCACTATCCTATTATTATCTATCATGATATTGAGTGTATTGGCTTAGGAGCAGTAATGAAAAGTGTATCATGCACAGCAGTTACTGTCTCTCCTGTGTGGTACTTGTTCTCTGTCTGCGTGAAAGATTTTAGACCAGAAGTGTAAGGGATCTTATATCAAATTCCCTCTGCCAACTAACCAGTAGATGCAAGATGGGACAGAGATGGTACTTCATGACATTCTATCACTGTTCTTGAATCTATACAACCAGTAATCAGGGCAGCCACCAGAAATTTTGGGGCCCCTGAAAGCACAAGGTCTGGACCCCCCCCACCTCCCCACCCCCACCCCGCCGCCGGCCCTCCTACCTAGTCCGCTGACAATGATGCAGGACTGAATGTGGTGTGTATAGTGGAAGTGAATTAGAATGTGTGTAATGAATGTAGTGTTTGGGTGTATTAGATACTGTTTGTGCAGTGAATGCAGAGTGTGTGTTTGTGTAGCGGATGCAGTGTGTATAGTGAACGCAGAGTGTGTTTTAGTAGTGAATGTAGTGTGTGTTTGTGTAGTGGATGTAGTGTTTGTGTGTACTAGATGCAATGTGTTTAGTGGATGCAGTGTCTGTAGTGGATGTAGTGTGTGTATTAGACGCAGTGTCTCTGTATAGTGAATGCAGAGTGTTTGAATGTGTGGATTTGAAGTCTTTCAGGCAATCATCAACTTCAATGTCAAGGCCATGAGGTGAGTTGGGTGTAACCTTTTATAGGATCTGAATTAGTCCAGGCAGGTGAGGATGAGATGGAAATCTCTGTGCTAGTGGCTAGGGACGCCACTAGTGGAAAATAAAATCAATGTAGTAACTTGTTTTTTAAAGGAATAGAATAAACAGAACAAAAAGTCTTGTTTGTCAGGATAGGATCCTGACAATATTGCAAACATAGCTTTGATGAAGCTCCTGCACTCTGACTAAGTACCTCAGCCCAGTCTGCTTGCTAGTAGATGGCAAGTTCCCTGGAACACTTCATACCCAGTCGCTGAAACTTGACTGGGGTCTCTCTGGAGCTCTTTCTTTCCAGGCATGTATTGTCCCCTCTGCCTATTCCTCTGCAGCTTACCTTCCAGACAGGTATCGTCCCCTCCGCCTATTCCTCTGCAGCGTTCCTTCCATGCAGGTATGCACCTTGGCCTGCAATGTGATAGCTCTTGTCTTTATAAAGACACTTGCGGCTCTCACGCCTAGCTCTCTTCTTGATTTGCCCACATGGTAGATGGATCATGCAGCCAGCCAACATATCCAAAGACACTGTTACTGTGGTCTCTAAAAATCCACACAGGACACAGTTATTTTTGGACAAGGACTAGACTTTGGGGACTAGTCCTTAAGCATGTGGTGATAAACATTTAAAATACATAGAACATTGTAAATGAGCAATTAAAATGAATACATGAACTATATAATACAAACATTATCAAACACAATAAAAAGTAATAATATATGCATTTAACTATGTAGTTGGATGCCCTCGTTTGCATCCCTCTCTAAAAGGCCTTGACGTGAGCTTCTTTCACAATGCCCACCCTCATCATTTGTAGGTCTATCTGCACTGGAATAAAATAAAAAGGAAGCTCTAGCATTGCTGATTATTTACAGTAGCCAGGAAACAGTACTTAGGAGTAGTAATTATATTCCGTAAGTACATTTAATATTTTCTTTTTTTTTTCTCTAATAGTGCAGGATATATAGATCTTAGATAGATCTAAGAAAGTACTTTTACAGTGGTATTTATTAGACTCTGAATTCTAGCAAATTAAATCTGAATGGTAAAACTGAGGATAAAACACTTTCTGAATTTATCTCAGAAAATATGATTTGGATCTTTTTATATGTGAAGCATTCCGTGTAGTAGCTGCCTTTCTTTTTTGTGGGTACCTGCTTCAATTCCCTGTGCTTAATTCTACAGAAATTCTCATGATTGTATTAATAGCTTTTTGATCCAAGGGTAAAGATGGGGTCGAGATTCTGGGGTCAAGATGGAATTTTTTCCTAGTTTGTTGCAAAATGCTTCTTTTGGATCAACAGCAAAAACAGATGCGAGAAAGGCTAAAATTTATGGACACGTCTCTTATCAGCCTATGTAACTATGTTATCCCACTAACGCACAGGGAGTAACAGCCTGTCACTTCCTCCCAGCATCCTGCAGGGAGACATCGCGGGAGGGAGAGGAGGCAGCCGCAGCATGAGGGGAGAGGAGCATGAAGAGCTCCAGACCCTTCATTCCCACTTGCAACAGTAGGACTCCAAGCCACCCTCCTGGCACATAAGGTAAGCTGACAGGAGTGTGACTGGAGATATAAAAAATACTTGTCTGTGAGTGTGTGTATTAGTGTGAGGATGTGTGTATGTGTATGGGTGTTTGTATGTGTATGAATTTGAGTGTTTGTAGGAGTGTGTGTGCATGTGTATGAATGTGTATGAGTGTTTGCATCTGTAGGAGTGTGTGTGTCTGTCTGTCAGGGTGTGCATTTGTGTGTGTATACATGTCAGTGTGCTTCTGTGTCTGTGTACGCATCTGTGTGTCAGGTTGTGTGTTATTATGTCCGTGTGTATCTTTGACATGTACGGGCATGTATCAGTGTTTGTGTGTGTCAGGGTGCATGTATATGTCAGTTTGTATCTATGTGTGTGTGTGTGTCGGTGTCTATGTGAATTTGTGTGTGTGTGTATTTACACCCTGTTCCAAATTATTATGCAAATGATATTTTTCTCATTTACTTAAATAATTGATGTAAATAACAGTCAGCATAATTCTCATGTTATCAACTATTAAGAGTACAATTCAAATTTTATTGAACAAACCTCCTAATGATAACAGTATTTTTTTGAAACATAAAAAACTTACACAGATGCGTACACAGACACAGAAGCACACTGACATGTATACACACTGTTCCAAATTATTACGCACAGTAAGTTTCAAAACACTTTATAGGTTGTAAAGAACTGAAAATTGTTATTTGTTGGGTTTGCAGCATATTTACTGAAATCAAAAGCTATTTCAATAAAACTTATAATGACATTTTAAATTTTTCAACATTTTAACAGGTCACTTTACATTTTAACATAGCAGCTTCACAAGTCCTGCATCCATTGAACTTGTGAATTTTTTGGACAGTTTCTGCTTGAATTTGTTTGCAAGATGTCAGAAAAGCCTCCCAGAGCTGCTGTTTGGATGTAAACTGCCCCCCACCCTCATAGATCTTTTGCTTGAGGATGCTCCAAAGGTTCTCAATATCTATTTTAACTTTATTTTAACTTTATTTCTTACCAATAAAGTGGATGTTCATTTTTCATATATTGTCTCCTCTATCTATGGAAATCTCCAGACAAAGTTTTACTTTGTGATTGTGGCGCCCTGTTTTTTTGATTCGTGTTCAGGATTTTGTGGCTTTTATGTATGGAGGTTTTGGAGTGACCTCATGACAGTGGCTTGCCTGCACTAGTTTATTTCACCACCTACCCTTTTACGTTTTGGTCTGTTGGAAAATTAGTCTTCATGTATTTTTCTGCCCAATGCAGCCATTTCTGCTTGTGAGCATTGGTTAGTGGTGGCCGAATAGAAGGGTTATGCACAGTTACAAGACTCTGGAGGACTCTACACCTTGATGACCGTGGTACTCCAGCAGCTTCAAATATCTGTTTGCTGCTATGTAATGGTATTTTAGCAGCTGCTCTCTTGATCCGATGCATGGACCTGGCAGAAATCTTCCTCAATGTGCCTTTATCTGCACAAACCCATCTGTGCTCTGAATCAGCCACAAATATCTTAAAGGGACACTCCAGGCACCTAGACCACTTCTGCCCATTGGTGTGGTCTGGCTGCCAACTCCCACTACCCTTAACCCTGCAACTATAATTATTGCAGTTTTCATAAATAATAATTACCAAGCAGGGTTAAGTCCTCCCCTAGTGGCTGTCTACTAGACAGCCACTAGAGGGCACTTCCTGGTCCATAGCACAGGTTTTCTATGCTTAAGCGTCGCTGGACGTCCTCACGCTAAAATCCCCATAGGAAAGCATTGAAAAGCATTTTCAATGCTTTCCTATGGAGAGGTCGCATGCGCATTAGGTCTCCCCAGCCGGAAGGCGGGATCAGTATCCCCCGCCGACTGACGTGATGAAGGTGAGGAGCTGCAGCGGAAGAAAAAGCAGCGACGTAGGACATGTCGCTGCCTCTGGTAAGTGACTGAAGGGGTTTTCACCCCTTCAGCAACCGGGGATGGGAGGTGGGAGGGAGAGGGGACCTGCAGTGCCAGGAAAACAAATTGTTTTCCTGGCACTGGAGCGTCCCTTTAATAGTGCGATGATCACGCTTAAGTTTTCGTGAAATATCTGATGTTTTCATACCTCGTCCAAGGCATTGAACTATTTCACTCTTTTCGGCAGCAGAGAGATCGTTTTTCTTCCCCATATTGCATGAAAATGGTGCTCTGCTTAATAATGTCGAACACCCTCCTTTAGTTGTTTTTCTTTAAATTGGGCTCACCTGGCAATCTAATTATCACAAGTGTCCGAGATTGTTTTCAGTGATCAAAAGAGCCCTGAGACACAATGCTATCCATGAGTTAAACTGAAAAAAAAAATATTTAATGTTTGTGACACTTAAATAGAATTTGCATAATAATTTGGAACAGGGTGTATATGCATCTGTGTGGTAATGTGCATGAATATCTGTGTAAGTATACAAACACTCCCCGTCACTCACAACACAAATACTTCACACAAATGTACACCCGCATTTAAAACATTACATTCAGACACACCCCTGCAATAAAAGCAAACATCACATACAAACACACCCCTGTATTAAAGTACAATAAATGTATACAACCCCCCCTTCAAACACCAACACTGTACATTACATTATAGCGCCATTAAGTGCGGCAGCGCAGTACAGATATACAACCTAGAAATTTTGACTTGGGGTGCCTTGGAAAAATACTGAAATATCAAGGGCACCTTGAACCTAAAAAGTTTGGGAACCTCTGGCCTAGATGCAGCTTTTTGCAGAGAATCCAGAGGTCTTAAGTCTCTAGGACCAAGAGGTTTTCGATGCTCAGTATGTATGGTAACATTACTTTAACTGGAAAACACAGCTGAGCAGGAGTAACCACATTGTTTCAACATCTGTAGCTAATAAGCAGTTAATTTCTTCAGAGGATTTGATAAGTCAGTAAAAACCTTTCACTGCTTCATAGAACCACCACAAAGAAATAAGGAATACCATTTCCTTTCCATCACAAAACTGACGTTTGTTCAGTCTATTGCCAATTTGGCTTTGAAAACATGTTTTCTTATTTAGCCATCTGAAGCTAACTATCAATTTACAACAGCCTAAACCACACAGATGAAAAGAGGTGATGTGGAGTGGAGGGGTATCTCTGTTTAGTTTGGAAGTAATATTGATCTACATGTGTGTGTAGCAAGCTTTAAAAACAGCTGGGTCAAATATGAAAAGTGTGACTTTACAAAGAAGAGTGTAGCTGGATGTCGTGCGTCCGTGGCTTTAACTAGTCTAGCCAACGTATGCCTCAGCGATCAACTATGCACAGATGTTATCCTTCACCTCTTTGTGATTGCCTCTAGTGGAACACGCCTCCCACACACCATTGTGCTAAACCACAGAAACATTCAAGATACTGTGAGGTCTTAAGATTTAAAATGTCAGGTTATATTCTACTAGCCAGGCATTAAGATGTTCACTCATTAATGGCTAGTGGACATTATGAGCCCTGCACAGAACATGGATATAGAGTCCCCAGGTAATTCATGAATACAGTTTAAATAATTAGGGAATGTTGGCAGAAAATAATTGTAGAATGATACATTGTAAACTTTTTTTTCAAAATGAAGTTGTGGCGATGAATGGATAGGTAGATAGATAGATAGATAGACAGACAGAGATAGTACACTTCATTAGGATGCACACTAGATAGAATTACCACCTAAATAAAACTAAAAAAATACTTATTTAAAAATAAGATACAACATACACAGAGGCCTAAACAGGAAGACAATTTAGCTCTGTATTATGGCGTGCCTGGTCATTTATGTTTATAACTATGCAGGCAGATTATGGCAACACCCTTTGCCATTGATACAATATTATGAGATAAGAGATATGTAGAACTGAGCTTTTATTACAATCTGGGTGGCTGACTATTTATCATACTTTGGAAGCTGCTCTTTTTTTTCTCTATCTAATTATTTCTATGGAATAATATAAAAACATTCATGTGCTTGCCTCTGGCTGCTCACTGTTAAAAAATAAAATAAAAAAATTAAAAAAAGTCCCCCTCCCCCTCCTAACCTGAAGGGGGGACCTATTGCCCCTCCCTGGCCCCCATCCCTGAATGGTGGGTGGGGGCCCTAAATACTAATTGGGGGGACCTAATATCCTCCCCCTGGCCCCCACCCCTGAGTGGTGGGTGGGGGCCCTAAATTAGAATGAGGGGGGAGGACCTAATGTCCTCCACCCTGGCCCCCACCCCTGAACAGTGGGTGGGGGCCCTAAATACTAATTAGGGGGATTGACTTAATGTCCTCCCTCCTGGCCCCCACCCCTGAACAGTGGGTGGGGGCCCTAAATACTAATTAGGGGGGGCGACCTAATGTCCTCCCCCCTGGCCCCCACCACTAAGTGGTGGGTGGGGGCCCTAAAATACTAAGTAGGGGGGGGACCAAATGTCCTCCCCCCTGGCACCCACCCCTGAGCGGTGGGTGGGGGCCCTAAATTAGAATGAGGGGGGAGGACCTAATGTCTTCCCCCCTGGCCCCCACGCCTGAGTGGTGGGTGGGGGACCTAAATACTAATTAGGGGGGGACCTAATGTCCTCCCCCCTGGCCCCCACCCCTGAGCGGTGAGTGTGGGCCCTAAAATACTAAGTAGGGGGGGACCAAATGTCCTCCCCCTTGCCCCCACCCCCGAGTGGTGGCTGGGGGCCCTAAATACTAATTAGGGGGGGACCTAATGTCCTCCCCCCTGGCCCCCACCCCTGAGTGGTGGTGGGGGCCCTAAATAAAAAAAATAACCCTCCCTCCCCCGGGTGACTAGGGGTCCCCAAACCCCTAGTCACCCCCCTCCCCCAAAAAAGTAACCCCTACCTACCCCCCTCACCCTAAAAATAATGAGGGTGGACCATTTAACTAAGTACCTGAAAAAAATTCCAAAGAACTTTCCCACGCTGTGTAAAATGACACAGAGCACTCTGATTGGTGGATTTCAAACCAACCAATCAGAGTGCTGTGACAGGTAAATGTAGAGACTTACCTGTCAGTCTCTTCATTTACCTGTCAGAGCACTCTGATTGGATGGCTTAAACCGACCAATCAGAATGCTCTGAGCCTAATTGCAGGGCGGGGCAAGGCTTTATAAGCCTTCCCCCGCCCTGCAGAGTCTCAGTCTGCCTAATTAGTATTTTAGGGCCCCCACCCACCGCTCATGGGTGGGGTCAGGGGGGAGGACATTAGGTCCTCCCTCCTCATTCTAATTTAGGGCCCCCACCCACCGCTCAGGGGTGGGGGCCAGTGGGGAGGACATTAGGTCCCCCCCCTAATTAGTATTTAGGGCCCCCACCCACAGCTCAGGGGTGGGGGCCAGGTGGGAGGACATTAGATTCCCCCCCTCATTCTAATTTAGGGCCCCCACCCACCACTCAGGGGTGGGGGCCAGGGGGGAGGACAGTAGGCCCCCCCTCATTCTAATTTGGGGCCCCCACCCACCACTCAGGGGTGGGGGCCTGGGGGGGAGGACATTCAGTCCCCCCTAATTAGTATTTTAGGGCCCCCACCCACCGCTCATGGGTGGGGGCCAGGTGGGAAGACATTAGGTCCTCCCCCCCCTGGCCCCCACCCCCTGGCCCCCACTCAGGAGTGGGGGCCAGGGGGGATGACATTAGGTCCCCCCTAATTAGTATTTTGGGCCACCACCCACCGCTCAGCGGTGGGGGCCAGGGGGGAGGACATTAGGTCCCCCCATTCTAATTTTGGGCCCCCACCCACCACTCAGGGGTGGTGGCCAGGGGGGAGGACAATAGGGGGACCCATTTTTTTTTATTTTATTTTTTTAACAGTGAGCAGCCACTAGCCATTGTGTGAGGATGACAGTGTAGGTGTCAGGATGTAAGGGTGACAGTGTGGGGGGGCAGTATGTGAGGGCGACAGTGGCGGCTTGCAGGATGTGAGGATGACAGTATGGGGGCAGGATGTGACGGTGACGGTGACAGTGGTGGATGATAGTGTGTGGAGGTGACAACGGGGAGCAAGATGTAAGAGTGACAGTGGTGGGGGCAGGATGTGAGGGTGACAGTGTCAGGGTGACAGTGGGCAGGCAGGGTATGAGGGTGACAGTGTCACGGTGACAGTGGGGGGGCAGGGTATGAGGGTGGCAGTGTCAGGGTGACAGTGGGGGGCAGGGTGTGAGGATGACAGTGTCAGGGTGACAGTGGGGTGGCAAGGTGTGAGGGTAACAGTGACAGCACTTGGCTGAGCTGCAGACAGGAGGCTCCCCCCTGGGTAGACTGGTGTTGGGCCCACGGTCACTGACCGAGGTCATTACAAATCGGTCTGCCCCAAGGTTTAGAGAGCCACCTCTGCTGCATATGTATGCAGCAGAGGCGGCCTGGGGTGGCAAAACGCTGCCCCTGTTAAAGTGCCGCCTGGGGACATTGCTCCAGTCCGTCCTATGCAAAAAAAAAAATCTTCTAATGTAATTCACGACTTGGATCTTAACACCACTGTTTCTTTTTCCATTGTTGAAAATAGTTGTGTTGTAATAGCCAACTAAGAAAATGCTTACTAAAACAATAACACTGTGGTATCACCAGCAGCAAACTATTAAGTGACTATGTCCCGGACATCCCACTGTCCAAAATGATTGTTATCTGTATCTGCACACCACATTATCCTACCATGTTCCCAACTGTATCACAGTGTAATGTACATCTTGTATACATGAATTCAACTGATGGCGTGAGCATCTAATAGTACCAATGTCCATGACCCTTCCAGTTGTCTAATGTGTACACCAAGTCAAATGTGAGCAACAGTTTTTATGATCCACCAAAGTGCAACATATAGCTCTCCAGCTATATGTTACATCAGAAATTATTTTATCCTTATTGGGCTGTGCTATATTTAGCAATCCCTTTAGTGTACAATCGCTAAAACAGTCCGTCATATACACCTACTGCTATTATGCATTAGTGAGGGCTGTGCAGGCTAATGTAGCCGTATGTGGGTAGTTAAGCCAACCGTGGACAACAGACAGAGTGGCTGATACGTAGAAATAAAATCATATTATTATTAGCATTTTCTAGCACCAACATAGTACACAGCGGATTACAAATTACAAATATAGCATTACAAATATATATTCAGATGCCTGGTTTTCCCAGTTTTAAGGCAGTGACATTAAGACTTCTGTAACCAGCCAATATATGTTCTCCCTAGATTAAATAACTTATAAAACATATTGGAAGAAAAAAAATGTTTTATGCTGCATAGAACACTAAAATGACTTGAATACAATGAATCTTTCAGAACAAAAGCACAACCTTCTCTAATAAAAGGGAGTCTTTGAAAAGGAGGGTGGAGGATTAAGGGTGGAAAATTGAGATCAGATCCAGTTTTATATATGTACATTAAAAGGGATTTTAAGGGGAGCCGGGGATGGAAAAAAATCGAAGCATGTGAAGCTGCCAAGTTCTTTCCTTTGGGTGCAAGATAAAAATTCAAGCTGTGTTCTGTTTTGTTTTCAAGCTACACTATGTTGGAGACAAGATAAAAGATAATGGACATTTGGCTAAACATATTCTTATAGGAATTGTTGCAGAAACTCAGAATTTAATTCCTGCTATTTCCTGTCCAAGAATTATATGACTTTACCAAAAAATAGCATAAATTGTTTTTTTTCACAGCTAGATACTGCTAAAAGATTTTTCAGTTTCTTAAAGGACCACAGAACATGAATGAAGTGATCTGGATGCAGTGACCCTGTCATTTTTTTAACCTCAATGTAAGACATTAGAATTTTGTATGACAGCCACTAGAGGCACTTCTGCCTCCTGAACCTAGGCTGCAATTTACCACACATGCATAGCTCTTCCCCAATGCTTCTCAATGAGAAACATTGGATTGGATGGGATCGTGTAAGATGTCAGCAGGCATGCTGAAGAAGACAGAGGTGTCTCGTTACGGGAAATCAGGTAAGTAAACTTTATTTTCACTTAACATTTTTAGCAGCAAAGGGTGGTGGACGGAGGTCACAACAGTTAAAGGGAACTAATGGTCCTAATAAAATGGTTTTTATTTTCCAGACTATAGGTTCTCTTCAATTAAGTGCTTAAAACTGCAGGAATAGAGATAAGTGAGACAATCATAACCTTGAACATGTACGTCCAAAATATTTATTGTATTATATAATCACAAATACAGTGGGATCATTTGGGAACATCATGAATCATGGTTGTGATCCTGTGCGTTGCTGTAACATAAGGCGGGGGAGATTTATCAAGATATAAAGAGGTGTTGTTTTGGAGAAAGTGGTAACCAATAGAATGTCTATCAATATTTAGCACTTTGCAAACAATATAGCACCTGTTTTGGATTAATAAATCTTCCCCGTTGAATTGTATTTTATTCTATAGCTCGAGTGTTGTGGAGACTGTTACTAGTAATGACCCATGGGGCAAATAAAGAAACGCTGTTCTGTTATTTTTTTTTCAGCATTGTTGCATTTTGTGTTAACTTTGGAGTAGAAAAATATATGGATTAGTTATTAATGGTTTAGAGCTAATCTGAGACAATGAATAGGTTAACTAGTAGAACGTGATCACCATACATGAGTGAAAAAGCGTTTTCCTTTTCCCAAAGTGGTTGCCATTATATGTCAGATAATAACTGTTTCACCTTATGCAAATAGGCTGGAATTAGGAGCCGTCTGACAACAGGTTTAAATACTTGTTCTTAATGATAAACACATACCTGTACAGTAGATATTGCGCCTCACGTGGCTATGTTCACCTGATTTTGTTTATTTTGTTACTGATTTAACCTAAATAGCCAAGAGGTTAGCAATGAAACCTCAGTGGCATGATCTATACATCAAAACCACTACATTAAGCTAAAATTGTTTTGGTGCTTAGAGTGTCCCTTTGATTAAAAATGGGTGTTTATAAACATTATATTAAAGTTGAAGTCCACTGTCCAAACTCTAAAATAGGTCTCTTCGCTGAAGTCTAGTGATGTCGCGAACCGTTCGCGAACTTCCCGCGAACGGCTCGCCACGGACCGTTCGTGGCGAGCTCCGGTCAGCTGACACATCCCGGCCAATCTCCAGCAGACCCTCCCTCCCAGACCCTCCCACCTCCTGGACAGTATCCATGCTGAACGGTTCGCGACATCACTACTGAAGTCTTGTCACACCTTCCCTTTTCAATCATGCCCAGATTTTCTGTGGCTGTACAATTACAGACTTCCCAATGCAGTTTAATGAGAAGTATTACAAGACAGGTACTCTGGGCAATTTGCTGTCTCTTGAGTTTAGCTCCACTGAGCTAACCAAACCAGGAAGTAACAGGACCTGTTGTCTGATCGACAGCCAGAGGGTGTAGCAACATTAATTTATAAAAGTTCAGATTTCTGTACTTCTAAAGACTGCACGTTTTATAAAATGAAAAAAGGGGGCACATTCTTCACACATAAAGCATCTCAGAAAGCTGAAGTCATCTAGGGGTCTGGAGTGTCCCTCTAAGATATTTTTAAAAAAGGTGAGTTCATTAAATAGCTAACCACAGAGATAACCAGCATAAATAAGCAGACTGATATTATGCCTACATGTACAAGCCATGTCTTTCATAACTTTACCAAGAAAAAATTTATTAAAAGAAGATATTTTAATCTTTTGATAACAGTAGAAAGCCATGTGTGATCTGTGTAAACTGGTGTAGAAAGAGAAGCCACTCCAGAATGCCCCAAAGATAATTTTGTAGTTCATAGCTATACGCCAACTAACTCTAAAGGAGCTAACTGGGTCGTACCTACAATAGATAAAATTGCAATTGAGCATGTATCCAATCAGTAAAATGTTTTGACTTGGGTCAGTATCTCATGAGTATTGAAAGCACAAGTGTGATCTAAAATTGTCCAACTATATTCTGTTATTCTGTAACATTGTCTAGTTAGAAATAACTCTGAATTTAATACTAGGCTTAACATAAATTGTTTCATCATTAATCGCATAATCTCCAAATCAATATTCCAAGCTCAGAAGGTTACCAGCAAACAAAATGGACCCATCTGTTGGGTATTGTATGGTACTGCAACAAAAACAGAGATAATGAGAACTCTGATGGACAAAAGCTTAGTAAAAATCAGTACCTTACTAGTTGGTTAATCCCTGCTCAGGTCTCAACATGTTTTTGCTCAATTGTGTAATTACAAAGGAAACCTACACCATTTTCACATCAGACTGATGCCACCCATGAGGGCAGTCCAGAACTGAAATGCCAACAAGTTCCCTCTGCATGAGAAATACAGCAACCCCAGACGATTTGGTCTTGTCAGTGAGCTGTAGTTTATACCCCTCTAGGTACAGTGAGCACGGAAACCATGTCTGGATTACCCTTTTAGCTTAGGGAGAGCCCAAGTAAAAGCAATGCCATTATTCTATGTTTTTGTTGTAATGCAATTTACACGTTGCAAAAAAAAAGCTAAAACAATATGCTTTTGGTACAGAAACATTGTGGACCTATGATGGGTGCACAATAGCCAACATGCTCCACTAGTCCAAAGATTTTCTTAGATGAGCATGGAAGCCAATGTTTCTCTAGGGGGATCTTTAGTGGCGACCAGCTTTATCATGTATGCTGTGTGTAATGATGTTGAACGTAAAGACCTTCAAAAATATAAGGTCTTAAAGAGAAAGTATCTCTAAAGTTTGTCTGTCTGAAAGCCACTGTTTTAGGCAAAATGTAAACATTGCCAGACAAAAGGAGCACCGTCTATGCAACAAAACTGTTAGATTAAGATCTAGTGATTTTGGTGCTTATAATGCCCCTTGAAAACATTACATTAAACAAATCTTATACTTTTCTTTGATTTGTGATCCTACAATGACATCTAGTGGAAGCTGAAAGCGTTATAGATGCTTATTGTCCATTTCAATTAAATTGAAATTTAAACCAAAACAAGAGTCTGTTGTCATTAAAGGGGCCGTCTAGACTGGAATTGATTTATTAATTTTCAGAGATTATATATTTTATGCATGTAAAAAAAAAAAAAAAACTTACCTCAAATCATAAAGTAATAATAAAAAATAGCAAATTGGCCTTTGCAGCAATTCCTAGATGTCAGATCATCAATCCTGAGCTCTGTCTTATTATTATTATTATTTTATTATTTATATAGCGCCATCACATTCCATAGCGCTGTACATTGTACACTTCATGAGTTTGTCCACTTAGGAGCCTCTCATTACAGTCCATGATATTTAAATATGTTTAACAGAAGCAATGCATGGGTTCAAGTTCTGATAGGACAGTTTAACTCTAGAAATATGACAGTGCCTAATAAGCTTTCAAATCGTCCATAAAAGGGGTGATTCATCCGTGGATAACTAAAGGATTGTTGGATGGTTAGGAGTTATTCTTGTAGCATACAATCTAAGTAAACCAAATGCCACAATATAGGCATCCTGTAAAGAAAAAAAACATATCCCTTCTCTAAAACCAAATTTTTTCGAAAATGTTTATTTAAATTTATCATTTATATTTAGAAAACGTAATTTTAAAATACGGAATCATTCGTAAATGATTGATTTAATAAGGTATTACAGACAGATAGAAAACAATAAAAAAAATATATATAATTTTTCTTTATTGTTTTCTTTTCCACTTACAAAAATCAATTATATCACAGATAGTTTGTAACTGTTTATCCACTGTTAAATCATTGTATACAATCATCACAATCCAATGTTAACCATCATAAGCAGAATAATAATAACATGCATAAAACGTTTTACACAAAATCCTGTATAAATCACAGGACTTTACATTTAAGACAAAATCAATCCGTTGTTGAGCAGGTGCATCACAGGGATTTATAATATCAATCATTATAGCAAAATATCTTCTAAAAATTCAACGTATAGGGTTAATTTGTGATCTATATCCAATTTGTTTGCCCATTCTTCCCATATTTTGGTTGTTTTGGATCTGGATCCAAGGGTTTTACCGTTGTTCTTTTCCATTTTAATTTGGAAGAATAGCTGTTTATATATATTCGACCAAAGTGGAGCTTGAGAATCTTTCCAACTACATGCAATTACAATCTTTACCGCCAAAAAACAGTGTATAATAAAAAAAACATATCTTGTTATTTATCTTTGGCCAGTTCAGATGCAAAATTGCTATTTCTAGGGTAAAATTCAGATCTAAGCTGGGATGAGGTTTTATAAAAAGAAAACTCTTTTTCCGAGTGTTAACTATTTTCTCACAACTCCACCATACGTGGATATATGGTCCATTAACCTCCTTACATCTCCAACATATCAATGGGTATTTAGGGTACATTTTTTTAAATCTTGTCGGCACTGGGTACCACCTGTGTAGTACTTTGAATTGTAGTTCTGCCCAGTTTATACAATGCATTACTTTTTTTTTTACTTTCATCCGTGCATCACACCATTCTTTCATATTTATAGTATACTTGAGATCTCTTTGCCACATTTGGAAAACTGTGAACCTTGGTAATTTTTTCATAAAATTTATCAGATCCATACCTATAAATATTACTTTTGATGTTAAATCATAATTTAGAATATTAAAAAGTTTACCTATTTTATCTGATTTTTCTCTCAATAGGTTGGTCTTTATGTAATTTTTAAATCTCAAATAATTAAGTATTTCCTATCCTGAGAGTTGGTATTCTTGAGCTATCTGTGGAAAAGGTTTTACTCTTCCTACTATTAAAATTTGCTCTATTTTTAAGATGCCCTTCTGTCTCCACAACTTCAATTCCATGTCCATGAAATATTTTTCCTAAGAAACTAAATAAATTTGTTCATGAATATAGCTTGATATACCACATTTATTTTTTAATTTAATCCAGAATCCCATAAGATGATCCAAAATAGTACTAGAATTTCTAGCCAATATCATCTTATTTGAGTTCTTTGCTTGCCATAGCAAATAACTCAAATCTTTTAAATGGCAAGATTCACTCTCAATTTGATACCATACTTCTTTTTCTTGATTACTTAATTGAGTATTATATATATGATAAATCATACTAGCCAAAAAATATTTTTTCATTAAAGGAAATTTAACTCCCCTGTTTGATTTAACCTTGGTTTTTTCCCTCGCCACATGAAACTTGTAATACTCTTCTGGATCATACTGACCCACCAATCTTAAAAATTCAAAGGAATCATCCTAAACATATATTGCCATTTTGGGGAGAATGTAACCCCTTCAGCAACTTTGGATGGGTGTGTAGAGGGAGGTGGCAATGCAGGATTCTGCAGTGCCAGGCTAATGGATTTGTTTTCCTGGCACTGAAGAGTCCCTTTAGGTTGTGCTATGTATACTACCACTCCCCTCAAATATGTATTGCTCTATAATACTACCTCCTCCTCCCCCAACCTTCAGATCCCAATTCTGTTTCTCATCCCATGATCTGTTCTCCTAAATTAGCTTCTTATATTTGTCAGTTTTGTCCATTTTAATAAGTCTTCTGGGGACTCAAAAGTCTCTTGTTGATTCTTCCAATGAACTTTTAGTTTATCGGGGTATCCCATGGATATCGGATCTCCTTATCTCTCAATATAATCAATGTTTGGGCAAAACTTCTCCTCCATGATCGTATCTCGTATGAGAGATCTTGATATACACAAATGTCCTTGAACTTGTCTTCCAGTGTGGGTTTATCTCTAATGGATCTCAATTTTTTTCTCTAAATGAATGTGGATGGAAATTGACAATAATGTCTCTTGGTTGTTTTTCTGATATATTCTTCGGTTTGTATAACCTATGGATTCTTTCCATTTTATGTTCATGTGTTTCAGCTTCTGGAACAATTTTCTTGTACATTTCTTCAAGGAAATCTTTGATTTTATCTTGTGTGATACTTTCTGGGATGTTCCGAAATTGAAAATTTGATCTTCTAATTCTCTTATTTTATATTCCCATCCTTTAACTTTTTGGGATAATTGTTTGTTATTTTCTTCTAATGAGGAGATTCGGTCCGCCATGTTTTTAATATCCCTTTTGATCACTGTAGAGCTGTGAATTATTTCTTCTTTAAGAATTAGGGCCATATCTGCTAAACATTGTTTCATTTCAATAAATCTTGTGTAATTACTCCGCCTACAGATTGTAGCACCTCTTCTTGATAAGTGTCTTGATGGCTAATATTCTGTAAAGCTGATAAGTCATCTCTGATTTATTCTGTTTGCTCTTTTGAGGGAATAGGTACAAAAACTGCCTTTTTTCTGACACGGAATCCTTAACACCTCTATTTTCATTTTTCTTGTCTCTTTCTATTGGTTTTTTAATGCCCTTTTTATAATTGCCTTTTTCTGAATCTTTTTTTTTATCAGATTGTAATTTGCAGAAAACAATCAATTTATAAGGATAAAGATAGAAGTGAAAATACATTTTTTTCAAGTGCAAATTCTCAATTCCCCTTCATGTTAAATTATTCTAATAATATTAGTACTAAAAAATTGTCAATTCAATAGATAATGCATCAGCCTTTTAGAGCCTCAAGTTTGAATGTATTACAGAAAATGGCATACACTGTTAACTCAGCTGTTATTTTCTGCTAATTAGGTCCTTGCTACATAATTGCCACCTGTTGCCAGGAATATTCCTAGTAAAGTCACTGCTGCCTCAGACAACTGAAAGTGATGCTCACTGATGTTCTCTTTGCTAAATAATTATAAGTTACATTTTGAACTTGATTTATGCTTCATATGATTTACTTTGTCAAACACAAGCTATCTTGAGTTTGCATTCTGGCTATGGCTGTGCAACTGGATCCCTAACTGCTTTGGGCCCTTAGTCGATTTGCCCAAATAATCAGTCCAACCCTGTTATCTGTCTTTGGGAACTTAGGCTTGTGAAGTCTTGCATGTTCACATACAAATTATTTCTGTGGACATGAGGACTCCAAAAAAGTCTGGCTAGAAAGAGTTTAAAAAGTAATTTAAATGGCTGTCAGGGCAATTTAACTAAAGCAATATTTCACAGTGACTTTCAAATTTAAGGTTAAAATAGCCAAAATGGAAATATGCTCTAAGTCACCTGTGCTTTCAGTTAGGCTACTCCGACCTTAGAAATTTGAAATTCACTTTGGATTCAGTTGGAATTTTATTTCAAGACATCTTTCTTTATATCACATAAGCAAATAAAAAAACCAATAATAAATAAGGATGCCAACACGTGACCTCTCAGATTACACCTGTGAGGGAGCTCCTGTACTCCAACAGAGTACCTCCGCCCAGTCTGCTTCCTAGCCACTTGCAAGGTTCCTGGATGCTTAAGCCCTAGTCGCGGAAGATCGACTGGGGTCTCTCCGGAACTCTTCCAACCGACCCACTTGCAGCTCTCTCCTTCCAGGCAGGTGTCGTCTCCTCTGCCTATTCCGCTGCAGCTCTGCTTATAGTGACTGCTATTGCTTTTACAACGGCACTTGTGGCTCTCAGGCCTAGCTCTCTTGATTTATCCCAGTGCTAGAGGCATCGTGCAGCCAGCAAACAGGTCTGAAGACTCTGTCACTGGGATCCCTAAAAAGTCCACCAGGACACCCAGTTCCAAATGGAACTAACGTACAAAACGTTATTTTTACTTGGGACTAGCCCATATGTTCGTTGTGTCTAGATTACTATGACAACTCAATAAAAATACAAACAGTAAAATCACATTAGACAACATACAGGTACTTATAATAACATCATGACATATTTATAAAGGTGTGGGAAAGACAATAACACAAAATATCTCTCCTGCCCGTAGAATTAGTAATATGCAAATCTACCCAAATATGCAAATTAGCAAGTTTTGCACCTGGGTGGAACGACCCCCTCTCCCAGGAAGGGCATCCGCAGCACCGCTTGCTTCTGTCTGCGCTGTTCTGGACTCGGAAGACTCTCTCTCCACGGTACTTGAGTTCACCCCATGGCCTCGTGCCAGAGATCTCGCTGTGTGCCATCTCTCCAGGCCAGCTCCTCCTCCACTGAAATAGGGCCATACTCCTGGGCCAATGCATCCTGCAGTCTCCACTGGAACTTCTCCTCGTATAAATATGCTGCCCAGGGGCTAGTTCACCCCATTCTCAAGAATTCCTCACAGACAGGGATGCTGCACAGATGCTAGCACTATCCCTCTTTCCAGGATCCCATAGGATGCACCGGTGTTCCAGGGATGCTTCCCCACTTGCTAGGAAGCCATCCCACTGCTTCCACCAAATGTGCCTAAGCACCTGTACTCCAGCAGAGTACATCCACCCTGTCTGCTTCCTAGCTGCTTGCAGAGACCCTGGAATTCTTCACCGAAGCTTTACTGGGGTCTCTCTAGAACTCTTTTAACCGATCTGGCTGCAGCTTTTACTTACGTTGCTACATGTCACCATGGGCGTCCGCAGGAATTTTTCCAGGGGGGGGAGCATAATTTTTGACAGTGTCATGAAAGGGAAGGGGCATAGCCATTATCACATAAAGCCAGGGTGAATAGCGTTTTCATAACTATGGTGTCAGGAATATAGGTTTGTATTCCTGACACTATAGTGTTCCTTTAAGCAAATTAAAGGACATTTCTGGTCACCATAACAACTTCACCTAAATGAAAATGCTATGATGCCAGGAAGCCCCTGGGTGCTCGCTTTCCTTTAAGGGGTTAAATCGCTCTCAAATGGTTTAACCCCAAAGGCTTCCTCCAGCTCCAGGTCGCTCAGTGGTATTTGGCTTCTGAAACAGAGTGTCAGGAAGTGCAGATTGACGTCAGGCATGGGTGCCGCTGATTGGCTAGAGTGGTCAGTTGACGCTCTAAGCCAATCGCTAGTTCCCGGTTCATAAAATATTTTTACTTTTTTATGAATGGGGAGCTACTGATTGGTTTAGAGTGCCAGCTGACCGCTCTAGCCAATCAGCAACACCCCTACCCAATGGCACTCTGTGCTTCCTGGCACTCAGTAAATAAAAGTGAACACATTAACACCGATATTTTTTTACCTTTGGAGATGAGTAGGTCCAGCGTTTCCCTGCCAGGCCCAGGTACCAAAGCCTTATGATGTGGTGTCCAGAATAAAGTGGAGGGTTTACTTCATTTGTCCTTCCTGCTCCAATCTCCTTTTCCTTTCCTTCATTTGACAGTCTTTTTTTTTCTTCTGACACTGTTTTCTATCCTTGGCCCCTTCTGCTCTTTTACCTTTCTGCTACTTTCTGCTTATTTTGCGCCCTTCTGCTCCTTTCTCATTCTGATCCCTTTCTGCTCCTTGCAGACCCTTTCTGCTCCCTTTTCTACTTTACCTTTGTGCTCCTTGCTGTCCCTTTCTGCTCTTTCTCCTACTTTACCTTTGTGCTCCTTCTGATTCTTTCTGCTCCTTTACCTTTGTGCTCCTTGCTGTCCCTTTGTGCTCCTTCCTGCTCCTTGCAGGCCCTTCCTGCTCATTCTCCTACTTTATGTTTGTGCTCCTTCTGCCCCTTCCAGCTCATTTCTGACCCTTTCTGCTCCTTTCTGCTCCTTGCAGGCCCTTCCTGCTCATTCTCCTACTTTATGTTTGTGCTCCTTCTGCCCCTTCCAGCTCATTTCTGACCCTTTCTGCTCCTTCTACTTTACCTTTGTGCTGCTTTACCTTCCAGCTCCTTGCTGACCCTTCCTGTTCATTTCTATATATCTATAGGCTGCTGCCCCCCCCAAATCTATAGGCTGCTGCCCCCCCCCCAAATCTATGGGCTGCTGCCCCCAAATCTATGGGCTGCTCCCCCCCAAATCTATGGGCTATGCTGCCCCCAAATCTATGGGCTGCTGCCCTAAATCTATGGCTGCTGCCCCCCAAATCTATGGGCTGCTGCCTCCCCAAATCTATGGGCTGCTGCCCCCCAAAAATCTGGGCTGCTGCCCCCAATCTATGGGCTGCTGCCCCCAAACTATAGGCTGCTGCTCTATGGGCTGCTGCCCCCAAATCTATGAGCTGCTGCCCCCTCTAAATCTATGGGCTGCTGCCCCCAAATCTATAGGCTGCTGCCCCTCCCCAAATCTATGGGCTGCTGCCCAAATCTAAAGGCTGCTGCCCCCCCAAATCTATGGGCTGCTGCCCCCAAATCTATGGGCTGCCCCAAATCTAAAGGCTGCTGCCCCCCCTAAATCTATGGGCTGCTGCCCCCAAATCTATAGGCTGCTGCCCCCCTCTCAAACCCTCCCCCCCATCCCCCACTTACCTGGTCTGTAGGCTGTCTCTGGCTGCATGTGTTGTTCCCCTGCGGTTTCAGTCAGCAGAGAGAAGCAGGGATAAGATGCAGCTTCCTATCCCTGTCTCTCTACATACCGGCGCCGGTATTGCAGTTCATTTTAAATCTCACACGAAATAGCAGAACAAGCTGAAAAATCCAGGGGGGGGGCAAGTGCCCCCCCTTGCCCTCCCCTGCGGACGCCCATGCATGTCACATGCCCTATTTATGATGACTTATATTCTTGCATTTGCATGCTTGATTTAGGATGACTTGTGGATTATATTCACTAACTAACCGGTGTCATACCCTTTCCTTTCAGTGTGCTGTTCCTCGGGACTGAGCTATTCAGTGCCTCCTGCTCTCCCCAATCTGTTCTTTGTTTCACAAAAAAGTAAAAAATACAAGAAAGGGCTGCGCTTGGATAAAACTTAGAATGATACTAAAAGTCCAGGTAAAGTCAGTGAATAAAAAGAGAGAAAGTCTTATCTGGCAATGTCCTTGGTATTGGTCCGAAACAGTAATCTTGCTTTCTTTATATCTTCCTTATGAGCCGTCTCATATGCAAGAGATAAAAACAAATACAAAGCCAAAATAGTGTAGTATATCTTGAAAAAAGGAAGTTGAAATGTAAAACTTGATTGCAAACTCACATTTAAAAGAGCTAGAACCTGCTCTGGTATAGAGGGCGTACAGCGGTTTTGATCCCCGCTTACAGGAAATGGAATGACTTTCCTTCGCGTACTTCCTCCTTCCGTAATATGAGAGATACTCAAATAAAAAGAGACAGCCAATAGTGTTCTCTGCGTAAAACTTAAAATAAAATATATGAATAAAAGTGAATACTCACAAGACAGGAGCAGGTCAACTGCTCCTGATAGTTCACGTTGGTGGAATAATCCCCACCTAGGATTACTTGAAGTCCAGCGAGTAAAAAGCAATGATGCCAGGTAACAGTAATAAATATATGTGTATAAAAAGATAAATGGTACGATAAAAGATTACCAAATATGCTTTAATATTTAAAATTACACAATATAAAAACCATAAACGCGTTTCGCCAATCGGCGTTATCAATATGGGTAAAGAACCTGATACCTGGCAGTGGATCCTTTAAATAACATGTATAGACATTCAAAAATTGGCGCCAAAATTTGGGCAGCCAATCAGGATTCGAGTAAAAAATACATTTGTTAAAACAAGGTTAAAACAAATAGGGTAGATTACATATGAAACAAGGTAAGAATAACTATTATAAAAATATAATTTTTAATTAAAAACAAACAGTTAAATCATAGAATAGATGTTGTGATGCACGGTCACATGACCGGCATCACGACCAAGGGGGGTGATGGGACTTGTAGTATGACGCCGGCAGGCACTGCGCAGCCGCCGGCGTCATGAAGGAGGGCGGGCAACTGGCGTCAGTGCACAGGAGACGTGCAGCTGAGAGTATCTCTCATATTACGGAAGGAGGAAGTACGCGAAGGAAAGTCATTCCATATCCTGTAAGCGGGGATCAAAACCGCTGTACGCCCTCTATACCAGAGCAGGTTCTAGCTCTTTTAAATGTGAGTTTGCAATCAAGTTTTACATTTCAACTTCCTTTTTTCAAGATATACTACACTATTTTGGCTTTGTATTTGTTTTTATCTCTTGCATATGAGACGGCTCATAAGGAAGATATAAAGAAAGCAAGATTACTGTTTCGGACCAATATCAAGGACATTGCCAGATAAGACTTTCTCTCTTTTTATTCACTGACTTTACCTGGACTTTTAGTATCATTCTAAGTTTTATCCAAGCGCAGCCCTTTCTTGTATTTTTTACTTTTTTGTGTTTTATCTTAAGGGTTCTTGAGGGATTCCCTTATAGGGTTGCTGCTAATTTGTGTTATTTAGCGCTTACTCATTGTTCTATTTTTGTTCTTTGTTTCAACCCTAGCTGCAGCTCGTCTTGCTGTTTGGAGATGTCAGTTTGTCCTGGCTCTGGTTGTTGTTGCTGTTCTACTGGTTGTTTCATCGTTGTTGAACTGTGGGCTCATCAAAGAAAGAGGAAGTTGGCGGTGTGATTTAGACTGATATAGAGACAGCTTTTCATGAGGGGTGGAGTTTGGGAGGTCATAGGTAGCTATCATTTTTTCCCTATTGGTTTATTCTTTGCTGCTGTGTTGAAGTAAAGAAAGAGTTAAGCACAATACTCGCATCTGTGTATTTCATAAAATCTCCACTTTTGGTCTGAAATAGCAAAATCGTGTATTTTAGTAAATAACCCTGTTCGAATTTAATCAAGTCCCAGTTATGAATATAGTGTAAGATAACAAGAAGGATACTGTTGCTCTCTGAAAAGAAAATTGCTATCTGCTACAAGCTTGCCAGTGGATAATTCAGATAGCTTTTAGAAAATGTATGATGAAAAAGAACATCGTGTCAAGGGTTCCCAGTTTAATACGATGAGCAGATGCTATTATCAATACGTAGACAAGGTCAAGTTGTAGGTCAAAATTATGCAGTTTCTCAAACCTTCACTCATCACTGTGAGATTAGCTCTAGTGTATAACGTGACCTATTATAAAATGTCAAACTTTATATTATGTGTGTAGCATGCAAGTAATAGGATTATAGTACTAACCAGCCACATATGTCTTAATACAAAGTCTGCTTATAAATAGAACAGTATTCAATATAAGTCAAACAAAGGTCAATGCTGATTTTCCTCTGCCAAATGAAAGCATTTCTGGAGCCTGCTCACTAACAAATTAACGTTTTCTAAAGGATAAACTTTAAATTTTGAATCATAATAATATTCAGAAATTGGAGAATAGAAAAAATGATCATACATCAACGGTATTCTGAAATTTTCAGCTCATTCTGCACAGTGAACTAAGCAAGACCACTCAGGGCTCCACACCTTGTACTAGCAAGGGATACTTCGAGACATACCTTCAACAATCTGACAGGAGTCATATTCCATGAGTTATGGGTATTTGAGCCAGTCTGTTAAATTTAGCAGTAAACAACATCTGTGCAACATCTAAGATGTTTAAACCAATGGTTTTGATTGATGAGGCCAACATCTGTTTCCACCTTATGTGTAAAGAGGGCCAATGCGTATTGACTAACATGGGTTCATTATATTCCTTGAACATAGACTTTTTTATGACTTCTAAATGTTCTGCTGGCAAAGATAAGCCACTGTCTTCAAGATTCATGGGACAAGGAACATCCCTTCACTGGGCTCTGATAGAATATCTAAACTGAAATATTTAAGGTTGTGTAAAATCTTTAATATCGCGTGAACTTACTAACTTATCATAAAACATATTGTATTCATAATCACCAAGTCACCAAGATGCCATTTTGTGATACATACAAAAACCAGAGTCCTGAGGCTACCTTTGAGAAGTAAAAGACCTGTTGTATCGCAGACAAGTATTAAAGACAAAATATAAGTGTGAGCAGGACAAAGGCTGGTAAGTGTATGTATGACAGATTTATATCTTGCACAAAAAAACTGTTTATAATGGCACTCAAATATGTCAGATAATAAATCCCTAAACTGCTTCACACTTGTGAATCTTACACTTAATGATACACCAAAAGAAAATAGAAAGCGTGATAAGTTAAGTGCTTTTCTTACAAAACTCAAACTAACACCCTTTCACATAGCATAGTGCCACTCAATGTTTCCTGCACTTTAAGACAAGCATGTCAAACTTTTGGCCCACAATGAATATATTTGCTGTTCGCCTGCTCTGGGGCCGCATTGTGCTGTGGCTGCGACCAGATCTTTCCTGTCTGCTTCTTGTCTTTCCTCCCACGGCCACAAGAGCGCAGAGTGTCTGTCTGTCTGCAGAGCAGGCCAGCCACTCCCCCTTTCCTCCTGCTCGCAGTGCCAGAGATGCATCTGGCCTGCTTGAGCAGAGCTGGGCTGGAACTGGAGGACGACTCATCTTAAGGCAGGAGAAGAGGGGCTTGGGGTTTTTTCCTGTGTAGTGTGTTAAATTGGGGATGGGGGCAGTGTATTAAGTTAGAGTGGTGGGAGTGGGGGCAGTGTATTAAATTGTATTAGATTGTATTAGGATGGAAGGGGCAGTGTATTAGAGTGGAGGGAGGGGTGGAAGTGTATTGGATTTGGGGGTAAGGTATTGGATTTGTGGGCAGTGTATTAGAATGGTGGGAGGGAGCAGTGTATTAGATTGGGTCTGCATGGAGGTGCTAAATGCTCCCCATGGAGATGCTGACTGGCTTTTTGCCACACATGCACAATAGCCTCTCAATGCTTTCCTATTGGAAATCATTGGATTGGCTGAGATTATCAAGTTTCATGATCTCAGCCAAAGTGAAGAACACGCTCATAGGACTTCAAAATCAACAAAATACCATCATTTGTTTTTTTACAACTGTGCAACAGCATACATTCACCATTTCAGTCCCATTTACCAAACTTTTCTTAATTTGTCAAGGTAACATTGGTTATATGAAAATGCATGTCTCCTTTAAATGAATTTGCTCTTTTGTTTACTTTGAAGCCCTATGAGAGTGAGGATGTCCACTGTCAGTTAGGCATTTTTTATACTGTAATTTTCTAAATAAACATATGTCTCTATGAAAACTGAAGTTTTTTTGCGTCCCACATAAACTTAAACCTTGTTTATTGGGCCCGTTTTAGCCTTTGAGTTTGATATGTTTGCTTTAAGAGGTCTCCTCAGCATTTGTAGAAAAAAAAAGAAAAGAAAAACCAAACACAATATAGTGCAATATTGTCAATATAAAAAACACCTGAATAAACCATATTGAACATACTAATGCTCTTTAAGACCAACTCTGAGTCAGCAGCATCTTTGTATTGAGATCTTTGTTGCTTCCCCTTTAAGAGCTTTTGTATTCATTAAGATGTCTGATATCTCCTTAAGGACACATTACAGAAATGTTCTGTCATGCTGGCATTTTATTTCTGAGCTGTGTCCTTAAGAGGATATTCACTTCCACTCTTGCAATTTTCCAATAAATATATAAAGCACAAAAAGACAAACAGAGCCACAAGGAGGCTGATTCTATCTGCAGTAAAGAGGAAACACACTCACTTGGAAAAGGAGTGTTTAAATATAGTAAAGCGGTAAGGAGGTTCATTTAAATGTTCCTTTTCCAAGTCAGTGTGTTACGTCTTTACTACATATTGAAATGGCCTCCTTGGGAAAATCTGCACTGGAGCTTCCTCTCTGTGTGTGTTTTCTGTTTTATATATTCATGAGAAAATTGCAAGAGTGGAGGTGACTTCAGACATTCTACTGACTACAAAAGCTTTTAAAGGGGAGGCAACAAATATCTCAATGCAAACACACTGCTGACCAGGAGATGGTCTTAAAGCACATTAGTATGTGAGTAAGATTCAAAAAGGTGCTTTTTTATGTGTTTTTAATATTGGAAATATTGCACTATATTGTGTTTGTTTTTTCTCCTTTTTATATGAAAACTCCATGGAGACCTCTTAAAGTGACAGGAAGCACTGAGTGGTACTATATTATATGTAGGAGTGTTATTTGGGGTTTTGTTAAAAAAGCGCTCCACTTATCATGTTTCCTAGGTTTAAAAATATGTCATGATAACAAATTAAATCTGTTCTGAGAGATGTTCTTCACATGCCTATGGACTTGTTCCCTTGGACTTTCCAGTTATCAAAAGTGTAGCTCAATATTACATGATAAAACAGAACAGAAAAATAAGGTGGAAAAAAGACAAACCAAAATAAAACAAGAGATTTGAGAAAGAGAGAATGACTATACATCTCCGCTAAATCCTCATTGTTCATTCAGAGACAGGCAGCCTTACATGTCCTCAATCAAACATCACAACCCTGCCATATTGACCAGACTTTATGAAATGTAGCTACTGAGTCTTAAACTTTATCAGTGGGATCATCCATTAGACAGGTATCCCTCATTTTGCAGAAATCCACAGGCCAGGAAGAGAGCTCCTGGTGTTGTCAATACTCGGCAAATTTTGAGATAAAATTATTTTCAAATATTTTCAAAAATCGCCTTTATTCATGGACGTCACAACCTTAAATAAAAGAGTTTAAAAAAAAATCTCTTTATGCCATGAATCTAATGAATCAACAGCATACATTTCCCAAATCATGTAATGATAACAGGTTTCTTAAAATTCTTGTATGCCGTTTAAGAAACCTCCTGTAATTCAACGCATTTATATTCAGTTGGAGCATTAACCTAACAGCATGTTTGCCCTTTGTAAATACCACTAACTATATTAGTGTTGTGTTAGCCTTAAATCCAGGCTATCCCAGTCGCTCAGGATATGTGTTACAGGAAAGTTGCTATCAGCGTATGTTTCTATGTCTTAGCACAAAACCCTGCAGACAATCTCCAGACCCAGGCTCATATTCCTGAATTTAGGAACCGCTTGCTGTTTGTGTATTTGTTTTTCTTTAGCTTTGATTCAAACCTAGGAATAAAGCCGCTGAGTTTATTTATTTTTACCTACAGGTCAATTGTTTGTCTCTGCTTATATTTCAACACATGAAATAATTTATGGAGCATCTCAAAATATTATGATCAAAAAGAATATTTAAACAAAAAAGCCTGTTATAGCTTTTAATTTAGATGGCTGGAGTGCCTTGAGTCCTGGTTTGGTTACAACTGGTTTAGGATTTTCTGTCCAGTAAGCATGCACAAGGGATAACGTGTCCCCTTTGACAATCCCTGCACACTTCTTGATAATTATACGTTGTTCATTACATGGTGGAATCTCTCAATTATTCTGCAAATTGAGGTCAAAATTTTGTGTATAATGCAAACAGACAGACAAATAGAAATACAGATAGATAGATAGATAGATAAGGAGACAGACAGACATAAATAGTACACTTCATTAGGATGCATCAGGGCCGATCCTGGGCTGGTGCACAGAATGCACTGTGCCCAGGCGCAAGGAGGTGGGGCGCGCCGTGTAGAACAGGCCGATGGTCTGTCACAGGGAGCCCAGCAGATGGCCAGCTGGCCACCTAAGGGTGCCCCGGAGCGGCATTTATTTAGCAAGGCAGAGTAGGCACCTGCTTATCCCAGACGGTAGGTACCTACACTGCAGTAATATACCAGACCAGCGTGGAGAAGAATCCAGGCGGTGAGGGACCGTTGACTGTACTGATGATCTTCCTGCTCTTCTCTGTTCCCTCGCGCGCCCTCTTTGGTGATGCCAGGAGCCGGAATATGATGTTATTCTGGCTCCGCATCACTAAACAGTGCGAGGTAGGAGAGAGGCGCAGGAAGAGCATGAAAGCCACTAGACCCCAGGGAGAGGACCCAGATGGCTGCAAAAGTTATGAGCAACAAGCAATATAATTAATTTGTGAGTGTGTATGCAAGGATGTAAGTGTGTATGTGTCTGTCTGTCAGTGAGTGTGTGTGTGTCTGTCAGTAAGTGTGTGTCTATCAGTGAGTGTGTGTCTGTCAGTGAGGGAGTGTGTGTGTGTGTGTCAGTGTGTATGTGTCTGTCAGTGTGTATGTGTGAGTGTATGTGTGTGTATGTGTGTGTCATTGAGAGTGAGTGCCAGTGTGTCTGTCAGCAGGGTCAGCGTTTGGGGTGTGCAAGCTGTGTGGTCACGCAGTGCGCCATTACAACAGAGGCGCCCAGCAGGCAACACAGCTCACAATTCGGGGACACCGGCATATTAAATTTCCCTGGTGGTCCACAAGTGCGCACCAGCAGTAGGTGCAGTCAGATCATATCCTCTGCCTCGTGGTTCCAGTGCTCAGTTAGTGAGTCAGGGCACAGGCTCAGAGATTCTCCGCTTGTGCTCTGACTCAACATTGAAAGCCAAAGTCGTGGGTATTATGATCTAAAACAACAGGATGTGTGCTTCCTGCTCTTCACCACTGGACTGCCAGGGAACTGATATAGGATACCACTGGACCACCAGGGTCATACGAGGGGGCATTTGTGACCAAGCACTAGAATGAGGGGGGCACTGCAGGGAAGAGTGTCGCAGCTTGGAACACGGTAGGACTCAGGAGAGTAAGTGGCTGCTTTAGAATGCAGCCTTGAAAACCTCCCAACCCTAGAAACTCCCCCAGAGATAATTATTTAAGAGGGCATCACCAAGTCTAGAGCCGCTGGAATGCCTGCCTCCCCAACACTAGACACTAGGGACCCTAGCCTCCTCTCCTCCTACCAGTACTCATGACAGCAAGAACTGTGTGTATGTGACACTGAGTGACTGTTGTTACCTATATTGTGTAAGTATGTGACTGGCTGTGTGTGTGTATGTGACCGATACAGTGTGAATGTTTGTGTATTGCGGGGCCGGCTCGTCCCTAAGGCGGTACAGGCGGCCGCCTTAGGGCACTAGCTTAGAGTGACTAGCAGGAGGTGGGCGCACATCACTTCCTCCTGCCAGTCACTCAGTGTAGCGTGGCCAAGCAGTCCGCAGTACAGGAGCTTCTTCCACCATTTTTGTTTATACCTATGCAGGCAGATTGTGGCAACACCCTTTGTCATAGACTCAATATTATGAGATAAGAGATGTGTAGAACTGGGCGCAGGGTTTTATTACAATCTGGGTGGCTGACTATTTATCATACTTTGACAACTGCTCCTATTTCCTCTATCTAATTATTTCTGTGGATGAATATAAAAACATTGATACACTCGTCATCATATTCTCCATAAATTCCCTCTGGCATGGATTAAATACAATGCTTTCTATTCTTGCATTATTAAATATAGATATTAATTTCTCACTTTTTATAAATGTCAAGAATGAGCCAACAAGAAGTGGATTTAAGCGTGTCTTTTCACAAGTACAAGATTAGACCACACAAGAACTGCATTGCATAAACAATCTAATCTTGTGAATTTGCTTGTTGTTTTGAAGAGTTGTGAAATGTTGTCTTTATTTACAAAAGTTAACATGTTTCTCTCGAGTCCTGTGAAATCTCTCATTATCCCCACCGATGAACAAATCTACAAATATTCTTGGAAAGGCTTCGGAAGTAAAAGTCACAATTCATTTAAAAACAACAACAATAAAAATGACATGAAACATGAGAGGATTAAATTAAAAGAGGAGCTGAAATGTTATGTAAGACTCGAAATTCCCAAGTAACAATCAAGTTTTACAGCAAGCTGACAACCCCCATATTTCTAGTCATTTATGGCACTTAACAGGAATAATAGTATGTGCGGGAAGCACTGTCACAAGGGGTATTCACACATGTGGTTTTATATATAAACAATGAACAAAGATATTAACATGGGAGATGTTAAAATTATGATATATATATATATATATAAACGTTAAAGCACCTTTGCAGTAACAAACATTGTAAGTTTGGAAATACCAAGGACATGCACATATGAAAGATATTGCGGGTTGAGTATATTGGGAATTTGTATATGATTTATATATGTCTTTGTGTATGTTTTGTATATCTTTCTGCATATGTCTTTGCAAATGATTTGTGCATGCCTTTGGAACATAAGTTTAAGATTAAAAAATAATTATATAATAAATATAAAAAGCTCTATTTTAATGTGTATTAAAGTCAGACCTTGCCTAGACATTGTTCTACAAACACAATGAAGCTACTTAAAGTGACACTATAGGCACCCAGGCCACTTGATCTCACTGTCCCTTTCCCTTAACCCTGCAGCTGAAAAAAAAATTGAGTTTCATGGACATCCTCACGCTTTGCCTAAGAGTCACGATATCCAGATAGGAACTGCACTCCATCCACAAAAGCCAAAGGGTGCTAAACTAGACCATGGGCCAGCACCAGCCCAACAGAAGGAATACCAATAATAGAGAAGAGGTCCAGGCACTGCATAGCTTGACAAAGACTCAGTTCTGGTTGAACCGTTGCAGTGTTCCCTGGGTTCTAATAAATGTGCCTAAAGCTATCGGAGTGCCTGGACCTTTTCTCTGTTATTGGCACGCTTTGCATAAGGGCATCCAGTGTCTTGCAAAACCCCATTGCTTCCTAGGAACACCTCAAGTTGCCACTAGAGGTGCTTCCTATCGCAATTCTGCACATTGTGCAGCACTAGCGTTCAGCGTCTCCATGGTCTGCATAGAGGCACTAAAGGTTCCTCATAGAGATGCATTCATTCAATGCATATCTATGTGAAGATGCTGATTGGTGCAGCTCAGCATTTGCCAGGCATGCGCAATAGCCTCTCAATACTTTCCTATGGGATAGCATTGGATTGGCTGAGATCATCATGTATTATTCATGTACTATCTTGTTATTGTGTATCTTTTCCAAATGACCATTGTCCCTATTAGTTAAATTAATAAACTGATGGGCCGAATGGTTCTTATCTGCCGTCACATTCTATGTTTCTATGATCATGGATTTTGCAATGTTACGGACACTGCCATGAGTCTGAATAGGAACAATATCACCAACCCCAAAACAGTTACTTCTACCAGTATTGTAAGGACAGGAGTCTCTTTGCAACTTCATGCATGGTCCATTTATATTTGAGTGTCTACCTTTATTCTAGATAAAATGTCAAGACATCTATGCATTCATTTTCTGTTAAAGAGAACTCCTTAGAACCCTAAAAAACAATGAGTTTCTGATATGTAAATGCATAGTAAAATTGAAACTAATAAATCTCTTTTGTCTTTGATTTCTCCGCTACTTGTGCACGTGTGAAAACTCATCCCTGAATAAGAGCATTGTGAGCACAGGATGAAGAGAAGGAATGTAAAGGTTTCAGGAAACTAGGAATAGCTAGAGCCTGGCGCATTTCGAGAGAATGGCTGGAACACTCAGTAGGAATTCTCAGCAGGTATGCAAAAGAGAATAATGCAGCCTTTCCCTTCTCACATAACTGTGTGTGCTGTTATTTTAGGACCAATGCCCTTAACGTTTTGTTTGGCTGAAAATATCTGCACTTGAACAAACCGAAACAAGATACTGCCCGGAATTCTTATTGCACAGGTGTTGGAATGAAATGTGAATAATTCAATGTTCCAAACTGTTTCATATTTCATCAACCTTATCTTGGCAGCAGACTGATTAGCATCCTGACTGCTCTGTGCCTAGTGCGCTTGAGAAAGTGTAGTATTAGTTACGTGTAAGCCTGATATTTATATAAAAAATAAGCCATGTTTAGCAGCTATTCCAATGTCAAGAACATATATCTCATTACCGGTGAATAGAGAAACTCTCTGTGTAGCATATTCACAAACTAACATTGGTATATGAAAGCTAAAGCAGGATTTTAGGTTTGTGTACATAAAGCATTTTTACCATTTTGGAACTAAAAAGAAGCATAATTTCAAATGTAAATAACAAGAAAATAATTAGCAGTGCTTCCACAAGCAACATTTATAAATTAAGTCCAGTTTTGAATCAGTAACAAATAGAATGTGTATTGTTAACAATAAGAGAGCATAATCTGATTGCTATTTAGTCGGTGGTTAGTTGTAGTACCCCTTAGTAAAGGTGTGGAAAAATATTTTGTAATTTCCAAACTAAAAAAACAAATTTGAGTTATTCAGTAAACCATAACTCTCAACATTGGGAAATATGAGATCAGGATGGGTGGGTGGTCCTGTGAGGGATCGTTAGTGACATAACTCTCGTCAATGGCAATGCCCATAATGGGCAGACCCACCTGGAAAGTGATGTGCCTGCCGAGTAAAGGACTGAAGGGCCCGTCTGGCCAACATTCAACTTGCAGCTGCTGAATCGCTCTCTTCAGGGTCCATGCATAGCACAAGTGTGTCTTGCAAGGTGCTGTCTGAGATGTCCCTGCATGTTAAGTCACCGGGGAGATAATTTCGGAGCAGGAGGGAGGACCCTAAAATCTGGACTTTTGGCAGCCTGGTAAACTTTCAAGTTGCTTGTGTAGTGCAAATTTTAGGCCAAAATTGGGGGGAAAAAAGTCTCCAACTCATCAGTTAGGACCTTAGCTATTTTGGCGTAAAATGTGCTGTTTTGTGGTGAATTCTCTAGTA
Organism: Pelobates cultripes; assembly: GCA_933207985.1. Taxonomy (NCBI): domain Eukaryota; kingdom Metazoa; phylum Chordata; class Amphibia; order Anura; family Pelobatidae; genus Pelobates; species Pelobates cultripes. The sequence continues at coordinate 73,136,698 of OW240917.1, read as the reverse complement.
ATTTAGTAAATAAACATGGGAAATGTCCTGCAACATGCATTTTGCACTAATTGGGGTAAATTCAGTGGAATTTCCATCACACTTGGCAGATGAATTTCAGAATGTCTGCCTAACATTAGTTTGAACATTTGTTGAATAAATTTGTCATACATTTTGTGTAGTAAATTCTAGATAGGCAACCTTCGGCATTCTAGTTGTTGTGCATTATATCTCTCCTGATGCTTTGTTAGCATTATGGCTGTGAGAGCATTAACACCTGAAGTGTTGAAGGTGATCTGCCTCTGTTCTAGACCTATCCAGAAGCATAGCTTTGGTTGACGTGGATCAAGTGACAGTACAGGCAGAAACACTGATTAACATTAACAATGCACACAAACTGCAGTGATTTTACAGATTCCTGTACATTTACAGGGATTCTACTCACAAGAACCTTACATTTTACCATTCCTGCACAAACTATATTTTTTAATTTATTCAAAGCATTATGTATGACTTTAACAATTAAGTTCAGACAAACATAAATACAAATGATACAGTACAATATACACACTACTCAAGATAATAACTGTAGTGAGATGTATACAGATACTTAACTTAATTATTACAGCCTCCCAAGATCGTTACCCAGAGAGAACGACCTTTTAACATAGATAACCACAAGCAACATAGAACTTCGGGATACGGCTGGAAAGTTAATCTAAAAGGAACACAAAAAATATACACAAAATAGTGAAACATAAATACAAGCCTTTGAGAGATTGATTATCAAAATGGGCCTTTACCACAATCATCATTAAATGATTATATTGGTGGTTAGGTAGACACTGGGGCTTTCACTCCACTGTTTCACAAATGGAGCTTGAAGTCCTAAGCCCTGGGTGCCAGCTATGGAACAGCAAAATGCAAAAATACATTGTCTGATATGTCGGGAGCTGGATGAACGTGGAGCACTTCGGCTCCCCGACGAATCTCCAATAACCAGCCTAAAATTACCCTTTCTCACTTGAATAACCTCAAGCTGCTGCCAGATGGCAAGGGGAACCCAAGCAGCAACCTTTGGTGCAAATGTCAGCTCCTGTCCTGCCGGTGGCACTGACTGATAGGCGAGATAAACGGCTTATCTCCTGTGCTTAGTCCGGCGGGACCTCTCTCAAGCCTATTGAGGGCCCCATTCTCCCCCACTGTGGGCCAGTAGGAGTTATATCGGTCCCCACCAGTGACACAGTGCTCACCCACAGCATCTGGGCAGTGGAGAGACCAGCCTGAAAAAAACAAGATGGCTGCCACATCTACCACAAGATGGAGAGCAGAGGCTGTAGTACCTGAGCAACAGCTGTGTACCTTCTGGAAGCCGGTGTCGACCTGAATACTGCATGCTGGCAGCAATCCAAAGACAAGCAGCGAAATCTCTCCGTCCCCCATGACCACCGGATAATAGCAAAGGGTGACAACTCACCACTCATGCTGAGAGACATTTCGGTTCATTAACGAGAGCATTGTTCACACAATCCGAGGTATCACCTCCCAGTGTCCACAAACCGCACTGGCGGGTCTGTGGGGACTTTATCAGGACTCTGACCCTGCCTATACTTGTGGGGATAAGGGACATGGGGCACAGGCTCTATTCTCTGCCTGGGGTTGGTGCCAGCAGACACACAGGATCGAACACACTCCTAGCTGACAAGTAATCAGGCACTCAATCAGTCAGCGTGAGCTACACAGGACCCGATCCCAGTCAAGACACCGGCTGATCCAGCACAGCTACGGGAGCCACTAAGCGGCTGCCTACCACATATGCCCAAGTTTACAGCAGACTACTGTATATTCTTTATTTCATTACTAATTTAATTTTGTGTTTCTTACAGTTGATTTTAATTCTGCAGTTCCCCACTGACAGCACTTAAATCTCCTGAGCCTGCATGTATACCCAATCTGACAAGCCCAATGCTTCACTGTCCCTTGGTGGTTAAACCATGCCACATTATTGCACGTTAGCAAGTAACTATGTGGGTCCTGTCTTACCTGGCTAGTCAGTTACATACACAGAAAGTGGCATCACATGACACCTGATTTAGCACACTTAATAACCTCAGGGAGTTCAATCCGGTTCTCTTAATATCATCTATAAAGTGTGTGGCACCCAGTGGAATCTCAGTCTGCCACGGTCTATTAGCATGTCAACTTAAATTAATACTGACTCGCATCTCCATGTCTGACTAGCTATGCAGGTCACCACACTAACTGTACGCATCTCTAGTTAAATATATCATGCTAACCTATGTCTACGCTACCTTGTTTTGCCTAACTCTTGTTTGAACGCCATGATGACTTCTCTGATAAGCCTGTATATTTCTTATGCATAAACAAAAAAAAGGGCAACAAATCATCTTTACCACTATGTCACTGTATTAACTCATGTAACCTGTTAAATGTCATAACCTCACAATGTATCTGACAATGTGCTTCAAAATTAAAGAATTAAAAAAAAATAAAAAAATTCTGTGGTTTAATTTGCTGTCAGCTGTGATAATATTGAGTACCAACTAAATCAGTAATACAAATACAAATCAGTAATACAATAGAAGTAAACATATTTTTCCACCAGGATGCAAACAATATGGTTACAAACTAAGTTATACAAAGTTCTTGGTTCCAAAATGTAGCCTTTCTCGAAAGGGAATTGCTAATTAAACATGATGAAAGTTCACTTTCAAAAATGTTGTGACAGACACTGTCTCATACCATAAATTCACTCCCAGAAGACTATGTCATTACCCTGGACTTTGACTACCTAACCCTCCTATTAGCTACCACAAAGCGCTCTCTCCACTGTACCCAGAGACACTAAAGGGGGCCGGAGTAAGTCACCAGGGCTACAGCGGCACCTGACTGCATTTGCCTAGAACTCCGGCTCGCCCGCGAGGAACAGCATTACCTGGTCAAGTTTCAACAGCAATTACACCAGCTTCCCCACTGTCCAGGAGAGCCCTAATTGGAGGGAAGATAGAGCAAACACCCATGGACAAATGCTCCCTAAAAGATAGGGGGAGCCTCCTTATTTCACCCTTATTTCTTCTCCCAGACACAGAGATGCCAGTGAGGAACTGCCTATACTGTCAGTAGAGACCCCATGCTGGGGGTCTCTGTATAAAAGGTTGCATTGTCCCCAATAAAGATTGTCATCATCACAACATTAAGTGTCATCTGTTGTGTGGGGGGAATGAGGGCTATAACCCTATTCGGTGCTTTCATTTAGCATTAGGGATATTCCAGCGGAGATGTCCAGCCGGGGTATTGGAGCTCCGCTACAAATGTCCAAAGCAAAGAAGATTACTCTACTTTAGTAAGAAAACTTTAACTGGCTGAGTAAGCATTATAAGAGAGTAGTCCACTACTCCCAACTTGGTAAAGGTCTGTCATTTCTGTGCATTTTCTTGATTCTAGAACAAACACTTTCCTCTACAAACCTCTAATTTCAATTCAGCCTAAATAGATGCTATAGGTTTGCCAAATAATTGTCAGTAACGGGTTATCCTGCCTGCATGTAATTTAGATAAAAGTAAAGAAAATCAGGCCATGTATATGGTTTACTTATTCACAACCTAATGTATTACATTACATAAGGGTGCTTTGCACTGGTACAAGAACCTCTTTTTATCTGAAACTCTGTTTCCCTTTATAGCCTTGCCAGTCCTAATAACTAGCACATGGCTAGACTCTGTCATGTCCTGCAGCTCAATATGCTTGGCACAAACAACATGGAAACAAAGAGCTGTTTGATTTCAATATCCATCCATTTCACTCATGTTTTGACATGCGTGCTATCCCTGAAGGGCTGAAAGCAGGTGTTATCATATGGGAATGAGTGGCTTTCAATGCATTTCACCAGAAAGCAAGTTTATATGTTCAATCATTTTAGCATGAAATGTCCCAAGATATTACTTGCTATTCCGTGAGACAGCAATATATAGGAATCATAAGTTAATAAAACTGTTCATTTGGATCAGGTTTATAAAGTTTTAAAAATGTAAAAAAGAAAAATATACTGCTTAATAAAGCCAGGTTTTTGATTGGAGTAGGTGGAAATAATACTGTACTATGCACATTTGTGCCTTTCTTCAAAATGTGGACCTGTTAGCTTAAGGCAAATTCAGACATGAAATCCCTACACAAGCAGGTTTATTCACTAAAGTGAGAATTCCAAGTGAATTCCAAATGAATTTAAAATTTAAGGCCAAATAGCCAAAGCGGAAAAATTACCCAAGCCATCTATGCATCCAATTTGACTACTTTGGCCTCAAAGTTAAAATTCACTTTACTTCTTAGTGTATAACCCTGAAGGTATTTTCCCCTGATCTTTATGTGCCACTTCAGTATATCAACCAAGTATTTTAAGCAAGGAGAAAGAGGACAAGATTGTATTTATTCCCCTCTCTCTCTCTCTCTCTCTCTCTCTCTATTTTCCTCTCTATCCTCTTGACTCTTCTCTATCCTCTTTCTTATCCCCCCCACCCCCACCACCACCACATGGAATAATAACTGTAAATATGGCCATGTAATACAATTTCAGTATCTATTGTATAGAAAGTGTGTATTTTCTTATTATTTCTCTACACAATTACCATTGTGTGATGGACCCTCTGGTCATTTAAGCCGGGTACATGTCTCCCCGAACCTCCAGCTCCTCTAAAATGACTATAAACACTATGAACTAACCCTTCAAACCATGTCTCCCAGCCCATCTGAAACATGGTGTGCCTCACTTGGAGCAACCCTATATCTTCTTGGAGCTCTAAATTTAGCGCGATCCGCTAAAACCATAACTAGAGCGCTCTCGGTCCCAGGACTCTCTAACAGGGTGCTTTTTTAAAGATTAACAGAGGAGATGGAGGGGCATCAAATGACACAAAGGACTTGGGAGAACTTCATGTACCCACGAAAAGTGCTGTGTTTTAGGTGACCGGGGAACTTTACCCAGCACTCTGGAACTCCGCTCCAGATCAGAGGCTAGCCGCGTCCTGCTGAACTTTATACCTCCATCTAATGTGGGCTAGCCACATCCAATCTAGGCACTTTTTGGACAGAATGAGCGCTCTATCTCTTTTCCAGGGAGATATATGACATGTGACATATTATTTTATGTGTTTTGGGGGGTTTTATGTATTGCGCTCTCTGTATTCGAGAGATAATGAATTTAGGGGATAACTCAAATATCTCCCAGACACAGAGGCGCCTGGCCGGGCTTGTGTTGTTATGAATGAAGACCCCATCCTGGGAGTCTGGGTATAAATCTGTGTGCTTGACTCAATAAAACCAGTTCTTCTTCACCCTTCACTAAGTCGCGGCTAATGCTTGGGTGAGACAATGGTACTTGTTACAGGAGAGTATAATCACTCTAGAGCTATACCCAGTGGGAAGGGACAACCTAGGCGGTAGTAACCCATCTTCTTGAGGGTAAACCGCCACACATTGTTTTTGTTTCTTTTTAAATTCCTTTAAAAAAAGACAACCAAACATAACAATAAGGCATTAATTGATGCAAAAATAGCCCAACTTTTCCTCCAAAAGTACACTATTCAAGCTGCAAGCCAGGAAAATGGAAAATAAGATATCTCCTAATCTGGTCCCTGAAAATAAAATTCTACCTCTACTTTTCCTTGTTTTTTATTTTTTATTTTTTAACCTGTATATGTATAACCTTTAACTTCTATAACATTTATTTTTTATATTTTAAAATCCATGTCTTCTGCTAAACACATTCGACTTATAAATGAGTTACATTAACTGACCATCATGCCTAGATATTGTATAACAGAAGTGTCCAACTATGGTTTTCCTGCTAATGTTGGACTATAAGTACAGGTTCCCGAAACTTGTTGCTTTTAGAGAAATTGAGATTCCAGCAGTAATTACAGCTTATTACACATACTACCAGCAAGGCCTTAGATTCATGCAATCCCTCAATGAATGACTTTTTATTTGTATTTTAAAATAATAGAACAAGATAATCCTGAAGGGTATAAATAAAACAGAGCATAATTAATTAGGTTTCCAACTTTCAGATGTAACACAATATATCTAAATACACACTCATTGTAGTGTAGTTTCCCGGAGCATAAACATCATTACCTTGGTTTATGTCTGTAGCCTCCTAACATTCCAGTTTTGATTATGCCATAAATATTGGGATAAACAAAGGTCTGTAAACATAGAGCATTTTTAGCTGTTTTAGATTAAATAGAAAATTACTTTTGGTTTTAAGGCAACATTGGATTGCATAATAAGAAGTACAAGAATAAGTCCACGTGTCTCTACTATAAATAAAATGTTTACATTTTATTTTGTCGGTTTTGTTTTCTTTTCTTTGTGAAGCATAACACCTTCTCAAACAGGAATATTCTACCCTGGTCTCTTGTTGGATATTTAATACATTTCTGAATGCAAATGTTGGTGGCAGCATGTTCCATAGGCTGTGAGTGCTAACCAATTAAAACACCTACTCTCTTCTTATGCCCATATCTGACTCCTCCAGCATGATGAACTCTGCTAGAAAGAGCTCCTTCAAGAATGGCAGTCCATCCTAATGACAATGACTACTACAATATCAGCATCAGAACATAGCAACATCAGTCACTCTGTTCTTGCACTCCCCCAGCAAGTGTGAGAGGCTCTTGCTGGTAGAACAGGTGTTCTCAAACTCCGGCCCCTCAGATGTTGCTGAACTACAACTCCCATGATTCTTTGAATTACATAGATAGCCAGAGAATCATGGGAGTTGTAGTTCAGCAACATCTGGGGGGCCGGAGACTGAGGACCCCTGTAGTAGGATATCACAGCAATTAATTTTGGAGTTGTGCTGGAGAGCAGGATAACCACCTGTACAAGGGATCTCCTGCCTGCTCACTCTTGTCACTAAATCTTTCTCATAGAGATTTATATAGACCATATCTTTTAATAGATTTATTACAAAAATATAGAAATTTAATAGAAAATCTATTAGTACAATGTATAGGTGACTTTTATATACTACTAAGTTTTATCAGGATGTCCTATGTGACAAGTACACTTTGATTCAGCACTGCAATTAAGTATTTCATTATACTTTTTAAATGTACACATAGCTACATTATTGCAGCTTTATTACCATACAATGTCATACAATTTGGGGTTATTTAATGGAGACCAAGTGGCACAGTACCGAATGGGGCAAAACCATCCAGCCAGTGGCATACACACGATCCATGGGACCTGGTGCAAAAACTGATCCTTGTTCTCTCCAGGCGGTTACACCGTACAGCCCGGGGCTACAACACATAGCGGCGAGCACCCAGTCACAGGGGTCCCCCCCTGCATGTACGCCACTGCACCCAGCTGTGTTCGGAGCCATTCAGACTGCAAAATCTGGACATTGTTAACACTATTTAATAATGTGAAGGTTTTTCCTTGACGATTGGGCCTGTTAAATAACAGGGGAGAGTGTATAGTCATCCCCCTCGTGCATCAGGTTGGAATGTTAAAATATGTAATGTGGGATGGAAAAATGACTGTCTCCTCCTGTCCCCACTCGTGGCCTGCAGGTGGGGATATTTAATAAAATAAATGTGGCAACATCATAATGCCCCCTTGCCCCTTCTCTCGAGACTTTCCTGTCAGAGCACTCTGATTGGTTGGCTTACTAATCAGAGTGCTCTTACTGATGTCATATAGTATAGGAAATATACACATGCACTGTAACAACTGATATAGGGTGGAAAAGCCTATATAAGGGCTTTCATGTTATCAGCCCTCCGTGGGTGAATAAGGATTCATTCTATTGCTGTGCTTTTTTTACTTTCTTCAGGTTTTTGTTTGCGAATCAGGTCTTTTTGTATTTTCATTAGTGGCCTCAGTTATTATACATTTTAATTTGCCCTTTTTGGCGGCAGAAGATAGAGTTAGATGAAAGGAAACTTCAGATAATAAAAAATAATACAAGTAAGTATAATTCTTATTTTGTAGGTATTAGATGCATTCCCCCCCCCTCACTATCATTAGGGTATAGAGTGGTAGGTAGGGGTGTCATGGGGATTGGGGACCCTCTAACAGTCCAGGGTGGATGGTAAGTGCACATGCCGCTAGTTTAGAGGGACAGGAGGGTCTGGACAATATCATGAACACCACCTATTGTTTATTTAGTTAGGGTCCCCACCCATCAGTCATGGGTGGGGGCTGCACGACACACTAGATTATCCCTCTGAAATATCATAATTAGGGTCCCCATTCCAGTGGGTGGAGACTGTGGATGGGGGCAAATAATAATAATCCGGACCCTTTAATGTCCTTCTCCCACAATGTTATAATTAGAATATTCAGTTTCAAGTTGGTGCCTTGTGAATCTTCCGAATCCATAGAAATTGGACGTTTATAAATTATCCTTATTACACCCCTGGCTGTCAGTCAGACAACAGGTTCTGTTATTTCCTGGTTTGGTTAGCTCAGTGGAGCTAAACTCAGGAGGCAGCAATTGTCCAGTCTGGGCGGGGCTAGAATTGGAGAGCTTACAAATGCTTCAGACGAGATCTAATTGAATGTATGCCAACTACTAAACAGTGGTTTTTATTTGTATTTGAGCAGTGAAGTGTCCCCTTTACCTAACATTCTACAACTAGTAAACTACAACTAGTTAACTCACTTTTGGCTCTGCTGAATATTGTATTGACTTCTCAAATTTGTCATATCACCTTCACGTTACAATTGTTATTGGTTCACGAACCTCAGATAGCTTGAGTAATTGTTTAGGTGTAAACATTTGCTATACCTATGATTTTAGGCAGCATTTTTTCAATGTTCATCAACAGTTAACTTGTGTTTACATGACACAAGACCTTGACTTCTCACCAGAATCCATTTTTAGGAATTCACTATATGACAGGTCTCTCTTGTGTCCCAAAATTGCAAAATAAACATATATTTAAAGTATTATTGCCTTTAGGGGGTGGGAGAGAAACCTTTGTTTCCATTGGAATTCTGCCTACTGTCCTGACATAAACTCTTTTCATCATTCTAAATGTGTTTTTTATAAAATAAATGATGGTTGTTTATTTACACGGTTTTAAATTCCATGGAACAAAACATAGGATTCTTAGCAGGACAGATGGTAAGTGCAATGTTGTTTAATTCATGTTAATAGACTCCAGGATGCAATCTCCCTTTCCATTGTTTGTTATGGATCACGGTGGTTGCAAAATAAAAGGGATCTTTTTAATTCAGTAAATCAGAGCAGTTTATATCAGCAACCAACACATTTCTTAATGGGAATGTACAGAGATGCCCATATCTAGTAACTCCAGTAAATAGACTTGGAGGATTCATTCTTTTCCAAATTGCAATCCATCTGAATTTGGGCAGACTGGCTGATCATTCAAATTTCCAAAGTTCGAGGCAAAATGTAGGCAAATCACAAAAAAAAAAAACAAACACACAAAATGGACAATTTTTTTGATTTGTGATTTAGCAGTTATTAGTAACAGTTACTGGAACATTGCAAACAAATCCAAATTAATGTTACACACCAACTGAAGTTGCTAAGGTTTAAACAAAATACCCAAATTTTAGGTTTTAGTAAAAAAAAATCTCAGCTACTTTCTCAATATGATTTTTAATTCTCCATAATTCACTGATTACCGGATAAACCCCTGTGAATAAACCGCTGTACATTTCTAATTTCGACGCAGTGAGCATTATATTACTCAGCAGTAGTTGCTCATATTATACAATGCAATGGATTGTGGAGCTTTTAGTCACTATACATTAACATACTTACATATTTTGTCTCGGAATACTGTTTATACGTATTACATGCCATGTGTTTTCCATTCTCCTACACATGTTTTTTTTCAAAAGATTATGATGAGAAATATATACTATTGAAAATCATATCCAGGATTTAGTTATTAAAATGTATTCTAGCTTCAGCATGTACACAGAATGCTAATTCAGTACCCGCTGATCTCCTATTGCTTGGCTGACTTTATTTTCTTCAATCCAGCATTGCTTGTTTGAAATGTAGCCAGTGATTCTGTGCGGTTTCAGCCTCCTGGTGCGATTAAAAATATATAATAAGCTAGCAGATTGTAAATTTACTGACATGCTACACTGCACTGGCTACATGATACAGCTCCAGGCAAGGAAACTTTTATCTAAACCTGTAGCTGTGTCTCGCAGAGTACTTGTATTTATTATATTTAACTTGACCTTCTATTACACTAAATGTGCATTTCCTGGCTTGGAGCAAATGCAATCTAATTATTAATAATTCTTATTATGAATTGTGAATGGGAAAGAGTCTGTCTTAGGTTTTTGGGAAAGATTAGCTATGCCAAAAAAAAGTTTACCAGAAGACAAATATATTCTAATGTGATTCTTTTTAATGCTTAAAGTTTTTTGTTTTGTTTTTATTTAAAGAAAAGCAACTATAACATTTTTGCAAATTGTTTTTGGTAAAGAAAAGTGTAATGTAAGCAGAAACATAATGATAAAGAATAGCTTATTTAAGTAATTGGTTTGAAAATACATTTATAAAATGTAACCCTTTCAGGGCCAAGCACGTTTTTTTTCTCCAGTGGACAATTCTGAGCATTTTGGCATTTCTTTTTTTTTTTATTCCAAACAAGGAGCACAAAAGGGGTACATCTTTTATTATTATTTTTAATTATTATTACTTTCATTTCTGGGGTTTTAAGCATACTAGCATCAAAAACAAAAGTATTTTACATGGGATTGCAGAGAATGTTTGAAGTTACTTGGAAGGAGTAAATTTCAGTAGAAGTATAGAATTATGTCAGTTTGCATGTCTCATTAGGTGCACTTTAACACGCAGCGAAATAACCCCCATTAAACAACGCATTCTTGAAAAGTTGACAACTTGGATTCTATAATTTGGAGTATATCATATGCTTATTACTACCAATATTATACACACATTGTATCTGCAGGGTTCGATTGATAGAAAATGTATTAGAATTTAGAACAAACTGCACATTTGTGATCAACAGCAACATCAATACATAAACCCTGGCAGTCATAAGGTACCCATCTGAGACAATAATCTGGCCAAGACAGGAGCTGTATACCAATGATATCAAGACCTGGAAATTCATCATAATGAATAGAGGTTTCCACCCAAAATCTAGCAACTAGAGCTATTACACCAGCTAGAAGAAAAGAGGTCTGGCCTCATGAGTGTTAAGCACACAGTCCTGGATGAAACAGAGCATCCTCAAGTAATTCATAAAGACAGCTTCCAAATAAAAAATGCTAAGGCAATGTCTGAGACAACAGACCAAATCACTCACACACAGAAGATAAAATAGCGCAGTCAGTAAAAAAAAGGGACAAAACATTTTTTTAGATACATAAATGAGAAAAGGAAAGTAAAACAAGGATTAGTTAGATTAAAAACAAAAGAAGGAATGTATGAAGAGGAGGATAAAGGTCTAGCTGACTGCCTCAGTGAATATTTTTGTTCAGTATTTACAGATGAAAATGAAGAAAAGAGGCGTCAGTTAGGAAAAAGGACAAATGAGTCATTTGTTACATGTGAGTTTACAGAGGAAGAGGTTCTATTTCAACTGTCAAAAGTAAAGACAAATAAGTCAATGGGACCTGATGGAATACGCCCAAAGCTATTAAAAGAGCTTAGTGGTGTAGTAGCAAAACCATTAACAGATTTATTTAACCAATCATTGTTAACAGGAGTAGTCCCAGAAGATTGGAAGTTAGTGAATGTTGTGCCCATTCACAAGAAAGGTAGTAGGGAGGAGTCGGGCAACTATAGGCTAGTAAGCCTTACTTCAGTAGTGGGGAAAGTGATGGAAACCATGTTAAAGGATATGATTGTTGAACATCTAAAAACACATGGACTTCAAGATCAGAGACAACATCGGTTTACTTCAGGGAGATCATGCCAAACTAATCTTATAGATTTTTTTGATTGGGTAACTAAAATAAGAGATCATGGTGGTGCAGTAGACATTGCTTACCTAGATCTCAGTAAGGCTTTTGACACTGTTGCACATAGAAGGCTTATCAATAAATTGCAATCATTAAGTTTGGATTCCAATATTGTTGAATGGGTAAGGCAGTGGCTGAGTGACAGGCAACAGAGGGTTGTAGTCAATGGAGTATATTCGAAGCATGGGCTTGTCACCAGTGGGGTACCTCAGGGATCTGTACTTGGATCCATTCTCTTTAATATTTTTATTAGTGATATTGCAGAAGGAATTGATGGTAAGGTATGTCTTTTTGCTGATGATACTAAGATATGTAACAGGGTTGATGTTCCAGGAGGGATAAGCCAAATGGCAAATGATTTAGGTAAACTGGAAAAATGTTCAGAGTTGTAGCAACTGACATTTAATGTGAATAAGTGCTAGATAATGCATCTTGGACGTAAACACCCAAGGGCAGAGTAAATAATATTTGATAAACTACAAACCTCAACATCTGAGGAAAGGGATTTAGGGGTGATTATTTCTGATGACTTAAAGGTAGGCAGAAAATGTAATTAAGCAGCAGGAAATGCTAGCAGAATGCTTGGTTGTAAAGGGAGAGGTATTAGCAAGAGAAAGAGGGAAGTGCTCATGCCATTGTACAGAACACTGGTGAGACCTCACTTGGAGTATTGTACGCAGTACTGGAGACCTTATCTTCAGAAGGATATTGATACTTTAGAGAGAGTTCAGAGAAGGGCTACTAAACTGGTTCATGGATTGCAGGATATTAATTACCAGGAAAGGTTAAAGGATCTTAACATGTATAGCTTGGAGGAAAGACGAGACAGGGGGGGATATAATAGAAACATTTAAATACATTAAGGGAATCAACACAGTAAAGGAGGAGACCATATTTAAAAGAAGAAAAACTACCACAACAAGAGGACATAGTCTTAAATTAAAGGGGCAAAGGTTTAAAAATAATATCAGGAAGTATTACTTTACTGAGAGGGTAGTGGATGCATGGAATAGCCTTCCAGCTGAAGTGGTAGAGGTTAACACAGTAAAGGAGTTTAAGCATGCATGGGATAGGTATAAGGTTATCCTAACTATAAGATAAGGCCAGGGATTAATGAAAGTATTTAGGGCAGACTAGATGGGCCGAATGATTCTTATCTGCCGTCACATTCTGTGTTTCTATGCAGATACGGAGGAGGTTCCATAGCAAGATAAACCCCCCCATCCATGGGATGTACAATCAGCAGATAGTGGATGGGGCTCACATTGCAAAATCCTACTAATTCTTGCAAAAGGCAGCACTGAAAGGCAGTTCTGAGCCAGTACATACCAAAGTTACATGCTCCCCCCAATGAAGAACACAATGTTGTGTCTCCCTCTGCACTATCCCACAATCCCCTTTTGTTAATGAAATGACACACACATACTGATATTTAGATACGCATACACATCCATATATGTACACATTCACACATAGTTACATTCATATACACACATAAATGTATTTGCACACACATTGGCACAGCTATAACGAAAGACACCATGATATGGATACATACAAACACACAAACACACAGACTTGCATAAACACACATTAATGTACACAAAGAAGGTGGACAAATACTAAAGGTAACAGAAGGGATAGAAAGGACGTGGAAAGTGAATGCAGTAGTAGTGCCAGTGGTGATAGGTATACTCAGGGTTCTAACCCCCAAGTTAGGAAACTGGCATCAGTAGATTTCAGATGAGACCTTACTGTCCAGAAGATTCCAGTTATAAGAATTGCTAAAATACTACACAGAAACCTCAGACTCCCAGTCCTCTGATAGAGGACCTGATGATGAAGAAAACACAAAAATAATGCATATTGCATAAAAGCAAAAAATTTTATGGGTTTTGACACAGAAACAGTGTTAATCACCTAATATGGATAGGATACCCCTACATTTACAAATATAAGGGACACTATAGTCACCAGAACCACTACAGCCAACCTCTACTACCAGATGGCCACTAGAGGTGCTTCCTAGTCAAGATTGATGATCTCAGCCATGGAGGCGGAGCCAGGTGGGGCCGGTCATGGCAAGTCCGGCGCAGCATGCGAAAAAAAGTTAGTAAAATCACCTTTTTACCACACAGAAAGGGACCAGTAACCTAAATAGTCACGTTAGCACGATAGTGTCAGGAATACATGTTTGATTCAATTAACCACAAACTGACCAGAAAATGTAAAATTTTAGGGCTAAAGAGTCAAACAGGAAAAGTAATTGGAGTTAGAGAATTGTTTCCAATATGATTATTTGACATAAACTTTGCAATTCCTATTGTATCCTGTTTTACTGAATAACCCTGCAAGTGAAGTGGTGTGGCCTAGGGTGTCATTCATATTGAAACTCCATCTTAGATGTCTTGAGGGCAGAGAGGAATACAATACTGTGGATCTAATGTGTGAGTGTGTATGTTGAAGTGTATAAGACCTCCCTTCTTTTTTCTGTAGGTAGTCACGTGAGAAGGTATGCTTGCTTATGTGATGCTAAAATGATTTTGTTAGAAAATAGCAGATGATATAAATAAGATTGGGAATGTGTCTAAAGCAACAGCGACATCTTGTGGCAAGAATTGTTCTTATCAACTTACAAACAGATTTAAATAACTCCGGAGTAAAATATATATTTTATAGGCACACTATTTTTATAAATATTTGTTTGTATTTTATATTTTACTCTCTCTTACTGATATTTAATAGTCTTATATGCCTTGAATCATTAGAAAGATGCAAATGTGAGGTTTCTCCCACAAAATGTCGATGTGGTTTACTCAAAGAATCAAAGTGCACAATGACCATAGGATCATTGTCCTCAATTATGCACTAATATAAGGAAGCCAGAGACACCCGGTTCTAATAGTTGCTGCAGACAAAAATAGACATAACTGTATGCTAAATTAAGTTGTTATGGTGCCAGGAGGCCTCCGGACGTACCTTTACCTTAAAAGTTGCCTCTTGCGCCGATCTCCATTCACCCCCACCTGCTTTCGGCTTCTGAATCTGAGTTACAGGAGGGTGCAGCCGCGGATTGATTAGAGCAGTCAGCTGACCAGTAGCTCCCCATTGATAAAAAGGTGTCTTTCTCCTGAGAGTAATATTGTGCACTACATATAAGCCTGTTAATTATTGCACAGTCACTATTCTGTACGGGAGGTGAATCACATTCACTGAATACTGTAGCTAGCTAAGGTCCTGCTTCCCAAACCTAGTCATTACAAGCTCAAAAAGCAGTAACTGGCATAAAAGGCCTTTACTGGGAGGGTGTCCCATGGTAGCAGAATGTGCGGTAGTAAGCCTGATCTTTTCTTTGACTATTATTACATTTATTTCCTAGTTTTAGTGAAACTCTAATCTAAAAGTCAGTATGGACAGTCTTCAAAGAGTGCCGGGGTGGATTTGCCTACCCCTCTAAGCAAGTGTGCCCCTTTAACACATGTTTTTGCAAATAGAATTAAAGACTCCTAAAAATGATTACTGTTATTACATATATTATTGATGTTTATTGATATTTCAATATGAACAAAAAAATAATAATGGATATTTGTATATTCACGCACACAAAGCAATTATGTATTTTTATGAAGTTTAATCACTAATGGGTAAATAAATTATTATGTTTTTATTTATATAGCGCCAACAAATTCCGCAGCTTTACAGTGGGTGGACGAACAGACATGTAGTTGTAACCAGACAAGTTGGACACACAGAAACAGAGGGGGTGAGGGCCCTGCTCAATCAGCTTACATGCTAGAGGGAGTGGGGTAAAGTGACACAAAAAGGTAAGGATAGTATTAGACTAGTGACAGTTGCAAGAGAGGAATCAGTTGGGAACTATTAACAGTTTAATTGATACGTTTTAAAAAATAAAAAATATATATCGATTCTTTTTTCTGAGGAGACACCATAAGGTAGCAAAAAGTGGGGGATAACCCCATAATAGTAATTTTCAAGTGAGCAAAAAACAGAAAAACAAAAAAACATAAAAGCACAAAACATAAAAACAAAAAAATCTCCAAAAATCTCTAACTGTGTCTTCTCTTGTGAGAGGGATATAAAATGTAACTTTTATTAGATCGTTAAAAATATAGAAGGGGCAAATAAATGAAAAATAAAAAATACAAATTAATTAAGAGAACAGTCCTTGATGTTAGTAACAATTATAGCAGTGTATAAATGCTGTAATAGTAGCAGTATGCTATATTTGGCAGTGATATTTGGTACTCTATGAATCAGTGTAGAGATTAGGGATGTGCATGGGAAAAATATTCGGTTCGGTTCGGCATTCTGAAATTAGGGACTTCTGGACTTCGGCACTTCGGGTAAGTGTAGGGTAGGGTTAGGGGTATGATTATGTAAGGGGTAGGGATAGGGTAGGGTTAGGGTAGGTCTAGGGTTAGAGGTAGGGTTAAGTGTAGGGTTAAGGGTAGGGTTAGGGGTAGGGTTAGGGTAGGGTTACCCTACCCCTAATCCTACTCCAACCACTAACCCTACCGCAACCCCTAACCCTACCCTACCGTTACCCCTGAACCTACCCCTAACCCTACTCCAACAACTAACCCTACCCCAACTCCTACCCCGACCCCAGTCACAAACCCTACCCCAACTCTAAACTCTAACCCTACCCATAAACCTAGACCTACCCCTAACCCTACCTCGACCCCAACCACTAACCCTACGCCAACCCCTAACCATACCCCAACCCTTAACCCTTCCCCAACCCTTAACCCTAACCCTACCTCTACCCCAACCACTTACCCTACCCCTAACCCCAACCCTCTCCTGTTTTTGCCACTTTTTCGTCACTTCGGCAATTCGGTTCGGCATTCCGAAATTCGGCACTTTGTACATTCAGAAGCATTCTAATGTCAGAATTTCCAAAATGCGTCAGAATTTGCATTCATAACGAAACGAATTGCACATGTCTAGTAGAGATGCTGTAATAGTAGCAGTTTACTGAATTTAGCAATACTATTTGATACTTTGTATCACAGTGTTCATAGTGAAACAGATACAAAAGAAAGAGGGGGGAAAAACAAGAGGGGAAAAAAGCAGAAATAATGCAAGACTGACACTCCCAAGTTTAGAGTGAGAGTCCGTGTATGATAATGCTGTCAAGGGTTAGCATCAAGTAAGTAAATCTGAATCCTAAGATGGGAGGTGGGAGGGAGAGGGGACCTGCAGTGCCAGGAAAACTGATTGTTTTCCTGGCACTGGAGAGTCCATATAAGGACTTTTTTTCCGAACATACCTAGTACGTCTGCGGTCCTTGAGGGGTTAAACAAGCACAATGGTGCAAACTGAACCCCCATTTTGTTAATGCAAGAAAAAAACTGAATAAATAACGTTTAAGGTACCTAGACTATTATACTGGCATTAAAAGTGTCAGTAGCAAGCAGATAGCTCATTTGCTAGAAATGGCTCAACTAATCAGCAGCCTCTCATTTTAATATATGGGGTCAGAACTTATACCATGAAGAAAGGGAGGGAAGGACAGATGGATGGATGATCGAACATATTTTCATTTTTGTTACCCTATCATTTCACACAATGCAGAAACATTCAGCAATAAATAAAAATAAACAAATACAAATTAGTCTATAAAAATGCATCATAAATCAATACCAGAGAGTCTTATATTTTATTGCTAGCATGTTCTAGGTTTTGTAATGCTATAGTTTTGGTAACAGATAGTTACATTGGATACTGCTGCAGTTCGTGACTTGAAAAGGAGAAATTGCAAGACTAGAAAAGGTTGTTCGGCTGTGTTGCAATGTGTGAGCTCTGGACAGATTTAAATGGCCCAAAACCTTAACCTACTGGTTAATTCTCTCTTTCAAGATTTTAACATTGATGTTGTGAGACACGCACGATGACGCTGCCTACTTGGAGATAGACTTCTACGACGATAAGGACTGCGGCTTCTAGAGGTCTGTAAGGACAATAAATATTGACACATGTCATGATCAGCAATACTTTGTAAAATAATTACCTTACTATACTAAATACATTTGCTGACTTTGGATAATAATGCGCTTGATTGACACGTTTCTTCAGTCCCCCCGACACAAGGTGATAGAGCCAGATGATCGAGTCGGTTGATCAGGAGGACTGAAGGCGAATTGGATGGCACACAGAAAGACTGTGTGACTTGACATATTTTTATAAGGATAATCTTGAAATCCATTTAGCAATGGTAAAGGATGACTAAAAGTGATCTGGATGCAGTGACCCTTTAGTTTCAACCCTGCAACGCTACGTTGGCATTTAGTAGATATGGCAATGCTTACGTAACAGAATTAAATAGGCCTGTCTTCTAGCATTAGGGATACATATTTGTATTCCTAACCATTTCTTTGTTCCTTTACAAAAAAAAGGAAAAAGGAAGAAAGCCTGAGAGAGTGAATAAAAGGGGGTTGAGGATGACCAAAGAGGTCTTGTTAATGGGGCATGGGCAGAGCCCACCACAGAAAAGGACAGAACAAATGCAGACTGCTCACTTACACCAGCTCTCAATTCATTGTTGTATGCTAGGAGATCTGGGGAATTCACCAGTCTCAACCAGTAAAACTGTGTTCAAGTAAATTGTATGTGATTTAGGCAAACTTGTGAATACCCATATTTGACCTATATTTGAAGTGAGGACTATTATGTTATATTTACCATGTTATATAAATTAGGAGTTGTAATGTATTGTGTGTATTAAGTATTGTTGTGTGCATGTGTTTTTGTATAGGGCCTCTAGTGTTTGTGTACGGGGGTACAGTGTGTGTACATAAGGGGTGTATAATGCATGGGACATAGTCTGTGTACGTGTTTACAGTAGGGTTTGTGTGTGGGGATAAGGGGTATATTGTTTCCATAATAGAGATATAGTCTGTGTGTATAGGGGATGTAAAATTTGCATACTTGTGTAGTGCATGTTTATACACCGTCTGTATAGCAGGTATAGTGAGTGTGTGTAGGAGTTATAGTATGTGTATAGCGTGTATAGTGTGTGTAGATGGGGGTCAATTGTATTTTTTATATATTGGGTGCACTGTATGTATAAGGGATGTAGTGTGTAGTGGGGGCAAACACACTGACACACAAATACACATATATACACACATTGACACACACACAGATACACACATAGAGATACACAATGACACACATACAGATATACAGATAAAAAAACCACACACAATTTAGATATTTTTAGCCACCCTCCTGTTTCTATAACCTTTGGGTGCAGCAGAGTGGACTCCCTGGGGTCGAATGGAATCTTGCTGCTGGCTGAGGTTGATGACAGTCTGCTGCCTCTTTTGTCCCTTTACCCAACCTTGCTATGTGCCTCCTCTCTTTCCCATGAAGCTCTCTCTAGCTGGGAGGAAGTAACAGGTACTAACATCCTCCTAGCACAGGGGTAGATCAAGAATCTAATTTCGGAAGAGGCACTGGTATTTTATTTAAATGGGCAATCCACGACAATAGCCACTACAGCCCTCTGTAATAGTTATGGCGCCAGGAGTGCCATGGCACCCTCCCAGAGTAAGTAGTCAAACCGTTTAGGAACTTACCTGGGGTCTGTTGGGATAGAGGTGCAGCAGAGCGCTAGTTCTGACCAGGATTCTTCTTCTGCTAAATCCGTGAAGACAGGAACTCTGGAACAAGGTGCTGTGACGTGAATAGCTCTATCCCTCCCCAGTAACTGGACGACGCACAGTTCTGGGAGTACTACTGATTTATTCAGCACAAACTCAGTCTTTTATGCACAGACCCCCAACATGGGGTCTCCATTCAAAACAACACAAATCCCTCCCAGGCGTCCCTGTGTCTGGGAGATAATTGAGTCAAAACTTGGTAAATCAATTCTCTCAGTTACAGGAAACTACATGAAAAATACATAAATCACCTCAAAACATTATCATATTTCACAGAAACCCCACAAGTCTTATATCCCCGAATAGCCCGGATCTGAACTCCCAAGTTGTCCAAATAGCACTCAGTCATTCAGGTAAAGTTCTGACTTTCGGGGGTTCCTGTGCGAACACCGACGAATGCTTCCCCTGGCTTTTAGGGTGCGAATGCTCCCCCCAGTCGGTAGTTCCTATCTCCCAAATGTAATTCGCCTACCTGTTTGGGAAGTGGGACAGCCAGTGATACAAACTTTGACCAGGTTTGTGGGATTGTGTGGCCGAAAATAATTCCAGGCGTTCGACGACCATGTACCACTGCCTTTATTCGGGAGACAAAATGGCCGTCATTCAGTCTAGCATGTACATTCGTTTATACGAATGGTAGTCACCCAGGGAAAGCATTAATACTTAATTGCGGTTAACAGCTAGGGTGGTCAGTGTTCGGGGAGGTATAAAAAGGGTGACCACACACTGTCCATTAGGGAAACTAACAAGGGGTGGTACAGATAAATGAACAGATAGGGAATGAGTCTGCTACAAGGGGCTGTAGTAGGGGATAGGGGCAGTAGTGTGTGTGTGTGTGTGTGTGGGAGGTGCAATATGTGTGAGGGGAGCAATGTGTGAGTGTGTAGTGTGTGTGAGGGGTACAGTGTATGTATTTGGGATGCAGTGTGTGTGAGGAGTACACTGTGTGTGGTGTACAGTGCTCTCGGCAAAAAAATGTATTTGGAACGCAACTGCAGATGAAATAATACATTTGATACCGTCACTTTAAAAATATATATTTTATTTAAATAAAGGAAATTAACTTTGGCAGTCTTTTGCAGCAATAAGGTCTTGAAATAATAATGCATGAATGGTTATAATCTTGTTTTAGAATTGCATCACAAGAATATAGCAAAATTAGGACATGCTTAATTATCAATTATAGTACATAGACTAGACTTCAAAATAACAATTTACAGAGCAGGTGAGATGATTCCTGTGAAGGAGTACCACATCACTGTTCAGCTATTTCATTTTGTTTGTAATCATTTTCTTGTCTTGTTTGTTATTTTGTTCGGTTCCCGAACCGAGACCACCCCAGAGACCAATTAGAACATATGAGCGATATGTATCTTGTTCGAAAACCATCAGAAAATCATTAATAGAATGCTCCATTTTGTAGATACAAATACACGTGGTTGGGACAAGGGATGGCGGCTGTCAGCGGGACCTGGTCGTCGAGTGCCTGGAACTCATTTCGGCCAGGTATTCTCACAAACACCAGTCTCTATGGATCTACTGCCTGTTCTAGTTCTCGTTCACCTAGATGAACGGCGTTCGGGAATTCCAGACTACCGAACACAGGGAGCATTCTCCACGTACCAACTTGTCTATATTTTATGTGAGTTTCATGAAAAACCTCATGAATGGAGACCGGCTCTTGACACAATTTCCATGGAACTATTTCTGAGCTTCGACCTCGTGACAGGCCGGTTAGATCTTCCCTGCGGTGCCGATCGCAAACTACCATACGGATCTGGGTGATTTTCGGATATATTGTTAACCAAGATCCAGGCTACCAAGGGATGTGACGTTTGTGGGGTTCCCTTGTATATTGGGGGTACTTTTGGGGTGTTGCAATATTGTACCTTTTTCTGTACCTGGAGATAATTGAGTTTAGTACAGTCTCTGACTCAATTATCTCCCAGGTTCAGGAGGAGGAGCTTACTGACTGTATAAATTTGATGCCTGTGCTTCCATTAAAGTCAATCTTCTCCCAGCATTAAGCCTTGGCTCATGTGTGGGGGGTTATGCGATACCGGCGATATTTCTTTTTTTTTTTTTACATTCTGTTTTTATTGAGTTTTTCACACTTAAAGATTGAGCTTTACACAAAGGAAACGTGTTAGGCAGAACATTGGTCGCTTATTTATCCCTCCGTCTGTTTGTCAGCTGATATGTTTGTTGTGGGGTTTGTGCCGTCGTACAATGACATTGCGTCTCTTTTGTTTGTGCGTCATGTTCAGTGGGTAGCTGGTGTGGTTCCCTTTCTGTGGTTGGTTTGTGTGCCTGTGTGGCGTTGCGATGTTTTGGTCAGTGGATACCTTTCGTGCAGGCACCTTCTTAGATGTCCATAGTATATCAACATAAATAACATGAATAGCATAGTAACAAAATGTAAACATACGTTTAACTTCAAGTACAAACAATTGTAATAGTTGGTCTTGGGGGTTGGGTCTTGGGTCTATTGAGATTTCTGAGGGTTCCTATTTGGGGTTTCGGTTGCGTGTGTGGGCTAGTTGTGGAGTTGCCTTTTACAGGCTTTTTGTGTAGGCTGGGAAGAGGTCTTTTGTGTTGGGTTTATGAGTGTGTCTCCTATCCGGGTACCCTCATGGGCGTTCAGCCGCTTCCTGGGCCGAGGGCTGCGAGTTTGTGTTCCATCCCAGGGTCCCCTCTTGTGGTGTGTGTGTGTGTTGCCTGGGTTTGCGGCCTAATGTTTCGCGGGTCCTTTTGTTGTGTGGTTTGTTTATGCTAGGGAGGGATCGTTTAACCATGGGTCCCATATCTTGTAAAATTGCTTTGAGGTTTCGTGGACCTTGGCGGAGAGTCTATCCATCTCCACAGCTTCCCTGGTATTGCGTATAATTGCAGTGAGTGTGGGTACGTTTGGGGTGTCCCAGAGTTCCGCTATTGCCCTTCTAGTTGCCAGGGTCATTCTATTTGTAAGGTCGGAGACAAGTTGTGCTACTTTTGCCCACAGCGGTGCCAGTTTAGGGCATTGCCACCATAGATGGATATATATATGTGCCTCTATGCCCGCATCGCTTCGAGCACAGGTCTGAATCGGACCTGCCCGTTTGGAACAGTTGTGTAGGTGTTTGGTACCATCTTAGCAATATTTTGTAGGCCTGTTCCTTATGGTTTACGCAGATAGATATGGATGCGGTGGCCTCCCAGATGTCCTGCCAGTCTGTCGGGTCATCTGGTGGTCCCAGGTCCCTCTAACAGGCCGCCACATAGGCCAATGCACCCTGGGGCAGGGTGGTGATCAGTAATAGGTAGTTATCTGTGATCTGGCCCTTGCGGGTTGGGTTGTGCATGCATGCTCGTTCGAAGGTTGTGAGTTTGGTGGTGGCTGCTGTTGTGTGCACTGGAATTTCTAGGAAGCTCTTTAGCTGTATGTATCTAAAGAAGGCATGTGTGTTGTATGGTTGGGGTTGTTGTGGTAGTTCGTTATACTGTAGTAGCTTCCCTTCAGCGAAGAAGTGATAGAGCCTGTAGAGGTCATTGTGTTCATAGTGTGCAAAGTCCTTAGGAGTCATGCCTGGTTGAAAGTCTTTGTTGCGCATTATGGGGGTCAGCGATGTTGGGTTGTTAATAATGGGGAATTTCTTGGTGAGTTTGTCCCATACAGTGATGGAGTTTGATAGTGTTGGAGGTGTGGGTGGGGGTGTGGGACGAGCTTTTCATGTTACCCAGAGGTAGAGGGAGGGGAAGTCGAAGCCAAAGAGGTCGTGTTCCAACTCTACCCATCGTTTGGCTCCTGGTGGGGCATGTAGGTTTTGTATGTGGGTAAGTTGGGTCGAGTGATAATAATGTTGTAGATGGGGTAGGCCCAGTCCTCCTGTTCTGTTGGGGAAGTACATTGTTGTTCGTTTCACTCTGGGTCATTTGTTCGACCAGATCAATTTGTCTATTTGTGTTTGTAAGTATTTAAAATCCGAGGTGAGTATTGGGATGGGGAGGGTTTGGAAGAGGTAGCGAAAGCATGGCAGCAGATTCATTTTTATTGAGGCTAGGCGACCCAGCCAGGACAAAGACAAGTCCCTCCAGATGAGTAGGTCGTCCGTTGCTTTTCGTATCATTGGGGTGAAGTTAAAGGCAGATGTGCGGTGTAGTTCCGCTGGTAGTGTGATGCCTAGGTACAATATGTGTGAGGTATTGTATTTAAAGGTATATGTATCTTTTAATAAGTTTTTATGGTGTGACTCGATGTTCAGCATTAGTGCTTTTGTTTTGTCCAAGTTCAGTCAGTACCCTGAGTAGTCATCTAAAAGCTGTGGGAGCGATGGCATGGTGCGTAGTGGGTCTGTGAATTACAGTAAGAGGTCATCTCGTGGTGCATCCTGGAAAGGTTTGGGGAAGCTGAATCTCTCTAGAGTAGCGAAAAGGAATGACCAGAGCAGTCTGTCAAATGCCTTTTCGGCGTCAAGGGATAGGAGTAGTGTCAGGGTGGAGACAGTGTCTCCATGTCCCCCAGTGTCCCCATGTCTCTCAGCCAATGTCCCTAGTGTCTCATTGTCCCCATGTCTCCCAGTGTGCGCAAATATCTGTCTCCCAGTGTCCAAATGTCTCCCAGCCAGTGTCCCTAGTGTCTCAGTGTCTCCATGTCTCCCAGTGTCCCTATATCTCCCAGCCAGTGTCCCTAGTGTCTCAGTGTCCCTATGTCTCCCAGTGTCCCAAAATTTTTCAGTGTCCCCATGTCTCCCAGTGTCCCCATGTCTCCCAGCCAATGTCCCTAGTGTCTCAGTGTCCCCACGGCTCCCAGTGTCCCCTAGTCTCCCAGTGTCTGTGTCCCCATGTCTCCCAGTGACCCCAAATATCTGTCTACCAGTGTCCAAATGTCTCCCAGCCAGTGTCCCTAGTGTCTCAGTGTCCCTATGTCTCCAAGCCAGTGTCCCTAGTGTCCCCATGTCTCAAAGTGTCCCCAAATTTTTCAGTGTCCCCATGTCTATGTCCACAAGTTCCCCATGTCTCAGTATCCCCAAGTGTCTCAGTGTCCCCATGCCTCCCAGCCAGTGTCCCTAGTGTCTGTGTCCCCATATCTCTGTGTCCCCATGTCTCTCAGAGTCCCCATGTCTGTATCCACAAGTGCCCCCATGTCTCCCAGTGTCCCCATGTCTGTATCCACAAGTGCCCCCATGTCTCCCAGTGTCCCCATGTCTTAGTGTCCCCATGTCTCAGTGTCCCCAGGTGTCTGTGTCCACATGTCTCACTGTGTCCACATGTCTCTGTGTCCCCTAGTATCCTAGTGACACGGGAAACACTGAGACATGGGGACACAGAGAGAAATGAGGACACTGAGACACTGGGAGACTAGGGAACTGGCGACACGGGGACACTGACACTTTAATACATAGGGACACTAATGTCAGGCTGACCTTCCAATTCTTTGGACAGACATGTTCCCTTTTTGGGCATGTTCACCCCTTTTGGCAGTTCTGGTCACGTGATTCATGTTTTAGGCCCACTCTTTTACCCCACCCATTGACTTCCTGCTTCACTGGACACTGCTGTTAGGGGGTATGGATTTACTTCAAAGATGAAAGCATAAATTAGAGAGAGATTAGCATAGAGTATGTGTTTTCTCATAGCTGCATCCTTTGAGTTTCCCTCCAACACCATCTCTATCAAATACATGACGCTTGGGAGGTATGACTGTTTTCGTGTTTTTGGTTGATAAGATTCTGTATTTAGGCTCCATCATAATTGTCAGCACCAGGCCCACTGGGCTCTTAATCTGGCCCTGGTCTTAGGGCTCGTGTCAGGCGTGATGCTGTGGGGTGTACAGGATCATCCCAACTTGGGTGATATGGATTACTCTTGTCCCTCGTGACATGGGGCATGGTGTGGGGTAGCCCCAGAGTGCAGCCGGCCCCGGGCACATGTGGGTTAAGGTCTGTGCGTAGGTGGCGGGGGGGGGCTCCGGAAGCCGTGAATTGGCCAGGGTCTCTAGTTACCTTTTGGGCCTCTGTGGTGGTCTTGGTGGTGGCCTTATAGGGTCCTGGGGTCAGTGCAGGGCAGTGTCTGAATGTACACATGTCAACCTTGATATACACAGATTGCTCCTTCTCCCTCCCCCATTTCCCAGGTAGCTCCCCTTGTTCTGCTTCTCCCCCACCTTTTCCCTCCCCCCCAGCTGCCCAGCAGCTCCCCCCCTCCCCCTTACCCCAGGGACCCCCTCTCCATTTAGTAAGAGAATGTCCCGGTGTCCATCCCTAGTTGTCTTACTAGGTTTTTGCTGTAAATAAAGTAAAATGATTAGCTAGAAAAGGATATAGGTAGAGTTCTAGTTCGTTGATCTCGCCATGCCTCGGGTGGTGTTCCCTGCAGGTCGGCTGTCGTGTTTGGTGGGTGCCAGCCTTGAAGTGGTCACGGGTCTCGGTCACGGGCGTGGGGGGTGGTCTGTAGGTGCTGTTTAGGTGGTCGGTTTCGATGCGGCTGGGGTCTTTCCCAGAGTGGTGTTCGTGGTGTTCGGTTTGTTGTTGGCGGGATTGTAGGTCTGACCGTTGCTTCTGGTAGTCGGATGCCCAGTGTTGCCGCGAAGGTCACCATCTTGGAGATGTCTTGAAGGACATGGGTGGTGTCTTGCTTGCGAACCAGTAGTTTGAATGGGTGTCCCCAGCGATATGCTATGTTTGCTTGTGCCAGTGCAGTGGTGAGTGGTTTCAGTTCACTGCGCTTGGCTAAGGTGATGGGTGAGACATCTTGGTTGAATTGCAATAGGTTGTCGTCAAATTTTGGCGGGCTTCTTCGGGTGGCCGCCATGATGTCTTCCTTATGTGAAATAATGCAGGCGCACTACTACATCTCTGGGCGCTTGTCGGTTTTGGCGGGGGGGCTTCAGTGCTCTATGTACCCGGTCTATAGCCAGATCTTGTGGTGTCGCTTCTGGGAAAATTGTTAGAAAAAGTTCGCGCAGCGTGGAGGGAAGCATGTCTGGAGTGACAGTCTCAGGGAGGCCTCTTATTCTTATGTTGTTGCGCCTTGAGCGGTTGTTTTGATCCTCCAAGCCTTTTTCCAGCATCTCCACTTTGTTTCTTAAAGGACCACTATAGTGCCAGGAAAACATACTTGTTTTCCTGGCACTATAGTGCCCTGAGGGTGCCCCCACCCTCAGGGTCCCCCTCCCGCCGGGCTGGATGGTGAGGAAAGGGGTTAAACTTACCTTTATTCCAACGCCGGGCGCGGAGCTCTCCTCCTCCTCTCCGCCTCCGATCCTCCTCTTCAGCTGAATGCGCATGCGCGGCAGGAGCTGCGCACGCATTCAGCCAGTCTCATAGGAAAGCATTTAAAATGCTTTCCTATGGACGCTTGCGTCTTCTCACTGTGATTTTCATTGTGAGAAGCACGCAAGCGCCTCTAGCGGCTGTCAATGAGACAGCCACTAGAGAATTTAGAGGCTGGATTAACCCATTTATAAACATAGCAGTTTCTCTGAAAGTGCTATGTTTATAAAAAAAAAGGGTTAATCCTAGCTGGACCTGGCACCCAGACCACTTCATTAAGCTGAAGTGGTCTGGGTGCCTAGAGTGGTCCTTTAATGTGGAGAGATCAGCTTCTTGGGTGTTTAGGGTTTGAGGAGTTCGTCTGCCCTTTGTTCCACCAGGCCTGTTCTGTCTCCCAGATCCTCAATTTCTGCTTTCAGGCTGTGTAGCTGTTTTTCTAGCTCTGTAGCCATGTGTGTCTTAATGTCTGCAGCAGCTTTTTTTAGTAGGAGTTGCAGGTCCCTTTTCGTTAGTGGCTTGGAAGCTGGGGCTGCTGCCTCGCTCTGTTCAGAGTCTGAGGCTGATTCTCCTGCTTTTTGTGAGGAAGATGGCGCCGGACCTCGTTGCTACTGAGGGCGTCTGATCGCGTTTTTTGAAATTACCACCCATGTCGGGCTATAATCGCAAAAAACGATTGTTGTGGAGGTCCTGGGTCGTGTGCCGGTATG
>OW240917.1:73071985-73099209 GCA_933207985.1 Pelobates cultripes | reverse complement strand
CTGAAGCCCTTCCCTTACCCGACATGATAGGAGGTGACCGGGGAGCAGGGGCCATAGAGTTGGGGGAACAACTGGGGCCGCAAGAATGGGCCCAAGCGATCCACCTCCTGGAAGCCAAACAAGCTACTTTCTCTCAAGAACCAGGATATACCCCGTTAGCTATCCACAAAGTACAGACGCCAGGACAGGCTCCCTTGAGACAGCCCCCGTACCGCATTCCAGAGGCAGTAAGGGAAGGGATGCAGAAATAAATAACAGAGATGCTCCGCTTAGGTGTCATTGAGCCCTCTGAGAGTTCTTGGGTCTCGCCTGTAGTATTGGTGCCAAATGGGATGGCACGACCCGTTTTTGTGTGGATAAAACAGTCACAGACGCCTACTTGATGCTCCGTGTAGACGAACTGCTCGACTGTATTGCTAGGGGAAAATATCTGACCACTATCGACCTCTGTAAGGGATATTGGCAGATTCCCCTAGCCGAGGAAACATACCAAAATCAGCCTTGGTCACCCCGTTCACCCCGTTCACCCAGTTTCGTATTATGCAGTTCGGGATGAAGAATGCCCCAGCCACATTCCAAAGGATGGTGGATCGCCTCCTAGATGGTCTTCAGGATTATGCATGTGCATACCTATGTATGTTGTTCGAAAACCACAGAGGAAATCATTAATAGAATGCTCCACTGGGTGGCCGCCATTTCGTACATACAAATACACATGGTTGGGACAATGGATGGTGGGGCCACCTTGTCTCTTGAATGCTGTCAGCTGTACCTGGTCGTCGAGTGCCTGGAACTAATTTCGGCCAGGCATTCTCACGAACACCGGTCTCTATGGATCTACTGCCCGTTCTAGTTCTCGTTCACCTAGACGAACGGCGTTCGGGAGTTCCAGATTACCAAACACAGGGAGCATTCTCCACGAACCAAATTGTCTATATCTTATGTGGTTATCGTGCAAAATTTCATGAACGGAGACCGGCTCTTGCCGCAATTTCCATTGAACTATTTTTGGGCTTCGACCTCGTGGCAGACCGGTCAGATCTTCCCTGCGGTGACGATCACAAACTACTGTACGGATCTGGGTGATTTTCCGATATATTGATCACCAAGATCCAGGCTACCAAGGGATGTGACATTTGTGGGGTTCCCTTGTATATTGGGGGTACTTTTCGGGTGTTGTAATATTGTACCTTTATCTGTACCTGGAGATAATTGAGTTTAGTGCAGTCTCTGACTCAATTATCTCCCAGGATCAGGGGAGGAGTTTACTGACTGTATAAATTTGATGCCTGTGCTTCCATTAAAGTCAATCTTCTCCCAGCCTTAAGCCTTGGCTCATGTGTGGGGGGTTATGCGATACCGGCGATATTTTAACCTGTGGATTATTGGCGTACTATTATTATGGGAAAAGGGTATCCATGGCAGTGATACCTTGACAAACCACCACAACTCCTGTAATAGGAATTAATATAGTCCTGTTAAGTAGAAACAAGGTTTGGCAATAAGGCAGATCCAGGTTGAATAATTATTACAGTCCTTTAGACTCCAATGAAATTGAATAGCACAATTAATAATTTAGCAATTGGCTTGTGACACTTTCAAATTAAAGTGCAAATATTTTCCCAGAGAACAGACTTTGTATTTCCTTATCCTTCCCAAATAACTTCAAGTAGAACCTATTAATAATCCTAGTATTGGAGAACTTATCCTGCTTAGTGTAATGGGCATGAGAGTCCTTCCAAGATGATGTGGATTATGGTTCCTTGTTGTATGGGGAGAAAGGTAGGAGAACTGAAGTGAAGTCTGTTCCAATTCTGGGAGTGAAGAGTAAAGCGTAGTCAGGATCCAGCCAGCAAGGTTCAGTACACATGAAAATTAAATGCTAAATGTCAATCTGGCTGAATCACATATAGAGGAATTCCCAAACAACATGGGGGATTCCTGACAGGAGGTGTGGGATAAAGTGTGTGTTTGTGAGTGAGGCGTGCAGTGTGTGTGAGGGGTGCAGTATGGTCTAGTTATTTAAGAGGACACCAGTTATTGTTGGTGGAGTAGTAGCATACTTTAGTAGGTGGACCTAAATGGTTTGTCTTAGTGCGATCGATTGTTAGGACGTAATGGTCTGTATGTTTACATAGACTATTAATACTGAGGTGTTTTCTGTTAGATGTGACGTTATCGATAGTAAATTCATTTGGTTGTAAGAAGCCATAAAAGGCTAAGTAGGCTGCCATTTTGATAGTGAGATTGGTACTGGGTTTGAATGGGTTAGAGTCTAGTACGTCAGATAGTGCACAAAATGTAGGAGCGTCTATGGGTTGCCTGTTAGTAGTTGTGGGTTTGTCTAACTGTTGTATGCCTTTGAGTAAATTTTTTACAGCTTAAACATAAAGGGATTTGTGCTGGGAAAGGCACTTGGGATGTGGTGTTGTATACCAGTAAGGTGGAATTTGATGGTATTAAGAAATAGTTGAAATGGCAAAAGGAGATAAATTAGAGGTGAACTTATTATAAATGGTAAATGCTCTATTGTAAGCACGTAACTTATTGGCAGGGAGGGCAGAGCTAGCCAGAACTCTGTATGACATTAGGCTACATAGTCCAGGATTAAGTCTTGGAATGAGGGAATGTTGACATGAGTGTTGTTGGCTGTCGGGTGGGCTTTGAAAAAAATCCTGACAATTAGAAAGAAAAAAAAAGATAATGCGTCAGCGGCTTTATTTAAAAAAATTTTTTATTCTTTATTTTATGTAGTGCAAGCAATAACAAACAGGCTTTTGGTGCCACAACGGCATAGACAAGCTTTCAATATTATACATGTTACATAGACATGGCAAGAGTAGAAATCGCACTATTTTTTTCTCATTTCTCATTTTTATTAAATGACATTTGCAACACATAACATGGTACATAATTACATTCCGCTTTTACAACAACATTTGCGGATAACATTCTACATTTCGCCCTGTATCCAGCCATACTTCTCACTCAATTGATCCAATAACCAATTAAATATACAAATACTCCGTATGCCAGGTGATGTTCGGTGTGATGCATACAGCTTCAAAGCATGCGGTACATTTTTAAATATAACTAGGGAGGGGATGGGATACAGAAGGAAAAAAGGGGGGGGGGGGGAAATCCCTGATCACAGCTTCACGCCACAGCCTGCAGTACATTGTAAATCACCTTCCTTGTGTAATTTGTGAGATTGATGAGACTATATATTCGCCTGGGCACCTCAACGTCCTGACCCCTTTGGCCCCCTAACGTTTGCGCCTGTGTGCTTTCTTACTGGCCCGCTATGGGGGTTAATCATTTGGTTCGAACAGTCGGTTTGTCTTAGTTGTCATTCAGTGACTATGTAGCCGTCCAACATACCCATTCTTTATCATACTTTCCTAGGCATCCTTTTAGCTTGCTAGCCATTTTCTCGTATATGCTAATCACATTCATTTTGTTGATAATCACCTCTACCTGAGGAACTTGTTTGCTTTTCCAGTTACCAGCTAAGGCTACTTTTGCTACCGTCAGTATATTCAGAATCACTTTTTTGTGAGGGTGTGTGTCTAGGTCTGGTATAACATGTAATAAGTACTTGTCCGGTCGCAATGGGATGGAGGTGCCAGTCGTACTTGAGATCAGGGTTTGGATTTGTTTCCAGAATCCGTCTAGCAGCGGGCATTTCCAGAACACATGTAACATGGTTCCAGTGTCCGACTCGCATCTCCAGCACAAGTTCGAAGCTCCTGAGTACATACTTGCTAGTCTCTGTGGTACCAAATACCACCTCATAGTTATCTTGCAGTAGGCCTCCCATAGCGAGAGACTACTCGATGCCTGTTTTGTATTTGCCCTTGCAGACTGCCAGTCTGCTTGGGAGATTTGAAATCCCAGGTCCTGCTCCCATTTTGCCATGTATTTCAGTTTATCTGGAGTGTTGTCTGTGACCAACGCATTGTAACATAGGGAGAGTGGTTTTACTGCTTTTGTCAGAGATAAGTGGCTAGGTTGGAGTACCGGAGAGTTAGTTCGAGCGACTGTTTGTTTACCATGGGTTAGTATTATGTTTTTGATCCTTAAATAAAGGTACAGATCTCTCAAGTCTAACCCCAGTTCCTCTTTCAATTCAGGGAATGGTTTCACCGCGTCTCCTGACATTAAATCCCTCACTAATCTCGCTCCCTTGTTGAGCCATTTGCCCACCTGTATGCCTGGGGAGTAGGCTGCTAGTGTTGTGATGGGTGCTTCCCTAAATAATCGTACCGGGTCTAGCACCTTCGGACACCATGTCTTCCATGCTTTAAGCATAGTAATCGAGCATCTCAGGGTCATGCCGGCAGATGTTCGGGGCAAGGAGCATGTCCACAAGTAATGGACTGTGTCATGTGCCTCTAGGCATTCATTTTCTAATGACAGCCAGAGCGGTTTACGGGGAAGGGTATGGTTCCTAATGAGTCGCAGTCCCTGTGCCAAGAAAGAGGCCCTATAATACGCAGTTACGTCCGGCATCCCCAGTCCACCTTGGACATAAGGAAGTCCCAGACACCCTTTATTCACTCTCGGGGGTTTCCTCTTCCATATATGAGCATTGAAAGTGCTTTGGAATTGTTTGAGCAGCGCAGTCGGATGGAATATGGGCAGGGTTCTGAATAGATATAGGATGTGTGGCAGTGTCATCATTTTAATTAGGTTAATACGTCCGAGCCATGAGGTATCCATGTTAGCCCACTGTTCGAGGGAGGATTTGATTTTCTTTAGCGCGGGATAGTGATTTTCTTTGGTCACCGTTTGAAGGGATTTGGTGAGGTTTACACCTAAGTATTTTAAGGAATTGGTACGCCAATCAAAGGGATGTTGTGGCTTTATCCTGTCTAACGTAGGTTTTGGTAGGTTTATGGGTAGAGCTTGCGTTTTGGTTAAGTTGTTTTTATAGTACGATATCTCCCCATAGTCTACCAGCGTTCTCATTAGAGTGGGAAGGGAGGTCTCCGGTTTTGTGACAAACAGTAGTATGTCATCTGCAAACAGAGCCAATTTCTTATCGCCCCCCTGGGTGTGCAGCCCCTTTATATTGGGATCATTTTTACTATCCTTATTAGTGGTTCTAGACATAGGATAAATATTAGGGGGGAGAGGGGACATCCTTGCCTGGTGCCATTACATATGGCGAACCTGTTAGATACAAAGCCCGTGCTAAAAACTTTTGCTGAAGGGTTTTGATACAGTGCCATTATGCTTGATCTAAAGGTTAGTGGGAATCCCATTTTGGTGAGGGTGAGCAACATATACCTCCAGTGTAGGCGATCAAACGCCTTCTCAGCGTCCAGCGCTAGCAAGAGTCCCGCTTGATGCGAGGCGTTCGCCCAGTCAATCAGGTTCAGGAAATGTCTAGTGTTGTCCCCTACTTGACGCCCCTGGACAAAGCCCGCTTGCTCCTCCGAGACAAGGTCAGCTAGGATTGGTTTAATTCTAGAAGCGAGGAGTTTGGCATACAGTTTGGTGTCTGCGTTCAGAAGGGAGATCGGGCGTAGGTTTGCACAGTGTGTGGGGGGTTTATTGGGTTTGGGTAACGTCACTATATGTGCCTCCAGCATTTCCGTGGGCATAGTCCCTGCATTTTTTATGTGATTAAATAGGTTGGTGAGAGGCGTGAGTAGTTGTTTGGTCAGTTTTATGTAGTAGTAGTTGGATATCCCGTCTGGTCCTGGGGCCTTATGTTTGGGAAGGGATTTGATTGCTATTTCTACTTCGTCCTCCGTGAAGGGGTTCTCTAATTGGGTTCGTTGTGCTTGTGTTAGGTTGGCTAGGGGCGCTCTATCCAGAAAACGCGCTATCTCGTCTTCCGTCGGTTGGTGTGTGTAGGGATCTTTTTCTAATTGGTATAATGAGGCATAGTATTTCGCTAGTTCGTTCACTATGTCTTGGGGGTTGTATAATTTATCCCCAGTTGTGGAGGTTATATACGGGATTTTAGATTGCAGTTTGGTTTGTTTCGCTTTGTTGGCCAGCAGTTTCCCAGCTTTGTTACCCATGACATAGTGTGATTGCTTCAAAAACCTCAAGTGTCGTTCTGTTACAGCGAGGTTTAGGCTATGTAGTGTTGTACGAAGCGACATCAGTCGCTTATGTGTTGCCGTAGTGGGATTTGTTTTATGGGTGGATTCTACTGTGGCCAGGTCTTTCTCTACCTTGTCCAGTGTTGTGTTGTGCAGCCTCTTTGTCCTAGCCCCTATCTGGATTAATTCTCCCCTCATGACCGCCTTATGGGCCAGCCATTTTGTGGTGTCGGATGACGAGCAGTCAACGTGGTCAGCGAAAAATTTCGCAGCCCGGACCTGTAGTCGTTGAAGATGTGCTGGTACGTCTAATAGACCTTCATTCAGGCGCCATTTGCCTCTACCCCTAGCTGGGTACGGAATTCGCATAGTGACAACGTACGGGGCATGGTCAGACCACGTGATCGGCCCAATGTGAGCCTTAATGGCGAAGGGCAATGTTTTGGTGTCGAGTAGACAGAGATCAATTCTCGTGTAGGTCCTATGGACCGACGAGTAGTACGTGTAGTCCCTCCCACTCGGGTGCAAGCCTCTCCACGTGTCATAAAAGTCATGCCCGTGCAATAATTTCCTAAAGTGTTGGCCTAGTGAGATTGAATGTTGTTGTGGTAATTTGTTCCCCTCTCGTTTTATATCGACATCGGGATCTGGAACGCAATTAAAGTCCCCGCATATAATTGTATGGCCCACTCTGAGCTTGTCAATTGTCCTAAACACTGTGCTGAGAAAGGTTTTTTGCTTATCATTCGGCGCATATATGGAAGCTATAGTCACCGATAAACCATTTAAGGAGCCCACTAATATCAGTATTCTCCCGTCTCGACTGGCAAATTGGTTGGATGGTGTGAATGCCCAATCCCTATGGAAATAGATAGCAACTCCTTTAGCTTTAGTGTCTGACATGGCGTGGTATCCTTGGGGATACTGTTTGACAGTGAGTTTGGGGTGTTTCCTAATGCAGAAGTGTGTCTCTTGGAGACCTATAATCGCTGCCTTGGACTTGGTCATTTCCTGTACTGCTAGCCTCCTTTTATGTGGGCTGTTGAGACCCTTAACGTTTAAGATGAGGATCGCCAAAGAGTCAACCATGATCCAGGTGTAGTGTTATGCTATGCTGGGGCCGTGGGATGACATTCGCTGCTTGCGACATGCGGTGTGCTGCTTGTCCGGGACCGAAAGGGAAAACGTAGGGACAGTGGACACAAATACAGGGAGGG
The DNA here is from genome assembly GCA_933207985.1 of Pelobates cultripes. NCBI lineage: Eukaryota > Metazoa > Chordata > Amphibia > Anura > Pelobatidae > Pelobates > Pelobates cultripes. The sequence continues at coordinate 73,091,933 of OW240917.1, read as the reverse complement.
AGAAAAAAATAACTAAAGTATGTACAAAGCGCCATATGGAGAACTAGCGCTCTACGTGGGTGAGGTGTGAGCGGACAGATTTCTTCCGTCTCACGTCTCATCCTGGGGACGCACCTGGGTGGTGCAGCCGAGTGCGTGACAGCTTTTCTCTAAGTATACTTATTCCTACCCCACAAATACGTCTGAGATGTCCACCAGGGCCCACCATTTTGTCATAACCAATATCCTCTCCTCCATCTCGCTACCATGTATATGCCATGCTGTCACAAAACCTGTACAGTATATACTATCTGAGTCGTGATTTCTGTACCCTATACCTCCCATTTGCTGTAGTACTCGTAGAGTTGCGTCCCTACCGTCCCTTTGTACCTGCCCTGACTCCCCACCCGCTGGTTTTGACAAGGTTGGTCACCCCGCTACGTAGTGCTTTACTCCTTGGGCATTAGGGACTCACATATAATGTTTTACATTAAGAGGTTCAGAATGTCATACTCACAATCCAGTTACATTAGCACATCACAGAGCGGAGGCTAGCATAGAGTTAGTGTCTCTCAGTGTCCAATTTTATAGTGGGTAGTGGTATGTCCTTGTTGGGTCCCGACTGGAGCCCTATTCTTTTCTTTGTGGTGAGCCCGCCATCTTCCATTCAGCCTGCGGTCCTCTCGGGGATGCTGTAGTCGAAGCGTCTCTCGGTGATAGCGGGAATAGGCCCCATTCTTTTAGTAAGCGCATTCCCACCTCCGGTTCGTTGACGGTATGCGTTTTGGCATTCCTCCATACAAGTAGTTTTGTTGGATAGCCCCATCTGTATTGTATGCCGTTGTTTCTCAGGGACTTCGTCACGTTAATGATTTCTCTGCGTCTGCCCATTGTCATAGCTGACAGGTCTGCGTATAATTGTACATCTGTATACGGGGTGGGCAACACGGTGATTTTCCTCGCCGCCTGCAGAAGATGGTCTTTCGTCTTATAGTAGTGGAAGCGAGCGACCACGTCGCGCGGCGTATCTTTATGCAGATTCTGCGGTTTCGGTAGTCTATGAGCTCGGTCCATGAGCCATTCTGGGTCCGATATCTCCGGCGCCAGCGACTTGCACAGGGAAATAAGGTATTGCGGCAGTTGCTCTCTCGTGACGCTTTCTGGTATGCCACGGAAGCGGATATTATTTCTGCGTGAGCGATCTTCCATGTCCGCTAATTTCCTTTTTAGGAACTGCTGTTCACTCACTAATTGTTGTACTGTGTCTGCCAGGGCGTCTTGCGCTGCGCATATGTCGTCAGTGCGTGTTTCTAAATTGTTTGTTCTTTCCCCCAGATCTGTTATTTCTTTCTTAATATCATTTGTGGCTTTCTTCAGATCAGACTGCAGAACGAGTCTAAAATCCTTTAGCATTGCATACAGCTTTTTTTCTGTGACTGGGGCATCAGTGTATCCTTGCTCCTCAAACTCTGTGGGAGGATTTGAGGCCTGTGAGGGTTCCAGCTCCTCACCGCCGCCATCTTGCGCCGGCCGCAACCGGTCTTTTTTCCCGTGGCGGATCGGGTCCGTCAGCTTTGTTTGTTTTGCCGGGGCCATGGGAGGTGAGGGGGAGATACCTCTCCTGTTTTTCGCCGTCAGCCGGGGGGTAAGAGCTGCTTCTATTCACGCTTTTGCCGTCTCGGACCGGGAGCTCTCACTCCATGCGTCCGTTCCTCTCGGCAGTCGGACACGCCCCCCGAAATCGCACTATTTTAAGGATGAATAAGAGGGTGAGTGAGACCTGCCAATTCAGGCTATACATAAGTGGGTTAGTAGCTTTATATCACATAGAGCTGGTTTGTTATAAATGTAGAGTACAAAACACCCATGAGGCCCTTGAGGTTGTCAGTGAAAGATAGGAAACAAAGGCATATAGCATATCCACAACTGATAGCAATAGTAGATTAACCAGAAATTAAAGGAGGCTTAAAACAAAAACATTTATGCAATAATTAGCACTAATGCAGCATGTAGATGGAGGTGGGTATGTCAGCCAATGCCTCTCCATGGTATATTTTGTACCTGGGCTGGTAGAGTGGATTTTGAGATAAAGAGCCCTTGTGCAGGTCCATATGCCATGCAGCTAAGATGCAGGACTGTGTAAAGTGGCTGGTTCATTTGCCGATCATGAGTTGGCCCTCTTGCATGTGAGCCTAACGAGTAGGTACCTCTGATCCGCTCCACTCGAACTCGAAGTAGGTGTATGCGCCGTTTTCGGTATGGTCGCAGTGGGTTCTTCCTCCTTTGCTTCCACCCAGCATATTGTTTCTGGGGGGTGCAGGTGTCTGATACTGCAGGTGTTGCAGTTTGTGAGCGTGCCTCTAGCTTTCTTCAGAAGTCATCAAAGATGAGGGTAAGTCGAGCCATCACATCCAGCTTCGTACTATCAGATATATTTACTGCAGCCGCGCCGTGAGTTGTCTAGTGAGCCTCATGATGGTGAGGGATGAGGATCTGCCTTTGTTGATAATGTCACAAGCTGCTTTATTGTCAGAGAAGCATTTCACTGTTTTCCCCCTCCACTGATACCCCCGAGGCTAGTGTGGAAACCGTCTGTGAAACCATGAATCAGAAAGTCCACTAAGTGACCTGATGGGTGTGGTTGGAGGTAATACACCAAGTTGTGGTTGTGTGCCCTGTAACAAATGGAGCAGACGTGCAAAAGTCTGCACAAGCTAAATCCGCAACTGATTGAATTAAAATTGTTGCAGATTTGAGCCTTGCCCAGTTACACAATGGACCTGCCCACTTTGTTTTTCAGGCCTCTGTGTTCAGCAGGGGAAGGACCCGAGGATGAAAAACCAGTGGTAGGTAGGCTCGGATCCACTGGGCTTAAGTTGGTGGAATGGGTGATCGATGCGCATATGGCACAAGATGGTGATTTGAGACCGGCAAAGTGACGACAAAACAACTCTGTGTCAAGCCGACTCCAGTCTGTGTGAGCATTGAATTGTGCGAGGGTTGCTGCTGCCTTGGTCGAAAATAACTTGTGGTAGTCAAAGACATAAAAACCACCGTACTTGGGCCCCAGGTCCACCAACTTATGCATATAGAGGTCCAGCTCTTCCCTACGGTGAGGTGAAGTGGAGCAAATGACGTCATGGTATAGTCCAAATGCGAGGACAAGTTCAGGGATAGTGAATTTACGATTTAGTCTGGGGTCTCTGGCTTTAAAGACAACGGATAGGTTACCATAGCAGTAAAATTAGTTAAAGATATCCTGAGAGGCTATCAGTAAGGAAACTTAGTTCACGTCCTTGCCTTCCAGGATGTCTTTGCGAATGGTCGAGGGAACTAAGTGAGCGGAAGTGCTGATGTGAGCGAATGTGCTAGGTGTAGGGTTCAAAGAGATGAGGTTACCATGCGAGGGAGAGGGAGTGGGAAGCCCTGTGGGGGCTGGGCTTTCATGACTGAGGAGATTCCAGTTTCACTAGTCAGACGTTAATAGTATTAATGGAGGTGTGTAGAGTGGTCATACTTTTGATCTCAGTGTAGTTGTCAGATACTCTGGGTTGTAAGTTAGCGCTCGGCTGAGGTTTGCGAGCTGTGGCCGGGAATGGAATCCATAATCTCCGTAATTCAGATGTAACTCTTGGGATGGTCCAGGAACGTAGGGAACAAGGGCTAGCTGAGTCTAAATTGTTCCCGGACTTGACACATGCTACAAAAATGAATAGGAGTAAAGTGAATACTTAAAATAAGAGTGTGGTCCTGTGTCAACTGGCTCTAGCTAAAGTGAAGAAATTATCTGTACTACATGGTATATGATGCCCTGCTAATGCCAAGAGGCTAAGAGAGGCTCTACCTATGATAAGGGCCGAGTGGGCGGGGGCCACCAAATAATGTGGTGGGAACATTGGTCTCTTGGTAACAGTAAAAGAGACAATATCAGTGGACGTGTGAGATGAGACCCTAACTGTTAACCAGTAGAGACTGATGTGAGGTGCTAGCTATGCGTTGGGCCTGTGGGTGTTGGAGTCGATTATATTACAGCTACCTATGGACGTGGTAGAAAAAGAACAGCCAGTTTACTTTACCCTAACAGAGAACAGGATGGGTGTTAGATTGGTACGAAGTGGTTGAAACGTACCTAACTTTTGGTAGAAAGAGGTTTATTTGTCATAAAAACAAAATACTGAAGAACCTAAGGAAAGAATATGGGAGGGTAAGGTAGGATCTAGACTTTGGGGGGTAATGTACTGTGAGTAAAAACTCACCTGTAATAATGGGGACAGTTCTTGCAGATGCTCTAGAAGTAGGCTACCTGAGGACTAGTGAGAGTTAAACTCTTGCCATATAATAATAGGTACAAGGAACATAGGAGAAGATACTAAATATATATACCTGTACAAGTGAGTAGAGTAAGGATCCTTGAATTCCACTGAAGTTGGGGAGGACTGTAATGAAGACTGTAACCTATCATTGGGTATAGACATAAACGAGTGTTTGGTCCTACAGACTTTAGTAGCCAATATTCGGGGAGATAGACTACTCTTCACTACACAGGGTGTGGTCACGTGCACGTCATGTGCAGTTTTATGAAAAAGGAGCATGGGGAAATTAAGGTTCCTTGGGCATGAGGCCTGTGAACAGCCTTCAGGTAAGTGCGTTACCAGCGTTGTTATATGTGGTAGAAATACTTGACTGAAGTGATGATGATTATGGTGTAGAGACTCTATTTCTATGTTATAAGGGGTAGTCCGGATGAACGAACTTGTGGTAGTATAACATAGCTGCCATTATTGTATGAGAAACATCAGAAAATATGAGTATATTTGGGCGTTGATGTTTAGGAGTTTGTGTGTTGATATGGAAAGGAGCAGCATGCTTGGTTTTGTGCAAGAAAACATGTCAATACGTACCCTGAGTATAGGAGAACGACTTGACACTTTAGTAGTTTAGCGAATTGCCAATGCAGTGAGGGGGAATAATACGGGATGTAATTTGACCTAACGTAAATACAAGTACACAGTATAAAAGATTGTTGGTAATTAACGTGCTCATACGAAGTGTCATCCCAGAATAGTACATAACGTATAAGTGACAGGAAATAATAACAGATGTGACATGCCAGAGAGAATTACCAAGTAGGAAGTATGTACTACACAACACATTCATAGTAACATTTGAACATCATAAACATAAAAGCAGATTTTTGGGGAGCAGTACAGCTTAGTTATGAGTGAAAATAAAGTGAAAATAAAATAGTTGAAATTAGGTGAACGTAACCTGTAACATAAAACAGTGCTGGATAATAGTATCATAATAATTTTTGCCGTTAGAGGGCAGAGTGATAGTATTGCTGAGTATAGTAACTCGTTCTGATTAATTCAGTCGAACCACTGGCTACCGACCACTATTCATAACACAGAACAGAGAGGTGAGTATGATTGAATGGTATGAATTAATCTATTCGTAAGAACAAATGCTGTGCGGTGGCTGAATGCAGTGTGTATGAGACCCTTTCGGGAAAACTCATGGTTCGTGACCCAAGAAGCAGAACCCAGAGGCAGTATGGAGGTAGGAGGTCGGCGGGGCACAAACTCTGGCGTTGAGGACAGCTGGACAAGATAGGAGTTGGTGCTGCAAGGAGCCTGAACTAGCCTGAGGCCTGGGGCACCTGAAGCTGAGACCAGGCTGAATGAGGAGAAGCCCCGACTGGGTAAAGTAAGGAAGTCTGCCGGGCTGGTCGACCTTATGCAGCAGGGTGCTGTAGACCAGAGCAGGGAAAACGTGGCATGTAGCAAGACCACGTGGGAGCGATGTCCCGGTGAAGCAGAACCAGAAGTCAAAGATTCAGAATGAACCCAGCAGTAACAGTCCTGTGATTGAGGGGGCCTGAGTTTAAATAGCCGGGTAATGCCTCCCATAATTACAGGCTCCGTATATATATATTGTGACAAACTGCCCTAAAACTATTTTGATTTTCCCCGAGCCCAACTTGTTTTAACTGCCGAACACTGACCCCCCCACTGGCTCATTATCTTCAAAGAAAACCACAGACTCAAGTGCTCTCCCTGGGTGGCTGGATTTTGTATGTGGAACTGTATGACGGATACCTGAACTCTCGAACCCCGGAGACATTGTACCAGGAGAGCGCTGTTTAAGGCAAAGATACTCCCGAATGAGGGGAACATTTGCTCCCCACGAGCCAAGGGAACCCTTCGTGTGAATTTGTGTAGTAGCTTCCGAAGATTGACAGGCCGCTACCCCTTTTCTTTTGGAACTATTCTGGGCAGCAGCCAGGTGTGCGGTCAGTCAAAACTTTACCTCGGTGGCGATTCCTATTTGGACAACTTACGTGCTCAGATCTGGGCAATAAGGGGATATAAGACTTGTGGGGATTCCTAACATTATTGTATGTGTTTTGGGGTGTTCTGTATTTTATTCACTGTACCTCTAGTGGCTGGGAGATAATTAGTTTAAGCAAAGCAAACTCACTTATCTCTTAGACCCAGAGACCCCTGGGCAGGCTTAAATAACAAAATATACATTATATCCCCCCTCCTTTCTTACCTTTTGCCTGGGAGGGGGGACACTGCTTGTGGAGTCCTGGTAGTCCTAGTGGTGGGTGAACTCTAACCTGCAATTTCTAGGGGCTAGAATTCTCACGAGATCAGGAGCGTTGCCATGCTAACCGCAGCAATACTCTGAGCTTGCGAGAGGAGAACCCATTGGAGCTGCAGGTTAGAGCTTACAGGCCTCCTCTCTCCCTTGCCCAGCAAAGTGCCAGCAGGCTGGTGAGGAAGATCTCTGATCTCCCCTCCAGTCCATGAAGTCACACAGCACGGATGGCACTTGGTTAGTGCCGACTCTGCATGAGCCGGAAGGGGAGAGCCTCGACACTATACTATTATCCCTGGATTCGACAGTGTCCCAGCTCTGACAGTATAACAGGGCTACCAGGGCTATCTTGGCCACCAGATACTAGATGGGCCTCCCAGCTGGGCCTCCCAGCTTGCGGGCTGCGATGGCTATATGGTAGGTCCCAGTGGCAGACTTGGGAAGCCATCGGGTTTAAAGACAGTAATTGCAATAATCAGCATGATCATTAGAAAAGGAGCACAGCGGCTGGCCTATGCCCAGCAGCCCCAAACCCAGTGTCCTTGTCGGGTCCCTTCACCTCGTGCACTGTCAGAGGGCCCAAATGGTCAGCCTACACTGTTTAGATCACACACACAGAAACACACAAATATACACACACTGACTCACACTGCTGGATAGATCCACACAGAAAATCAGGGCTATTCAGGATCACACTCATTGGCTGAGCGTGTCAGCTGAGTGCTCTCAGCCATTAAGTATAGCCATCCATTGACTATGAAAGGTTTCTCCAGCTTCTTTGGTGGAGTTGTCAATCTATATTAAAATGGGTTGACTACTTACTGAGTGACAGCATGCACCATAATTACAGATGTAGTTGTTATGGTGCTTGGAGTGTTCCTTTAAGATATGATCAGAGGCTGAAGAGTAGAAAACTTAATCCAGGAAAAATAAGTCACAGAAAAGTACTTAGATACAGCCTAGCAATGAAAATGGTATGTGCTAAGAATTCTATTATGCTTGAGAGCTTTATAAACCTACACTAAAGAAGAAATAAGTAAATGGGCCAATTTGTTCGTATTTGCTGTTGTCTATTAATATCATCTGTTTTGTTTCTTTTTGCTACACTTTTACCTTACTTGCTCTATTTACAATAAAAATCAAGTAAAAAGGAAGATTATATTTTCAACTAAAAAATGTATTAATATTTATTATACATCAGGGTTAACATATATATTTTCTCATTTTATGTGATTTATAAACCAAACACTTTATCCGAGTGAGTTGAAGAAAAAAAATTGAATATTTGGGTAAAATACCCAAAAAGGGGCTATAGCTGAACCTTTTCCAAATCAGCTATTTTTGCCTTCGTGTTTAAAAGCAGTTTTCAATTCACTACAATTCACTGTTGTGCTAATGCTAAGCCTAAATCACATGGGAACCAAGGAGTGTGCTTTTGCTACAAATTTAAAATTGGGCTGCTGGTGTGCAATTCTGACTTCTCATTTCAGGACAATTTTCTGGTATTGATAGCTTTGTATTGTCATTTTTGGATACCCATAAGGTATGAGATTTCTAGCTTATCTGGAAATCCTCACTGTAGATTTTGTTCACAGGCTTACTATCTGTTTATATACACTTCATCATTTCACGTGAGTGTGCATTTTGTTCTGCAGATTTTTTTATTTCTTATCCATAAAATGGGGGAAATGATAATTCTAAACTATAGTATTCCTTTAACTACTTTTTAATAATGCTTTGCCATAGTAGCCACCCCAAACTTGGAACATAAACTTAGGTAAATGCAAAACTAGCTCAGTATACATATGTGCATGATAACCCTCAAGAAACAACCATCCAATATTTAGATATTAATAGTGATTTGAAGGTTCTTGTGTTCCAGAAATCTAGGCTGTGCATTTGTGACAAGTGGACTGGTGCATTGGTAAAAGTATTATTGTGTCCAATTGTAATGTAATATACCTTGGATCTAGCTTGTGGGACTTTGTAAAGTGTTGCATAAAATGGCAAAATAAATGTAAAAGCTTTTCCGTAAATCCAGCGTTGGATATTAACTATATATTGCAATTGATTGTAGGTGATCAGATACTGTATCCTGAACATATTATGAAAATCTGAATTCAGTACTATACCTTCTTTGCGATGTATTTATCTTACCTGATTAAGTCTCCTAGTCACGGCTTCACCTTTCACAATTACTTTATTATTCTGCACTAGTGCTGGCCACACGTGATAATAAACAGTTGAAGCTCTCATGTCAGAGTCATAGGTACGAAGATATCTAGACAAATTCAAAGAATGGAAGAAGTTTATCACAAGAATAGATAGATGTAACAGATCCCCTATACTTCGACTGAGTATAGCCGTTGTGATTCTCCCATTTTCCCAGCGAAGCAGTGATTTGCGCTCTTGGCTACCCAAACATCAGCTGAGACTTGATGAAGGGTACATCAGGATCTCTTTACTGAAGGCCAGATACACAGTATTTATGCACAGACCCCCGCAGGGAGTCTCCATTCACAGTAAGGTAAAACATAAGCCCTCCCTGGCATCGCTGTGTCTGGGAGATAGAGGTATCACCCAGACCCAGAAAGCTGACACACAATAACCCACAAAATACGCCTATTACAATAATGCATCCCCACATACTATATATCCCTGAACAGCTTCCCGTTCTAGCTAGGAACCCTGCAAATTTCAGGGCGTTCAGAAGTACAGAGCTCGAGAAATCGTCACACAAAGTCTGGGCTTGAGGCTCTGTACATACTCGAAAATAGTTCCATAAGATCACTTGGTTTAGGCCAGTGAATTCAACTTTCGCGTCTACCAAGTAGCAGCCAATCCGGAGAAAGAGAGCAAACACGTAGCGGCCAATCAGCAACCAGGAAGGGGAGGTGTTTCGTCAGCCAATCGGGAGAAAGAGCGCAAAACCAGTTTGAATGGTAGCTCCCATTGGTCGGCATAGTCTTCCAGGCAGCCAGCGGGGGCTCTTCGGCTGCGAAGCCGCCTGCTAGTTCCAGAGTGTCAGGTAGGCCTCGCGCCTCTCCCTGGTGGTCTCCACGTGGGTAGCACCAGGGAGAGCACTCTTTGGGGTAGGAAAATAAGGTGCTGGGACACAATTAGTTACAATAGGTTTATCAGTATGTATTTGTCAATATTCTGTGGTATGAATTACTTAATTACTTAATAATGGTTAAAGGGTCATTCCAAAATCTATGGCGAATTCTGCTTTTATAAGTGGTGCAAGCAATCTATATGTGCAGAGTTTCTGCTTGAAAAGCTGCCTACACAGATGATGTGATAAACTCATATAACTAACCTGCCATTTTGTACTCAGCATCCATTTTCTTCTTTTACTGCCCAAACTGCTCAAATAATCATTTATATAAAGACAGTATTAAAATATATTTTATTACTAACAAGTTTGCGCACTAGACTTGTACCAGATGTTTCCCACTACGTGTTCAGTAAATATTTTTAGGGAACAAACATAACCATAACGGCAACTCGGCCAAACTGACCTTCATATTTGATAACTGGCCTTCTTCTTATAAGTTAAATGTAATGTCTGTCTGGTACTAATAAGTAACGTTTAACAAATGTCCTGGATAATTTGCTAATTCTGTGTGATGTAACAGGGTATAATCTGATATGTTATACCAATATACTCAGAACTGATTTGTAACCTCATTATTTCTGTCAATTCTTTGAGTGCTCGTGGATGTGATATGTTGATTGGATGCCAAGTACCAACTGCAGCCGTTAAGATTCCCTGGGTAAGGAATTTAGCCCTAATAACAGATAAATCTTTAAATGTGTGGTGGAGTCTAGTTATACCTATACGTGACCTAGTCAGCCTGGAATTCTGTAATCTCTGTGCAAAAAATACACCTGTTGCCAGCACACTTGCGCACACATATCCCTAAAACCAGCCCTGGCATCTCTTCCTGCCTCCCTATCTGAAATTTCATAGTCTTAGAAATTATTTCCCATTCCAACCTCTAAACATCCCTAGAGACAGCCCACACTCTCTAACTCTGTAAAAATCCCAGTTTAGTAGATATAACACCAGACATAACAAAACCAATTGTCAGTTCGCGTGAAGGGTACATTTAAAAGTGTACATTTCTGCGGAAATCTGCACATAGGGACAGATGGGCATTTTTACAATCTTGAGCTTCAATTTCTGTTCAGTAAGGAGGTGAGTACCTACCCACACTGCCATGGATCTTTCCAAGAAAGTGTGATTTGAAGAGGCAGTCCAACATTCCATACATTTTAAACAATGTGTGTATTCATAGGCCATAACTGAATGGATCCACCTGTCCTGTCTCCTTGCACACAGTTACTTAAAAACTTTAGCATTAAAAAAAATCAACAACAACAACACAGTATGTATAAGCCCACTCCCCCAATAACACGTTTTAGATGGAAGATTTTTACAAGTACATGTATGTGTTTGTAGCTAGCTCACATACTTACATTGATGCAGCAAATAGAAAGCATCTATTGCTATTATTAGAGAAATATATTGTATGTTGGGATGTCATATTGTAATAACCTTGTGCAAGTGTTTTCTGAAAGATATCTGTGAAAGGCATTTGATTTGGTCTACAAATTCCACCACAGGTGAGTGTATCAATTTAGACTATTCATATGAGTTATTGAGTAATTCATCTTACTTGGTTTCATCAAAGTGTTCTCCGTCAACAGCGAGTGCTAGGTCCAGTGGTTTTTCAAGAGTATGCATGGCAAAAGCAACCTGGCACACCTCGCGGCAAAACTCACTAAGCAACGTGAAGTCAATCTTGCTTAGGAACGATATTTTGTGATTCAAATTCATTACCCCAATGACATCCTGAAAAACATAAAAACAAATCCTACAAAATGCAATACTTAAATAAGACTGTGTTAGATTTCTCAATAAAAAGTTAGTCAGTGGCCTTGTTTATTCGCCTTATGGCGATGTTGTTCATTATGTATGCATCTTGTCATCAATTGCAGGTGGTTTAGTGGGTCAGATCAACCCTTCACTGTGTGTCTAAGGCATACCATCACTGAACAATATACTGGGGACATACCAGGCACGCAAAGGGTTAAATATCTCTCAAATACTTTGTTTATCATTGTTGATGAATTTTCAGGAACAAAGATACTACTACCAAATTGTTACTAGGTCATGGATGGATCCAGGTCTGCAATGCGTGGTGTCTAACAGCGTATGTCTGACAGCAAGAACAAATTTGGCTATGTAAAAGTTACTACGCTGTTACCTTAACAAGATCAGCTGGTCTCTGCAACTCTCTATAATCACACCCTGCAGTTTCTCTCTTGTGCTTGAGTTTTGAGAGTTCTCCAATATACTGTCGCAGATGGCCATGGTGTTTTCTGTTTCTAGGGCTCTTTTTGAGAGGCTTTGTATTGCCGATTCACTGATCCTAGCCTGATAATGATCCTTGTATTTGTGACAACCATGCTTTATGTAACCCTGACCTCTTCCTATTTCTGTTTCTGCAGTCACCTCTCTCTGTGTGTATGTATACACTCTGAAAGAGTTATTTACTAAAATATGAATTGTCAGGAATTTATAGTGATGTCAAAGAGCATTTAAAATTAAAGACCAATATTTCCAAACTGGAAATTAAAATAATTTTTTTTTTTTAGATTAATGGTTAAGAAAAAAAAAATATAACTAATACTCTACCACCCAATTCTTACATTGATACAAGACTGGACATCATAACAATCCAAGTGGCGAGCGATGAAATCGTTCACAGCTTCCTCCAACGTTTTGGGCCCTGCGTAGAATGAAATCAAGTGCTTCCTCACGCTTCGTTTGAAGTGCATAAAAGCCACCTTGGCTGCATGAAATGATTCCTACCCAGAAAGCAAGATGAAATCAAATTATATTTTACAAGATCACAGAGACTGATGTATGTAGGAGTAAGTTAGACGTGAATGATTTTTTGGTCATTTACTGTGATACTTGGTATTGGTGATTTTTATTTTTGTTGTCTCTTGATAAATGTAATTATTAATGCTTAGTTTGATGCTGTCAGAGAGATTTATAAGACTGAATCAAATCAAATTGTGAAACAACTGTCCCGCACACCACACTAGGTAGACATGGCATCCTGTGCGTGTCAGTAGACACTAGATTGGCACATCATGAAATCATTCACCTCTAATTAAAGAAAAAACAACAACTGGGCACTGGGTTAAACGAGAAGGCTATCGGAAAAAGGAACCTAAAGAAAAATGGGGTAGGAATCTACAAAATAACAATGTTACCGTATTTGAGATTTGTTGAAAAAATAAATCTTTCAGAGCTGCTATGCTTTGGGTAGATCTTTAAAAATATGTCCTATTATATTAAGATGCTACAACTGTATCTCAATAGATAGACAAGGTTATATACCAATCTAAGTAATTTATGATCGAAATTGTGTTATCTTAAATGTGTAAATATGTAGATATTAAAAATATGATAATATCTTATTACTTATCAGGTTATAAAAATAAATGTGTGAAAAGGTTCCATACCACTGTTGCGATAAAAATGATTCTATGGATCATCTCTAAGTCATCAATGAAACGTCCGAGGAGATTCTGGACTTCAAGTCTATCGTTGGAAAATATGTAAATAAACTTGGAGACAAGAAGTTCACGTCGAGAAGCGTCTGGAAGTATGCTGGCATCGATTGATTCATTAAATGACTGTTTGGAGTATTTCAGTGGGTAAAAAGAGCAGCTTCTGGAATTTGTGAAGGAAAATGACATTTAGCAAAACAAACTGTTATAAAGGAAGTAAAATTTTAATCACACTTTAACACTTAGCAATACTAGATGAGAGCTAAAACTAGTTTATACTTAAAAAAATATTAAATGATTATACAGATGGTTTTTTTTTTTTATATGTGTTATATAAATTATTTAAAAATGAGGGGGGAAAATGTCTAGAAATACTTTATCCCCCTGGAGCAACTATTCATCACATAGGATAACTGGAACTGCTCCGTCGTCTAATAGTACCCATACCACTTGTGACGGACAGCCATGCCCATTGCTTATTCATGTGTTTTCCCCTGTGTAATGTACAGTTCCCCATGTATTTCTATGTATTTCGTGTTATATACCCTGTTGACCATTTGGGAGTGCCCACGCAAACGGAACCCGTTTGTCTCCCAAACGCAAGCCACACCGGTACCCCATTAGAATGTTCACACCAATCAATCAGAATGTTTGTGCCTGCAACATAGGTGTGAAACCGCAAGAGAAGTAATTAATGACTTCACTTGGGGGGTTGGTGGGAACACTGTTGGGGTATCCTAACAGAGTTATAATCATTGACTTTCCCTCCCACGAGATGCGAGGCCAGGTTCGTAGCTGCCCAAGGAGAGCTTTCCGTGGGGCTGCCTAAGAGGAGCGGGAGCAGGGCCGGTGCAAGGATTTTTGCCGCCCTAGGCAAAAGGAAACATTTGCTGCCCCCCCATGTGATATCACAATGCCCCACCCATATGATATGCCATATGAACTAACGCCAGTGCTGCACACAGTGTGTGTTTACATTAAAAAGCCTGCAGGGACAGGCTATAGACACCAAAACCACTTCATTAAGTTGCAGTGGTTCTGGGGACTATAGTGTCCCTTTAATGTGAGGTAAATTAGAGATTAGTGTCACTAATAATATACTAGATTGTCTACTTACAACCAGATGAGGATGGTGATGGGCTCTGGCTGCAGTTTGGCTCCACTGGTCTGGTGTAGAACTGGTTCTCTGGAGGCTGTTTGTAACTGTGGTCACAAAATTCAATGTTCTGGGACAACGGAAAGCAGCTCCATTTTTTTGGGGCCCCTTACACAGCTCAAGGTCTGGGCCCCCAGGGCCTGATGGTGAGTATGCCGATAAGGCCCACCTATAAGTCCACCTACATGTTCCACCCATGAGTTCACTCACAGGGAGTGGAGTGTGAGGGATGTGTTGTGTAATTGTAGAGGATCTAATGTGTGTGCTTATGGAATATAGTGTAAAGGGATACAAGTTTGTGTAGGTGATGCAGTGTGTTTGTGTGTAGTGTAAGCAGTGTGTTTTTGTGTAAGGGATAGAAAGCAGTGTGTGTTTGTGTATAAGGGATGTATTGTGTGTTTCTGGGAGTGTGTAAGGGATGCATTGTGTGATCTTTGCAAGGGATGTGTGTGTCTGTAAGGGGTGCATTGAGTGTGTGTAAGAGATGCATTGTGTTTCTGTGTGTATGTAAGAGTAGCAGTGTGTGTTTGCATGTGTGTAAGGGATGCATTGTGTGTTTCTGTGTATGTGTGCAAAGGATGCATTGTCTTTATGTTTAAGGGTTGCATTGTATGTGTGTGTAATGGATGCATTGTGTGTTTCTCTGGATGTAAGGGAAACATATTGTGGTTCTGTGTGTGTAGGGATGCATTGTGTGTTTTTGTATATGTATAGGGATGCATTTTTTGTGTGTGTGTGTGCATGCGCGCGTAGTGTGAAAGAGCTCCCTGTCCTATAGAGCTCTCTCTTCCGTCCCTGAGAGTTCTCTCCTGCCCCTTAGTGGTCTTTCCTCTCCTCCCACCCTCCCCTACCGGTCTCTTCTAACCCCCCTGTTCTCCTCACCCCCTCCCTGTGTCCTTCCTACTCCCCTCGTGTCCGTCTTACTCCCTCCCCCCTCAGTGTCCTTCTAACTCCCCCCTCCTGTGTCCTTCTTACTCCCCCTCACCCTGTGTCCTTCTTACTCCCCCGTGTGCTTCTTACTCACCTCCCCCTACCTATGTTCTTTTGCTCCCCCATGGTCTTTTTACTCCCCTCCCAGTGTTCTTTTTACTCCCCTCCCAGTGTTCTTTTTACCCCCCCTCCCTCCCTATGTTCTTCTCACCTCCCCTTTCCTGTGTGGTCGAGCTCCTCTTCCTCCTGTCAGTCTGGCCGGGTACCGCGCAGTAAGGAGATTCAGTTTCCTGTTCCCGGCCGGACTGACAGGAAGTGCACAGTGAGTGTGCACTTCCTATCAGTCCGGCCAGGTCACGGACCGGAGAGGAGCTCGGCCACGCTACAGGGAAGGGGAGGTGAGGAGAGACTGAGAGCCAGTGCTGCAGCCACCTGAGGCTCTCTATAGAGCACTCAGGCAGCTGCAGCATTAAAAGGGCCGGTGATGGGGGCGCAGGGCAGGCCTTATAGTAAGCGCCAGCCCTGGGCGGCGAGCCCCTGCGGAAACATTGGAGCTGTGCAGGGCACAGGCGACCAATCAGAGAAAGAGCACCCATTCAAACGGGGTTTCACTCCCTTTCTCCTGATTGGGCATCGAAACCCCTCTCCTCCCTGAGCGCTGATTGGTGGGAATTTTTAATTTTTAATTCACAGGACTAAACCAAGCATTGCTGTGGAACTATTTTTGGGAATGCACGGAGCCCCAAAACCAGACTTTGTAGGATGGTTTCTCGGGCTCTGTACATCTGATAGCCCGCTATTTGCAGGGACCCTAGTTGGGACCCGGGGCTATCCAGGGATATATGTTTTATATGTGTGACCATTCCCCTTCCTGGGGCGCAGAGCCCTTAAGTTTCCCCTCCTGTGTGTAAAATGTTTTAATATATGTAACTGTGTCCTGTTGGTATCTCCTAGAGCGGGAGAAGGTTATCTGTAACCCAACCCCCTCTCATGCCTGAGACAAAGGAAAGTGTACTGAAAGGGTGTCTGTGCATAAAAGCTGTGTGTACAAATAAAGGATTGTCAGTGTTGTACCTCCAGAACTCGGTCTTGTCCAGTTACTGGGGGGAAAAAAGGGTTAATCCTTGTGCCAGCTTGTCGCAGCTTGTGGAGAATGCAGCAGGGAAAGTCCTTGTAAGGACTAAAGCTCCTGGGTCTGTGTGCCGTCCAGCCCCTGGGAGCTAACAGAGCTAGTTTCCCTATCCAGCCACAGCTAGAAAACGGACCCTTGGCGAAGGTACCCAGCCGGGGTACTGGGAGCTCCATCAAACCACTATTTAGTGAATTGGGCTGTGTGCACCCCATACACACACATGCAACTTGTAGAAAATTAACACAGGCAGGCTGGAACTGTACATTACTGTTTCTTGATTAGCAGATCCGGGAAGCTGTTTTATGAGTCCTTTGAGGCCACTATACATATATTAAAGAGAAGCTTCCAGGGGAGTGAGTTTTTTGTTCCTTCACCCTGTAAACATTATTACAGCATTTACTGGTGAGAACAGAGCAGTGAAAAGATTAATTACCTACAATGCATTTCTGCAAAGTGGAGAGATTGCAGTCCCATCATGCCTTTGGGACACATATGCACACTCAGGTATCTGACAGAAAAATTCCGTATGCAAATGCATTCTCAGAATTCCCTCTTGCAGTGCCATACAGACCCATATGCCAGGCTCTGGTTAACCAATGTATATACTTTTTATAACCTTAACTGGCAAAATAAATAAAATATAAAGAATAAATTACAATTGTATCGAAATAAACTTTTAAAGTTATCCTATAGTGCCAGGATAACTGCGTTGTTTTCCTGGCACTATAGGATAACATTAAAAGTTTATTTCCCTCGTCCCCCCGTCCCTCCCTCCAGCAGCGCAGCACCAATGTCCCTCGGTGCTGGGTGAGACTCCGCCCACGCTCCTCCCTTGCCTTCGTCAGCCAGCGGGGAAGACCTAATGCGCATGAGCGGCAATGGCCATGTTCGCATTACGATTTCCCCATAGCAAAGCATTATGGGGAAAAACCTGACGCTGCAGGTCCTCATGCACAGCGTGAGGACGTCCAGCGTCAGATAACGGACCAAAGGTCTGTTTCGATTCAGGAAGCCCTCTAGTGGTTATCTGGTAGACAGCCACTGTGGGCAGACTTAGAGCTGCAATGTAGACATTGCAGCACTGGGTACAAAAGGGACACTGCACCCAAGCCACTTTAATTAGCTGAAGTGGTCTGGGTGCCTACAGTGTCCCTTTAACTCAACCAACACCTAACTTTTATTTAGTTATTTTGTTGTGTTAAAGTTAGTTTGTGACAGTTACATTTTACAGTGATTCTCCAGGCAGCAACATACCCATCACTTTTTCTTGTGAAAATGGCTCATTTATTATAAGTGTCCTATATTTGCATTTGTTATCTGTTATGCATTATTAAGAAGTGTACTTTTTGCAAGGTACAAGAAAACAAGAAATATACAAAGAAAGCACTACCAGGAAGAAAGGTAATCGAGCATTGTGGTTTGAGAGGCCATAAAGGGTATTTTTTCCATCTAAATGCCCAGCATTTGTTAACTCCATTAGGACAGGGTTATTCACCTAAGTGAGAATAGCAAGTAATTCAAAGTGAATTTGAATTTAATTTCAAATTCAAGGCCTAAATAGTCAAAGTGAAAATATAATTGATTTAGAGACTGTTTCTGATTTGACTGCTTTGGCGTAAAATTTAAAATTCCCTTTGAATTTTCCTTTTAGTGAATATCCCTATAAAATTGTTTTTGTTATGTACTTCATTTCATTTGATTCCATTACTTTGTGCTGAGATGTCTATAATTACTTAAAGTGAACTTTAGTTAAAAAATAAAGTACACTAAAAATATATTCTTACATTTCCTAATCCATGGAGCATTCACTACAGAAATATTTGAAATTTCTAAGTAAATTCTCACCAAACCAAGAAAGTTTATTTCCCTCGTCTTAAACTAGTCAGCAATCTTTCTCTCTCGTTATTTTAATTGGTAACACTGAGCATATCACAGACCTGTAGTCTATGTTAAAAGCAACTCACGATTGATCTGCAGAGTAAGGTTCTAGGTGTGTAGAAGTTCTCTTGCTGTCCAATCTATGCAACTCCAAGTCCTTAGAATTCGAGTCTCTGTCCTGTGATTCCTAAATCACAAAATTAACCTTTTGGACAACCAAAGTAGTGGCATAGCTCGGCAAATGGATAACATGCAATTGCTTCAAATAGGTGAATACCATTTGTTTCCAAACAGTTGTAATCTATCACAAAATATACCATCCCTTGTAATTTGTAAGTATATTTGCACTTTTTCATTAACTCATAAAATAATTAAATAATTCTACATGTACGTTTTGCAGAACTCTGCATTTAATTTGAAGTAAAATTATATTGCTAGTAGGGGGCAATGCAATATTTAGTTGACCCATGTATTTATATGTATAAATATATTCTACTCTGATGAAATTATGACTTGACATCTGAGGAATGGGAACATGGTACATGGCATTGGCAAGAGGTAAATAATTGATAAAAGGTAAAGGGACAGTCCAGACCTCTACATCGCTCGGCAACCAAAGTTCTCTTTGTTTCATTTTACTAAAAGTGCAGATTTCAATAGAAATTAACACTTTTATAAATTAACCTTGTTACACCCCCCTGGCTGTCAATCAAACAACCGGTCCTGTTACTTCCTGGTTTGGTTAGCTCAGTGGAGCTAACCTGAAGAGGCAGCACCTGCCTTGCAAAGATTTCTCATTGAGCTGCATTGGGAAGAGATCCGCAGCTTTTGCAAACTGTTTTTAAATATACTCCAGTGAGAAATATGCATACATGTTTTAATTGGGAGCACGTCTACTAAACAGTGAATTGTATTTTATTTATTTTTTATTTGGGCAGTGGAGTGTTCCTTTACGTAAGGAGCAATGTTGGTTAACATGAGAGTGCTCTGTACTTTCTCACATTGCTGTGCAAATCAGAACATCAAGTGTTACAATGTCACATACAGTCAGGGCCACCATCAGGGGGTGACAACCGTGACTGTTGTCACGGGCCCGGCGGCCCTGGGGGGCCCGGACTGCTCTGGCAGTCCTGGGCCCCACTTTCCCTCTCTGCACACATAGATAGCGAATATCGCTATCTATGTGTGCAGCCGCGGGCCCCCGGCTCCCTGTTACCGCAGAAGGGGGCCCAGGCAGCACACAGCTTCTCCTCCTCTCTTCTCATAACTCTCGCGAGACCCGCGGAGCGTTGCCATGGTAACCGGGTCTCGCGAGAGTTATGAGAAGAGAGGAGAAGCTGTGTGCTGCCTGGGCCCCCTCTGCGGTAACAGGGAGCCGGGGGGCCCCCCACCGGACCACCATGGATGGAATCTCCCCCCTCCATGGACACAGGTAAGCAGGGAGGGGGGAGAAACATTTAATTAAATTAATAAAAAAATTAATGTTAAAATGCCCCTTCCTCCCCCTCACCCCAGATCACACACTAACAACACACACTGCATACACTAACACACACATACACTGCATAAAATAACACACACATACACTGCATACACTAACACACACATACACTGCATAAAATAACACACACATACACTGCATACACTAACACACACATACACTGCATACACTAACACAC
>OW240917.1:73017137-73066791 GCA_933207985.1 Pelobates cultripes | reverse complement strand
TCAAAAGAGATCATCACCCAGTCTCCACTCATTCAAAAAATCCTTGAAAACTCACTTCTTCAATAAAGCATACCAATTAAACTGTTAGCGGGTTTTAATCCCCCACCCTCCATGACTTTAGGGTGGGGGATTAAAACCTGTCAAACTGTCAAAAATTACCTACTAAGCTCTCAATGAATACTTTTTTTACAACCTACTTCGTACCCCTACTTTTACCCTTTGTGTCACTATACCCCACTCCATCTAGAATGTAATCTCATTGAGCAGGGCCCTCCACCTCTCTGTTCCTGTACATCCAGTTGTCTGGTTACAATTAAATGTCTGTTAGCCAACCCATTGTGCAGCGCTACAGAATCTGATGGCGCTATATACATAATAAAATAATAATCATAAGACACAATAGGGGATACTGTGCCATATAAAATCCTATCTTGACAAAAGGCTTTGCTACCATCTTTAAGTTTTGTTGCTTCCCCACTAGTCACAGCTGTAGGAATAAGGTATAATCTTGCTTATTACGCTGGGTATAATAGAGATCTGAGATTAGAATTGCAAGTACACAAAGCTTTTATTTTAAATCACTAAAGCATTTTGTTCAAACATAGATGTGGCAAAGCATGTTGATGGTTTACCTAAAAATCCCACCACCAACAATGATATCAGTTTCTACTTCTTTTCGTTGGTTACAAGGTTTCCTTATAAAACATTGTTTATTAACCTATCTGAATAACTGTCAGTTGGACCATCTTACTTGTTTTCACCAAACAGCTCTCCGTCTACAGCAAAGCCGATGTCCAATGGCTCTTCTAGAGTTTGCATAGCAAAAGCAAGGCGGCACACCTCGCGGATGAACCCGCTGATCAGAATAAAGTCTACTTCTGGCGGGAAGGAGATTTTAGGATTTACATTCATTGCACTGATCACTTCCTAAAAATATTAAAATAGAGCAAAATAAATAACATTTTAGATAGGCTTCTATTTCATTCTCATTTAACTTATACAGATAAAATTATACATTTAAACTTTACAGAAGCCTTTACAATGTCCCAGTAGAAACAATCTAATTTGGCTTTTAATACTTATAGAGCACAAACCAAGGAAATTCTGGTGGGGAAAAGTTGTTATTGAAAATCCCTTCCACCTGAAATCAGTGGATAGTTAATACAATGTTAAACATAAATCTGCACACCAGTCAAGCCATAAGACTTGCTTTTCCAACAGAAATCATGCATTTTCAGTGATGCTACTACTGTAATTGTGATTAGTTATAAAGTATAGTCATAAAGTATATTAATAGAGTGTGTACTAAGTAGGCACATTTTTTTACACCTCCAAGACTCTTTTAAATCTGTTTATTTTAAAACCAGCAACAAGCATTCAATCAAATAATATTAATCATACCGTTAGTTTAGCAAAAGATAAATATGTGTAATATATGATATGCATGAACATTCTAGAACAAATCTAGAAAAAGAAAAATGTTTGTCCTACTTTGACTTACATTAACACTGGATTGGACGTCATAGCAATCCAAATTGCGCACAATGTAGTCAATCACAGCATCTTCCAGTGATTCAGGTCCCAAGTGAGATGGAGACAACGTCTTCCTTACACGGAGTTTAAACTGCCTGAAAGCCATCTTGGCTGCGTGGAAGGATTCCTGCACAAAACACAAAATTATATTACTGTAAAAGCAAGGATGTATGTCATCGCTCAGATTAGGCGCTACTTTGGCAGTGCAGAATATCTGCTATAAATCAAAATGGCATGTTCTATCAATATTGTATTAGCAACTTTACTAATATCTATCAGAGAGTCACTGTATTTATAAGAATGAGTAATGACAGAAAGACATAACTAGTCTTAATGTAGTGGTTTTGGTGTCTATAGCCTGTCCCTGCAGACTTTTCAATGTAAACGCTGACTGCTTAGTCACACCTTTAGTGACAGTCACTCAGGCGGCCACTAGAAGTGCCTCCTAGTCCGCCTGAGTGACTGTCACTAAAGGTGTGACTAAGCAGTCAGCGTTTACATTGAAAAGTCTGCAGGGACAGGCTATAGACACCAAAACCACTACATTAAGACTATAACCAACATTCAGTGTCTTCAACTCTTCAATGCACCTCTATGAGGACATGCTCATTGGTGCTGTGCATGTGTAATAGACTCTCAATGCTTTCCTATGGCAAAATAATTGATTGGCTGAGATCATTAAAATTGATGATCTCAGCCATGAAGGTGATGCCAGGCAGGGCACAGATGTGGAAAGAGAGGTGAGTAAAATCACCTCTTCAGCGAGTTCGGAGTAGAGCCGGTCACCTACATAGCCAAGCTACATCAGCACTACAGTGTCAGGAAGACATGCTTATATTCCTGACACTATAGTGTTCCTTAAATTAGCATCAGAGTTATTCTGAAGTGTGACCTACCAGAAAGTGAATTTAAGGTAAATTTTACATTTTAGGCTAGATTTATTAAATAAGAAAAAAATCTCAATTCCAGCTGTATGTTCAATTTGGCTATTTTTGCCTAAAAATTCAAGTTCAATTTATTACTATTATTATTTGGTAGTAATCCCTCCTATATATCATTTTAACAAACAGAAACTCAAAATCAGTTTTATTAAGGTGATATTGCTTCTACTGCTGATCCATTAACATGCAACAATAATCTGAAAACTTTAGGCGAATGCATTACTCAAAACAAGAAATAACTTGTATGAGGGGATTCCATACCACAGTGGCGATAAAAATGATCCTCTGAACCATCTCTAATTCGTCAATGTATCGCCTCAGGAGATTCTGAGCATCTAAACGATCATTAGCAAAGATGTCGTTAAATCTGGAGATAAGGCGAGCGCGGCGAGAGGAGTTGGTTAATCTGGCGGGTGATTCGCTCCTTAAGAAAGGACTTGATGATCGGCTGGAGTGTCGCAGAGGGCTGGGAGAGCGACTTCGAGAGATTCTGAAAGAAGAAAAATCTCATGAAAAATGCAAAAATAAATAAAATTAAGTCTAAAACTCATGAGCCCACTTGGGGCTTTAGTCTAGGTCAGCTCCAAAACAATGCCACTGGGTCACATATTTCATAGGATGCCACCAATTTACACAGTAGTCAGTCATGCCAAATTGCAAATTTATATACTTTATAAATTTATAGACAGACTAATACATACAACGGGTTCACTTGGTCACACTTGTCCTGTATGTTGTCCATTAGATGACCAGTGTGTTTCACTTTACAGTACTGACATACAGAATAAAGTATTATAAACTATAATATTTATTTCAATATTAAATATGTCCACTGTAATAATATATTTGCAATGATATTATATTTGTCTTCTCACTCTATGTACAACCTCATACACAATTGAAAACATGTAGGAATATTAGTATATGTGAACTGACGTAGAAATATTTACATGTGTAAGCATTACCTGCCCTGCAGTAAACTCTTCTCAGCAGACAAGATTGAGATTTCATCCTTAAGCAGTCGTATCTGTCGCTCATAATCGTCCAGAGAGTCTAGCTTTCTCAGCTCTAACTTATCCTGGGTAGATCTTAACCTGTATCACAGAAAAATAAAGCATTTAATATTACACCAAATAACACAATAAAATTCATGCAAACACTACACCAGAATTAACTGACTAGATTCCAAACTGCACGGAATTATTAATGGTCTAACTATAGTCGAGATGTGTAATTTCTACACATCAGCAATGTTAGCTTAAATTTTGCCATTCAGATTTTAGTTTGCTACAATTGGGAATCTGGAGAATAACACCACCTGTTTGCTTAAAGTAGAGAAATTAGCTGACATGAGTTCACTTACTAAGTATGTGCTGAAAGCATAAACTCTAATACAGTGACAGGGACATTATTACACCTAACCAAAGCAGGGCAATGCTTTTTTTTACAGTTATTGTATGAGAAGAGAGTATATCTTACTCTGATCTCAACTGAAGAATCTCTTCCTCGGTGGCCAGAAGAGTGCTTGCTGATTTAGTTTTTGTGTCTTCGAGTTCAATTTGTGCTTCTATCAGGCTGCAAATAAATACAGTCAAAATATAATATTATTACCTCTTATTTAATAAGCATTATACAAATACTTAAGGTATTTTAAGAGCACTATTATGCAGTAATTAATCAGTATGGGCAAATGGGCTAGATATGTTTAAAAAAAAAAAAAAATTTAAAAAGACAGAAATACTCGACCCTACGTTTAGTATATGACCGGATTCTTCAGCCATATACATAAACCTAAGGTCGGACAGTGTTTGAAAACTGACAATTGGTCTCTATGGTCTTCCCTACTTCATTCATTGCACACGAAGCAGGAACAGTCATAGAGACTAACTATCAGTTTTATAACACTGTCCGATCCAAGGTGCATGCATGTGGCTGAAGGATCAAATATTGAGAATTAATACGTTTTTAAATTTTTAGAATTATCTTCATTTTAAAATATATATATTTCCTTTTAATACTTGATGAAAGGATTATTATATTAAAAAATATTTTTGAGGTGACAGATGTCTTTTAAAGGAATACTCCAAGCAGCATAACCACTAAGGCGAGTAGGAGTGTCCTGGCAACATCCGATGTATATTTGATGAAAGTATAATAATATATTTTAAAAATTTAGGTGACAGTTGTCCTTTAAGTAAGATGTATAAAAGGTAAAACTGAGAATGCACGTTCTATTTACACTTCATGTCTCCCAAGCACTACATTTTGTACCAATATATTTACAGAAGTGGCATATAGTACAGAGTTATAGCAAATGTAACATGATATAATGACCGGAAATACATGCACATACTCATTACATACAGTCAAAACACGTCACACACACACATTACATACAGCCAGCCTCACACTACACACACACATTATAGGCAGCCAGTATACACAACACGCACACATTACATAGCCAGCCAACACCACACGCACTGTGACAAAGGAACAGACTATGGGGAGGTAAAGGGTGAGACACTTAGGGTAATTCACAAAACTCCAAATCTAAATGGCATAAGGGAGGCATAAAATAGCTGTGACTACATTGTGGCAGAGTTAGAGAATATTTACAGATCAACTATTTTGCCCCTATTTTCGCATTCAGATTTAATTTGTGAAAATGTTGAGGTTATTAAAAAGCCCTGTCTATTTCCATGCCTCAAGGCAAGGCCCGATTCTTTGTAACTGAAATTATTTAGCATCAGAACAAGTAGATTGTCATGACAGACAAGTAGATTAAGCTACAGCTTTAGTCCCTAACACAAACAGATTTTTTTATATATATATAAAAAAAAAACTCCACACCTCTTAACCCAAATAAATAAAAGACTCACTCTTGTCTGACGTTGCTCAGTTCCGAGCGTGTGGATGCCAGTTGGGTCTCCAATCTTTGAAGGTCCTTTTCCTGAGAAGCAGAGATGTCTCTCAATTTCCTATCTCTCTCAAGTGATTCCTAAAAGTATTTAATAAACTTTTTTAGCATAATACATATTTTGTATAATTCTTCTATAAACAGTCATTCAATTGATACTTAAGAGAAGATTTAAAATTGACTTAAGTTATGTGTTTCCATATTTTTTAAATCTATAACATTTGGGGTTAAATCTATACCTGCATAAATATATCTAAATATTGAAATATTTATAGCAAACAGTTGGATCACTATTTAGTCAGAGGCTTGTTCTCACAAACTGAGTCCTCTTTAATGTCAATTGGATTCTGAGATTCCACTATAGAGACATTTGACCTTGTCAATTTGGTGGGCTCCACGTGAGTTGAAGAAATTTGATGGCGCTGTCCTATGACTTTGCACTGACGTTTGAAAGGTCCTTGCTAAGTTTCGCCCCTAGATTACTCCAATAAGATAATTTTCAGAGAAATGGTAGTAGGATGTTGAGTTTTGCATATTGTGGTATTCCTAGAACGTTACACGGTGACCAGGTATGTGTGAGTATGCGCCAAAATCTAAAACATGGGCACGCACATGGTAACCCCCATAACAGTACAACTAAAACACAAAAAGAATCATACTCTGTAACAAACTGGACCACTAAAACATATTAATAATCCTACCCTACAATAAACAATACAAACATTGTAATAAGTATACTCTAGAACAAACAGTACCACTTAAACATGATAATAATCCTAGCCTCCAGTGGTGTACATATAGGGGCACACGGCCTACGGTGGGTGAAAGGCGGGGGGGTGTACAGAGTAACCCTTCCCTACACTGTCACTCTTTGTATCGTGACTCACAACTCCCTGTCACACTGGGCAGAGGATCATGGAGATCCTGTAGTGATTTCCAAAGCAGCCTGCTACAATATTGTAAGATGGGAGATGTTAACAGATACACAAAGGGTAGGAAGTGGTTCCGAGACACCTCATGAACATAGATGGTGAAAACATGATAATACTAGTGATCATTTAGTCATCTACCTGAAGAAGTGAAAAGCTACTGTCAGCACTCGAGGAGCTTGTGGTAAAACAGGACCCCAGCCATGGCAGGAATCGGCTTTTAAGGGTTTCAACTCCGGCATATTGACCACCTGAAACAACAAAGGATTAATGTTATTAAAACACAGCATCCGCAGTGGTGTTAAATGGACGGTCTATGCACCATAATAACTTTGCAGCACAGAAATTCTATAATCCTAAATGTGATGCCCTATCCCTACTGAGCACGCAGAGCACATATAACCAGCACAGATTATTGAAAACATTTTCAACTTTCAGAAGTGTGGGCCAAGAAGTATATCTTACCTTCCCTTGCTGTCACACTTAGGATTGTGAAAAGCTGTCCCTGGATTTTTGCATGCAACTCAAGAAGTTCACAGCAAACATTCAGATTATTGTCACATGAATTAATCTGTGGAGAGAAAATGTAAGATGTCAAATTTTGTATACAGTATATTGATTGATTATGAATTTCATATTTTTTTAAAAGCCCAGGGCAACATTAGATTGCTCTGGCCACTTGCAGGTAAGATGGGAAATAAAGTCCTATTGTTAGCATACATAAGGACAGCTCCTTCCGACTTGACAGACGGTCTTTTCAACAATTCCTTCACAGTAGAAATACATGTCCTGATGTAGCAGGCCAAAAGTTAACTTTTTGCTCCCCTGATGAATTTTTGGAAAGGTCCAGTCAGGGAGTTCAGCCTCTCTATTCCTGAAGACCCAGTACATGCAGACCTAAACTCTTTCCTAAGGGAGATATGAATTGTGTATGGAAGTGTCTCTAGTTTAAATAGATCTGCCTGTCAGTCGTTGTAAAATCCCCATTTGCAGATGGAACAGAGTCCTGCAGCAATCTATCTGTCTTTGTTTTCCCAGACCAAGGTTAGTGCATCAGTAGTATAGTTTACTAGTTATTATAAGTGTGTAGGTTTAATGTTATTCCATTTACTTCTTTTACTTAGCATGGACTTTCCTTATAACTAATTAGTCACATCTATAAGGTTTATTGATGAGAAGCTGGTTAAGTCCTATACACCCTGTGTTGGCATTCTAGAACAGAGTGCTATTGATAGGTATACTGATATGAAGCATGCCTGTAGTCTACAGTTCAGCACAAGTCCATTTTGTTCCTTCTTCATAACAATATATGTGACATTTTTATAAATATCTCTGTGTTTTAACACCTAAACAGGCCATAGTTTAAGGAATGGCAGATAGCGTTTGTTTGGCATACTCCACTCGTGCCACACGTGCCTGATATAAGTCATAGAAGATGAATTGTATGTTACATTGGCATTTGTTCATTACATTATAGGAGGTGACACTGATTTCGTAAACAGTATTATTCAGCACATAGAATGGGATGTGGTATTGAATAACTGCTACTTGTGGCTTTCCCTCTTTTAGGCAGTGTGAAAGAATATGTGTCATTGTGTCATTACCTCACTTATCTGGTCTCTGCCAGAAAATGGAAGGTAACTTTAGTTACGGTCTATATCAGCAGATGTTATCAGTATAATCTACAGTAAGCATGCAGCCCAGTCTAACTAAAAGAAATGGTCAAATAAGTGACTATATAATACACTGGAGAGTCTCTATTTCAAATAACATTCATTTATGAGAAATAAACAGACACTTTAATGACATGCCAAAACCCTTTTGAGTTATCAAACCACTAAATGCACCAGGACCACTTCATCTCAATAGTGTTCTGGGTGCAGGGGCCCAGTAGCATTACCTAACTACAGATCTAAAAAAATATATATATTGTTTTTTTTAATAAAATTTTGAAAATATTTTCATGAAGTTATATTGTTCCTTGTATTTTTGTATATTTTAAAATATTTCTCAAAAATATTTCTCTCTTTTTTCCACTTTTTTTTTAAATTTAATTTTTTATTATTTTTATTTATTTTTTATTTTGTTTTCCTATTTGTGCAAAAGTGTATGCAGCCTGAAGAGTAGGTTAGCATACATAGTGAGAAAAGTGACTCATATAAAGCATCTATGTTTTATCAGTACTGTCATATTGTCTCATATTAATAATATTATGCTACTGGGTTGTCTTATATCATGGCAGAGGTTTACAAATGTGTATGTCCCCAATGGATGCGATGCAACATCCCTGGTATAATATGTGGATACGTTTTTTTGTCTTATAACTAATCAACAGTCACAGCATTTGGTCATATGGGGCTTCTATTGTCTATGCACTTGTTATAGAAAGCACTTAGCTATCATGTAAATTCAACTTTTTTTCATTAGACCTATCAATATTTCCATCTTCAGGCTAGTCCTGCATTGTACATGGAAAACATCTTGAATAATTGGACAAAATCATCAACATGAAGGAGAGGCCCATCTGATATTGTTGAAGCTCAATGAACCATGTCACATAGTAAATGACCTGACACAGAATGTGAGTCTATTCATGTTACAGAGAACTTTCACATGCCTCCAACCATCAGTCTAGTGAACACATATACCACTATTGTCAACCCTTTCCTTGATATCCCAATTCTTTTTGAACTGCATTGTGTGTAAGCAATGCATATTAAAGCTGCACAGCAATGAAACTCCAAGTAATGTGTGATATGTATAAGGGCATCACAGAGCTCCACAGCATTGGGCAGTGAGGAGAAAGGTATCACAGAGCTCCTCAGCAATCAAACTACCAGTAATGCGTGGTACGTATCTGCGCATTATAGAGCTCCAGAGCTTAAAAGGATATAGTGGAAGTGGAGAGTTGAACCAGTTCTCATAGGTGAAAAGTCAAACTGTTTTAAAACCCATTGATTACTTACATTGGCAGGGGGCATAGGGCACCAGGGCACTCCTGGCACAACACCACTACAGCATGCTGTAGTGGTTATTATGCTTGCAACGTTCCTTTAAATTATAGTGCATTTACACAGTATAATAAACCCTGTCGGTGCATACAGCAGATAATCAGATATGTGATAAACTAATCAGACCTATTGATTTATTTAAAATGCTGTAATGAATACAAAGTTGTTGTGATGCAAAATCTTTCTCTTTCTAAAGACTGGTCATCCATCTAATTAATTACAGACTCTTCTGCTGATTACTAAGTCTGAAACAGTGTTTGATCTTGCTGGAGATTGCAAAGTCACTCCCTACTATGGAATGATAAATTAAATGAAGGAAAATTAATTATCTACTAACTACTGTCCTCAGCAACCACTATCCAATAATGAATGAGCTATAACAAATTCATTCTAAAAAAACCTCCCAGCAATTGCTTTTGACAGGAGAGGAAAATGGTCATTTGAAATTCTGGTACATACAGTCAGACTTAACATCTGTCCTCGAGCCAGATTCACAGCCCAGGTGGTCTTAACCCATAAAATGCAGCACAAGCATAACTAGACTTGTCACTGTATTTATTGCAGATTATTCATTGAACCTAAAGTTGTTAAAATTTTTAAAAGAAATGGATTTTAGGACCAAAATGGTAAAGGTGGAATTTCTGCTTCTGTAATGTTTTCCTAATGAAATACTGTGGGATTTATCACTCACTGAACTGAGAATTGTTCAAAAAAGTAGCCAGACTAGAAGTTGACTGTTTTTACATTGTGGTCTAAATTTGCAAATCCCTTGCCTTTTGTCGTTTTATTGAATAAGTCCACTAATGTTTCTGTAGGTTTAAGCTACTAAGCATATAATCTAAGTATATAAAAAAAATAAAAAGCACTAGATAGAGAATTGGGGTGAATTGAAAAATGCTAAAAAAATTTTGACAAAAGCAGAATTTAAATTTATTTTTTTGGATCCATTTTTTCCAACTCAGGTTTTTTGGGTCAATTTTGAAAATTCCTTTCAATTCCATTTTTTTAGAGAATACAGCTCCTGGAATTGTGAATATTTGCAAAGTGAATGACAATAATCAAACTAGATGAATAACCGTATTGGATGTATTTTCCAATTCAACTATTTTTTTCTAAAATTGGCTCAATAGTTTTAAACAATTTTTAGTTTAGCGGTTGCTTTTTTTTTTTTTTTTTTAGTAAACTCCGAATTGTAAAAGTGATTTAGAGAAATTGTCCAACTGACCTATAATCATACATTAGTAAATTTAGCCTACATTTTAACATCTGAATTTCAATTTGCTGCAATTATAAAGTTTAATCTGTGTTTAAATTAAAGGATCACTCTAAACTCACACTGCCACAGTATTATAGATATTTTTCTGTTTTTATGTCAAATTGTTTTTAAACAGTTGGACAATACTAAGGCCAAAAACACAGTCACTTATGCTCCCAACAAGAAAATGTCTGCATTATTCATAAAAATATGTTCAGACGAGAACAGCAAAGACAGGCTACGAGCACTGGACTAAGCAGCGCCATGTAATCACTACCTGAACACCAGCAGGATTACTGGAAATGCAGTGAGGATACAAAGTGGATTTCAAATGTTAGGCCAAGATATCCAACTTGGAAATAAATCTCCAGGTCAGTTATGTTTTCAGTTTGATTATTTTTAGTAAAATAATAATAATATGAAATAAAATAGAAAATAACTGCCAATTTGCTGTATCTAGATAAATTATTTAAATATGCCTATTTTGTCTTAAAATTTTGACTTTTTAACTTGAAGCTCATTTATTCAGTAAACTGTTTTTTTAACAGTTATATTTTACACACAACCTGCTGATACAGTACAGTAAAGGATTTATGTAAAAGCTATTTCATATGTAGCAGTGACAGGGAATTATTATGCAAAAAATGCATAATGACAATGACCTAAATAAAGAGAGGTTTAATGTGAGAGTGCAAACTCTAATACAGTTTCTATTAATATCTAGACTAGAAGTGCAGAAAATAACAAAAGATTAACTAAAATATCAGTGATACACAATTATGCCATTGTGTTTATAATTATTTCCCTGTGTAATACTGATTTTTAGATAGTGATTATTGTTCAGTGTAGGCATCAATCATATCACAGTGAGCATCTTGCTCACATTGTGTTTTGTGATTGTGGCCATCTCATTTCCTGTAGTTGATACAGGCCATATGTAAATAGGAAGTACTGGTTGCTGCCAAGCTAGAAACTCAATGTTGCAACACAGTATTCTTCCCTGAAAGGGTTTTCTGTCTCCATGGCAACGGGCGTCCTTGGATACCGAGGTTTGCATTAGCCTCACCCATTCATCACTGCAACACAGGCATCTTAATAGTACAATGAGGCAGAAACAGCAGCCATTGATGGGCTGTACAACTTTAAATGGTATAACTAACACTGAGAGCATTATAAAACAGTACTGTACAGACTTCATTATGCCAATATGTCACTTTTTTGTTTTAATATCTATGGACATTATATCTGGACATAAAATTGTGAATCCCATTATTATTAGCATTAGAACGGATCAATAAATCAAACGTTAACTTTCTAACACTCAAATAATTACCTTCCTTTTAATAATGTCTGGAAATAATGCCCAGTTTGATTGCAATTATTATTTGCCCATTTCTTGCACCTTATATTAAATACCTGTAATTATTGCACATCATATTATACATGTCAGAACAGCTGAACTCACTGACTATTCTAGTTTCTATGTGCAATAATGGATCATTCTAATACCTGAAGCAATATCTGATTTTGCTGCATCTCGTGTGACAATGACATCGTGACATTTATTCACGTATTCCTGCTCTGGGATTTATTCACATATTTCTACTCAGGGAAGTATTTACTAAGTTTTCAACCCAGTTCTGAGTGCCCTTATCTCACTATATAGTGGATAAAACTCTAGGTTGCATAATTTCAGATGTCATTACAATCTTCAAAGGTTCACTACTAAATAACCCCCATTTTTTTCTCATGCACTGTAATTACACCCAAATGCCCATAAAAGCATAAAACGAAACCACAGACACCACAGTTATATGTCCAAAAAAATATGCATTTTTAAAATGTGTAAATATTCAGTATACATGCCGCTGTGAAGCCTAAAGAAATCCCAGGAAGCCTAAAACGGTTATATCCTATTATTTGCACAAACGTCAACTAAAATTTTAGGATACCCTGACAGGGGCCTGGAGAATGTTTTAATAATCTGTTAGAATGCTGCACTCACGTGGTAATCCTTGTACCAGTCTTCCATCTTGTCCTGCAGTAGCCTGCATGTCTCACTGTTTGCCAGTCTCCTCAGGGTGTCTGCCATGGTTGCCCGGGTTGCCCTCTGCACGAGAGAATACAATGTATCTGGGTCCTGTGAGAATGAATACTGATCACGGAGTCCCTCCCACGCCTTATATACAGGGGCAGGGGTGCAGCCAGATTTACACAGTTACCCTGCCCTGATGTCAGGGACGCTAAAGTTTGTACTCTTGATTTTTTTTTCTCGTTTTAGTTGTAGCAACCGCTTTATCCCAGCCTCTGTCCTGCCCCCCTCCTTCTCCTCTTTAAACAGCCATCTCCTCCCCTTTTACTATACAGGGCTTGGAGTAAAACTAGTGAAACAGTGGTGACTGGGGGCTGCAGGTTGCATACTGGCCTGTTACTGTAATAATGGGCTAATTACAGTGAGCTATGGAGGTGGTACACATAGATACAGCAGGTTAGACCGGTTTTAGGCTTCCTGGGCTTTCTTTAGGCTTCACAGTGGCATGTATACTGAATATTTACACATTTTGAAAATGCATATTTTTTGGACATATAACTGTGGAGTGTTTGCTTCTATTTTATGTTTTCATGGGCATTTGGGTGTAATTACAGTGTATGAGAAAAAAATGGGGGTTATTTAGTGAACCTTAACATTTTAATGAAAACTAAAATTATGCAACCTAGAGTTTTATTCACTAAATAGTGAGTTATGGGGAATTCAGAACGGAGTTAAACATTTAGTGAATACTTCCCTAAGTAGAAATACATGAATAAATCCCAGAGTAAGAATAGTGAATAAATCCAAGAAGAGGTATATGTAACATTTAAAGGGAAAGTCTAAACACTGTAGCCTGCTGTAGTGGTTTTGGTGCAATGCCCCTAGTTTGTGTCAACCCATTTTCACATGGTCTGGCACAAATTGAGGGTTTCCCGATTGTGGCGGGATAGCATCTCGAGGATGTGTTACTACCGCATGTGGTCGCCCCTTTCTAGTTGTGCCCAGCCCTAGAGTGATTATAGCTGCTAGCCAGGGATTATAGTCGCTTGCAGGAGGGCAATCATGGTATCACCTAAATACTAGTCGAAACTTAGTGAAGGGTGAAAAAGAACTGTTTATTTCAGGCAAGATACACAGCATTTATGCACAGACCCCCAGCAAAGGGTATCCATTCACAGTAACATGAAAACATAAGCCCACCCAAGCGTCGCTGTGTCTAGGAGATAATGGTATCTCCTGGACACAGGAAGCCGAACAAACCAAAACCACAAAAATTTACGCAATACAGTAACGCATCCCCACATGCCACACACCCCAAATAGCTCCTGGTCCCAGCTATGATCCCTGCAAATGGCGGAGCTATCGGAGGTACAGAGTCTGAGAAATCTTCGTACAAATTCTGGGCTTGAGGTTCTCTACATACTCGAAAATAGCTCCACAGAATCACTCAGTTTCAGTCGGTGGATTCAAATTTTGCACCTAAACCATGCAGCGGCCAATCGGGAGAAAGGGCGCAAAACCAGCTTGCACCGGCGCTCTGGGAGGAGAGGCGTCTCGCCGGCCAATTGGTAGAAAGGGTGCAAAACCAGTTTAAATGGTAGCCCTTCTCCTATTGGCCAGCACGGACGTCCAGGCGGCCCGCGGAACTCTGCGGCTGTGAAGCAGCCTCATAGCTCCAAGGGGCTCGTGTCTCCGGTGGATACCTCCACTTAGGTAGCACTGGAGAGAGCTTTCTGTTGGCGGTTAGCAAGCCACCTTGTCGGGTGGCTCGTCACACCCGGCTCAGGTGTTGCACTTGCACATTAGCAATATCAATTCAGTCCATAGCAATAGCAATTCATCAAGAGAGGGGCTGGGATATGGGCAACCACAGAACCCTAAGTTAGTTTCAAGCCACTCGAAAATGTTTTGAAACAGGAACAGGGGGTGGCACAAGGGGCAAGTTGCCACCTTAAATGCTACATATTCTATATATTTTTAATTGGATGGTACCAATTAGCTGACCTGAACAGAAAACTACAGAAACAAATCTGGATTACTAATCTGCCAGCACAACAGCAATAATATAAAAATTACCATAAAGAGTCATGATAAGCATTCCATAATTTTTTTAAATACATTATCTATATAACAACCTGAACAGTTTTTAGTGGTTCAGAACTGCAGCAATTTGTAAAATGTAGTGCAGCTCTAAGACAGCCCCTCAGAACTGTCAATCAGATAGCCAGAATATTCAATTCCAACTGTCCTGATATCAATTTGTCCTTCTATACTTCGAATTAATATTATTATTATTATTATATTTATAGAGAGACGTCAAATTCCGCAGCGCTTTACAATGGGTGGACGAAAAGACATGTAGTTGTAACCAGACAAGTTGGACACACAGGAACAGAGGGGTTGAGGGCCCTGCTCAATGAGCTTACATGCTAGAGGGAGTGGGGTAAAATGACACAAAAAGGTAAGGATAGTATTAGACTAGTGACAGTTGCAGAAGAGGAATCAGTCAGGAGCTATTAACAGTTTAATTGATACGCTTTTATGAAGAAGTGGGTTTTTAACGATTTTTGAAGGAGTGGAGACTGGGTGAGCATCTAACGGAGGAGGGAAGCGAGTTCCACAGGAACGGTGCAGCCCTCGAGAAATCTTGAAGGCGAGCATCAGAGGTGGGAGTACGGACAGAAGATAGACGTAAGTCTTCAGCAGATCGTAAGGGCCTAGATGGGACATACTTGTGTATAAGGGAGGATAGATAGGTGGGAGCAGCATTATGTAGAGATTTGAAAGCAAGAACCAGAATTTTAAATTGAGCTCTATATTTTATAGGAAGCCAATGTAGGGACTGACAGAAGGGTGAGGCATGGGAGGTGCGGGCGGACAGGAAGATGAGCCTTGCCGCCGCATTCATTATGGACTGTAACGGCGCAAGTTGGGAGCACGTAAGACCACTGAGAAGCGGATTACAGTAGTCAAGGCGAGAAAGGACAGTGGAATGGACCAACACCTTAGTCGCATCTGGCGTTAAGTAGGGGCGGATGCACGCAATGTTTTTGAGATGGAAATGACAGGATTTGGCGATAGATTGAACATGAGGCTTGAAGGAGAGGTCGGAGTCAAAGAGAACACCTAGGCAGCGAGCCTGCGTGGTGGAGCTGATGGTAGCACCGTTGACTTGGAGGGAGACAGACACAGGAGTAACAACACTTGAGGGAGGAAAGACCAGAATTTCAATTTTGGTCAAGTTTACTTTAAGGAAGTGGGCAGCCATCCAGTTAGAAACAGCAGAGAGGCAGTCAGAGACACTTGTCAAGAGGGACGGGGAGAGATCAGGAGAGGACAGGTAGATTTGCGTGTCATCTGCATAGAATTGATATTGGAAGCCAAAGGAGCTAGTGAGTTTACCAAGGGAGGCAGTATAGATGGAGAACAGTAGGGGACCAAGGACTGAACCAATATATATTGCATTATCTATGTAATTTTATAATGGTTTAGCTCCAAAGGTGTGTAGATTGTGCCTGTCAGCTTGGCCCCTTTTCTTCTGGTAAAGTCTTTGGCTTCAATGAGGAAGTCATGGACAGGGTGCAGTGATAGACTGAGAGTTAGCTTGCCCCATTGTCAGTGACGGACCCTCTGATCACCTAAACCGGGTACATGTCTCCCCAGGCCTCCACCTCCCCTAAAAGACTATAACACTATAACCCTTCCATGTCTCCCAGCCCAGCACCTCTTTCCTGGTTGTCCAGAACAGCCTATCCTCCTCCAGGAGGCCGCTGAGACATGGTGTATGCGCATGTTACCGGGAGTGACCCTAAATTGTCCTGTATCACTAAAGCGGATCAGAGAGTCTTTGTGATCCTCTAAAACATTTACTAGAGCATTCTCGGTCCCAGGACCCTCAATCAGGGCACTATTTGGAGGGCTAACAGAGGAGGTGGAAAGGCATCGAATGACACCAATGACTTGAAGGAGCTCCATGTAGTCCCGTAAAGCGCCATGTTTTTAGGTCACCGGGAAACTCAACCCAGCAATCTGGAACTCTGCACCAGATTGGAGGCTAGCCGCGTCACGCTGAACTTTGTGCTTCATCTAATTCTGGATAGCCAGAGTCAATCCGGGCGCTTTTTGGATAGAATGGGCGCTCCAGAGAGACATTTCTGAGGATATATGCCCTGTGGGGGGTTGCTCTTTATTATTATGTGTTTTTTGTGGTGTTTTTATATATTGCGCTCTCTGTATTCAGAAGATAATGAATTAAACTGAGAGCTATCTCCGACACACAAAGGTGCCTGGGTAGGCATGTGCTGTTATGAATAAAGACTGGTCTGGGTATAAATCAGTTCTTCTTTATCCTTCACTAAGTCTAGGCTTGTGTCTGGGTGAGACAGCGGTACTTCGTGCAGGAAGGTATAATCACTCTGAAGCTGTACACACTGGGAAGGGACAACCTAGGCGGTAGTAAACCATCTTCTCGAGGGTATACCACCACAAGTCTATCATTAAATTGCCATTGAGAAAACTGACATCATACACCAGAAGATCGTTAAAACTAAACCATTTGTAAGATGGCACCTAGGACCTTCAGCCAAACTAACCATTTGTAAGATGAAGTTGCTATGGTGCCTGGAGACCTTCATTAATGTAGGCTCACTTTATTTGCCTCTCTGCCATATGAAATGTGGGAAGGCAGAACTTTTGCATTTTTATACCTATCTGTGTATGTCTATCTCCCCATGTTACATTATTGATTTAGGTCAGGCTAACACATCTTCTCAAATGGGGGCTGCAGATACATACACCCTAACACACACATACAGCTAAACACTCCCGTAAGTTACACACAACTACACACTCACTCCCACATGCACATACATACTCACAATTAGTTACTCCCATAAACACACATAATACAGTATACACTTCCTTCTATCCAAGCACTTGTAGTTTTGACAAGCTCTCAGTGGAGGCTGCTTCACTGCACTGTGTGAACTGAAGTCACTGAAGTTCCAACCTTTGACTGCAGATTGCCAGAATTTTAGTAAAGGCTGGCTGGAGTATATTGTGCAGGCAAACAATGCTCCCAGCCAGCCTCCTGAAACACATAAAAAAAAGGTGTCAATCTGAACCCTAATGCAGGGTAGGCCGTCATGGAGGGACAAAGGTTTAAAAATAATATCAGGAAGACTTTACTGAGAGGGTAGTGGATGCATGGAATAGCGTTCAAGCTGAAGTGGTAGAGGTTAACACAGTAAAGGAGTTTAAGCATGCGTGGGATAGGTATGAGGCTATCCTAACTATAAGATAAGGCCAGGGACAAATGAAAGTATTTAGAAAATTGGGCAGACTAGATGGGCCGAATGGTTCTTATCTGCCGTCACATTCTATGTTTCTATGGAGGAAAAAGAGAGGTTTGGTGACTTGGCCACAAAAGGATTTATTGATTTGTAAATGGCTTACACACCGTAAAATGAGACTCCTACTTTATGCAGTTCTCATTGATTGTATGTTTTAATGGCCGCCGATATGCAATGACCTAGTTGGACAGAGCTTATGTAATTGCTTAATTATATCTAAAAATAAAACTACTACATGTTTGCAATTAGTTGGTAGTAGTTACTGAGTTCTTTATTTTAACTAATTATAGTATAAGCGACTTGTCTACACAGTGACTAATTAATTGGCTATATGGCAGCAGCAACTGATATCTTTATTTAAGTGTATATAATTTACTACAATGTGCTGTAGTGATTATGGTGCCTGGAGAGCCCTGGCAACCTTCCAATGTAAGTAGTAAAATAATTTTAGAATGTCTAGACTTCTTACTTGGGTTCTGGCATGCACTGTTTCATGGCTCCACCACAGCATCCTCTCTATATGTAAGTTCTTTGTCAGAGCTAAGCCAACAAGTGCAGGGCTTAGTTCATTGACTGAGAGTGATCAGATGATGCTTTCAGCCAATTAGCTGGTCCTGCACTGCAGAGTTAAGCCCAGAGGAACTAAGGAAAGCTCATATGCAGCAGCTCCTGACTCTCCTGGTGGCTGAGAGGAGGCAGGGAGCGGGAAGCGGTGCCTGGCGTACGCCACGAAAGAAGTGAGACCATTCTAAAATAGTTTGACTACTTACAATGGGGGCCCCTCCAGGCCACGCAGCATCAGACAGCGGCCCCTTGAAACATCTCTTCTTTCTGCGTGTATAATTTATGCAAGGCAGGATCATTCATAACATCGTCAATGTGTCAGGTTATGGCCAATCAATTTCTGAACAGGGCCCAAATAGCTGATTCGGAAAAAAATTCCAGCTGACAAGTTTGGCCTTAAATTTGGAATTCTCAGGTCAATTCAACATTTCAGTGTTGAGTGAATATTCCTGATAGTCTATAAATATTGCCAGTTTTGTGCCAAGGATTCTTTGAGCAGCAGAATTAAATGAATCCATAGCTAAATGGACAGAAATGGAAATATAGTTGAGAGTGGGATGTGTGTTTCTTTTCCAAGAAGTGACAATGAAGAGGGGTTGTCACATGAATGCAGCTTCACAGTGTTTGGATAGTTATTACAATTATTGTACACAACAAAAACAAAATCACATCTCTGTGAAAACAAACCAGGAGTTATCACATTATTATTTTTATTTTTTTACCCTGTACATACTGGAACAGTAATCTTGGAAGTATCCCTGGCAGTCAGTGTCTATATAAAGCATTCTAGTGCTGGACACAAATAGAATCAGACACAGACCCACAGCTGCTCCAGCACACATTCCCATACACCACAGGGAGAAACCAAGTCTCCACCCTAGAGAGGGGGCACGGCACTTACTAAGAACTGTTACAGGCTGTGCACATTACTTTAAGGTTCCATGATTACATTGGTAATCTAAATATGAACTAAATAGCAAACACTGTTTGTGTCAAGTTATTTGTGATGATTGAGGAGTGTGTGTGATTCTTGCCCCTGCTTGGCCTCCCCTCAGTGTGTGAGTGGTTGTGGCCAGGGACTGCTGTCAGACTCTGGGCTGAGGGAAGAGATGGCGGCGGCCGAGCAGGTCAGTGCGGCTGGGTGCTGCCTGCATGCTGCGCTCCATGCTGGGCACTCACAGACCGGCCATTATGGGCAGTGGTAGACATATATAAATATATTATTTGGTTTGTGTGCCATGCAAAACATCCGCTGAAAAAATGGGATGTAACGGTGTGTGCGCATCCAGATATGGAAAGCATCATCTGCACTGGGGCAGTCTAGTATGGATTGTATGGCACGGAGTATAGCACTGGGACTGTCTAGTCTGGATTGTATGGCACCGAGTATAGCACGGGGGCTGTCTAGTCTGGATTGTATGGCACTGAGTATAGCACGGGGGCTGTCTAGTCTGGATTGTATGGCACCGAGTATAGCACGGGGACTGTCTAGTCTGGATTGTATGGCACCGAGTATAGCACGGGGGCTGTCTAGTCTGGATTGTATGGCACCGAGTATAGCACTGGGGCTGTCTAGTATGGATTGTATGGCACTGAATATAGCACTGGGGCTGTCTAGTATGGATTGTATGGCACCGAGTATAGCACTGGGGCTGCCTAGTCTGGATTGTATGGCACCGAGCATAGCACGGGGGCTGCCTAGTCTGGATTGTATGGCACCGAGTATAGCACTGCCTAGTCTGGATTGTATGGCACCGAGTATAGCACGGGGGCTGTCTAGTATGGATTGTATGGCACTGAGTATAGCACTGGGGCTGTCTAGTCTGGATTGTATGGCACCGAGCATAGCACTGGAACTGCCTAGTATGGATTGTATGGCACTGAGTATAGCACTGGGGCTGTCTAGTCTGGATTGTATGGCACTGAGTATAGCACTGGGGCTGTCTAGTCTGGATTGTATGGCACTGAGTATAGCACTGGGGCTGTCTAGTCTGGATTGTATGGCACTGAGTATAGCACTGGAACTGCCTAGTATGGATTG
The DNA here is from genome assembly GCA_933207985.1 of Pelobates cultripes. Lineage (NCBI taxonomy): Eukaryota > Metazoa > Chordata > Amphibia > Anura > Pelobatidae > Pelobates > Pelobates cultripes. The sequence continues at coordinate 73,046,214 of OW240917.1, read as the reverse complement.
TATAGCACTGGAACTAACTAGTATGGATTGTATGGCACTGAGTATAGCACTGGGGCTGTCTAGTCTGGATTGTATGGCACTGAGTATACCACTGGAACTGCCTAGTATGGATTGTATGACACTGAGTATAGCACTGGAACTGCCTAGTATGGATTGTACGGCACTGAGTATAGTACTGGAACTGCCTAGTATGGATTGTATGGCACTGAGTATAGCACGGGGGCCCTCTATGGATTGTATGGCACTGAGTATAGCATGGGGGCTCTCTATGGATTGTATGGCACTGAGTATAGCACGGGGGCTGTCTAGTATGGATTGTATGGCACTGAGTATACCACGGGGGCTGTCTAGTATGGATTGTATGGCACTGAGCATAGCACTGGGGCTGTCTAGTATGGATTGTATGGCGCTGAGTATAGCACGGGGGCTCTCTATGGATTGTATGGCACCGAGTATAGCACTGGAAATGCTTAGTCTGGATTTTATGGCACTGAGTATAGCACAGGGGCTCTCTATGGATTGTATGGCACTGAGTATAGCACTGGGACTGTCTCTAGTCTGGATTGTATGGCACTGAGTATAGCACTGGAACTGCCTAGTATGGATTGTATGGCACTGAGTATAGCACTGGAACTGCCTAGTATGGATTGTATGGCACTGAATATAGCACTGGAACTGCCTAGTATGGATTGTATGGCACCGAGTAAAGCACGGGGGCTGTCTAGTATGGATTGTATGGCACTGAGTATAGCGCTGGGGCTGTCTAGTCTGGATTGTATGGCACCGAGTATAGCACTGGGGCTGTCTAGTCTGGATTGTATGGCACCGAGCATAGCACTGGGGCTGTCTAGTCTGGATTGTATGGCACCGAGCATAGCACTGGGGCTGTCTAGTCTGGATTGTATGGCACCGAGCATAGCACTGGGGCTGTCTAGTATGGATTGTATGGCACTGAGTATAGCACTGGGGCTGTCTAGTCTGGATTGTATGGCACTGAGTATAGCACTGGAACTGCCTAGTATGGATTGTATGGCACCGAGTATAGCGCTGGGGCTGTCTAGTCTGGATTGTATGGCACCGAGCATAACACTGCGGCTGTCTAGTCTGGATTGTATGGCACCGAGCATAGCACTGGGGCTGTCTAGTATGGATTGTATGGCACTGAGTATAGCACTGGGGCTTTCTAGTCTGGATGGTATGGCACTGAGTATAGCACTGGAACTGCCTAGTATGGATTGTATGGCACTGAGTATAGCACTGGAACTGCCTAGTATGGATTGTATGGCACTGAGTATAGCACTGGGGCTGTCTAGTCTGGATTGTATGGCACTGAGTATACCACTGGAACTGCCTAGTATGGATTGTATGGCACTGAGTATAGCACTGGAACTGCCTAGTATGGATTGTACGGCACTGAGTATAGTACTGGAACTGCCTAGTATGGATTGTATGGCACTGAGTATAGCACGGGGGCCCTCTATGGATTGTATGGCACTGAGTATAGCATGGGGGCTCTCTATGGATTGTATGGCACTGAGTATAGCACAGGGGCTGTCTAGTATGGATTGTATGGCACTGAGTATACCACGGGGGCTGTCTAGTATGGATTGTATGGCACTGAGTATACCACGGGGGCTGTCTAGTCTGGATTGTATGGCACCGAGCATAGCACTGGGGCTGTCTAGTACGGATTGTATGGCGCTGAGTATAGCACGGGGGCTCTCTATGGATTGTATGGCACCGACTATAGCACTGGAACTGCTTAGTCTGGATTTTATGGCACTGAGTATAGCACAGGGGCTCTCTATGGATTGTATGGCACTGAGTATAGCACTGGGACTGCCTAGTATGGATTGTATGGCACTGAGTATAGCACTGGAACTGCCTAGTATGGATTGTATGGCACCGAGTATAGCACGGGGGCTGTCTAGTATGGATTGTATGGCACCGAGTATAGCACTGGGGCTGTCTAGTCTGGATTGTATGGCACAGAGTACAGCGCTGGGGCTGTCTAGTCTGGATTGTATGGCACAGAGTATAGCGCTGGGGCTGTCTAGTCTGGATTGTATGGCACCGAGCATAGCACTGGGGCTGTCTAGTATGGATTGTATGGCACTGCGTATAGCACTGGGGCTGTCTAGTCTGGATTGTATGGCACTGAGTATAGCACTGGAACTGCCTAGTATGGATTGTATGGCACTGAGTATAGCACTGGAACTGCCTAGTATGGATTGTATGGCACTGAGTATAGTACTGGAACTGCCTAGTATGGATTGTATGGCACTGAGTATAGCACGGGGCTCTCTATGGATTGTATGGCATTGAGTATAGTACTGGAACTGCCTAGTATGGATTGTATGGCACTGAGTATAGCACGGGGCTCTCTATGGATTGTATGGCACTGAGTATAGCACGGGGGCTCTCTATGTATTGTATGGCACTGAGTATAGCACGGGGGCTCTCTATGGATTGTATGGCACTGAGTGTAGCACTGGGACTGTCTAGTATGGATTGTATGGCACTGAGTATAGCACTGGGGTTGTCTAGTCTGGATTGTATGGCACTGAGTATAGCACTGGAACTGCCTAGCATGGATTGTATAGCACTGGAACTGCCTAGTATGGATTGTATGGCACTGAGTATAGTACTGGAACTGCCTAGTATGGATTGTATAGCACGGGGGCTCTCTATGGATTGTATGGCACTGAGTATAGCACGGGGGCTCTCTATGGATTGTATGGCACTGAGTATAGCACGGGGGCTCTCTATGGATTGTATGGCACTGAGTGTAGCACTGGGACTGTCTAGTCTGGATTGTATAGCACTGGAACTGCCTAGTATGGATTGTATGGCACTGAGTATAGCACTGGAACTGCCTAGTATGGATTGTAGGGCACTGAGTATAGCACAGGGGCTCTCTATGGATTGTATGGCACTGAGTACAGCACGGGGGCTCTCTATGGATTGTATGGCACTCAGTATAGCACGGGGGCTCACTATGGATTGTATGGCACTGAGTATAGCACGGGGACTCTCTATGGATTGTATTGCGCTGAGTATAGCACTGGAACTGCCTTGTCTGGATTGTATGGCACTGGGGCTCTCTATGGATTGTATGGCACTGAGTATAGCACGGGGGCTGTCTAGTATGGATTGTATGGCACTGAGTATAGCACGGGGGCTCTCTATGGATTGTATGGTACTGAGTATAGCACAGGGGCTGTCTAGCATGGATTGTATGGCACAGAGTGTAGCACTGGGGCTGTCTAGTATTGATTGTATGGCACCGAGCATAGAACTGGGGCTGTCTAGTAGGGATTGTATGGCACTGAGTATAGTACTGGAACTGCCTAGTATGGATTGTATGGCACTGAGTATTGCACGGGGGCCCTCTATGGATTGTATGGCACTGAGTATAGCACGAGGGCTCTCTATGGATTGTATGGCACTGAGTATAGCACGGGGGCTCTCTATGGATTGTATGGCACTGAGTGTAGCACTGGGACTGTCTAGTCTAGATTGTATGGCACCGAGTATAGCACTGGGGCTGCCTAGTCTGGATTGTATGGCACTGAGTATAGCACGGGGGCTGCCTAGTATGGATTGTATGGCACTGAGTATAGCTCTGGAACTGCCTAGTATGGATTGTATAGCACGGGGGCTGTCTAGTATGGATTGTATGGCACCGAGTATAGCACGGAGGCTGTCTAGTATGGATTGTATGGCACCGAGTATAGCACGGGGCTGTCTAGTATGGATTGTATGGCACCGAGTACAGCACTGGGGCTGTCTAGTATGGATTGTATGGCGCTGAGTATAGCACTGGAACTGCCTAGTATGGATTGTATGGCACTGAGTATAGCACTGGAACTGCCTAGTATGGATTGTATGGCACTGAGTATAGCACGGGGGCTGTCTAGTATGGATTGCATAGCACTGGGGCTGTCTAGTCTGGATTGTATGACACCGAGCATAGCACTGGGGCTGTCTAGTATGGATTGTATGGCACTGAGTATAGTACTGGAACTGCCTAGTATGGATTGTATGGCACTGAGTATAGCACGGGGGCTCTCTATGGATTTTATGGCACTGAGTATAGCACGGGGGCTCTCTATGGATTGTATGGCACTGAGTGTAGCACTGGGACTGTCTAGTCTGGATTGTATGGCACTGAGTATAGCACTGGAACTGCCTAGTATGGATTGTATGGCACTGAGTATAGCACTGGAACTGCCTAGTATGGATTGTATAGCACTGGAACTGCCTAGTATGGATTGTATGGCACTGAGTATAGCACTGGAACTGCCTAGTATGGATTGTATGGCACTGAGTATAGCACAGAGGCTCTCTATGGATTGTATGGCACTGAGTATAGCACGGGGGCTCTCTATGGATTGTATTGCGCTGAGTATAGCACTGGAACTGCCTTGTCTGGATTGTATGGCACTGAGTATAGCACGGGGGCTCTCTATGGATTTTATGGTACTGAGTATAGCACGGGGGCTGTCTAGTATGGATTGTATGGCACTGAGTATACCACGGGGTCTGTCTAGTATGGATTGTATGGCACTGAGTATACCACGGGGGCTGTCTAGTCTGGATTGTATGGCACTGAGTATAGCACAGGGACTCTCTATGGATTGTATGGCACTGAGTATAGCACAGGGACTCTCTATGGATTGTATGGCACTGAGTATAGCACGGGGGCTCTCTATGGATTGTATGGCACTGAGTATAGCACGGGGACTGCATATTCTGGATTGTATGGCACCGAGTATAGCATGGAGGCTCTCTATGGATTGTATAGCACGGGGACTCACTAAGGATCTCTCACATTTAAAATAGATCAGTGTTATATAAACTCTCCACACATCACTTGTTATATAGATCACCCATTGTAAAGCGCTGCGGAATTTGATGGCGCTATATAAATAACATCATAATAATAATAATAATAATAATAATAATAATAATATAGATAAGTGTAATAGACTAGTTGCTTCATTGCTGTGTATCTTTGATATTACATGATAGTTTGGGGTTAGTGTGGTAATATAGGTAATGTGGGGGTTAATGTTTAGTATTATGGCGCTATGGGCATTAAACATCAAAAGATGATACAATCTTAAGTTAAAGGAACAGTCTAAGTAGTGGTTATGGTATCTGGAGTGCCATCCTGCCAGTGTAAGTAGTCAGTTTGAGGACAGTTTGACAACCTACGCTCAGCCTATGAGCAAAGCCATGCATCGCTGGGCTTAGCCTTGTGTAGGGAGCTTTCAGATAGAGAGAAGGTGGCAGCTGGCAGACCCCAGATCCTTAAACGGTTTGACAAGTTACCCTTGAAGGAAACCAGGCCAGTCAATGCCATAAACACTACTGTAGGCTGTAGTAGTTATGGTGCTGGGAGTGTTCATTTAATGTAGCTTTTGTGTAGATGCTATTTTTCAGAAGTGTCACTGAAATAATTGACCTCTGAGAATTAGGAATTCCTAACACATTATTGATGCATTATGAATTGTTTGTATTCCTACTCATTTAACCAAATATTTAATTTTTATGGAGAACCCAGAAGTCAAGTCTATTAAGCAAATCATACCCAGCAAAATATATATATTTTATTTTGTCTTTATTGAACATTTGATTAATTTATTTTAATTCTAAATAAAAGTTTGGGAATCTCAAGACTATTCTAGTTTAAAGGGACACTATAAGCATTTCATCTCTTTGAATTGGTTATAGTGCCTAGAGTGCCCTGGCACTTTCCCTCTATTCAGTGTTGCACCATGTTCGTGCAGTATGCCACAAAATAAGAGTCCCTGGCTACCCACAGTCCGGCCCCTTCAGTATGTGTAGCTAAGGCAGAGATTACACACTTCCTTGTTGTCATACCCATTCATACCGTCAGTTGGAACTCTGACAGGCTAAAAGCAGTCAGCTGACACTCTCAGCCAATCACAGATGCCTATTGCTGCTCAGGCTAATACTTCCTTATTAGCCAAAGCAGCACAGAAGCGATGGATTGCCGGGGACTCTTGTTTAGCATTAAAACATTAAAAGTTTAAAAACTCTTTAATGCTGAAAGAAATGATGGTACCAGAGGACTCCAGACACTATAACCAGTTTAATGAGATGAAGCAGATACAGTGCCTACGGTGTCCCTTTAAGGGGGTTATTTGAGTCTTATTTCTCTGTCAGGTGATATTCAGGTGTGAATATACAGAATTCCTGAAGTGAATCCTGTCCTGATTAAAATAGATAATTGAATGTCTTAGTAGAAAAGGTGACATTGCTGATGACCTAGAAAACGTTACAAAACTTCTTGAGTACCTAGTGTCCAACAAGCCAAAGCAGATGGGGCTCATAAAATTGCATATTTTCCTGGGTTCAGTAAAGTTTAGGTTTCTATCCAATTTATGACAAACATCTTTATTTATTAAAATCAGTTCAACAATATGGTGCAAAACAATAATATGCAAATGATACGACGGTGACATGGTTAAAAAATTATGACATTAACAACGAATATCCTCAAACAGGAGACAGCGAGTGTGTCCACAACAGAAGTGTCCAGTTTCCCACCTTTCACTTCTCCCCTTGATGGTCCCAGTATTTGGTTTAGCGTTAACAGTTGTCATTATGGAATGGACAGAATAAGTGGTCTTGACAATGTGCATTAACAACACGAAATGCATAGACTGGTATGGTAGCACCAAGGCTTGAGCCGTTACACTGCAAATTATTATTATGCCATTTATATAGCGCCATCAAATTCCGCAGCGCTTTACAATGGGTGGACGAACAGACGTGTAGTTGTAACCAGACAAGTTGGACACACAGGAAAAGAGGGCTTGAGGGCCCTGCTCAATGAGCTTACATGCTCGAGGGAGTGGGGTAAAATGACACAGAAAGGTAAGGATAGTGTTAGACTAGTGACAGTTGCAGAAGAGGGATCAGTCGGGAGCTATTAACAGTTTAATTGATGCGCTTTTATGAAGAAGTGGGTTTTTAACGATTTTTTGAAGGAGTGGAGACTGGGTGAGCATCTAACGGAGGAGGGAAGCGCATCTAACGGAGGAGGGAAGCGAGTTCCACAGGAACGGTGCAGCCCTCGAGAAATCTTGAAGGTGAGCATCAGAGGTGGGAGTACGGACAGAAGATAGACGTAAGTCTTCAGCAGATCGTAAGGGCCTAGATGGGACATACTTGTGTATAAGGGAGGATAGATAGGTGGGAGCAGCATTATGTAAAGCAAGAACCAGAATTTTAAATTGAGCTCTATATCTTATAGGAAGCCAATTTAGGGACTGACAGAAGGGTGAGGCATGGGAGATGCGGGCGGACAGGAAGATGAGCAAATCTTTTGTACGTTTTTTTTCCCTTTTTTTAATGATAAAATAAATAAGGCATATCGGTACTTTTTTGAATATGAGCATGAATACATTTTTCTGGAGAAAGCTGTTAATCCTTGTGTTTTTTCATTGAAAGAGAGAATAAGAACCAAATCACCACGCAAGAAATACACATCTTTATCTAAAGTAAAGTCTAGTTTTTAAAAACCTTAGACCTTATCCAGGGCCCGACAAATCCCAGGCGCCAGGTCGCCATGGCGCCTGGGATTTGTCAACTTTTTATCTAAATAAGCAAATAATGGAGCCGGCCGTCCACCTGCGGGAGCATGGAGGCGGCCGGTGTTCTGGCTAAGTGAGCGTTGCAGCCGGCCGCCCTGAGCATCATAGATATTTCATATATATATATATATATATTAGTGTATGACTACATGCCACTTAACCTAGTTGTAGCATTTTTTTAAAAAGTGTTTGTGTTTTCAAATACATTGATTGATTCTGTCTGCTGCCACTGTGATGACATGATTTTATGAGAAACTGCTGCCATCATAGGCAGAGGGTATCTGCCAGCATCTATATAATCAACATATTTAACATTATTTATGAAGCTCCACCATTTTCTGCAGCGCCGTACAGTGGATTCAGGAGACATACATGTATATTCCACAACATGAGTTTTGTAGGGGAGAGTAGACAATCTTAATTTACATTTTTCATTTAATCATCAGAAAATTACATTGAAGAAAGAGGGTAGAAAACCCAAATAAGGATTAACAATAATATGATCAGGCTATCTCGGTGGAATGTTGGGCCGTAAACTATCATCAGTCCAGGTGTGTTCATTTGAGCAGTTTTGATCTTATTAAAATGAGTTTGTTCTTAATGTAGAAATTTTTATGCATGCATTCTGAACATATCTTACTGGACAAGCAACATATTTTATTGTATGCCACAAGAAATAAAAAGGTGTTTTTGAGGGCCTTATAATTTCCCTTTAAAATCACTTCCTTGCTCATACCATTAATAGGTAGCCACAAATAAAAATCTATCTATCAAATGATTTAATCTGGAAGGGTTGTGGGTGTTAGAAGCAAGCCATGGATAGATAACACACATTTAGGTTACCATAAGGAAGCTGTGCTTTTTACTAGATTAATGCTGTCACTCAGGAGATTGTAAGGCCCATTATATCGTATAGCTGGGTTGCCATAGTGTCTGTTGGCTTGGTTAGATAAGGAAGGCTCCTGTAATTCTCTAATACAATTACTGTAACCTTCCAGCCACATATAATAATTACTCTTATCAAACATGTTTTTTTTTATATTTAAAAAAAAACAAAACATAACATTTCACTTTCAGCTTCTTCTACTTAACTCATTAATGCCTAATGTTTGAACAACATGTTTTTGGCATGCTTAAAGCTTGTCTGTCATCCACAAATGTTATAGACCTTAAGGTCAGTTTTAAGTAGATACAAAAGTACACCCTACATACTGTATTGCACTGGTAAAATCACAGAAAATATATGTTAAATGATATACAGTGCATTCAGAATGTATTTACACCACTTAAAGGGACTCTCCAGTGCCAGGAAAACAAACTGTTTTCCTGGCACTGCAGGTCCCCTCTCCCTCCCACCCCCTATCCCAAGTCGCTGAAGGGGTTAAAGCGCACATTAGACCTCCCCATAGGAAAGCTTTCAATGCTTTCCTATGGGGATTTCGGCAACGCTGGAGGTCCTCACATAGAGTGAGGATGTCCATCCTCGTTATAGCACAACGTCGTTATAGTCGTTATAAGGCAAACTAGAGTGGAAGTTTTAAAACAGACCGAGTGGCTTGTTGTACTTTTATAATCTGTAACAATGCAATAAAACTATGTGTACCTTGAAGGGACTCTCCAGAGCCAGGAGCCTGATGCTGGAGGTCCTCATGCATAGCGTCAGGACGTCCAGCGTAGTTTAAAACACTTTTTGTGTTCTATGAACACGGAAGGGTCCTCTAGTGGCTGTCTAGTAGACAGCCACTAGAGGAGGACTTAACCCTGCAAGGTAAATATTGCAGTTTATGAAAACTGCAATATTTACAGTTGCAGGGTTAAAGGTAGTGGGAGTTGGCACCCAGACCACTCCAATGGGCAGAAGTGGTCTGGGTGCCTGGAGTGTCCTTTTAATTTTTCCACATTTTATGTTGCATCCCTAGTTACAACTCCTTGCATGTGACTTGCACAGCCTTCCTAAACACTTCCTATAAAGAGTCGTCTAATGTTTACATCTCCTATGTTGCAAAATATGTTTAATTTAGAAATTCTTATCTCCTGCTCGGTTAATAAGTTGATAGACCTCGCAGGAGCCTCTTGTATGTAATTAAAGTTCAATTTACAGAGCAGTAGATAAAAAAAATTTAAATTATGTTACATCTGATTGAAAATGAAAATAATGTGTGGCTAGGTGTAAAGAGAAATAAAAGTGATTTAACTCCTAAATGGCAGATAATTGATCAGTGAAACTTCTGAGTCATGATCTATACACAAAAAAACTGTTTTATTAAGCTAAAGTTGTTTTGGTGACTGCATGCTCCCTTTATCATGAGTGTTGGGTGGATAGGAAGCCTTACAAGCTAACTCATTGCACAAAGGACTGCAGATGGGCTTTTATATGTGTAGACATACCCTGTAGTATACTTGCACGTTGTGAGTAGAAGCAATTGCACTTGTTTTCATGTACTTTAGCTGTGCTTATATTTAGACAACTTTTTTTTATGTCAATCAATATGTATTGAGTTTATGCAAAGCACAAACAGCAGATCAAAGTATATGAGTCAACGCAAATACAGGACATTATACAGTTTTATAAAATCAGCAAAAATATAGTCAGATACATTACTGGACAATACACAATGTCATGCAATACAACAGTACCTCCATTTATAACTTTCAAGTATGGTATGCGAAGGACTACTTGAAAACCAATTGCAGTAGTAAATATGCATTATTTCTAGGATGATAATAAAACACATGTATGTAGGAATATAAAGTATCAGGGCACATACATGGTATCATGGAGGCTAGTAGCTTAATAAATAATAAATAGTACTATCAGGAGCGACAAACATGGCCCACAAAAAATGCTACCGTTTCTAATCCAATAAATGACTCCATAAAAGTTAGTAATAGAAACCCCAAGATTGTCTAGAAATACTATAAGCCAGGGCCCAACAAATCCCTGGCGTCAGGTCGCCATGGCGACTACAAATTTCACCCTCGCGCCTGGGATGTCAGCCCTTTAAGGCGGCCGTCCACGTCAGCATTGTAAGCGGTGCGCGAGAGAACCGTAATCTGCCTGTAGCTCCTCTCTGCTCCCTCGCGCGTTATTCCAGCCCCGACATCATTACTTAGAGCACGAGAGAGCAGAGAGGAGCGGCAGTTAGATTTCTGCTCCCTAGCTCACAGGAAGATTGGAGAGCAGCCCCACTGGACCCAAGGGAAAACTCAAAGGTAGGGAGGCTGGGTGGATTTCAATTAAAATAAAAACCTCCATTTGTGTGTGAGAAAAAATGTGTGTGTCTGTGTCTCTGTCAGTCTGTGTCTGTTAGTGTGTGTGTCTGTCAGAGAGTGTGTCTGTCAGTGTGTGTGTCTGTGTCTCTGTCAGAGAGTGTGTCTGTTAGTGTGTGTTTCTGTAAGAGAGTGTGTCTGTTAGTGTGTGTTTCTGTAAGAGAGTGTGTGTGTGTCTGTGTCTCTGTCAGAGAGTGTGTCTGTTAGTGTGTGTGTCTCTGTGTCTGTTTAGGTACCTGTCCCCCTCCAATTGCAAAAGAAAGGTGTTTTTACTCACCTTTTTTCCCACACCGTGTCCGTTTCGCCATGGCTGGTCCTGCCTCCATGACGGAAATAATCACTCTTTACAGCAAATGTGCCAATCAGCATCTCCTCATAGAGATGCATTGAATCAGTGTATCTCTATGGGAAACATTTAGCGCTTTCATACAGAGCGTGAAGACGCTGAAACTTAGGGACTCTAGTGCAGTGGTTTTCAAACCAGTCCTCATCGCTCACCAACAGCCCAGTATTTATGTATTTCCCTGTTTTATTCCAATGGAGATACTAACAAAAGCTGGACTGTTGGTGGGTCTTGAGGACTGGTTTGAGAAGCGCTGCTCTAGTGGCTGCTCGAGTGACTGTTACTAGGCAGCAATGTAATTACTTAGGTACAGGCTAAGCTGTAGTGGTTCCTTGTGTCTATAGTGTCCCTTAAGAATTGCTTTTTACTTGTTGAAAATCAAACTTAAAATTAGTTTTTTTTAAAACTGGCTCCTAACTGTTTAGCTGGCACCTAGATTCTAAACAAATTTGTCAAGCACCTCTAAGCAAAACACACAAATCAAAGTGAGAGTGCTAGCAAGTGAGAATATTGATAAAATTGGCAGCTGTAAGCATATAGGTTACAGATTCCTGGAGCTGTCCATAACAATTAACCAATGCTGAACCTAAAGGCTAGGCACCGGAGCAAGAACAAAGGTGTTGCAATGATTTGCTGCTTGGCCTCTGTTTATTGCGCTAAAACTGACATCCAGATGGCTGACATTAGTAAATAGTGTGTATCTCAAGTGTAGGATTGCTGCATTTGTTGCATCCCTTTTGTACAGTGCTACGGAATCTGATGGCGCTATATAAATAATAAAATAATAATAATAATGAAATCAGCAGTTGGTTGAATTGAAATGTGCTCTATGTCTTTGTCAGAGCTCAAATGGGCCAGTCAAGAAGTCAATGCGTGAGAAGGCTGTTGAGCGCAGAAATGTGAACAAAGAACACAACAGTAATTTCAAAGCTGGATATATACCCATCGATGAAGATCGTCTGCACAAGACTGGCCTGAGAGGTCGGAAAGGCAACCTAGCTATTTGTGTGATTATCGTCCTGTTTATCTTGGCCGTCATCAACTTAATTGTAAGTACAAGTAAGCACACCTAAGTTGGGAGTTTCCTTCAGAGTGGTCTTTGCATTAGTAGCTGTGTAGAAGTTGAACTGCTTCTATGTTGTACACATACAACATGCACTAGAGCTGTGATTGGTAACTTGTGCAATTTGTAATTTTCAAACAGGAAATCTAATAGAAGTGTAGTTCACAAGTATATGGGTTGCCATAGTGATTCAACATTACATGCGGAAAGACCCTCTTAAAGTTTGGAGATTGTGACCAGAAGCTGGGGAGACACCTAGTCTGTCAAATTCAAAATAAGGGGATGTATTTATATGTCAGGTGGCTTGGAGACTGTAGGATCCCTTATTGTACTTTTTGCTCCCCTTTCAAAATGCATGACCAGGGAATCTAATGTGTTAACCCTTTACCTCCCCCTCATATGAGCTGAGAGAAGAGTGGAGACACCAACCATCTGATTATCCAAAGTTTTTTTGCTTTTTTTTCGCACTGTTTGCATGAGCAAACTAATTTTATTGGTTTTTTTGTTGTTTGTTTTTTAATACTCAATACTCTAGTCTCGACAGTTTGTTTTCTATTTTAATGGCATTAATTTAAGATTTTAGACCTTTATTATGTTTCCAGTTATCCTCTGTGTCGCATCTATATTGTTCGCACTCTGATTGCAGTTTGCAGCTGAGAAATATAACATGTTCATTGCCCTTTTGTGTGGAAAATGATTTTCTGAATTTTTTGTCTCCACAACTGAGAATTATTCATGTTTTCAAGAAACATAGTTTAACGTGAGAATGGATTAGAACCAGGAGCTATGTACAATTGACTTATTTATCCTGATTATAATTTTTCTAGATCACCTTGGTTATCTGGGTTGTGATTCGCATTGGTCCCAATGGCTGTGAAAGTTTGGAGTTCCACGAGAGCGGCTTACTCCGGTTTAAGCAAGTGTCTGACATGGGAATAGTACAACCATTGTATAAGAGCACTGTGGGAGGACGGCGGAAGGAAGATCTTGTGATCACTGGCAACAACCAGCCTGTAAGTTAAATGCACCCTTTTCTCATTTCAGAGTGCGGAGAACAAACCCAATGAAGAACAGAAATATACTTGTATAGACCAACCCGGCAAAATTCTAAAACACAGTTAGTTGTAATTATTGATGATTATATAAATCTTTTTTCTCTAGCCATTGCCCTACATATTTTTATATATGAATACATGCAAAGACACTGTTAAACATAGCTACTTCGCAGAATATGTTGGGGCTAAATAAATTAAAATAATAGATGCCAATGTTGTCAATGGTCATGTGTATAAAAGGATATTGTGGTTAGATTTCTGGCAGGGGCAGCTATCCAGGAGAAAGATAGGACTTCCTGGAAAAATCCAAATCTGGTTTTCAATAGTAAATCACTTAATGGGAATACAGCTAGATGAAGAATTACACTAAAGGAAATAACACAAAATTGAATCTGAAAAGAAAGATTCAGGGAAAGCAACTAGGTAGCATAGGTTCAAGGCGGGATAACGTACAAACAATTCTTTGTGTATGTGGTTTTAAAATAGTTAATATAATGTTAAACAAAAATCTGCACATCAGTCAAGCCATAAGACTTGCTTTTCCCACAGGAATCACAAATTTGCATTAATGTTACTACCGCAAAGGATTCTGGGTGGGCATTTGCAAATTAGTTCAACAAAGAATCACATTTTTGCCTCATTCCATTTTAAACATGGATTCCTTTGAGTCTGTGTTTGCTGTATACAACTGCTTTGAAACACAACTTAGGAAAAGATTCAATGCCAGTGAACCACTCATGGACAGCTGGTTTTAAAATATGTAGCTTTGATGGAAAAATGTAATCCATACTCTAGTATAACACCAGGTGGCAGTGTAACGATTTTTACAGCCTACAGCACTGATGGCGAACATTTTTGAGCCCGAATGCCCAAACCGCAATACAAACAAATTTTTTTTCCTCAAAGTGCCAACATGACAATTAAACGTGAATACTGAGGTTTAAGTTTAGAAAAAACAACTCATACAGTTGTCCAAACTAATTAACATCTTTTGTTTTAAAAGAAGAACACAACAACAGAGAGTTCAATTATACAAACAGTTTTTTATTGAAAAAAACATCAATTCTAGTAAATGAAAACACACTGATGTTCGGTGGTGCTTCACCTAACTAAGGACCTATTCCCACCTATCCACCTGCAGTTTGCATGCATGTTACATGCTGCTTTGGCACAGTTTACATCAGAATTACATCCGTCTTGCATCCTGTTTTGGTGCAGCTTTGTATGTTTGTCAATGGACGCGTTTTTTTTATCAGGTCTCTGTCCATCCAGCGCACCAAAACTGCATGTAAACTGTGCCAAAGATGCGTACAAGGGGATACTCAACTTGTAATATGATTAAATGCCAGACTGAAATTGTATGAGGAGCATCTCCTCCTCCTCCTAGTATCTCCTCTCCTCTTCCCAGCATCTCCTTCTCCTCTCCCCCAGCATCTCCTCCCTCTCTCTCCCCTCCTCTCCCCCAGCATCAGCTCTCTCCTCCTCCTCTCCCCCAGCACCTCCTCCCTCCTCTCCCCCCAGTACCTCCTCCTCCCTCTCCCCAGCAGCACCTCCCTCCTCCTCTCCCCAGCACCTCCTCCTCCCTCCTCCCCAGCACCTCCCTCCTCCTCTCCCCCCCAGCACCTCCTCCTCCTCTCCCCCAGCACCTCCTCCTCCTCTCCCCCCAGCACCTCCTCCTCCTCTCCCCCAGCATCTCTTCCTCCTCTCTCCCAGCATCTTCCTTTCTCTACCCACAGCATCTCTTCCTCCTCTCACCCAGCATCTCCTCCTCCTCTCCCCTTCCCCCCCAGCATCTCCTCCTCTCCCCTAGCATCTGATTTAATTCTGCTACTGTTAGGGGGTGTGGGTGCGAGGTAGCACTGACTTACCTGCTGTTCCAGCACTGCTCCCTCTTCTGATGCCGCCAGGAGACAGAAAATGATGTCAGTCAAGCGGCGCCGCCTGATAGACATAATTCTCTGTCTCCCGGCGGCATCAGCGGAGGGAGCAGTGCTGGAACAGCATATAAGTCAGTGCTCCCTTGCAGCCCTCCATCCCACCCACCAACGATATGAAAGCAGAGTTGGCGTCTGCCATTTTGGGCAGGCAGGTGCCTACTCTGCATTGCCACCAGGGGGGCCTAGGCCTGCCGACCAGCACCAGCGGCGCTCACCAGGCGACCTATGACTGCGTGCCCACAGAGAGGTCTCAGCGCGCCAGCTGTGGCACGTGTGCCATAGGTTCGCCATCGCTGGCCAATAGTGATTGATATGAGGCAAAGCACTAATCTTAGAATTGTGTTTTTTTGACTTATTTTGCTATTTACAGTGACACACATACAAAAAAAATGTATCTTAACTGCCTTTTATTGCAACAGGTCATTTTTCAACAAGGATCAACAAAGCTTGTTGTGGATAAAGATAAGACCTCTGTAACCAGTGATGTTGGCATGGAATTTGTTGACCCCAGAACCCAGAATACATTGTTCAGCACAGATTACGAGAAGCATGAATTTCATTTGCCGAAAGGTGTGAAAACCTTGAATGTCCTCAAGGCATCTACAGAAAGGGTAAACCATAGATGCAAATCTTACTTGTTATAACTTGTGTGTGACTCAAAAACGCATGTAAACAAGTGACATCTGAAAAGGATTAGTGAAAAGTTAAATCAGGCCCTTGGTATAAAATGTGGTACCATGTAGATGTGAATTCCTGTAAGTTTACTATATATAAGTCAAGGGCTGCCTATGGCTAGTGCAGTGATTGTGTGCTGCATTGTCTTCTTGTTTTATGTCTTTGTCTTAATTCCCAGATCACAAGCAATGCTACAAGCGACCTTAATATAAAAGTCGATGGGCGTATTATTGTACGTGGAAATGAAGGTGTATACATCATGGGGAAGAGCATAGAGTTCAGAATGGGTGGAGACATGGAGCTAAAAGCAGTATGTTGGTTTAAAATTATTTTTTGTTTGTTACAATGCTTGCAGGATTAGTGACTGTGTCCTGAGTGGCTTTGCCCATTGTCCTTTATACTTTATGAGCTCTGGTGTTATCTATTCTTTAGCTAATAAAAGATCCTATCTCGGCCAGTGGCCAGTCATGTACCTTTCTATGATCTTATCCAGCTCCTCCACACCACCTTATAATGACCCACCTATCAAACACATTTTCAGCCTGTCAGCACTGGTGCCAGAGGGTTTACCGTTAATGAACTTGCAGTTGTACAAAAAGATGAGTATCACAGGGCCTTACTCTGGCACACAGCAGACCAAATAATGTGCTTTCAGCGGAAAAAACTGGGTGCCAGGCATGGCTGACATCTAAAAGAGAATACATCTGTAACCTATATATATCTTTCTCAGCTTGTTTTAATATGCAAATTTACATTCACTTGTTAGAAAGAGCCCCTTAGAATGAAACCACGTTTGCAGTTATTGGTTAACTATAAATTTCAATGTATGACATGAGAACATTTTGCAATCCACATTACTCACCAGATCTAGGATACTCAGGTAATTTTCTTTACAATAATGATATAAGCCGATGCCACCAGATTTATTAGGACAGGAAACATGCTTCAAGTTAGAAATCTGAAACTCCTGTAAATGTCTCTACAATTCTTTTTTTTTCTAATGTTTTATCTTGTTTTGGATTTTTTGCACTTATTTCAATAGGAGCAAAGTATAATCCTAAATGGCACCGTGATGGTCAGCACGTCTCGGCTTCCCAGTTCTACTACAGGGGAGCTACTGTACGATGGGGAATGGGAGCGTTACAAGCTGTGCATGTGCGCAGATGGGACTCTTTTCCGAATTAAGGTGGAGGGACAAAACATGGGATGTCAGACTTCCGAAAACCCATGTTTAGCAACATTCTAAAACAACAAAACCAGCAATTGTCAGTATTATGCAAAATCCTTTAGGTTGACATTTTTTTTTATGTGAGCCACATAAGACAAACACGTTAACAGTGTTATTAAAACAATTTACCAATGCAGCATTACAGATATGTGCTACTGTAATTATGTGTGTGAAAAAAAAATATTTGCATGGAAACCACTTGTATTTACAGTTTTATTATATGCCATATTCAGTGACATTAATAACACCCCATGAATTATTTACAAGCCCAGAATATCATGCTAACACAATCCATCATAATCTGTTCTTTCTGGCTCGCCAGATCAGGTACTTTTTACGTTAATTATAGCAACCCGTGCCAAACCTGTTTGATATAGATATGTGTGAGTCCAAAATGATTGAAGTTCACATAAGGAGATAACTAGAGATTCTAGATTTACTCTAAGTGTAAATGTTTTTATGCAGTGTTAGGCCAACTCATTGATAAAGAAGAAAGCTGTGGGTTTTTGTTTTGTTTTTTGTTTAACTTGAAGCCCATATAAATAAATATTTGGGGTGAAGCATTAACATTAAAGGGACACTGTAGGCACCCAGACCAATTCAGCTCATTGAAGTGGTCTGGGTGCTGTGTCCCTATTGCACTTAGTGCCACTATGTAAAACATTGCATTGTTTACATTGCTGCTCTAAGTCTGCCCTTACTGACTGTCTAGCATACAGCAACAGGAGGAGCTTCCGGAACCGAAACCCATGTTTGGTCCGTTATCTGACGCTGGACATCCTCTGCGTGAGGACCTCCAGCGTCAGATTTTCCCCATAGTAAAGCATTGAATAATGCTCTCATATGGAGAAATGCTAATGCGAGCACTGCCATTGCCGCGCATGCACATTAGGTCTCCCCCGCCGACATCAGCGTGAGCGAAGCCTGACCCAGCGCTGAGGGACATCGGCGCTGGATTCAGGTAAGTGGCTGAAGGGATTTTAACCCACTCAGCCCCATGGGAGAGGGGGCACGAGAGATGGGGGCACCTTTTAAACCTATATTGCCAGGGAAACCTGGCAATATAGGATCCCTTTAATATTATTCAAAGAGTACTGTAATATGTATATACTCTTCCATTGAGCTATTGAGGACATGAGTGCACTTAGTCTCTGCTATGCAGTTAAAGAGGACCTGTCTATATTGAGATCTTTTTTATTCCATAAATATAAAACTAGCAAAGTTGATATTATTTAATTACTATTAATTTTCATTTTATCAGAGGTTCATTGGGAAAAAAGAAGAAGCTATTTTTGTAAAGTACCCTGTCTCTGCCTTTTCAGAAGGTAAATCTGATGTCAGAATTGGGTTTTGTTAAACAAAATGTACATAAAAATGAAACCGCTACTTTTATTTCCTGGATTAATATTAAAAAACAATCTCAAAACATGACATTCCCTCTGTAAGGTGTGCACTAATTTTCCAGAATTTTTAATTAATTAATTTATTTATAGCTGTTACTATCTACTAATCCATCTTTTAGAAGATAACAGAAATCTATTCTCCTTTTAAGGAAGGCTCATTTTACCCCACTCCCTCTAGCATGTAAGCTCATTGAGCAGGACCCTCAACCCCTCTGTTCCTGTGTGTCCAACTTGTCTGGTTACAAGTACATGTCTGTTCATCCACCCATTGTAAAGCGCTGCGGAATTTGACTGCGCTCTATAAATATCATCATAATAATAATAATAATTATTGAAACTAAATCATAGAAAACTGTTCTAGCTAATAATTTTATAAAACAGAAAAAAATACTCTGTGTACAATGTCCCATAATGTTTGCGTTTACATTTTTTCTGGATCTTAGCCGGTTTTGGAGTTAGGAGTTTTTGCTCTCTTTTGGAAGTAAATCAAAGAATGGCAAAAAAAAACACAGCTTAAAAAGTTTATGGATGCCTGCAAAGCCCCAAATAGTCCAGTTTTATTTCATGTGCTTTTTTCTGTAATATATATATATTTCTCCCGAGGTTTGATCCCATGCTGATCGGTAAAGTACACTTCTTTCAATTCTTCGTATACACACAATTTTTATGTTTGCAATAAATTTATTTAACCTGGTTTTAGATCATTAACCTGAATGTTTTACACATTGTAGCCGGTGCCTTGGAGTATTATCTGAATACACTAATGAACATGAGGGTGTGTGTGTGCCTGTTCTATATTTATTTGTGTGGCTTTTTTTTCTATTACTGCAAAAAAGGCAAGAATAAACTAGATCTTAAAATATATACTACTTGAAACCTTTGATTACTGTATGTATTAATTATTTTGGAAACTGACAAACCCTTTATAACGGAGCGCCTGTACCCAGAGTGGTATCTCCGTTGTAGGTCTCTTCCAGATCCCGCAAGGCAATAGTATGTTATATCCTTTGCATACACAAACATCACCCGAGATGATGAAGGGTACAACAACTGATTTTATTGAGGACAAGCACACAGATTTATATCCAGACCCATATCCAGACCAGCATGGGGTCTCCATTCATTGTACCTCAAGCTCGCCCTGGCGCCCCTGTGTCTGGAAGATAACTTAGTCAGCCCTTGGTTAAACTAATTATCTCCAGATACAGAGGTAAAAACACAAAATATCACTAAAACATACATTAAACAACAATATACCCCCACATGTTTTATATTCCCCTGAAAGGTCTGATCCTAACGCCCATTCTGTGACAATAGCGCTTTGATCAATGGGGTATTTTGTCAAAACGTCACTGTATCAACAAGTTGCCAGTAAATTACTGGGAGCTATATCTCCTCGTAAGCGAGCTCCCTGATGGTTATAGGGAGCAATTGTCTGAGAGGTAGCTCCCCCCTCCAGAAACATCTTCCTAGGCCATTGGAAAGCAGCGAAAAACAAGGGACAAAATGGCTGGGGCAGCATGCTGAGAGTGGCTGAGCCGGAGTACCAGAGCAAACAGCTGATACAGCTGGATACTCTGGCTCACAGTGAACGTCTCCTGGGCAGGGGAAAAGTGGTGCTGGGTGATACAAACACACAAGGGAGTGAGGTAAGAAAGGGGGAGCTTAGCGGATCATAGTCTTTTGAGTGAGTTCTTTACACCCTGGTTTTTTTTTTAATTCTTTATTTTTAAAAAGGCAGTCAGCATACAACTGGCAACGCAATAAATCAAATATATTAGCACAATATAATCAATCTGTATAATTTTCATACATTGTGTACAGTAGTGTAATGACAAGGTTTAGCAATCTGTAGAAAATTCCATCTCGTCCCATGCTTCAGTGCCACACCTCCAACTTGGAATGCCTCTTATTTGATGTAATAAGTAAAAACTAATAGAACAATGAAATTAACACCAATTGAAATTAAAGACTATAATGTGAACAGCACTGTGGTTCCGGGCTGCTGTTGTGTCCATTCCATGGGTTTTTGTCAAGTTGTGTTAACTTAATATATATTTTCTTTAATACTTAATTTAATGCGGACACCATCCAAGAATAGACATTATGTATGAGTAATATAGTGTGTGGCATCATTTTCAGTTTTTCAATAATAACAAGAATAACAACAATAAAATGACAGTAGAATGTGCATCAAAGTAAAAGCATCCCACAGTCCTGCTAAGTTCGGTCCTGCTCACAAATAACAGTGGACAAGTAATAATGCTTATGGTTGTATATTAGGGCTTGCTGTCATGCTGCAGAATAAAGTTGGGGTCCATCGGATGCCTCCCTGATGGCATTGCATGATGAATTTAAAAAAACCAACAGTTTATATTTGCGTATTGTGACAGAAGCTCCCATGCCGTGGCCTTTTGGAGAGGCTTGAAGGCCAGCCTCTTACCCACAGGCTATGGACCTGGTCCCAGGAGTCCCTGAAAGAGGTGTGTGACAGCAGTGATCAATGTATAAACTATTCATTGTTACTGGATAACTCTGCTGCACCCTCTGCTGACTGACTAGAAGAGTATACATTTGCATAAGAGTTGTATGCAAATAAGGGGAAACAAACGTGGTTAAATGTATATATTATTGCTATTTATTGTTTTTGGAAATGTTATTTGTTTTATATAGTGTAGTGGAGCTGCAATCCTGAGACCGAATATCTCCACCGAAATCCTCTTGAGCTGGAACAAAGCTCTGCTAAGTGAATATAGCCCATTCCCCCAGTAACTGGACGCCACACAGATCTAAGAGTACAAATGTTTTAATTGAGCCAAACTCTGCCTTTTATGCACAGACCCCAACATGGAGTCTCAATTCAGTACATACAAACATAATTGAGCCAAGAACCGGTTAAAGGCCAACAAGCGGTTTTCCTAACACTATAGTGCCCTGAGGGTACCCCCACCCTCAGGGCCCCCTCCCATGGCGCTGAAGGGTTTAAAACCCCTTCAGCAGCTTACCTTAATCCAGCGCCTGGCTCCCTCGGCGCTGGTGACCTCTCCTCCCCCGTCGTCAGCTCCCCTGTCCGACGTCACTGGAGCCGCATGCGCGGCAAGTGCCGCGCGCGCATTCAAAGTGTCCATAGGAAAGCATTTCGCAATGCTTTCCTATGGGCGCTCTGCGCGAAGGAGGCAAAATGTGCCTCCAGCGTCGCAGATGCGCCTCTAGTGGCTGTCTGGAAGACAGCCACTAGAGGCTGGATTAACCCCAAATGTAAACATAGCAGTTTCTCTGAAACTGCTATGTTTGCATCTGAAGGGTTAAAACCTGAGGGACCTGGCACTCAGACCACTTCATTCAGCTGAAGTGGTCTGGGTGACTATAGTTTCCCTTTATCTCC
Source organism: Pelobates cultripes (assembly GCA_933207985.1). Taxonomy (NCBI): domain Eukaryota; kingdom Metazoa; phylum Chordata; class Amphibia; order Anura; family Pelobatidae; genus Pelobates; species Pelobates cultripes. Next base: position 73,024,227 of record OW240917.1, on the reverse strand, counting down.
CGAATACAGAGAGCCAAACATAGAAAACACCCCAAAATACAGTTAAAACACACAGGAACCCCACATTTAATTCAGCAACCGGATCCATAAGGAATTGTCCAATAGCCACCAGGGTAAAGTTTTGACCGATTGCACACTTGGGCAAATCCCAAAATGGTTCCAGAGCAAAAGTGGTCTTGGCCGGTAAAATATTGGGAGTTCCTGTGGTCAAATAAATGGGTGCTCCCCCTGTCTCTTAGGGAACGATTGTTCCTCATAGTCCATAGTACCTTCCCTCCAATTAGTGCTCTCCTGGCATGTCTGTAAGTGGGGCAAAACAGCAAGACAAATAGACCGGAAACCATGTGGTCAAGTGGCCGAATAGAGTTCCATGAAGTTCACAGCCAAGTACTGCTGTTAGCATTCAGGAGACAAAATGGCCACTATCTGCCAGATAACGTGCTTTCAGTAATCTGTTTGGTAGAAGGAAGGTAACGAACCAGGGGGAACACAGTTTGCAGGTAGAGGTGCATACCTGCCTGGAAGAAGAGGAGCAGAGGTATAGGCAGAGGTGACGATACCTGCCTGGAAGAAGAACTGCAGCCTGGTTGGGGTAAAAGCTCCAGAGAGACCCCAGTCAAGCCTCGGTCACTGGGGTTGAAGCGCTCCAGGGTCCCGGCAAGCGACTTGGAAGCGACCTGGATAGAGGTACTAGATCGGAGTACAGTAGCTCCATCATAGTGGGCAATTGCTTTCATGAGAGATATTTCAGGTCCATGAGGTAAAGTAAGAGATCATCTTCAATATCTGTAATTAGATGAATCTAATAATAGGGTCTAGGGCCAGATTAAAATGTATAGGTGATAATGGGAAGCCTTGTTTCCCCCCTTTCATTATTGTTACATATTTTGAGTTTTATAATAATCAGTTGTGAGTCCATCTGTTCTCGTGCTTTTCCTGCCCTTCCTGGTTTTATTGCCCATGCTACCTCTTCCTTCATGTTGAGGGCATTAAGGATATCACTTTGTTTGTTGGTGAGCCTTAGTGGATTTACCCCCATATGAGCTCCATCTCTTTCATCGGGTCATTTGGTTGCAAGACAAAATATCAGAAAAATTTGCAACAAAAAGGCTTTTTTTTTATCCCAACTGTGAGAGGCATGTGTATAATCAGTTTTAGTGTTACGAGTTATGCAGTGAAAACCTGGTTTGGGTTGGCTATATGAATAATAAGCTCTCCATAGGAAAGAGTCTAAAAGGTTTGTTTTATTAAAGCATCATTCGGGGTAGCTATGTACTCCTGATGGGCATCAGCTAATTGGGTGTTAAGTTGGTTATAATTTAGATTCTATTTCTGTTTATAATTTTAAATGCATGCTATTATGTGGCCTCTTATTTTTGCCTTAGAAGTTTGCTGGAATAGCATTGGGTTATCTACGTGGTCCAGTTGGTCATCTAACCATTCACTGTTTAATGAATAAACCTTAACGTGCAAGTGTTTGCACAAGCAATTGCACAACAATTGCCAAAGTGTTTCTGTGTCAGCTTGAGACTTTGTACCATTTTGTGAGTTCAGGTTAGGTAATAGCAGTTGGGACACTGTGCTCTGGACAACAAATTGATAACGAGTACCGCTAAAGTGTGACTCTTCTGACAGTACAGGGCAGAGAATGGTCCTTAATAAATGACAACTCAAATAAAGAACACATAACTAGAGGGCTGGCACTCTGGGTCACTTGCATAACCGGCGTAGTCCATCTGCAGGCTCACACAATAGTTTTGCTTATTCACCTCTTAAGGACCAAACTTCTGGAATAAAAGGGATGCATGACATGTCAAACATGTCATGTGTCCTAGAAGGCGAGGACTGTGGAAGCATAGGTAGATAAGGCAGTAAAAAGGGGGTAACCCTAAATGGAATAAGATATAGTGGAAGGAGGAAAGCACTGCCCTAAAGAGATGTTCTTAATATCTTAAAACGTAACTTTAATTAGAAAAATCTATAAAGTGAACAGGAAATATATAAAGAAAAGAAAAAGAAAAAACAAGTAAATAAATAAATAAATAAATGAATGTTGGTTATAAAAACCTCAGTTTCCCACAAAAGATTTGTAGGAAAATATAGACAAATGATCGTATTTGCTGACACAGAATCAAAGTTAGCATTCAATATATTGTAACTATATAGTTATAACAGAATGTATGAATAGAAAGTGCCAGCTGGATATGAATTCATGTTGCCAAATATTGTAATGTATCAATTTGTTTCGATCACTTGCTGAATCTAGTGTGGACGGACAAACGTCTGCATTGTTTTGCACAGTCTGAATCTTAATTTATCTGGATTTGATTATTGGGTCTGGGCTTAGTCCGTCTAATACTAGGTTTTATATTTAAACAGGAGATATGCAGTAAAACAAATCCGTAGAGAGTCCTTATCAGTCTGACTCCCTACAATGTACTCATATTCGTCCAGAGGATATGGGGGAAAAAAAGGGTCTATAAAGAGATCCTCGTCAGTCTAACTAACTACCTGACGTATGATATTCACTCGGTATAATTTACATAGAATACAAAGAAGTATAGTAATTGAGTGTTGTTGTACCGAATAGTGGAACAAATCTTACTGTGTCCACGATGGCATCTGCTTTTGAACCAAAAAGCTGTGCTGTCTAGTCAGGCTCCAAACAGCTAACTGGTATATACCTCAATAGATAAGAGAGTGTAAAATCACGGCTAGAAAGTTCTCTATCACCAGAAGTGTTTGAAAAACCCCTCAGGTCACAGCTAAAAAGATATAAAGTTTCTTTTCATAAAATATGATAGTATGAATTCGACTCAATATCGTATTGTGTAGAAGAAAGAGTCTTACTGTGCCTTCGAGGGCACCTGCTTCAAGGTAAAGAGGCTGCGCTAGCTGACTACAATCTACATGAATTCGAGTGATAGATATCGTGCTGTATAACAAAAAGAATCTTACTGTGCCTTCGAGGGCACCTCCTTCAAGGTAAAGAGGCTGCGCTAGCTGACTACAATCTACATGAATTCGAGTTATAGATATCGTGCTGTATAACAAAAAGAATCTTACTGTGCCTTCGAGGGCACCTCCTTCAAGGTAAAGAGGCTGCGCTAGCTGACTACAATCTACATGAATTCAAGTGATAGGTATCGTGCTATATAACAGAAAGAGTCTCACTGTGCCTTCGAGGGCACCTACTTCTGGGTAAAGAAGCTGCGCTAGCTAACTACAATATGTAAATCAAAACTGAATATGAGTAAAATGTCTTGATACACGTGGTGAGAGACTAAACTTCACTATAACATCCATTAGTGAGGAGTCTCAGCATACACTCAACCTAACCATCTATAAATCTGATCAATTCTTACAGTAAATCCAAACAGAAATTATACGATCCAAAAGTATGATATGAGGCTAAGGTTGAGGTCGGAGGATAGTAGGAGATTTCTATCCTCCGACCTCAACCTTAGCCTCTTAGGCTAAGAATTGATCAGATTTATAGATGGTTAGGTTGAGTGTATGCTGAGACTCCTCACTAATGGATGTTATAGTGAAGTTTAGTCTCTCACCACGTGTATCAAGACATTTTACTCATATTCAGTTTTGATTTACATATTGTAGTTAGCTAGCGCAGCTTCTTTACCCAGAAGTAGGTGCCCTCGAAGGCACAGTGAGACTCTTTCTGTTATATAGCACGATATCTATCACTCGAATTCATGTAGATTGTAGTCAGCTAGCGCAGCCTCTTTACCTTGAAGGAGGTGCCCTCGTAGGCACAGTAAGATTCTTTTTGTTATACAGCACGATATCTATCACTCGAATTCATGTAGATTGTAGTCAGCTAGCGCAGCCTCTTTACCTTGAAGCAGGTGCCCTCGAAGGCACAGTAAGACTCTTTCTTTTACACAATACGATATTGAGTCGAATTCATACTATCATATTTTATGAAAAGAAACTTTATATCTTTTTAGCTGTGACCTGAGGGGTTTTTCAAACACTTCTGGTGATAGAGAACTTTCTAGCCGTGATTTTACACTCTCTTATCTATTGAGGTATATACCAGTTAGCTGTTTGGAGTCTGACTAGACAGCACAGCTTTTTGGTTTAAAAGCAGATGCCATCGTGGACACAGTAAGATTTGTTCCACTATTCGGTACAACAACACTCAATTATTATACTTCTTTGTATTCTATGTAAATTATACCGAGTGAATATCATACGTCAGTTAGTTAGTCAGACTGACGAGGATCTCTTTATAGACCTTTTTTCTCCCCATATCCTCTGGACGAATATGAGTACATTGTAGGGGGTCAGACTGATAAGGACTCTCTACGGATTTGTTTTACTGCATATCTCCTGTTTAAATATAAAACCTAATATTAGACGGACTAAGCCCAGACCCAATAATCAAATCCAGATAAATTAAGATTCAGACTGTGCAAAACAATGCAGACGTTTGTCCGTCTACACTAGATTTAGCAAGTGATCGAAACAAATTGATACATTACAATATTTGGCAACATGAATTCATATCCAGCTGGCACTTTCTATTCATACATTCTGTTATAACTATATAGTTATAATATATTGAATGCTAACTTTGATTTTGTGTCAGCAAATACGATCATTTGTCTAAATTTTCCTACAAAAAAAAAAATTTTTTTTTTGTGGGAAACTGAGGTTTTTATAACCAACATTCATTTATTTATGTATTTATTTACTTGTTTTTTCTTTTTCTTTTCTTTGTATATTTCTTGTTCACTTTATAGATTTTTCTAATAAAAGTTACGTTTTAAGATATCAATAATATCTCTTTAGGGCAGTGCTTTCCTCCTTTCACTATATCTAATTACAGAAACCCCTCCCAACATGTCCATATATAGTAGTTCCGTTTGTACCATTCCTCCTCCAGTATGGTGGATATGTGATATGTCCTCACTGATATCCATAGGGAACCGACCTCTTCATAATGGCCGCACAAACAGGACGCCGGTAGCAATCACGCGACTTCCGTCATTACAACGGAACGTCACTTCCGGTTTGCGGCATAACATCACTTCCGGTTAACGTTCGTTTGGGAAAGGGAAGGGGCGGTACACCCTCAGCATAGTTAGTTTCAATCAGGAGAGCGTAGTTAATATGTCCTAATTGGTCTGAAAAGCTCATAATCCGTCATATTTGTAATGGGAAAAGACAAGGCAAGAGAGGGCAAGGAGATAAATAAATTAATGCGATGTTATAAAAGACAAAAACAGAGCAAACTGCAATCTAATCATAAAAAAATATAAGAATAAAAGAATACAGCATATATAAATACTAATATAAAAAAAATCCAAAATAGGGAAGCACATATAAAACATAAAAATAATTGGAACCTATTAAATATAATCAATAATAAAAAATATATATAAAAAATATATAATGAGGAACTGCAAAGATACTATATACAAAATGTATTATAAAATATTAAAAATATTTATAAAATTGGTCCAATATCAAAATCAATATTTAATCCTTTTGGAAATAACGTTTGTAAATCAAAAATCCAGGAACTCTCTTTTTTACTAAGATTTAATGCCTTATTTCTACACCTCCAATGGGTGGAAATTCTCTCTATTGCCATGCATTCTAAATCTTTAGGGTTAGAGTGATGTTTTTCTAAAAAATGTTTGGAGATACTATGGTTTAAAAAACCTTTTTTTATGTTCTTGATGTGCTCTCCAATACGGATTTTAAGGGGTCTGGAGGTTTTGCCCACATATTGTAACCCACATTTACAATTTAAAAGATAGACAACATTATTCAAATCACAAGAAATAAAACCGGGCACTGCAAAAAACTTATTTGTGACTACAGACATAAAATTCTCTTTTTTCCTCTTATTAATAGTAGTGTTTTTGCAAGCATTGCAATTCCCACAATGAAAAAATCCTTTTTGTTTTTTAGACCAATCGTCTAGAAATGTCTGTTCCTTTTCACCATCTACAAAACTTGATGTTAAAATTTGTTTCAAGTTTCTAGCACCTCTAAAAATAATTTTAGGTTTATGGCCTATACAATCTTTAATATCGTGTTCTTGTTGAAGAATATGCCATTTTTTAGTTATAACTTTTTTCAAGGTGCCTATATTATTACAAAATTTATAAATAAAGGGAATTTGATTGGTTTTGTCTGTCTCCTTTTTAACTTTATATCTAAGTAATTCTGATCTGTTAATATGATCAACGTTTTTAATACTATCATTAAACATTTCTTCTTTATAACCCTTTTGTATAAATTGTTTTTTCAGGAGGGACGATTGGTTATGGAAATCAATTTGTTCTGAGCAATTTCGCAATTTTTTCATTGTGGGAATTGCTATGCTTGCAAAAACACTACTATTAATAAGAGGAAAAAAGAGAATTTTATGTCTGTAGTCAAAAATAAGTTTTTTACGGTGCCGCTTTTATTTCTTGTGATTCAAATAATGTTGTCTATCTTTTAAATTGTATTAATATATATTATTATATATATATTAGTATTTATATATGCTGTATTCTTTGATTTTTATATTTTTTTATGATTAGATTGCAATTTGCTCTGTTTTTGTCTTTTATAACATCGCATTAATTCTATTCATCTCCTTGCCCTCTCTTGTCTTGTTTTTTCCCATTACAAATATGGCGGATTATGAACTTTTTGGACCAATTAGGACATATTAACTACGATCTCCTGATTGAAACTAACTATGGTGAGGGTGTACCGCCCCTTCCCTTTCCCGAATGACCGCTAACCGGAAGTGATGTTATGACGCAAACCGGAAGTGACGTTCCGTTGTAATGACGGAAGTCACGTGATTGCTACCGGCGTCCTGTTCGTGCGGCCATTATGAAGAGGTCAGTTCCCTATGGCTATCAGTGAGGACATATCACATATCCACCATATATTTTCTTATATATGTTGCCCTATGAATGTTCTGTTATATTTATTACCAGATTGTTGCAAAGTTATCCATTGTGTGCGCCAACTCCTCTCTTTTGTATTCAATAAAATGTGAGTGTGATAGCAACTATTATTTATACTTACCTGTTTGTAGTAAGACCTTGTTGTACTA
>OW240917.1:72926591-73013553 GCA_933207985.1 Pelobates cultripes | reverse complement strand
AACTTGCATTTAAAAACCAAAAAACTTTTTTCACTGATATAGATTGAATAGCAGTTAGTTGTCTGCAAGCGTCTGTGTGTCAGGCTCGCAGCGTATACTGTGCCCACTTGCCCAGTGCCACCACTCACTCACTGGTGTCACAATAGCGTGCATTTAAAAACCCAAAAACTTTTTTCACTGTTATAGATTGAATAGCAGTTAGTTGTCTGCAAGCTTCTGTGTGTCAGGCTCGCAGCGTATACTGTGCCCATTTGCCCAGTGCCACCACTCACTCACTGGTGTCACAATAGCGTGCATTTAAAAACCAAAAAACTTTTTTCACTGTTATAGATTGAATAGCAGTTAGTTGTCTTAAAAGCGGGTGTGTCAGGCCTACAACGTGTACTCTGCCAACCTTTGCCAGTTCAAAGTGCCACTCTTATCTGGTGTCACAATAGCTTGCATTTAAAAACGAAAAACTTGTTTCACTGTTATAGATTGAATAGCAGTTAGTTGTCTTCAAGCGGGTGTGTCAGCCCTACAGCGTGTACTCTGCCAACCTCTGCCAGTTCACAGTGCCACTAATATCTGGTGTCACAGTAGCTTGCACACATAGTACCACTAATCGAAAAAAAAATGACAGGCAGAGGCAGGCCACCCCTACACTGCGCATTGGGTAAACCTGCTGACGGCTGCCAAGCATGGAATGCGTGGCTCTGCAGAGGAGTTGGTGACACCGACACGACTTGCAGGCAGGCCTGCTGCCACCTCCTCTACTCCTCCTACTCCATCCTCTTCCATAACCTCCTCGGCTGAGTCCTCTTCTGCTGCTGCGTCTTGCTCCACATCAACGGATAGGGGACGTAACGGGGATTAAACTGATAAGAATAGTACTACTTAACACACCACTCCTATCTGGTGGCACATTAGATTGCACGCGCAGTGCCCCAAATTTGAAGTAGGAGGACCAACCAAGCATCTTTTTCCATCTCCTGGTTCCTAAAATCGATGCCATATACACGTCCCCTGATAGGGGACGTAACAGGGATTAAACTGATAGGAATAATACTACTTAACACACCTTATAATAACGCAGAGAGAGGAGTCTGAACAAGAGGAGTCAGAGTAGGAAGGTGGCTTTGAGGAGGTGTAAGACCAAACACATCAGGCATTCCAGGGGGCTTGTTGTCACCTTTCGGGGACCCTTAGTGTTGTACGTGGCTGGGTGGAGAAAGAGACCTTCAATGACATCAGTGAGGACAAGGAACGGGACATGGCTAGCTTGGTATCCAACCTTGTGCAAATGGGGAGTTTGCGGTTGTGCAAATGGACTGTTGCGGTTGTTTGCGGTGCGTTAAACGGGGAGTTTGGTCTGTCACTGTGAAGCGGGCGTAACCCTTACACTACCTGATCGATACAACATCATACAGTAGGTCCCCCCCCTCATTATTTTTATGGCCCCCACCCACCGCTCACGGGTGGGGGCGGGCGGGAGGACAGTAGGTTTCCCCCCCCATTGAGATTTATGGCCCCCACCCACCATGCAGGGGTGGGGGCCGGGGGGGAGGACAGTAGGTCCCCCTTATCCTTATTTACTGAATATTCCCCTGTATAACAATGTTTGGCATTTAGTGAATATTCCCTATTCTGCTCTGTGTCAGTGTGTATCAGGGATCCTTAGGATAGGTGTCAATCCATATCTGCCAAGTGACCCTATGTAGGGGGAACAGTCCCTATTCTGCTCTGTGTCAGTGTGTATCAGGGATCCTGAGGACAGGTGTCAATCCATATCTGCCAAGTGACCCTATGTAGGGGGAACAGTCCCTATTCTGCTCTGTGTCAGTGTGTATCAGGGATCCTGAGGACAGGTGTCAATCCATATCTGCCAAGTGACCCTATGTAGGGGGAACAGTCTCTATTCTGCTCAGTGTCAGTGTGTATCATGGTCTCTGAGGACAGGTGTCAATCCATATCTGCCAAGTGACCCTATGTAGGAGGAACAGTCTCTATTCTGCTCTGTGTCAGTGTGTATCATGGTCTCTGAGGACAGGTGTCAATCCATATCTGCCAAGTGACCCTATGTAGGAGGAACAGTCTCTATTCTGCTCTGTGTCAGTGTGTATCAGGGATCCTGAGGACAGGTGTCAATCCATATCTGCCAAGTGACCCTATGTAGGGAGAACAGTCTCTATTCTGCTCTGTGTCAGTGTGTATCATGGTCTCTGAGGACAGGTGTCAATCCATACCTGCCAAGTGACCCTATGTAGGGGGAACAGTCCTTATTCTGCTCTGTGTCAATATGTCATATTATTATTATTATTTTATTATTTATATAGCGCCAACAAATTCCATAGCGCTGTACAATGGGTGGACTAACAGACACATAATTGAGATCAGACCACTGACATACAGGAACAGAGGGGGTTGAGGACCCTGCTCGATGAGCTTACATGCTAGAGGGAGTGGGGTATAGTGACACAAAGGGTTAAAGTAGGGGAATTAAATAGTTTGTTACAGAAGGGTTTATTGAGTGCTTGGTAGGTCATTTTTGACAGGTGAAGGAATGGAGTCATGGGGTGGGGGATGAGAAACCTGCTGACAGTTTAATTGATACGCTTTAATGAAGAAGTGAGTTTTCAAAGATTTGTTGAAGGAATGGAGGCTGGGTGAAAGTCTGATTGAGGAGGGAAGGGAGTTCCACAGAATAGGTGCAGCCCTGGAGAAGTCTTATGTCAGGTATCAATCCATATCCATTGTGATTTAGGAATGTTAGGTGATTTCTGCCCTTTATGGATTAAGACCAGACTCTGCATCAACTGTGTAATTTTCCATGGGAGTTTTGCCATGGATCCCCCTCCGGCATGCCACAGTCCAGGTGTTAGTCCCCTTGAAACAACTTTTTACATCACTATTGTGGCCAGCAAGAGTCCCTGTGTGTTTTAAAATTCGCCTGCCCATTGAAGTCTATGGAGGTTCGCCCGGTTCGCCGGTTCGCGAACATTTGCGGAAGTTCGCGTTCGCCATTCGCGAACCGAAAATTTTGTGTTCGCGACATCACTAGTGGGGAGTTTCAAATACCACTGTATGCTGTTTTATCTAGAGCTGGGCATAGCATAGTTGGTACTTCTCCATTTCCAAATTGTCCGTGACACCATTTCCTAATGGTTTTGCACTATTGGTCCCTTCCTGTTTCTGCTTTTGTATTTCATATTAACTACTGAGGACCCAAGGCAAGAACCAAATAATACCTATTCAAGGTCCACATTGTATTTTCAGAGACTTTTTGTACTTCCTTTTTTCTGTGTATATTATCTTTCATTGTTCTACTTTGCGCACTCTGTATTTGCTGTTCACTACTCTATCCTAATTCTCCTTGACCTGTCTGAGGCTTTTGACATTGTTGATCATCAACAGCTTCTTCACATCCTCCGCAATATTGGTCTACAAGATATTGCTCTCTCCTGGTGCTCCTTCTACCTCTCCCAGCGCTCTTTCAGTGTTTCTTTCTCTGGCTCTGCTTCTTCTCCCCAACTCCTCTCCATTGGTGTCCCCCAAGGTTCAGTCCTTGGTCCCCTACTATTCTCTATCTATACTGCCTCCCTTGGTAAATTAATTAGCTCCTTTGGCTTCCAATATCATTCATATGTCTCTGACTGCCTCTCTGCTATTTCTAACTGGATGGCTGCCCACTTCCTTAAACTTAACTTGACCAAAACTAAAATTCTAGTCTTTCCTCCCTCAAGTGTTGCTACTCCTGTGTCTGTCTCCCTCCAAGTAAACGGTGCTACCATCAACTCCACCATGCAGGCTTTAACTCCACCCTCTCCTTCACGCCTCATGTTTAGTTTATCGCTTAATCCTGTCGCTTCCATCTCAAACATTGCGTGCATCCAACCCTACTTAACACCAGATGCGACTAAGGTGCTGGTCCATTCCACTGTCCTTTCTCGCCTTGACTACTGTAATCTGCTTCTCAGTGGTCTTAAGTGCTCCCAACTTGCGCCGTTACAGTCCATAATGAATGCGGTAACGAGGCTCATCTTCCTATCCTAGCCTCACCCTTCTGTCAGTCCCTTCATTAGCTTCCTGTAAGATATAGGACTCGATTTAAAATTCTGGTTCTTGCTTTCAAATCTCTACATAATGCTGCTCCCACCTATCTATCCTTTCTAATAAGTATGTCCCGTCTAGGCCCTTACGCTCTGCTGAAGACTTTCGTCTATCTGCTGTCCGTACTCCCACCTCTGATGCTCGCCTTCAAGACTTCTTGATGACTGCACTGTTCCTGTGGAACTCACTTCCCTCCTCCGTAAGATGCTCACCCAGTCTTCACTCCTTCAAAAAATTTTTTACAAAATACTTCTTCATAAAAGCCTACCAATTAAACTGTTAATAGCTCCTGACTGATTCCTCTTCTGCAACTTTTACTAGTCTAATACTATCCTTACCTTTTGTGTCACTTTACCCTACCCCCTCTAGTATGTAAGCTCATTGATCAGGGCCCTCAATCCCTCTGTTCCTGTGTGTCCGACTTGCCTGGTTACAACTACATGTTTGTTCGTCCACCCACTGCAAAGCGCTGTGGAATTTGTTGGCGCTATATAAATAATAACATAATAATAATAATAATATTAATAATCTGAACCTGCAAATGTGAAGGAGAAGAATGAACAGACAGACGTGATACAGTTACAGTTAACATGGAATATATGAAAAATTAATCATGAACATTATTATCAGAAAGACTCTGGAGAAAACAGACTGTACCTGAGTTATCTTATACAGTAAGAAGGAAATGCAAAGATGGAAGCAAAAGGATGGTAAAAATTTGGTTACAATCTGCAGCATTATCATAACATAAACCCAAGCTGTCGTTTTAAAACTGCATTGTGATTATGTTAACAAGCAAGACGCACCTGAACTGAATTGGACTGAGTTTCTATGACCGTGAGGACAACCTTCAAGAACCATTTCAAAGGAAGAGACACAGCTCACAGTGAAATGATTGCTAATGTGGAATTAGCAATCATTCCTGGTGATATGGATTATGGATATGGATTGATACCTGACATATGACATGGTATTCCTGGTATTCCACAAGGAACCTATTGAAGATCATTCTAAAAAATGATTATACATGAGAAAGATGTGATTGGACTATTTCAAATCCTAATAATGGACTCAACGATGATGACAAAGCATGCTGGAATCAGAAAAAGACAGAACAGATGCTTGTGAAAGACTTTGGATGCACCTATGAAGGTTATAGTTTATCATTGAATGACTACCACAAACAGCCTTCATATGCTGAAAAGAAGTGCTATGCTAATTCTGAACATTGCTATTATGTTTCCAGACTGAAGATGACCGGAAAAAGAAATAAAGGCTAACAACTGTCAACACCCAGATATTTCTCAAGATGGAACCAGGGCCGGCGCTACCTGTAAGGCGACCTAGGCAGCCGCCTAGGGCGCAACTTAGCAGGGGGCGCCGGATCCCTGCGCCCAGAATCACCGGTGCGGCTCCCTCATGCTGTGCCACCTGAACGCTTTTACAAGCCTCAGGTGGCGCAGCACTGCTGTATGGAGGGCGGCCAGATTTGAGTGACTGGCAGGAGGGAAGCGCAGAGTAAGGACCACTGGGGGAGGAGGGGGGAGTAAGGACCACAGGGGGAGGGGGAGTAAGGACCACTGGGGGAGGAGAGGGAAGGGGAGTAAGGACCACTGAGGGAGGGGAGTAAGGGCCACTGGGGGAGGGGTGAAGGAAACAGGGGAGGGGGTGGGGAGTAAGGATCACTGAGGGAGGGAGGTAAGGACCACTGAGGGAGGAGGAGGGGGAGGTCCAATAAGGGGTTTGGGAGAGGGAGGACCACTAAGGGGAAAAGGACCACCAAAGGGGTGGGAGGTAGGACCACTAAGGAGAGGGGAGGAGGGTAAGGACCATTGGGGGAGAAGATAATGACCACTGAGGGGGAGATTACCACTAAGGGGGTGGGGGGAGAAGGGGAATGTCTACTTAGGGGTTTGGGAGAGTGAGGACCCCTAAGGGGAGGGATGGAGGACCACTAAGGAGGAGAGGGGGAGTGAGAAGACCACCAAGGAGGGACTGCAGAGGGACAGGGGGTCAAGGGAGAGTACTAAGGGACAGAAGGGGAGAACATGGAGGGACAGGGGAAATCAATAATTGACAGGAGGGGAGAGCACTATGGAAAAAAATAAAAAAAATAAAGAGCTGCTCCCCTCTCAGTCCCTATCCTACCCCACAAACACTCTCTTTTACACTACACACATACACAATGCATCCACACACACACACAGAAACATACAATGCATTCCTACTCACACACAGACACACCCAAAACACACAATGCATCCCTTACGTTCACACAAACACTCATTCTCTTACACACAGAAACAAAATGCATCTCTTACACAATCAATGCACCCCTTACAGACACACACTGCATTAAATAACATTCACAGAAACATACCTTGCACCCCTTACACACACACACACACACCCAGAAACATACAATGCATTTCTTACACACAAACACACACTGCATGCCCTATAAAAACACTACATCCCTTACAGAAATTGGTATCCCTATACACTACATTCTATAAGAACACACACACATTGCATCCACTACAATAACACACAAAACATCCCCTACACACATACACTCCACTTCCTGTGAGAGAATGTAGGTGGATTTATGGGTGGGCATTGTAGGCATACTCACGGTCAAGCCCTGGGGGCCCAGACCTTGAGCTGTGTAAGGGGCCCTAAAAATTGGAGCTGCTTCCTGTTCATTAATTGTTGTGAGCACTGTTAAAAACAGTCTCCAGAGAGCCTCTTCTACACCAGACCTGTGGAGCCAGACTGAGCCCATCATCAGCCTCTTGTCCTCATCTGGTGGTAAGTAGGCAATCCAATATATTATTAGTGGCACTAATCTCTAATTTACCTCACATTAAATGGATACTATAGTCACCAGAAGCACTACAGCATAATGTAGTGGTTCTGGTGTCTATAGCCTGTGCCTGTAGGCTTTTTAATGTAAACAAACTGTCATTTCAGATAAAAGACACTTTGTGAAGACTGGCATTGGCCCATATGGCAGAGCATATGGGCGGGGCATTGTGATGTCACATGGTGGGCAGGACATATGAGGGGTGGCAAAAAAATGTTTGCCTAGGGTGGCAAAAATCCTTGCACCGGCCCTAGATGCAACATAGTACTGAGAATACTTGATTGACTATCAAAGTACCTCACAGTACAAGACATACATTGTTAACTACAACTCAGAAAAAAAATGGTTAATAGGAAGAATACTGGAGTGAGAAACCATATTGGAACCATATTCTGTAATAATGAACTGTACAATGACATTTGGTGGCATGTGAATTTGAATTCGGAAGAAACACATCAATTAACGAAAGAAACCTTGATGCAATTGATAAATAATAACAAGCCCGGCCTGCCAAGAGAATAGAATATAAAAGGCCAGCAAAACCTTTCAGAAACTTGACATCATGGGACCATTGTTTGTACTAAAGCACGATTTGCAGCTTTTCTTAAACTCTACATATTATGTGCATACTTGCAAAGCAAGGAACGCCTGTAAACATAACCACAGAGACATTGATACAACAAGGAATCTGTAATGGTTCTATTGCAGATGTGATCTACCGAAGCACTCATTGCTCTTTTGGCACAACTATACCAATCAAACGTTAAATGACTCCATAGAACCATAGACAAACAGGTGAAAAGATGTCAAAGATATAAATTCAACATCCATACCACTATATGTGTATATATACTAAAATACATGTGATCAAATATTTTATTTGTTTTTTCAAATACCAAGAAAATGTTATTTGGTTTGTGATGATTAAAGGTACATATATCTTGTGATGATCCTGCCACATCTACTAATTGTATTTAATCAATACATCATACATATAAAATATGAATTTATATTCTGATTGTAACACACCCCCACTTAAACCAGTTGCAACAGATTCTGATATCTATTATTATTAAAAAGATGTGTTAAAACCACTTATATAAAGGTAGAGATAAAATATAAATACCTTCAATATTGTATCTGAGTGCTTTCTTAACTCACGTTTAAAAAATTCAAATCACCTTAAGCTCCACCCAACAGCCACTGGAAAGTATACTTAAACTAATACGATTCATATTGTTAAGCATCCAATCTCACGAACATGACTTTCCACAATGGCTGTCAGATCTTGGTAAAATGAAATGTTTTCAAGATAATTTTGGGGTGTTTCTGGTATTTTTAGCCACTAATACCTGTAGTTATTATATTTACTGTTGATGATAGGAAGGGCTGGGACAGGATCTGCAGAAAAGCACACCTGATTCCAGTCCTATTACCCTAACAGAAATGACCAAGTAAAAGTAATTGGCATACAGTGCCTTATTTACATATGCATTAAAATAAGAAAAAAACTTTATTGCCCTATACTGGGTAAACACATCTAAGTAACCCAAACACCAAAACGTGAAAAATAATAATAGTGTAAAAAAGAAAAATAATTACAAAGTAGCCAAATAGTGATACTGATCTAGAAGTGGTATAGAAACAGTATCTATGGGAAGATATACAATGTGTAAGTAGGTAAATATACTTCGGTAACCCTATTGGTACTCGCCAAGTGGCAAAGAAATGTGGGTATATCCTATAGTATATTTGATCAAGCTTAAAAGTAAAGAAAATATGCCTGTGTAGCTCTGAATACAGGTAGATCAATAGGTGTATAGATTGTCAGAGAGTATATGGGAAGTCCACAGCAGACCCAGCATGAGATAGAATCATAGTCGGGAAAGCTGACAGCGGATAAAGTAAGAGATTCGAATACTCTCCCCTATTTCAATATTCTCTGATAGCACCTAATTGTGGGCAACTGAGCACACAATCGTCCCCTGGAAAATTCAGGGCATAAGTATCAAAAGCAAAAAGGCTTGAATGACCCTGTGCATTGTATAATTTGCACCATCTAAAAAAGATATTTAGTTGATATCCCCCCAACCAGGTTCTAGGCTTAAGTGGCATATAAGGGATTGCGTCCAGTATAATACTGAAAGTCCCTCAATATTCTCTTGTAATAGATAGTACACTGGTGATGATAGTATACTGCATCTCTGGGCTAATCCTAGGATAAATCATTCAATACTGTGCTGGAGAGTCCCTGGGAAAAAAACTTGCTAAAGTAAATAGAGCGTCTGACATAAGAGCAGGAAGGATGCTTGTAATGTTTGTAATATCTGGTATCGCTGAAGTATGCTATGCTAAACTCAAGAGATAACTATCTATTGAGAGCTAGATAAACCCATATCTGAAAAATGAGAAACCTAGGCTAAAGAGCAGTTGCAGAGCAGTCCTAATTAAAAATCCACAGAGAAGTGGAGTCTACCTCAACGCATTTCGGCGCTAGAATGCGCCTTTGTCAAGCGTTTGATGTAGACTGAAGGTGCTGGCTCTTATAGCTGGATGTATACACCCCTTCGTTTGGGTTAGCCAACTGCATCCTTTAGAGGGCGGGGTATCCATGTTATTGACGTGTATAGTTCGGTGTGGGGTGGAGATATAAGGTTAACTCCTTGATCCCCAGAATGCATATTTTATAATGAAACCATAACGGGATAAATATTATGCTTGTATTGCAAATAGATATTTAAACTAAATGTGTTCATTAGAGGAGTTATATATTTACTAATTATAACTTAGGGAATAAGTTGTCTTCTCCCTAACAGGGCAAAGAAAGATGAATAATGTCATGTTTCAAAATATCAACTATTCTAAATAGATTGAGAGATTTTGAATAAAAGAGTATTTTTTTACATTTAAAGAGAATGTAATTTTCCATACCATTTGCTGCTTCAAATTATCATTATATATCTAAATCATATACAAGGATGTTTATCTATAAAACAAAAGACTAGAGAGATTAACTATGTTACTGTTTCATCTATTATTATTATACAAAGTATAACAAATGTAAAGATTTTTCCACCTATTTTACCTGTTAACATTTTTAGCACAACAGCACTTGATGTCGTTATATGGCTGTCAGTGAGATGTAAAGTTGTTACCAAGATTCCAATACAGCATAAAGAGGCGTTCTTGAGATACCACTTTGATTGCTGTATCAACATAAAATTTACTATAATGGGATCCATGTCACTTAAGGCAATGTCTTGAAATGCTATCAATTAATTTATTCCGTAAAAGAATATCGGAAAGTATCCAATCTATACACATGATAAGCTGTGTAAAACATTTAAAAAAAACAAAACAAAAGCAAGCAAAGACAAAAGACAAAGACAAATACCAACACCATCACAACGGTGATAACAGATGATGCTGATAGAATATCTGCAACCAATTCTAGCCAAATATTTGGATAGCTGGACTCTACAACCAGTACTATACAACTAATACCCGTGTATTCTACAAACACAACCTCCAGCAATGTATCTAAGGAATGTAAACGTTTACAGGCATTTAAAAACTTTGGAGTACAATTACTATTTTGAACTTTGGATTACAATTCCTATCAGGATTCATCCAAGAATAGCTTACTCTGGAACCTCATATTCTTTTTAATTCTTTCCCAGACAAAAGCTTTGCTCATTTTAATCAACCACCTTTACATGCAAAGATCACACTATGGATGTTTTACCATTACAACAATGATCAAAGACGGAGCATAAAAATCTAAAGACTGTTGGAGAACTTTGGTTTACTAATTTAAGGAAGACGTGCTCTACAATGCCCACACTTTAACCCCTTAAGACCGGAGGGCGTACTATTACGTCCTCTAAAAGGCGGCTCTAAACGCCGCCGGGCGTAATAGTACGCCCTCCGGTCTTTCTGTACTTACCCGGTCGCCGGCGGTCCCACGCCGGCGATCGCGGTGGGGGGGACTCCCAGGGAGCCCCCCGCGGCACGACCGTCCTCCAGGAAGCCCCCCGGCCGTGTGAGAGTGGGATCCTAGCGAGGACCCCACAATCACATGGCCGGGGATAGCTGGCTTCTGTATTGCCAGCAGGGGGGCTGCCTGTAATGACAGGTGGTCCCCCTGCTGGCTGAAAATAAAAATGAAATAAATAAATAGTGTAAAAAAATAAATAATATATACTTAGATCATATATATATATATTATATATATGATCAAAGTATATATATACACATATACATACACACATGTACACCGTCTAGGTGTATTTTACTATTAATATATATATAATTATATATATATATTAATATCAAATTACACGTACACTGATACTGATTAAATATATATATAATTATTGTTATATATATATTTATATATATTATAAAAAAAATTAAAATGTAAATACGTTAAAAAATAAAATTACAAAAATAATTAAAAATAAATAATTAAAAAATATATAGATGTGTGTTATTTCGTTCTAACTGTATTGTGAATATATATATATATATATATATATATCAAAATACACATAGAACGAAATAATATATATATTTATACACATAAATATATACGTATATATCACTATATATATACCTATATATAAATAAAAATATTTAAAAAAAATTATATAGATATATACATATATATACACATACGTATATATATACATATATTGATTCTACATATATATTTATGTAATATTTTTACATAATTAGGTATCTTAATTAATTACAATTAGCAGGACCTGCATGACAACCCATGCCGAAAGTAAAGGGAATTTAATTTGCTAGCACTATATTTAACCCTATAACTTTCCGAGACACCATAAAACCTGTACATGGGGGGTACTGTTCTACTCGGGAGACTTCGCTGAACACAAATATTAGTGTTTCAAAACAGTAAAATGTATTACAACGATGATATCGCCAGTAAAAGTGACGTTTTTGCATTTTTCACGCACAAACAGCATTAAACGGACAATATTATTGCTATGATACTTTTTACTGTTTTGAAACACAAATATTTGTGTTCAGTGAAGTCTCCCGAGTACAACAGTACCCCTCATGTACAGGTTTTATGGTGTTTTCAAAAGTTACAGCGTCAAATATAAGGCTTGCGTTTCATTTTTTCACATTAAAATTCGCCAGATTGGTTACGTTGCCTTTGAGACCCTATGGTAGCCCAAGAATGAAAATTACCCCTATGATGGCATACCATTTGCAATAGTAGACAACCCAAGGTATTGCAAATGGGGTATGTCCAGTCTTTTTTAGTAGCCACTTAGTCACAAACACTGGCCAAAATTGGCGTTTTTTGCATTTTTCACACACAAACAAATACTAACGCTAACTTTGGCCAGTGTTTGTGACCAAATGGCTACTAAAAAAGACTGGACATACCCCATTTGCAATACCTTGGGTTGTCTACTATTGCAAATGGTATGCCATTATGGGTGTAAATTTCATTCCCGGGCTACTATACAGTCTCAAAGGCAACGTAACCAATCTGGCGAATTTCAATTTCAAATGTAACGTGCTATATTTGACCCTGTAACTTCCCAAAACGCCATAAAACCTGTACATAGGGGGTACTGTTTTACACGTGAGACTTTGCTGAATACAAATATGTGTATTTTATTGCAGTAAAAGCAAACAGTATTATGACACTGACCGTTTAAATGTCATGTAGAACTAAAAAAATCCAATAAAATCGTATTTTCTCCCATTTTTTTCATATTAAATTATGTTTCATAGCTAAATATTTGATATTAAATGAAAGCCCTGTTTCCCCTGAATAAAATGATATATAATAAGGGTGGGTGCATTTACTATGAAAGAGGTGTATTACGGTTGGACAGACATGTAGCGCAAATGCCAGGTTTTGTTTACATTTTGTTTTGTTCACAACGTGTACATTTGGCTCCGTCCTTAAGGGGTTAATGGAGAGGGTGTTATGGGCAAATGCAAATATTGTATTTCTCAAACTGTGTACTTTGTCTTTAAGAGATATTGCAAACTGACAAGGTGTTAGAAATGGAACATATTGTTTTTCATATAGGTTTCTTTAAGCAATAACCTTTTCACTGCAAATCAAAGGGATTGCGATGGGGGGCGAGTTTCGCCCCTTCCAATGCTAAGTTATTCGTGGGATTCTGGGAGAACACCATGATTTTGAGGAACCCTCATTGAATGGGGCGAATTGCCCTCTATCGCAGGTTCATTGACGATATCCTCATTATGTGGAAGGGAGGTTGGGATGAAATAGAAGAATTTATCTCCTATCTCAATAATAACGAATGGGGTCTTTCCTTCACTTACCATAGACACTCATCCACTATAGATTTTCTTGAGCTCACTTTAACTAGGTTGGAAGGAAAGGTCTCCACTAAGACCTATTAGAAAAATGTTGATGTCAATGGGTACCTACATGCAGAGAGTGGTCACCACCCTACATGGGTTTACAATATACCCTCTGGTCAATTTATTAGATTGAGACGCAATTGTTCATCCTTGTTGGATTATGAGAGAGAGTCTTTGGTATTATGCTGCCATTTTATGGAAAGGCATACCCTGTAGAACATATTCGGAGGGTTTATCTGAAAGCTAGGTCTATGAATAGGGAGAATCTTTATAGATCCACTCACCAACTTGAAACGTGGGGAATCACAGCTGGTTCAGGAGTTGAACCTGGAAAGTATACAGAATAATAATGATCATCAACTTATTCTTGATCTGCTTGATGATTATAATCTTTCCCAGAGGAAAAGGGTGAAATTTGATATTAGTACGAAGGAAGTGGGTACAGGTACCACCCCTGTTTTTACCACTACATTTAATAGGGCATTTGATGATGATATAGGTATCTTTTATAGGTACTGGTCAATCCTCAAAAAAGACCCGTGGTTATGGTTTAGTATATCGGAACGACCTAAAATCACATTCAGAAAAGCCCTTAACTTGAAGAATAGATTAGCCCCCTCTTAGTTGAATGGCAGTACTGGTGGGCTTTTGAAAGTTAATAACAGTGTGAATAATATGCGTTGCGGACATAATAGATGCCTCACGTGTGGATTTATTTGCCATAAACTGTCCACTTTGAAACCTTATAAGGGTGAAGAAACGTTTGTTGTGACACATAAGATTACCTGCAATACCACCTTCGTTGTTTATTTGTTAATTTGTCCGTGTGGCCAACATTATGTGGGTCAAACCATCAGACCTTTTAAATTTAGATTAAGGGAACACAGATTGGCCATACTGAATAGGGACACTAGATCTCCAGTTGCACGTCACTTTGAAATGTTCCATAACAGTGTCCCCACTCTAATTAAACTGATGGGGATTGATCATGTACCTCCTACAAGGGATATAGCCACTAGGAAAAGAGATCTCACTAGGGCTGAATACCTATGGATTTTCAGACTGGATTCTTTAGCACCTAACGGTCTAAATGAGGAGTTCAAGCTATTTTCTTAAGGATTCTAGATGTGGTCACCATTTTCAATCTTATTGATGGACCACATAGAGAACTACTGTTGAAGGTACTAGAAGTTTTGTTGTGTTTTTTATTTGTTTCATATAATATTTTCTATTTGATTTAATATTTTTTGAGAGGTGTTGTGTCCCTATTCTATTTGTAAGATACATACTGAATATATGAATGTTTTGCCACCCTTCCTCTATTTGCTTTTCATAGACCGGATCTCAGTTAGGTTCTATGGATCGGGGATCTTACGTTTGTTAAAAGTAATTACTCTTTAAGGTTCCCCACCTGTATTATGGGGATACCACCATATGTGTTTTATATTTATGTTTATTTTTCTTTATTAGGTTTATTATATATTTTTTATTGTTTTCTGCCTTTCTTATACAATTGTTTTGCCTTTTTAATATATACACAGGAGACTTGTAGTTTAAGCATTATTATTATAGCACTTGGTGCCTAACAGAGATATTTTGGTAGTGCTCCGTTGACACCCAGAAATCTGTAATTGCCTATTTATAGGTTATATGCATTCTTAAAGATATATATATATGGATTAATTTTAGTATAGATATAATCATTATTATTACCTCATTTATTTTATCTATTTGTAATATTCATGTTTGTGGTGATATGTAGGTTTTTGTGAATATTATGCATGAAAATCCAGTCCGGGTTTCAGTGCCTGTTCTCTGACCTTGATTAGAGAGGGTATTTAAACCCTGGGTGTGTAGCATATAGTTGGCTTGATAAAGTTTCAGAAGTGAAAACGCGTTGATCTATGCACATACCTGCTTTGGCTGTTCCCTTGCCCAGGTAGATCTGTGTCTGGGAGATAAGTGAGTTTGCCTAAACTAATTATCACCCAGGCACTAGAGGTACAATATATTACACATAAAACACTCCAAAATACATATAAGACAGATAGGAACCCCCACAAGTATTACATCCATGGATAGCCAGGATCTAAGCTCCCAGGTTGTCCAAATAGCACTCCGATCCATGTAATACAGCCGAATCGACAATCGTAAATAAATTAAAGATTATTATCCCTAAATGCAGATAGGTCAATATCTCTGGGTAAAAGCTTGGTATGCTAAACTTGGCAATTTACTAGTAAATATATTATTCCCTTATTCTTTCTGCAGTTAAGAATTTGGAACAGTATATTTCATTAGCTATTTATGATTTCATAATAATTGAAATCTGACCAACCTTTATCCAGGTATATTTCTGCTTTTAGTAAAAATGTATTAATTAAAATTAAATTAAATAGAACCAGCATATTTACCAGCTTTCTTGCAGAATTTATTTTAGGTTTGAAGATATATCCCATGAATTGTGAATGCAATGAATATTCAATAGTATTAACATAGTAGTTTACATAATTGTAGTTAGTTTATATGTGGATATATATATATATATATATATATATATATATATATATATATATATATATATATATATATATATATATATAATCTGTGTATATATATATATATATATATATATAACTGTGTGTGGGTTTTTTTGTGGGCTGTTTTTCTAGCCCCCTTGCTGCAGACATATCTCTCGTCATGTTCTTATCTCTGCTTCATGTTTACGCTAGTCGCATTCCTTTGCTAATGAATAGAGTCATAGAAAGAAAAAAAAAATGTGTCTGTCTTTTTGTATTCTGTTACAAAATGGAGTCACCTCTGTTTTAATGGTGACTTATAGTATACATTTTTTAATTTCTATTTTAACACAAAATGTCTACCAGTGGAAATACCCTGACATTCTGTCTGTCACCGTGTGTGTATAATGGTTGTGGAACTGCACTCAACCCTCGCAGGAATCCTTGGGTGCTAACCGGATAGGTCCCAGTACCAAAAAGGACCAAATGTAGAATTTAAATGTGAAAAGTAATCCAGGAACTCCAAAAGTCTTCCAAGAGTATGCAATTTTATTGGACCCAAGAACCAAAATATTTTGGTTCTTGGGTCCAATAAAATTGCCTACTCTTGGAAGATTTTTGGAGTGCCTGGATTGTCACCGTGTGTGTGTCTGTCTGTGAGTGTCTCTGTTTAGGTGACTCCGATCGCATTGGAAAGGTGATTATGAACACCTTTCTTTCCCAGGCAGTGCCGGTCTTGTCGTTACTGGCTCCGCCTCCATGGCTGAGATCATCAATCTTGCTTCTCTATGGGGAACATACAGAGTCTTCATGCAGAGCATAGAGACACTGAATGTAGGTGATGCTGTCTGAGTGACTGCCACTAGAGGTGTTACTAGGTAGTAATATAAACATTGCCTTTTCTCTGAAAAGACAGGCTATAGACAACAGAACCACTACATTAAGATGTAATGGTTCTGGTAACCCTTTAAACCAAGGAAGCCACATATTGTGGAACTACAGCCTCCCTGATGCTTTGCCATATTGACATTTGGCCACCATGGGCTTTAAAACATACATATAACAAGTACAGTTTCCACATGGAAGCACTTGACTTGCCATCCACATAGAGTGAATCAGCTCATTATTGAGTTTAATTTTAGTTTTCATTATTATGATCTAACATAATAGATGTGGGCGTGTTTTGGTTTTTTTGGAGGCGGGCAACATTTAATTCTTGGACCCAGGCAGTACAATATCTTTGGCCAGCCCTGATGAAGAAGTACTGATTAGGTCAAGGCACACTAAATTTATACACAGACCCCCAGCATGGGGTCTCCAGTATATACAACATAAACTACCCAGGCAGCTCTTAGTAAGACTAATTGGACACAGAAAACCCAACATGTGAAAAAACCCTAAAAACATATACAAAACAGTGAAGCACCCCCACATGCCATACATCCCTGGAAAGGTCTCTCTGAAATGCCCATTCTGTCCAAAAAGTGCCTGGATCGGATATGGTGAACCCGAATTAGGTGGAAGTAGAAAGTTTCAGTGGAACATGGCTAGTTACAGATCCAATGCAGGGCTCCAGAGTGCTTGTTAGAGTTTCCCGGTCACCATAAATCACTGCGCTTTCTTTGAGTACATGGAGCTCCCACAAGTCGTTGGTGTCGTTCGATGCCTCTCAACCTCCTCTATTAACCCTCCAAAGAGCACCTTGATTGAGAGTCCTGGGACTGAAAGTGCTCTGAACAAAGTTTTAGAGGACTGCGGCGACTCTGATATCCACTTCAGAGTTCCAGGGTAATTTAAAGTCGCTCCCAGTCATGCGCACCATGTCTCAGCGCTCCCGTTGGTGAAAGATGGGCAGTTCTGGATAGCCAGGAAGGAATGCTGGACAGGGAGACATAGGCTGAAGAGTTAGTACATAGTGATATAGTATCTTTGGAGAAGTTAGATGGTCGGGGAGAAATGTACCCAACTTGACCGGAGGGTACGTCACAATAAACATATATATATATATATATTACGTCATTCTAAGTGTATTTTAATATTATCGAATGATAGTGCATGTGTGTGTATGTGCGTATAAAAGTACTTAGATTTTATATATATATTATAAAATGTCATTGAAGTTTTACAAACTTTGTAAAACTTTTGTGCAGGCATTAGGGGGACTGCCTAAGAGTTCAGGCACTCCCTCTGCTGGCACTGCATGAGCCAGCTATTCTGGCATGTGATCGCAAGAACCTCCAGATTGGCCTGAGGGGGACTGCCTGGGCTCTCAGGCAGTCTCCAGGATCGTGACCGCCGGCGTGGGATCAGCGGTGTGACAGAGCTCCCTGTACCATGGCTGGGTACCTCTGCCAAGCTCGCTTCCTAGCTGGAACTAGGAAACCTGAAGCACTTCTGCCTCAGTCGCCGCAGCTTGACTGGGATCCTTCTGGAGCTGTTCCACCCGACCAGGTATCGTCCCCTCTGCCTATTCCACTGCAGCCCTTCTTCCAGGCAGGTATCATCCCCTTTGCCTATTCCTCTGCAGCTTTACTTCAGGCAGGTATCGTCCCCTCTGCTTATTATGCTTGCTATTGCTTTAAAAAAACACTTGCAGGTCTCAGGCCTAGTTCTCTCAACCTACCCCAGAGCTTAAAGGGATCCTTCAGCCAGCAAACAAGTTTGAAGACTGTGACTGGGATCCCTAAAAAACCACACAGGACACAAAAGCAACAAAAATATTTAAACAGCTAACTGAAGAAGCTTAGGAAGAGCGAAATGGGTTTTGGCTGACAAGGACTTTTTTATACTTATGTGGAGAGTACTTTACTATTATTTTGTTTTTCTTTTCATTGGTGATTTTTTTAATATTTTTGTTAATAAATTACTATAGTATTTTAAAGAGTCCTCTACAGCCTCAAGAACCTTCACTGGGTGAAGTGCCATCCCCTTTATAGTGGCACTATACCTACATACCTCAGAGCCAGGAGTTAGGCTCAAAAAGGTGAGCTCAATACCTACCTTTATATTATATCGATTGATTTTATATTGATGATTTTACACACTGGCGGTTCTGTTCTTCTTTCTTTCTTGGGAAAATGCCGCTTATTGAAGGAGAGGCGTGATGCTGCCCTAAGAGCATAACTGCAATCTTTACGGAGCCAATTTACATAGGCTTCACTACATGTGAGTGGTTTGACTACTTAGGGGTTATACTTCACCATTGCAATTACTATCTGACTAGTGATGTCCCGAACTGTTCGCTGAACGGTTCGCGAATGGTTCGCCACGGTTCGCCACGAACGGTTCGCCGCGGACTCATCATTGAGTAAACTTTGACCCTGTACCTCACAGTCAGCAGACACATTCCAGCCAATCAGCAGCAGACCCTCCCTCCCAGACCCTCCCACCTCCTGGACAGCTCACTAAGAATGCAGCTTCACAATGGATGCTGTCCAGGAGGTGGGAGGGTCTGGGAGGGAGGGTCTGCTGCTAGACTTGATGAAGTGTACAACAAGAATGTTTTTATTGAAGGCTGTCGCCATGTCTGGACGATAATGGTATCTCCTGAACACACAAAAAACCCAAAAATACACACCATACAGTAACGCATTCCCCACATACCATACATCCCCAAATAGCTCCTGGTGCCAACTTTGATCCCTGCAAATTGCAGAGCTACAGAGCCTGAGAAATCGTTGTATAAAGTCTGGGCTTGAGGCTCCGTACGTACCCGAAAATAGCTCCACAGAATCATTTGGTTTCTGCTAGTTGTGCAGCAGCCAAACAGGAGAAAGGGCGCGAACCAATTGGCATCAATCAGCACACAGGGAGGAGAGGTGTCTCGCCTGCCAATCGGGAGAAAGGGCATGAAATCAACTTGCACCAATCAGTGCTCAGGGAAGGGAGGTGTTTCACCGGCCAATCGAGAGAAAGGGCGCAAAACCAGTTTGAATGATAGCCCTTCTCCGATTGGCCGTCACGTACTTCCAGGCAGCCAGCAGAACTCTGCGACTGTGAAGCCGACTCACAGCTCCAGAGGGTTGGCTAGAGCTTGCGTCTCTCTCTTAGGTAGCACCAGAGAGAGCGCTCTTCAGGCAGGAAAGCAAGGGGGCTAGAACAAAGGGATAGAAGGGATGGAGAGAACGTGAGGAATCTAGCCGTTTGGGGACATAGTGTAGGTTTATTGCGGGACTAGGAACACAGTTTGTTACATGGCTTACCCCCAGTTCCTTGGTTCGGCATACCCTGCCAGACCTCTACAGGTCGGCGTAGAGATGTCCGAGAGGACGGGGTCAATTAAGGTTCCAGTTCCAACTGGCAAGAGAGTCTGTCGGCATTGTTGTTCTGCTTGCCTGGCCGGTATTGCATTGTAAAGTTATATGGTTATAAGGCCAGCTACGCGGTTCAGCCAGACTGGAGGGTTATGGTCCGTCATCAGGGTGAAGAACCGGCCGTATAGGTAAGGCTGCAGTTTTTTGAGAGCCCAGACCATGGAAGGTACTCTTTTTCCACGGTGGCGTAACTGACCTCTCGGGGAAGTAACTTGCGGCTGAGGTAGGCCACTGGGTGTTCCTGTCCGTCATCCCCTACCTGGCACCAATCGGCACTCAGGGATGAGAGATATCTTGCCGGCTGTGACGGCACCCTCAGCATAAAAGGGTTAAAACGCCGTTTAGAAGATCTTCCCCTTCCAGATATGCAGGCACAGCTACTGCAGAACACCAATCCGCCGAACAGGAAACCATACGAATGCTGTAAACAGCCGAATAGGAAAAACCATACGAATAGGTTTACACTCCTAGCAGTCGAACTGGAACAGCATACAATAAATCCCCCCAAGAACGAGACAAAGCTCCGTGTTGTGGGTCAAGCAGTGAACAGACAGAGCTGTGGGTTTATTGTTCTTATGTACACATTAGTACCACCCACAGGGTTTTGGAACACAACTAATAAACACATACAATACATTCAGACACTCCCACACAAAATCCTCCCTTCTGCCTGTGATACAATTAACTTACACAATGGGTAATTTAATTAGCACAAGCAGAGAAATACAATTTTTCCACATTATTCATAACTTGAAAAGTATGCATCAAATTCACATAAAACTTTCAGAATCAGCATACTCCAAATACAAACATACATCAAAATCATACAAATTGGTCAAGTGGTTCAAAAGATAGATCGTAGTCCTTTGTGACCACAGGAAGCATGGCTTTTCTGCCCAAAACCAGTTCCACAGAGTCTTTTATCCTGGAGATAATTAGAAGTAATCCAATTATCTCCAAGGACAGAGGCAAAACTCCATTGAACACAAGGCAGCAAAAAGACAGTAAAATACAATAAAATACACAAGGCTACATTTATGACATAAAATACAGACATGCAACATATGCCCAGATAGCTTAGGTCTTAGCGCACATTATTACTGAATGGCGCTCAGAGCACACACATACAGTTCAATTGCCATGGAGCCAAAGTCTTTCCCATAGTCTTTCATTATACGAATGGGCTCCATGGCATAGCTATCTGGGGTATCACTGCTCAAACAGGGCAAGCACCAAATGACCCGGCTTTCTTGTCTTTGCAGGGAAAATCAAGCCTTTTAACATGGGGCCATAATCCAAAGGCAACAGGCGAGCAACCAGGCTTCTCCAATGCAATGTGGCGAGATTGCTCTCGTCACATCTCTCCCCTTTTCCAAACAGACTAACAGGGTATCTGACCTCCTGCCGGTCAGTGCCCTTGTTAGTCCAGCAGCCCACCCACAAAACACAATCAACAGCACAGCCCACCCACAATAAATGGTTACTACACCTGGGTAGAGGAGAAGCTTGTCCATGTCCAGGTGTCTCACCACGGCTGTGCTGGGTACGGGTATGCTGACTTGGTGGGTTGCTGAGTGGGCAGAGACCAGAGGTACTCTGCCCTGGTGCCAGCGCTACTGGGATGGTAGCTTGGTTGAAGCCTGGTTGTTGGAGGGGGAGACCGACTGTCTCCCCTTTAGACACACAGCCCTGCTGCTGGAGACCGACTGTCTCCCCTTTGGCTAAACAGCCCTGTCGCTGGGGGGCAGGACCGATCGTCCCTACCCCCTGTTCTGTATGTGCAGAGACCACGGTCCCATCTGCACAGTTGTGGGGCTTACTGTCTCCCCCTGGTACATTAAGCTGCCGCTGGGGAGAGGGGGTAACCAGCTCCTCTCCCATACATACTTCCAGCCGCGGGGGAGGGAGACCGACTGTCTCTGCTCCCAATACAGAGTCCCGCTGCTGGGGAAAGGAGACTGGGCTCTCTATTCCCGGTAGGACACTCTGCCGCTGGGGAATGGAGACTGGGCTCCCAATTCCCTGCAATATCTCCCGCTGGGGAATGGAGACTGGGCTCCCAATTCCCTGCAATATCTCCCGCTGGAGAATGGAGACTAGGCTCCCAATTCCCTGCATATCACACAGCCGCTGGGGATCTGAGCCGACTGCCCAGCATCCTTGTAGCTCACCCTGCCACTGGGGAGGGAGGACGCTGCTCTCCTCTCCCTGCAAGGTACACTGCTGCTGGGGGACAGGACCACTTGTCTCTACCCCCTGTAACTCAGCCTGCCGCTGGGGAATGGAGACTGGGCTCCCAATTCCCTGTATATCACACTGCCGCTGGGGATCTGAGCCGACCGCCCAGCATCCCTGTAGCTCACCTTGCCGCTGGGAAGGGAGGACGCTGCTCTCCTCTCCCTGCAAGGTACACTGCTGCTGGGGGACAGGACCGCTTGTCTCTGCCCCCTGTAACTCAGCCTGCCGCTGGGGAATGGAGCTTGGGCTCCCAATTCCCTGCAATATCTCCCGCTGGGGAATGGAGCTTGGGCTCCCAATTCCCTGCAATACCGGTGGAGAGACCTCGGTCCCATCTCCACCTGCCGCCTGGGGTTCCTCCCAGTAAATCTCAACAATATCTTCCCAGCTGAATGGGTCTGGAACTGGATCTATCACCTTGCTGTCCTGCTGAATCTTCTCAATGGAGTGGAAGAGATCTCGGTAGTCCTGCTCCAGTTCACACTCCCGGGTTGCTAGGTGAGCCAGGTCTTGCTCAATTTCGTGAGTGTCGTCCCAGTCATACCTGCTCTCCCTCCACTCCAAGAGATCACCGAACCGGGCTTGTGTAGGGCTCCCAAACTCAGGCTCTGCAAAAGCCTCCCATAACAAGCCAGGACCATCAAACTCCTCTCCCTCTGGCTTGTCATGCTCGGCTGTCCAGGGCAAGTACTGTGCCCCATACCACCAGAGCGCCTGGTAGGCATCTTCCAGCCAAATCTCCTGCCATACTCGGAGCTCCAATTCCTTCACCCATTCCTCCAGGGGCTGCTCTCCCAGGAAGGGCATCCGCAGGGCCACTTGCTTCTGCAACCGCTGCTCTTCACTGGGGAGACTCTAACCCCGCTGGTATTGTTCATTATCCAGGGCCTGGTACCAGATGCTTTGCCTTAATGCATCCCGGCGATCCAGGTCCTCCTCCTCGTATAACACTGCTGGTTCCATTCTGTTGCTTTTAGAGTCGTTGTACTGGGACATGTGTTGCCCCCACTTGTAAATCCAAAGAAATGGTGTCTCCTCTAGCTGTCCTTCTGGCTGTAGGAACGATCCCACCGCTACCACCAATTGTAACGGCACCCTCGGCATAAAAGGGTTAAAACGCCGTTTAGAAGATCTTCCCCTTCCAGATATGCAGGCACAGCGACTGCAGAACACCAATCCGCCGAACAGAAAACCATACGAATGCTGTAAACAGCCGAATAGGACTTACACAGCCTTCCAACACTTCCTGGAAAGAGTCCTCTAATGTTTACACTTCCTTTACTGCAAATTCTGTTTAATTAAGAATGTCTTATCTCCTGCACTGTTAATAGCTTGCTAGAACCTTCATGATCCTCCGGTATGTAATTAAAGTTCAATTTACAGAGCAGGAGAGAAAAACCTTTAAACTAAGTTACATCT
Organism: Pelobates cultripes; assembly: GCA_933207985.1. Classification (NCBI taxonomy): domain Eukaryota; kingdom Metazoa; phylum Chordata; class Amphibia; order Anura; family Pelobatidae; genus Pelobates; species Pelobates cultripes. Next base: position 72,989,728 of record OW240917.1, on the reverse strand, counting down.
GATTGGAAGTGAAACCATTTATTTTAATGCAAGCTGTGTCAGTCACAGCCAAGGGAGGTGTGGCTAGGACTGCATAAACAGAAACAAAAGTGATTTTAACTCCTAAATGGCAGTGAATTGAGCAGTGAAACTTCAGAAGCATAATCTCTACACCAAAACTGCTTCATTAAGCTAAAGTAGTTTTGGTGACTATAGTGTCCCTTTAACCCCTTAAGGACCAAACTTCTGGAATAAAAGGGAATTATGACATGTCACACATGTCATGTGTCCTTAAGGGGTTAAAGCTCCCAACTTTAGATCAGATATGGCAAAGTTAAAATGAAAAGGTGTATTCCCTTGTTAGTGATAAAACAGCGAATGGACTAGCACATTTTAAAGGGTTACCCCAACCAAAAACAGGGTTACCCATGTAAGAAATAGAAAGAAAATAACTAAAACGTATCTCTGTTCCAGAGTTAAGGCCAAGTTCTCACTGCAGCCAGATCTTCCATGGCCGATGTCACTTCATGCCGCCGGATGTCAACGGATGTCAGGGAACGTGGACTAAGCGGAACATAGACAGCCTGTGGGTAGGGTTGATGCCATTGGCTGTATGGCGCCAGCATACTGAGCGTGTTGGCGTCAGACACCAATTTCACATAGAATTCACATGGCCAATGATTCAGCCGTTGGCGGCGTTAACTCTGTATGTTGAGCTTTTGATATAGAAAATGCCGCGCATACAGATTCTAGAGACACTATAAGCACTTCAAATCACTGAAGTGGTGATGGTCTTGGAACAACCCTTTAACCCCTTAAGGACCAAACTTCTGGAATAAAAGGGAAGCATGACATGTCACACATATCATGTGTCCTTAAGGGGTTAAGACAAAAAAAAATAAAAAATGACATTTTGGGTTATTGAACAAACTGGAAATTTGCCAGTAAATATAACATGTTATGTCAAAGTGCTGGAGATGCGTTGTCCACTGTAACCTGTTTTAGCCCAGAATTTTTAAGTCTAGCTATGACGTCATTATTTTAAATTTTTTTTTTTTTTTTTAAAGGAGAGCCTGAGCGCGTGCTCCCACAAGGATCAACTGACCAATGAGCATCTTCCAGCATCGTGCGTGACCAATAGGCATCCACGCCAAGTATCCCCGAGCGCGGTGAGTAAAGGGAGCTCGGATGGGGCGGTTGGGCGGAGCTAGTCACTAACGATTCGCCCCTCCCACTTTCGATCATCTCGCCCGCCCCTTTCTCCCGCAAGCTTCTTCCCCGCCCTGGCCCCGCCCGCCGGCGGATGAGCCAATCGGTGAGCGTGATGGGCGGTGTTAGGGCGCTAGAGGGCGAATGTTTGCGCGCAGTGGGCGTGGCGGCTCCGGGTGCCCTGTGCAGTGAGTGCGGTGTGAGAGCTGTAGCGGGCGGACCGGGCTGGCAGTGCCTGGCTGGCTGCGTCACACGAAAATGCACTCGGATGCTGTCAGTAAGTAATGGAGGCACCCGGCGGCCCCCGGCACAGAGCTCACTGGGGGGGCCGGCTCGGGGTGACTGCGGCTGGGGGGCCGGGTATCGGGTGTGTACCGCAGGAAGGGAGCCGCGGGAACCAGTGCTGCGTAATAACAGCCGCCGCCATCACCGTCTGGCTGTCCCATCCCCCTCCCTGACAGCACTGCCGAGAGCACTGCCAGGCTGGACAAGGGCTGTCTGGGAACTGCTGGCACCTCAGCCCTCATACAGTATGGCCCCCCAGGATGGCTGGCTAGCCCTGCTACCAAACTGCATCATGGGAAGTGTAGTCCCCCAACAGCTGGAGTCAGTATCCCAGTAACATGGGATGTATAAAAGTTGGCGTCCATGTCAAAATGTCATGGGAAATGCTGTGCATGACAGCTGGAGTGACTGTGCAGCATGGGAAATGTAGTCCATAGTAGCTGCAGTGAATGTCTCTACAACAGGGGGTGCTCAAAAGGTAGATGCCCAGATGTTTTTTAAAACTACAGCTTCCATGATGCTTTGCCATTCTAAAGACATACAAAGCATCATGGCAGTTGTAGTTTTACAACATCTGGACATCTACCCTTGGCACCCCTGCTGTGCAACATGAGATGTGTAGTCCACAACAGCCGGGGTAATTGTTTGTACAACATGGGATGTGTAGTCCACAACAGCTGTCTATGGTTATTGGAATACATAACAGCTGGTATGGTTTACTGGTGCACAGAAAATCACAGGTTTATTCACTATAAAGAATGAATTGTCAGGAATTCAAAGTAAAATTAAAAGTTAATGACTAAATAAATATCCAATCTGAAAACATGGAAAACGTTTCCAATTTTTGCTTAAAGGAACATCCCAAAAACCATTACTAATACAGCGGGTCCTAGGAGCGACCCCCATTGTAAGTCAAACCATTCTTGAAGTTGCATTTCTCTTGATGTTTAAGCATTAAAGGGACACTATAAACACCCAGACCAATTCAACTCATTGACGTTGTCTGGGTGCAATGTCCCTTGTCCATAAAAACTGCAATAATTACATTTGTGGGTTAACTCCACCTCTATTGACTGTCTGCCAGACAGCCAGTAGAGGGACTTCCATGAGGCTAGGCGACTTTTGGTCGTCAAACTGATGCTGGACGTCCTCACGCTATGCTTGAGGAATTTCAGCATCCCCTAAAACACCATTATGCAATGCCTAAGGGGGGGGGAGTCCTAATGCAAGCGTGTCTGCAGAGCCCGAATCAGCCCCGAGGGATGTCGGCACTGGAATCAGGTAAGTGACAGGATTTTTAACCCCTCCTGCACCACTGGCGTGGAGGGGCCGCAACAGATGGGGGCGCAATAGGGAGCTATAGTGACCGGAAAATAACTATCCTGGCACTATAGTTTCTCTTTAACTCTAACTGTGTGGACTACAAAACCCATGATACTGGTCTATTCACTAAGTAAGAATTGCCAAAGGATCTGCAATTTTAGGCCCAAAAAGTGAATTTCAATGTGTTTATTCTGATCTTGAATTTGTAATTTATTTAATGGGTAACTGTTACTTCCTAGAGATTTTAATGTAACATTTACTTATCCCCTATATTTAACGAATGTGTTTTGTAACATGACAGATTTGTGGATTTACAAACACCTCCATCTTGACTTGCTGTCACCCATTATATATGTTGTCTCTGTTGGCCATTGAACACAATGGAAGAGGACAAACAATGTTGGTTTCTGAAAAGTGTTTTAAAGTAGTAAAAGTTGGGCAGTCATTGGTAATTCTTCCCCTTTTTAATGTTTGCACCATTTTTCAAAACGAACACTTTTTAATACATAACCAACCAATGTTTTTGTAATCCTCATTTGCATTCTGTGTCATGGCTGTGCACATAGTGAACTGGATTGTGATTTCATTCACTAAATATGTCATACCTTTTTAAATGAAAACAGTGTCACATGAAACCATGATTAACATAAGTTAAAGGTGATTTTCAATAGTTTATTCAATATTGTAATTTAATAGTGTCTTAACAGTCAGAATGTCATGGGTTAGCCCTCATTTTTGAGATGTAGAAATCTATACAATGGTTTCACTACTTACAGTGTGATGGAAACAGTGCTTCCTGCACAAGAACCACTAAAATGGGCAGTTATGGTGCTTGAAGTGTTCTTTTAACCCCTTAAGGACCAAACTTCTAGAATAAAAGGCAATCATGACATGTCACACATGTCATGTGTCCTTAAGGGGTTAAAGGACCACTGTAGGCACCCAGACCACTTCATCTTAATGAAGCCCGGCGCTGGAGAAAGGTATTATTATTAAGGTAAGTGATTAACCCCTTCCTCCCGTGGCGGGAGGGGAGCCGTGGGAGCTATTAATACTATAGTGCCAGGAAAATGAGTTTGGCACTATAGTGGTCCTTTAAGTGACACTGAGTTGGAAAGGATATACAATAATTCCTTTTATTTGATACATTTTAATCCAAGTTGATAGAATAAATACACCAACCATAGCTGTTTATTGAACCTGTCTGCATGTGTTCCCACAGAATTGTGAAACTTTTTTTAATTTTTTTTATTTGCCAGCTTTTACTCTTTGGTAAAGTGTACTTAGTGCTGTGATAGTAAACACATTGAATAACACTTTCGTTATTGAAATTACACAGTTGTTTGTTTAGTGTTTTTAGCAATAGGTAAGCTGATGATTGGTTTCACTAGTTTAACAGGATAATCTAAAGTTCTTAAGGTAAACTAATTTTCGATCACTTTTTGTAAATAGACTGTGCTGCCTTCTCTTTTTATTTGTCTTGTGTTTTTTTTCCTTTATAAAGGGAGCTGTTGTTAGTAAGATGTCCATAAGTCCTACCAATCCATATAGGAATGAGAGGACTGAAAGAAAAGTGAAACTCTCTTCCTCCTTTTCACAGAACTCATGCAAAACCTTTTTATAACTTGGCAGTCTAGCTCCCTATTGTGCCCCCTGTGTTGGTGCAGAAGGGGTTAAAAATCCCTTCTGTCACTTACCTGATTCCAGTGCCGATGTCCCTTGGCGCTGATTAAGGCTCTGCCTCTGCTCCACAGACATGCTTGCATTAGGACTCCCCCCTTAGGAAAGTATTGTATAATCCTCTTCAATGGTGTTTTAGGGGACGCTGAATGTCCTCATGCATAGCGTGAGGACGTCCGGCGTCAGGTGACCAAAATCCACCCGGAAGTCCCTCTAGTGGCTGTCTGGCAGACCGCTGATAGAGGTGGAGTTAACCCTCAAATGTAATTATTGCAGTTTATTAAAAACTGCAATAATCACCTTTGCACGGTTAATAGACCTGGGATACTGCACCCAGCCAACTTCAGTTGAGTTGAAATGGTCTGGGTGCCTAAAGTGTCACTTTAATACTTAAAGGGACTCTCCAGTGCCAGGAAAGCAATCCGTTTTGATGGCACTGCAGGTCACCTCCCATCCCCGGTTGCTGCTCCCTGCCTCCTCCGCCGCCGCTCCTCCTCTTCATTACGTCAGCTGGCGGTGGAGGCTGATCCCGCCGGCTGGGGAGACCTAATGTGCATGCGCGGCAATGCCGTGCATGCACATTAGACCTCTCAATAGGAAAGCATTGAAAATGCTTTTCAATGCTTTCCTATGGAGATTTTAGCGAGGCTGGAGGTCCTCACACAGTGAGAGGACGTCCAGCAACGCTATAGCACAGATAATCTGTGCTATGATCCCGGAAGTGCCCTCAAGTGGCTGTCTAGTAGACAGCCACTAGGGAAGGACTTAACCCTGCAAGGTAATTATTGCAGTTTATGAAAACTGCAATAATTACAGTTGCAGGGTTAAGGGTAGTGGGAGTTGGCACCCAGACCACTCCAATGTTCAAAAGTGGTCTTCGTGCCTGGAGTGTCCCTTTAAACATCAAGAGAAATGTAATTTCTCATATATATATATATATATATATATATATATATATATATATATATATATATATATATATATATATATATATATATATATATATAATTTTTTTTTTTTTTGAAGTAAGCAACCTCCAGTTTGCATGTGTTTTTAGTTTTAATCCCCTCCATTTGGGATGTCTGTTTAGGCTTCTGTCTCTTCCCAAATGTATCTATTTTTTGTGGTGTAAGAACTGATAACTGTAGATGTTCATGAATATCCTAACATAACAAAATTAGACCTGATTTATTATGCATAGAGGTTATGACTGACTGGCTTGTGGTCTCCTCTACCCCTTTCTTCTGAGCTGTGTGTTGACAAATATTCGGTCACAGTGACCCTAATCTCCTCCACTACTACTTCTGAGGTGTCTCTATAGTCTTTTTGCCTCCACAGGGTAGTAATCCACGAATACCATTTTTCATTGTCCTATTCATTAAAGAGCTTCATGCATATTCAGAAGATCCACTCTCGGCTCTCATAAAGGCCTCAATGTAATATTTTGTCTAACCTTTAAAAAATTTTATATAAATATTATATATTTTTATAAATATTTATATTTCAAAATATCAGTATATGATATATTAAATCATTTTAATAGTTTAGCCCAAAATATTAAAGGCCAAACTTGGAAAACAAATTTGTCTTATGGTATATTTGGATTTTTGGGGGAATTTTGAATAAATCCCAACACAGTCAGCATCTGTATTTAATAAAGATAATATCTTTTAATAAATACTAAGATGTGACAGCCTCTATAATATCTGTTTGCATGAATCTTTGAAGCAAGTGTTTATATTGTTTGGTGATTCAAGTCATTAGGGACGGATTTATTGTCTTTAGTGGATCTAGTATCTGTAGGGGTATTATGTGTGACTGTGTTGGGTGGTGTAAGGCCTATACTGTGGTTGTGGGAAGTGGGATGGGACTGGAAGCATATATATTGATTTTTTTTTTATTTAAAAAAGAAAATACACGTTATATTTGCCACGGAGGGGGACATTGCAAGCACTGGTGGTAGTAATTCTAGGCTGCAGCTCCTTCACCTATATGCATTATATAGAAATCAGTCATCAGTATTTTCCGTCACAGTAAATAAAAATATTTAACCCTATGTAGCGAAGCTCCTATACCCCGGCTGGGTATCTCTGCTGTAATATACCTCGAGGTGTAAGAAAGCACTGTTTAGTGATATAGCCCTTACTACCCCAGACATCAGACGACACTTAATGTTGGGACAATGACGAATGTTATTCGGACAAGACAATCCCAAGCAGGGGGTCTCCATTGTGAACATGGGTAGACATCTCTGTGTCTGGTAGATAATTGAGTCAACTCTCGATAAATCAGTTTTCTCCTGGATACAGAGAGCCTTACATAGAAAAACTCCAAAAACATTAACAAAACAAACCCAATCCTGCATGAGTAATAATTCACTGGAAATGTCTGGCCCGAGCGCCCATTCTGGCAGAAGAGCACTCGTATCCATAAGAAACGCCACAGAGTTAAAGTTTAGACTGGCCATTCGTTGAATCCTGGCCAAAATGCATTCCATAAGTTCTGTGGCTATGGCCAGTCATTTTATGGGTGCGCTTGAGCTCCCCCTGGCTTTCAGGGAGCGATTGGTCAGTAGTTTCCGTTGTACATTCCCTCCGGTTAGCGCTCTCCTGGACAGAGTAAAAGAAGTGGTGCTTATCGCGGTTGCGCCGGAGTTCCAGACAGTTATAACTAGATCTGCTGAAGTTCTGACTGTATACTATGGCTCCCTGGAACTGCTGGCAGGCATGGTGGGGAAGAGCGCTTTTGGTGTGTTTCAGGGAGGGACGGTAGGGGAAGCCATGGTGAGTGATAAAGGTCTTTTATGAATGTTTTAGTGGCACAAGGCAGGTACTGCCACACAATACATGAAGCCCTCTGATATATTTTAATATTCAAGACGCTGTATCCAAAAACTTTGGAAATTACAATTTTATTTTTCTAAAGCACATACTGATCAAGGATTGTATTGGTGATGACAGGAAAAAAATAAATAATAAGAATTAAAAAAAAAAAGTTTCATTACTGGATGAGTGTAATCATAAAAATCAATATATTTCAAAAGGCTAAACTCAATGTATTTGAGCCTTTTTCCAACCTATATTACTTTGTAACTACATGAATTTTTTTGTTTGTTTTGTTTTACACAGATTTTCAGCTGAACTCCCATCTATCAACACTGGCAAACATTCACAAGATATATCACACACTCAACAGGCTGGTAATGGGAAGGATTTTATGTACTATGTTACAGTCTTAGTTTATTAGTTAATTTATTAATTATTTGAGTAGAATATGGCTCCTAGTATGACGTAAAATGTATGTATGGAATAATATATAAAGTGTGTTAAAGGAAAACTGTTATCTCTTAATATAATCTTTTTACTTTTTTTTTTTAATAATATACCATCTGATTATTCATATGTATTGACATTTATGATAAAATTTCCCTTTCCCACTCCCCTTTCTGATGGCCATCTTTATTTACCTTCTGTGCGACTGGCCGTTATCTGCCCATGTGATCACTATTTTGCAATTATTTAGTGCTTTTCAAATTTCATTGTGGGTTTTTTGTTTTTTTGACAATAAGTTGAAACGAAAAAAGGTGGATGAGATGTAAAATCCCAATCACAGACAATGCCGCAACACCAGATTTTGTGGTATCGTTGGTATCAGGTAGAATCTTAATGTGTGGATAAAAATCCTGACATCATGTTATTGATGGGGTTTAAGTCTTGGTGCTGGATTTTTCCCTATTATAGAAAATATCTCACATTGCAAGTACTGCACAATAGTCCGCAAGCAAGGTTGAACCCCTATAATACATAGAAAAAAATTGAATGGAGGATATGAAAAGTATTTAAAAAGTGCACATTTATTGGTATAAAAATAAATCCCAAATCAACCCAGAATCCTCTGCGGTTGTAATATCACTGCAGATTTGGGATTTCTGTGGGAAAAGCAAGTTTTATGGCTTGACTGGTGTGCAGATTTTTGTTTAACATTGTATTAACTATCCACAGACTTCAGGTGGAAGGGGTTTTCAATCACAATTTTTCCCCACCATAACCTTTTTGGATTTATTTATATAAATAATAATCAAAATAGGTTATGGTGGGTAAAAATTGTGATTGAAAACTATAATTTTTTTTTATTGCACATTTTCCTTTAATTTTACTCTTTAAAACTCTGAGTAGTTTAGAATTAAAGAGCCAATCTAAGCTCAATGAAGTTATGGGGCCTGGACGATCTTACCTTACAGTGTTTAAATAATTATTTAGAAATTATGTTCCTAAGCACCTTTCACACCGCCCCCTTTGTTTTGTCCTTGGCCACTCTATTACTGAAGCGTTTGCGGCCATTGCAAGTAATAGTATGTAATATAACTTAAATCAATAGCCAGTGATGGACTAATAACTGGGGTCAAAATTTTAATTCACAACTATCCATAAACGAGTGGAAATGTCTGCCCTGGTTAGTAAAAATTCACTCCAAGGGAATGTACCATGCATCTGCAGGCCTTGTAGCTGCATGTAACTTTCAAAGCCTGGCTAGTATCTCAGGACTTGAAATTGTAAGCCTTTCTGATAGTGTCAACAAGGCGGCCAAGGGGAAGACAAAGTACGCAGCATGACAGGCATCTAGGGGTAGAAATTTAAAGTTAAATAATTTAAAAACAATCTAAAACGGAAAGGTTACCCTCTGCCCCAGAACTAAAGGTCCCAGAGCAACTTTATTGAGCTGAATGTTATCGGGTTGGAATTAGGAGTTCCTTTAACTGGCTTCAACAGTTGTCTTAGTCCATCCAATGAACTGGTAAGGGTAATAAGGATGTCAAAGTATGTGGGACATCCGTATATAATAAATAATGTGCAAAAGTTATCCAATTGCAACATATCTACTAACCGTAACTCCATGTTTCGAGTACTGGAAAATTATACGTCTGTATATTGCTTTAAAAATACTTCTAGGAGACTGAGGACTGACTGCTATACTTAGCCAAAGTACATTCCTGAAGCTCGTCCAGGCCTGTGACGGAGCTCTTGTACTCTGACAGAGTACCTCCGCCCAGTCCGCTTTCTTGGCGTTTGCGTGGACCCTGGAGCGCTTTTCTCCCAGTCGCTGCAGCTGGACTGGGGTCCTTCTGGAGCTTTTCCACCAGGTCCGTAGTCTATTGGTAAAGACCCAACATACCAGATATACATTACAACTGTGAACCATACTACTGGTTATATAATTAGCTCTGCCACAATACGTGTGCCTCAGTCCAGTGATGTATTTACCGCAAGGCTGACAAGCCATTTGCCTTGGGTAGCACTTTCCAGGAACCGGCAAAAAAAATGCAGCCACCAAATGCCCAGGCAAATACTTTGTCAGCCTTGTTTTATGGTGGCCCAAGAGCTGGCCTGCTAGCCACCTGTGGGCAAGCAGTCGATTGTGTTCTGGGCAGGTGGCGAGGGAGTGTTGAACTTTGAGCTCTCCCTGCTCAGCTCCCTTGCGCACCCCGCCGTGATGGCGGGAGCCGGAATATGAGGTCACTCCGGTGCCCAGCATCACTCTGCAGCGAGGGAGCTGAGCTGGACGCAAGGTAAAAAAAAATCCGCCCAGCTTTTCCAAAAGTAGAGATGCTGGGTAAACTTATATTAAGTTTAAAAAATAAATAAAAATAACAATTTGTGAGTGTTGGGGGGGGGGGAGGGGGAGGGAATGTGTATGTGTGTATGTGTTTCTGTTAGTATGAGTGTGTGTGTGCGTATCTGTCAGTGTATGTGTCTGTTATTGTGTGTATGTCTGTGAGTGAGTGTGTGTGTGTGTATATATGCCAGTGTGTGTGTGTGTCTGTCAGATTGTGTCAAATCAGTGAGTGTGTGTGTGTATGTCAGTTAATCTGTGAATGTGTGTCTGTCAGTGAGTGTTAGTCTTCAACGGGAAGGGGTGGGGCAAATTCAAATTAGGGGGTTCCGTTATGCCTAGGAGAACACAAATCTAAAATATACTACCTCCTCAGTCAGAAGTGTTATCTTTATCTTGGCAGAGGAGCATCCTGGAGGATACCAAGAATGATTGGGGCTTTCCATTTATGTGAAGAGATTTTAAAAGCCAGGTTTGAGACCTGATATTGTTGGTGTGTATTACATCTACAAAGTATGTTTTCTTATGTTCTTAATCAGAATGCACTCTTCTCACTGGGTAGTCAACAGTTTGGTCCTTTAGATGTTAAGCTCTCAGCGTTTTCTTTTCCTTTAACATATTAAAAATAAATACATTAAAACCCTGCTTTACCTTGGTGAAAGCTGTTTTGACAAAGTTTTATGATCAGAAGCAAGATTACATAGAGTGAATTAGAGAGAACAACCAATTAAAGTGATATTTGGTATTCTAAACGTTTTAGTTCAAGTAGTTTTGAGAAGAGTGAAATATAGAGAGAGGGGGCATTTGCGATTTGATCAAGTGGTAAAGACTGAAGATATCAAAGTTACCGCTGCCTACTCTTGATTGAGTCACTCTCCCATAAAATGTACTAATTTTCTTTTTTAAAGAAAACAAGCTTGCTCCTTTTCTACTTTCTAGCCGTTAAATCAGACAGAAAAGTTCAGAAAAATAACATTTTATTTTTTTTAATTCAAATCTGTTATAAAATGTGTTTATTGTGCAACAGTGTTTTACGAAAAAAAGCAATCCATTTCAGGTATGTCCACAGAACTCCTCATTTATAAAAAAAAAAACAAACAAAAAAAAAAACTGTCTTGTAACAGTTGAGTAATTGCTATGAAACCCAGTGGTGTTTTTTCCTGCTAATTGATCAATATTTGGAAGTTTGCTCCACAATTACTATTTAGAAATACTTCCCTTTTCCACTTGTATCTTACCATATATGCATGTTCTTGGCCACCTCAAATGATTACATTGCTATACTTTGCCTCTATGTATAATAACTAGTCTTGGATTGACTCTTTTGGTACTTGTTTTTCTTTAGTTCTATTGAACGAACGATTAGGTTTGCTTTCTGAGTTAATGGGAAAAACTTTTCCACTTTAATAATTCCCTTTTTATTATATGTTCTCAAATGGAGCTCACATGTTCAGGATTATATGTATTTTTATATACTAAGATCTAGATTAACAACATTTTCTTTTACAGAACCTGACAGAAGACGTGGGTCAAGACGAGCACCAGACAGGTAGTTCTTTAGTAGTATTTTTCTCAGGCCCACTACTTCTTGCCATCACCTGCAAATTGTCTGATGATGCTTATTAAAAAGTGCATACTCCTATTTTGTCTGGTTTTCATGTTCTCATAATGTCTGTCTGTCTCTACCCATCTGCACAAGTAGCACAATGAAATCAACTTGTGTGTTCTTGTTAAATGAATCATACAACAACATGGCCATGGACATTGTAATAGATTGTGAAACTGTGGTCCTTTAATCAGCACGCAAAAGGTTATTCATTTGAGAGAGAATTGTTGAAATTTAAAAATGGATTTCATGTTTCAGGCCAAACTAGCTAAACTTCAAACAAAATTGACTTGGAGAATTTTTTTAATTTTTTTTCTTTTTGAACTAAAATTTGAAACGGTCTCTGAAATCATGACAATTCAAACTTCAGTGAATAACCATGACAGATTAATATTAAGTATTTTTCTTTTATTTGTGAATTTTGATTTTAGGAAACCTGCGTTCGTGCAGTTCATCTGACTGCTTTAATAAAACAATGCCACCAAGGAAAAAGAGGAGACCTGCTTCAAGTGATGATCTGTTAGCTAAGAAAAGTCGACATGATGGGTAAGTGGTTCTTTCCTGGTACATTTATTTATTTTATTTTACGCAAATTGCATTCTTATGAATGACGCTAAAATATGGGTGACATTAATACAGTGGGAATTCTACATTAGCAATTCTGGAAAGTAAGGGCTGGGCTGTTGGTGCTTCGGGACCCAGTCAAACCTTTTGAAAGCAATTTAACCAAGAAACAGGAGATGATGCATAATGGTTTTATAATGATTAAATTGGCATTTAGTGGTTACGGTACCTAGACTGCGCCTATAATCTATAAAAGGTAGTAATAAGAGAAATATAAATATTGTTTCCTATTGATGTAAAGAAAGTTTGTTTGCTTTTTCTTCTCTTCTCTAGCAGTTTTATAGCACCTTGTCTTAGAAAAAATCTGATTTAGAAGAAATATTTGCATCTTTTTGGTGTGCATTTTGATACTCGCGTTTCTCATTTATCTAGCTACATAGAACACAGAAGATAATTTTTAAATAAAATATGAAATGTGGTCATTGTTTTTTAAGAACTTCTTTCACCCCTATCATAAGCTTTAACTAATTATTATGGACTGCAACATATCCAACACTTGTTGTTTGATGGAAATTCATTTTGCAGTTTACATCTTATGTGATTCTTTGGGATAAGGATGTGAATTTACAATCTTCACATATTTTTATTTGCAAGTTTAATATATGTTGTTTCTATATTCTCTTCCTTTTATGATATCGCAGATCTTATGTTAATTTGGAAACTAAAATATGTTTAAGAGTGATTACATTGTTCTAAATCATTTCTCAAATGAACACTATATAGTCAGGAACACAAACATGTATTCATGACCCTATAGTGTAAAAAAACACCATCTGGCTCCTGTTGCCCCAACTAATATAGTAAAATGTAATATTTATTCCAGTCTGCTGGTGCTGGCTCTGCCCCTGATCTGCCTGCTTGGCTGACTTCATCAGAAGTTATGATCTGAGCCAATCACAATGCTTTCCTGTAGGAAAGCATTGGATTGGCTGTTATTGTCAAAGAGGCAGATCCAGCAAGCCAAACACAGCCATGGCCATTCCTCATCTCCTCATAGAGATGCATTGTTCAATGCATCTCTATGAAGAAAGTTCAGTGTCTCCATGCAGAGGGCTGCTTAATCACAATGGCAAATGCAGGTGCAGTGGTGGGACATAGTCTACTGTTTGCTAGTTAGCAATCCACTATAAAAAAGATTGACCATTAAATACTTTGAAATGTGTATTTTTAAAGTAACACATGGCAATTATTTTTTTTTGCCAATTACAGTATTTTACCTTATATCTTCTCTTTAATGTCACAGTCTCAACAATTTCATAAAATGCCACACATATTAACTGCATCAACAAAGATGATCCATTATTAATAGGTGAAGCTTGCAGGTATTGGAGGCTGTTGCTGGGGGTCAGACAGCCATCTTCCATCCTTTCCAGCAGCAGTAAGGTCTGCTGCTTAACGGCAGGTGCTTACGTGTGGGAGGAGGGGCCTATGCCGGGGAAGCTGCTGAAAACACTCAGCACTGTTCCAGCCCCTCCGTCCTTCATTCCCTCGGGCTGTAACAGACTGTTACAGTCCGAGGGAATATAATTTAAGACCATGGTCAGCATTTGGGGGGGCACAGCATGATGTAGGGGGGGGCCATGGCCCCCTCTGCCCCCCCCTAGCGACACCACTGCTTGAATGGTACTGGGTCATTCAAATATCATTCAGTTGAATATATTTGTTACATCTGTTTTTTTTCTAAATGTTCTGACATCCAGATTTTGCTTGACAACTCATGTGGTATAATTTCCTCCTTTGTCATGACTTGTCTTTGCACATTTTTCTATAATCTGGTGGATTATTTTGAGAAACATCCAAATGGTGCCTTCAGACACGGAGTTGCTGCCAACTCTTAATTTGTTGAGTGTGTCATGCATACTTTTATGGGCAATTGTCTGGTAGTTAGTTGTCATTTGGACTTATGATTGCTCTGCATGGTTTTATAACTGCTAAGAAATGTAGGCTATTTATAGGGCTAGGTGCCTGCTACACTGGAGGGACGTTATACATGTAAAATAGATGGAGAACTATAAAATAAAAAGTTAGTAGAATAGTTGACTTTTTCAGTCTATATGAATTCTAGCCCTTACAGGGGGTGCTCTAATCACCAGAAAGACTTAAACGTAATGTAGCGGTTCTGGTGCAAAGAGACTGCCCTTGCAGCCCCAGCAATGCAAACACTATCTATTCTGTGAACAGGTAATGTTTACATTACAAGCTGGTTGTTACTCAGAGAGCCATAAGAGGTCCTTTCTGGTGTAGTCATACAATGTTGGCAGGACTAGTGTTTAGCATCTTCATGCTCAACATGAAGATGAAGAACATTCCCAATAGAGATGCACTGAGCCAATACATCTCGATGAGGATATTCTGTTTGCACGGTTTGAGGATTGCTCTAAATGCACACTAGACCCCCATTGTTCCCCTATTAGAAAGCATTGGATTGGCTAAGATTCAGTAATGTTGCGAACTGGCACTGCAAGTAAGTTAAACTATTTAATTATTTCAGTGCGACAATCTAAATAGTTAGTAATACAAATATGTGTTGCTAACATAACAGTGTTTTGCTAACAATGTTCCTTCAAATTGTTGGACTTTTTTATTATTGCAGTTTGTATGAAAAGAAACCAGTAAAAGCTTGATCCATTTCCTAATTATTAAAAAAAATAAAATAAATAAAGTTCACAGATATCCAGATTTTTGCTTGCTTGTAATTATGTGGAAGCCTAAAGATTGCACCAACCTTTCATTTTACTTTCTTAGGACCAAGGTTATTTTCACTAGTAATTTTCTGATTTCTTATTTTGTAGACTTGTGTATTATATATTTGGATTTATGTGCATGCATATGTATATGTGTATACACATTTTATAGTGTGTGTATTGTTATTTAGTATGATTAAAAAGCTAGTTTGTAGTTTTGCCTATAATTTGTTCACAAATATTAGGATAAAAATAAGTATCTCAAAATATTTTAATTTTTATCTCCGTAATTACCCATGTCTTTGTTACTCCTCTTTTATTGCCAAGGCTCCTTTGCTCTCTCTCAGTATCCATGAGTAAGTGGGAGTCTTGAAATGCACATTCAGTGTTGGCACACCTCAGTTTTTTCCTGCCTATAGATTTGAAAGCAAACACGTGCAAAGAAATGCTGGGGAGAGGGCTGAACATATTGGTCCAGTCCCATAGCAGTTAATATTAGTTTTTAAGCAGTGACTGAAGGGCAAATTCCAGTTCTGCGATTACACTATGGTATGTCACTGGTCCTTAAAGACCATTTTTAAATGTATAAGTGCAGCAGTGGTCCTTATGTTGTTAATGTAAGTTTTATTTATTTTCAATTTCTTTAATGGTTTATTGGATTTTATTTTTTTTATTATTGTGGTGTTTGTTGTTGCCACTTTTATTTTTAGGTAATGTTCAATGCACGTGTGCTCAGCTTATTAAAACATTAATATATTATGGCTGTTTCATTTATTGTTGATAGACAACCTGTTTTTGAATGTAATGCATGTTTGTGTGTTAATTTAAGAATGTATAAGAAATACGACTCTTCCAGAATAAAAGCAGAGGATGAAGCTTTTTCAAGCAAGCGATGCTTAGAATGGTTCTATGAATATGCAGGTATGTGACTTTCTGTATGTGCATGGCAACACAATATGACAAATGGAATGGACATCTTCCTAGAGTTCATCTTCCATCATTGAGCATACGCGGTGTTTATTTGTCCGGTAGCAGTACCTGCACATGCACAGTTGCTCTTGGCAAAATAAGTGCCAGTGGAGACACTCTGTAGATCGTGTTAATTTTGTCTGTACGTTCAGCCGGCACCTTTAATAGTATATATTTAGTTTGAAGAAGATCGAGAAGTGCTTATAATATTTGCTTATTTAAGGGTTGTGAACGAGCTTCAAATTTTAAGCAAAATACCATATTTATGGGAATATAGGATGCAGTGTTTTTGTTTTGTTTTGTTTTTTTTTAATTTATTTTTTTAGTCCAAAAATATGGATTAAATAACTGCCTGTGTCTTATATTCCACATGTATACATATAGCAAATATTTCTATATCATTTATCCTATCCACCTATCTCAGGCTTCTGTTGAGGAGGGGATCCTGGAAGACCCTGTCTGCACCTCAGCCGGGGTCAGGCTGAAAGTATTCCCCCCCCCCCCCAAGCTCCAGCCATTCAGATCATTGCTGCAGATTACCCCTGCAATGCTTAGATAACACATAGTACCGGGGTTCGCAAGAAGAGTGTACTTGGTCTGCACACCATGGAGGTGCAGGCTAAAGTCACTCAACACCAGGCCACCAAGCATCATCTTGTTCCCTATCCCTGGCCAAAGGTAAGAGGCAGAGAGGGAGGAAGAAATAACCTTTTAATAAAACAAATACATTTTAAAATAATAAAATATAAAACTGCTCCAATCCACACAGCACAGCCCCTACTCACCCCACAAATTCACACACACTGCATTCATTATACACACGTCCTCCCTTACACAAACACACACACTGCATTGACTAAACATATACTTCTTATTAACATACACCTACTGCATCGGTTACACACACACTGCAAAAGTTTACTGTAATTATGGTACTGGTTGTTGTTTTTTTTTTTCTTTATTTTTTTTTTTTTTCTGAATGTCTATTTAAAATATATGGATGCATCTCGTATTCTGGTGCATACACTCCTATACCTAAAAATACAGTTTGTAATATTTTCACTTTTTATGGTGTGGCTGGCAAAGTTACTTGGGGCATGGTGGAGTTACATATCTGTGTGGCAGACCACAGTCTGAAATGTTGCTCCTCCAATGCCATGGAACCAGCTTACCTTCTGACTCAAACATGGTTGATTTGATATCCCAAAATCCATCAAATTACGCAATGTGAGGATTATTTCTTCTCTTTGATACTGTGAAGCGAAATTCTTCCTTGATAGACTTGAACCAGCACAACGGAATCTGATGGTGCTATATAAATAATAAAATAATAATAACCATACTGCTGGTATAGAATTGGGAATTAATTTCTACTAACATTATAAGAATAGAAGAACCAAACTCCACTTTCTGTTGCTAATTTCTGAGTCTGCAGTGATCTATGTGTGATACACTGCACATGCTTTTATTTTTACCCATTACACACAAATGTAGTCTTGTGCATATGCCATTATACATTCCCATACATGTCTACAAGGAAATGGTGATTAATTGCTAATGTTAATATTTATAAGGAGAATGCAGGCACGTGGCTGTGTGAAAGACAGTAGACTCAAAATAATGTAACCGACCTTCTTCTTGGCAATGAGCGGCTTTTTTGGTTGACAACTTTCTTTTGATTTGGACAGGCTCTCTCATAGCCTTTCATATGCAGGAATAGTTTCCATTCCTGAGTGAAAAATTATGAAAGCACTTGGCAACCTAATACAACCTGTAGTGCTACATCTATAAAGTTGCTGTGCAGTTTCATTCTATTTTCATGAAAGAATCCACTTGTGAGTGTTAAACTTCATATCCCTTAAAGCTGTGTTTGGTACAGTTATATGGTATGCACTGCACTCCTGAAAAAAATGGATGACCAGGACAGGCTGAATAATTTGGTCACTTCCCGATTACAACAGCACCTGCAGATTTGAACAAAAAACAATACATTTAATTTGTGTCTAGTTCTTATTTCTTCTTTCCTTTGCTGTAAGATAACTACTGTGTTTCTTTGGCAGGAACAGATGACATTGTAGGCCCCGAAGGAATGGAGAAGTTTTGTGAAGATATTGGTGTTGAACCAGAAAATGTAAGTCCTAAATTAATATTCTGCTAATGTAGCCAAAGTAATCCTCTGCAATACTTCAGTTTGCAAACAGGAGCACTCACATGACTTTTATTAAGATGCATCATAAATTGTTTTGTTAGTTTTAACATTTTAGTGCAAAAATAGTGTATTTATAAAATTTAAGGGTATGTGGACTGAAGCATTGATGACTTCGTTGAATTTTCTTTGCTGATTAATGCAGTCCCTGCATGTTTTTCTCTTTTGAGTTATGTTAAATTTGTAACTTCCTGTCGTTCACAAGATTTGACTTGCTGTATGGGACACTCTTAAGCACTAAAACAACTTGGTAAAGCAGTTTTGCCATATAGATCATGCCCCTGCAGTCTCTCTGTTCAATTCTATGCTATTTAGGAGTAAAATCACTTTTGGGTTTGTTCATGCAGCTCTAGCCACACACCTCAGCTGTGATTGGCACTGCCAACACAAAAATATAGAATGGTTTAAAGCAGTTCTGTCATGTGCTTAGCCTTTTTTTTTTTTCTCTGACTAGGTGAAATGAATGTATTCCGTAGCCTGGCAGTGACTTATTGTCTATGCCTTCATTTGCCCTTTCTCTATAGTGGACATCCAATCTCACACATGTCCACTCCATAATTGTTAGCATTGGTCACGTGGTGAGGATTGTGAGAATTTATTCCCATTATACTTACCTGCCAGTCGCATCCCTCGGGATAATTTGTCTTATGAGGAGGAGGAGCTTGCTTTAAGCCCTACATTTTGCCCTCTGAATTTTAAGGCAAATAAGAGGTAAGCAGAAAAGAAGAACAGATTGAAATACAGGAAGGAAATAATTGATTGAGGATTAAGAAAAGGCCATTTTGACGTAACAGAGCCGATTTATTTAAGTGCACACAGGAGGCTGTTGCAGGGTATACAAAATTTAAAATTAAACACACTGTATTATAATGTAAGCTAAAAAACAAAATACTTTTTTCAGGAAGTGTGTAGGTGTGAGTCACAGCCAGGGGAGATGAGGATAGGGCTACATAAACAACAAAGAGACTAATCTCCTAAATGACAGTGAAATTAAGAGGCCTAATTTGTACAACAAAACCACTTTATTATGCAAAAGTTGTATTAGTACGTAGTGTTCTTTAAAGGTACAATTTACACACCTTATCAATTTAATCGAAATTAAGTTATGGTGCCAGGAGGCCCCCTGGCTTGGAACGGTACATTTCTTTCCATACCAGTTTTATGAATTAGGAGTCACTGATTGGTTGAGAGCAGTCAGCTGACACTCTCAGCCAATCAGTAGCGCCCATGCCTGGCTCAATCATGGTGACATCCCTGTTTTAGATGCATTATCTCCAGAGTACACCAAAAGCACGTTACTTACCTGATGCTACCCCTGTTGGTGCCATCATCTTCTTTCTTCAGGCCCTGTCACTTCATCCAGGGAATGAATGGTCAACATTTGCTTAAATCTCTTACAGTGAGATGTTCATATTTGCATGTAATCATTAGATCATACCTGTTCTTCACCAGTTTTAATAATAATTTATATTGTGTATCTCAAAACTAAAGTTGCCTTTGTTCCTACTCATGCAATAGAAGCCTACTCTATTGTCTTTCATTTCCCTGCGACCCTAGGATGTTCCTTCATTAATATGTATTTTGATCTTTCCTCATTTAAAAACCTGTTATTTCGGACACTGCGGCTTCGAACTAAAAGCTGACAAAAACGTACTTTTAAGGGCGATTACCTGCTATACTGAGATCCCAGATACCGAACCTGCACACCTTACCGCCATGGGACGCAAAACAAAAAAGTCCAAACAGGACCGACCTACCATGGGGATGAACATCGGCGAAAAGTGGCGCCAGGCACATGGCGTGAGCGGGCCCAAGATGGCCGCGCTGTTGGGCGGCTGTTCCGATTTCTCGGACGACCCGGCCTCAGAGGAGGAAGAGGCATTTTCAATTGCACTGGCGAAACCCCAGCCTACACAACAGACAAAATAAGACTCATCCCCGGTCACAATCTCTGCCTTAAAGAAACTCCTTGCGGACTTACAGACCACTCTGCAAGCCGACATTGCCACGATATGTGGAGGGCTGCAGGGACTAACAGGCCGAATCAACACACTGTAAACTACCTCTATCCAGGACTCCCAGCGGATACAGGTGCTGGAGAGACTGGTGCAAGAGCTACAGCAGCAAAATCAGGCCCATGAACGCCGCTTCGCGGCCCAGGAAGACTTCCGCCTGCAGAACAACTTGAAAATCAGGGGGGTACCCAACCCGGTCTCCGAAGCGAAGCTGTCGCACTTGAGATAAATGATGGGAGACTTGCTACCACCCAAGCAGGCTAAAGCAACACCCCTGGACGGTTTTCTGCATCCCCAAACCGGCCAAAGCCCCGCCAACGGCATCAAGTGACCTGATCATCCAATTTAGGCACAGAGCAGACAAGATGGCTATCCTGAAGGCAATCGGGGCAAGCCAAACTACCACTTCGAAAATATGGCATTAGAATTTTACAGCGACCTGTCTGGCAGTACAATGGCCTGGCGAAGGTCACTCAGGCCCTTTACCTCACTACTCCAACAGCGCAACATAGGATACTGCTGGTGCCTGCCCTGTATGCTCCAAGTCTCACACGGAGAGACCACACACCAACTCCAAGATATACGAGACGCGGGCACACTACTAAGGGACTTGGGACTACCGCAAGACCTTTTACTAAAACCGCAACCCAATACCAGGCCCTTGCATATCTGGGACCTGAGCAACATCACCCCATTTACGCCAGGACGACAGGCAGAGGAACCATACGCTACAGCGACTACATGAAGCCCCGAGAGACTATCTGACCGGGACTGACAACGACTTCTCATAAATACCTTAAGTTTGTGTTCACTGTTTAATTAGATTTTGACAAGTTATACCGCTTTTGGGCACTACATGCCTACCAACAGGTTTGCAATACCTCACACTCCATAAGCTAACCACTGCCGACACCGTACCATGTACGCCTCGGCTAGGTTCACCTACATAAAATGCCGGAACTGCAGCAGTCTCCTGGCTTGAATCCGTCTTCGGACACTTCTTTGACTTTACCATCTTGCTTACCGCTCCTGTCCACATGATAGGATGACTAGAAACTCCTTTTGTGAGAATGTTCTGCTTTTTCAGCTCGCAATGCCTTGCGCAAGATGGGCAAATCAATGTAACATAAACATACAACCTGTCTGAACCTTTAGTTAATTTTTACTGCATACTAGCTTATGATACACTACGAGTCATACTACCACACTACAACTATATTTGCATAGCTAAGCTAGCACTGTTAAGCGTTGAATATCTCGCTATCTTACTCTACCCAAATGATGCATGTAACTTAACTAATGGTACTAGCTATACTAACATAGCTAACCTAGCATTGTTAAATATTAATTGTTTATAATTGTCTCATGTATCTTTCAGTATAAAGAGACTGTCAGCTTTTACAAAATTTAAAATGTGCTAGACCAGTAAATGTCATAACCAGCACTAACCAATGAAGTTATATATAACTTGACACCACTGTTGTGGCATATCAAGGCTGTTTGTCAATTTTTGAGCACGATAAAAAAAAAAAAAAACTGTTATTTCTTTCTCTTCCTTGTTCTTTTATACCATTATGATTAATGTTCCTGTATTAGTGTTCGGCAATTTTATTATAATGCATTTTATTTCATTTGGGGAAATTTGCATGTAAATGTAAATCTGAAAAGTGTGGTCATCTGTAAAGTGCACAGTTATTAATGTGCAGTAATCACCATGTTTTTACTGGCTGATGATCTTCACACTTCCAGACATTTTTACCAAATTTCTTATCTCAACACTATTAAATGCCACTCTTCATTTTATTTTGTTTCCTTATCCCTACAAATGATGGCTATGCAGCATAAACATATTATCTTTTTCATTTTTACTGTGTATTATTGTACACACTTATCCTATGTTTATGCAAATATGTCAAATTTTTTATTTTTTTTACTGGCAAATGCCTCTGTTAATTGTAGTTAAACGTTGATTTAATTTTATTTTTTTGCACTACTCATTTACTTTGTTTTTTCTTTAGGTAGTAATGCTTGTTCTGGCTTGGAAACTAGATGCACAGAATATGGGTTACTTTACTTTACAGGAATGGTTAAAAGGAATGACATCCCTTCAGTAAGTTTACTTTTAGAATGTAAGCAATGTATTGACATGTGAAAAGCTATTTGTACAGTTTACCTTTTGATAACTTTCTTGATGATGAGAAATCCTAACACCATGGGGATCTGGGCAATTCATATTCTTTAAAATCAACATCCCTGCAGAAAAATTAACCTGTTCAATGCCATCTTGGTACGTTTTTACATTTTTATTATTGTTGATCAATATCTGTATAGTCTTGTTGTGACTTTAAAACTGGAACCTGGTTTATAAGTACCACAATTGTTTATACAATTTGTGTCTGCACATTTTATCACTCCATGAACATATTTCCCTTGCAGTGGTCCTTTTTATTTCAGATAGTCTACTCCTGCTGTTTTTGTTCACATTATTTTGGTGAATTAGATACTGTATTTAAGAAATGTAAACAAATTAGGTTCATACCTTTTGCTTTCTCTGTGATTTCAAAATTAAGTATACTGTTCAACTGGACAGCATAACTGTCTGTGTACCAATTCCAGAGGTTGCCATGGGCAGCGCATCCTTTACACCTGCAATAGAGAAGCCTTCAGAAATACATTTTTGAAGTCTCTTCTACAAAACTTAGCTTTTTTGTCTGCATTGTTTGTCTAACTGTGGCTTGTGTCAGTGCCGTATTAAGGACTACTTCACTCTAGAGCCAAAGATCATGATGTGACTAATTACAAGCAAAAAGTAATGAACTAAATATTTTGACTTTTTAAAGTGAGCTAGCAAAATGTTTGTAATTTGTGTATATTTATACAAGGCAATGCAGCTGGTGATTTTCCTCACCTGCCCTAGCTATTCCCCCAGCAAGAGTGTATCATGCTTATTGGAGGAAATATAGGAATATTGTGACTGATGTCACTTTGCTCAGCCGCCAAAGTGCTGGCAGTGAAATCAGCATGTATACATAGTCAGGTAGAATTTTCCTGTCTAGGGATGTGTACCCAGCAGGGACAGTGACTGTGCAAATAATGACATTCACAGACCCTCCGGGAATTACTTTGCTAGAATGAGGGGCAGAAGGTATACAAGTGTATACCAGCTGTCAACGCAATTTAATATATCTTCTATTAATGATCAAATGATAAATTGGTTATTGCTGTTATAAATTTAGGTGAACATGGAGTGATAAGTTCACTTGAAAGAGTTTAAGCTAGTTAAAATATGGCAAACTTAAAGTGGCTTCTGTATATACAATACATAGCCAAACCAGGTACTTTTCGTAAGTGATTATCATTAAAAGAAAAACATTCTTTTGTTTACAAAAAATGTATCCCATATAATAGCTTCTTTGTGCTTTAACTCCTTGTGCACATATGTAAGTAAAGTCCTCTTTCCAGAAGACCATGTAAGTAA
This sequence comes from Pelobates cultripes, assembly GCA_933207985.1. Taxonomy (NCBI): domain Eukaryota; kingdom Metazoa; phylum Chordata; class Amphibia; order Anura; family Pelobatidae; genus Pelobates; species Pelobates cultripes. Next base: position 72,966,060 of record OW240917.1, on the reverse strand, counting down.
CCCAGAAGAATTCATTAATCAAAGTGTCTTGTGAAAGGCCAAAGAGAACTTAAAAGACCAAACCGTGCATATCCTGCACTAAAAGAAAATACATTTTATTTTTAAACATGTTTATTTTATTCCAGATGTGATGCAACGGAGAAACTACGTAATACCTTGGACTACTTGAGGTCGTTATTAAATGAGCCAACTAATTTTAAACTTATTTATAGATATGCCTTTGATTTTGCACGGGTGAGTGATTTTATGTATCAATGTTTTCATTGATATCCTGTAGGAAAGTAAGATGTTGCTTAATTGTAATAATTAATCAAAATAGTTTGTGCCTTTGAGCCAATAAACAAATGTTCCATTTCCCCTATTCCTTAATTTGATCTGCCAGAAATCCATGCAATAAATGCTGCTTGCCACAATATGTCATTCTTTTACAAAAAAATTTATTAATATATTGGATATCCTCCTTTCCTCTTAAAGATGGCTCAGTGTAGTGAATATGTAGTATGTGTATTGTTAATGTAATATATTTACTTATTATTGTAGTAATCAGGGAATTTGTTTGAGTGTCACTCTGAGAATTTACAATGATACAGTTTCTGTTAACAGTTTAAAAGCCTTATTGTGTATACACATCACATAGTTTGCTCGTAGCATGTAAGGATGGACAATGTTCTTTTGTTGCCAGTAATCTTGTGTCAGTGTTTCTGCTCAAGAACTAAATATGTGTTTCTGTGTAGGAAAAGGATCAGAGAAGTCTAGATATGAATACAGCAAAGTGCATGTTGGGTCTCTTACTAGGGAAAACTTGGCCATTGTTTCCAGTGTTTCATCAATTTCTAGAGGTATGAAATCAATGTTTAATAGTAATTATTTTCCAGAGTACATATGCAGGAGGTGACTAGTTTTTGCGTATTTGAATAGCCTAATTTATTGCAAACATATCCTGGTAAACATTGGGTGGGGGGGGGATTTTATAAATGTAATCATAACCGAGAAGTGGAGCAAAGTTTTAAAAGAGAGCAATCAATCGTTGAGGACAATTATTGTTACCACTGTGATTGCTCTTCTTTTAGAACTTTGCCCAAACCTTCTTTTATCAAAACATTTCTAAATTCTCTCCATGTGTCATTCTATGTATGTCAAGTTATTTGTGTGCATCAAGATAGATACTCCAAAAATTTAATTGTCATAACTTGAAATAAATTATTTTATGGAGCATAAAATTCATCTTCATGGATTTTCTTTTATTTCTGTATTTGTGTATACATGTATGCCATCAACATTGTGGGATGTCAAATTTAACATTTGGGTAGAAACTGATGCAGTGTCATCCACATCCACAGTGTCATCCACATCTAGAAAGTGCCCTTACTCAAGCACTTCCTAAAAAGATTTCAGTTTGTGGTGGGTGTAAATAATTTTGGGGCATGCATTGTTTGTCAAAACAAATGGACTTTAATTTATATTGGCTGTCTGTAATGTCTATTTGATGTTACCTAAAGATCATATTCCGTATGGGAGATTGATTATGGTTGTCTGAATTACATGAAAAACAATATGTAGACAACTGAGTAGAATTCAGGTACAAGCTGGGGAGATTTTGTTAAGCTTCCAGCACAAAACATAAAGCTAAGCTGTTCTAAAGTTTGTTGATGTTGGAAAAAATGTTTTGATAGCACTTTGTCGGTAACACATCATCTACATATTGTACTAGGCAACCAGCTTGGACAAAATCACAAGGTACGTATATAACTACTTAGTATACATATTTATTTGATCTCACGAACACAAGGTGTAAATTGGGTTGTATTTAGAGATTAAAAATTTCCTGAAATGTGGAAGTCCTGTTTTTTTTGCGAAAAAAGATTGGCATTTTTAAAATATGCATAGTGGAGTAGTTTTACAAACTGAAAATAATTTTGTTACACTGGGAACATGAATTGCAGTGTATATCAAAGTATTATGCTTGAAATAAATGTACAGCATAATCGGTAAATAATAAACTAAATTTGCTTTTTGCTTTTTTTTTTTTTTTTTGTTACAAACGGAACAAGGTCTGTAAATGTTAAAAACATTTCAACTATACATGAGAACAGGTAACCCCTCCCTTTCCCTCAAAAGCTGCAAAAAAAAACATCAACATAAAAAAAAAAAAAAATCTTCTCTAATCCTCCTCCAAAGCTTTCACTGGGTGAGTGATCACAAATGCCCAATCAGATTTGCACGTTGGCACAAATTGAAAATATAAAGGTAAGTAACTGGCATTATTTGTGCCGGTAGGATGTGGCCACATGGCATTGTGGAGGTGGAAAGACCACCTCAATATTTAGTCTTCATATTGAAGGTTTAACATTGGAGTTGTCCTTTAACTGGCATAAGAACTTTGGAGGAAAAAGCTACTTGCAGTTTCATTGCTATGGCCTTAATCGTTTAATTCCCCAAAAAATTCTTAATGTCTTTAGGACACTTCTGGCGCGCAAGGATGTGTTTGGTCATCCTTGGAGCATTTGGGAAATAATATTTCTTGTCATACTATTTGCAAATTACAGTATTGTTCTCAGCAGAAATTTCATTGTGGAAATGTTTCCTAACACTGAATGTTGGTCTACCCACCTTACTGAGAGGAGGAAAAGAAAAGCCAATTTACTGGCCAGCCAGACTCAGACTATAGGTAAACATTACACAGTTAAGCGGGGGAACATTAATAGGAATCTTATAGATAAAGGTTATAAAGATAACATAATTTTTTGGACTAATTTAACCTGTTACCTGTCAACCTTAGAATGTAAGCTCGTTTGAGCAGGGTCATCTTTAACCTATCGTTCCTGTAAGTTTTCTTGTAATTGTCCTATTTATAGTTAAATCCTCCCTCTCATAATATTGTAAAGCGCTACGGAATCTGTTGGCACTATATAAATGGCGATAATAATAATGAAGGCCTAATTGAGAGGACTTAAACAATCAACCAATGCAGCCAGCTATAACCAAACTAAACTAAAACCTTTTTACTTGCAGCGCCCCTAGAGACAGAAATGCATCTTGCTCTTATTTGAGAATTACATTCTCAATATTTGAAATGTGCTCCAGGATTTGGTTGTCTTCAGATGATCGAACTTGCAGTGATTTGAGACTTTACATAAAGTCTCAAATCTTTTATGGTCTTCATGTTATATATTTTGAATACCATGTCATAAACATATTATTTATCATTGTAAAAGAACATATTCCACACTCCATAATTTGTTTTCAATTATTCCAGAAAAAAAACAAACACTTTAGAAAAGACAGTGATAAAAATGTTTTCTCTATTTTTTTCAGATATTTTTCAGGCATTCCCATCTATAGTTGTATTGTCAGTGTAAAGATTTTTTTTTTTATTCTTTTTTTTTTTTCTTTTAGAAGTCTGTTAAAACAAAAAAGGCAACCCTACACATGTGATTTTTCTACTATAGTTTGGCATAGAGTAATTTTTGTTACTTCTTGCACATTTGAGGCTTGATTAGGTTTTATTTATGGAAATGATGAGATTTTTATTGTTTATAGATTATTAATTTAAGCTTGTTTCTATTTACTTGAATGTGTTATCCTTCAAGCTATTTTGAGTACTGTAAATGCCAAACCATTGGTGCATTGTGCATCTGTGGATGGTATAGTATTTCGAGCAGGTAGGCATGTACATGCTTGTTATATCCTATTGGTTAACATTAGTGATGAGAGCTTCGATGATCATGGAAAATAGAGAAGGTGGACCAGACGCTTTGTAAAAGAGAGATGTCTACAGGTGAGATTTCTTTTTTTTTTTTCAAATTTTTTTTATCTCTATAATGAATAGTGTTTCACTCTTTCTCCTAGTAAAACCATTTCTGGACATATAAACTGTGTAATTTTAAGTTGTATTTGTTTATATTCATTACTGAAAGCTTAATATGCATTTTACCTTCTTTGTAATAAACACCTCCCATTTTGATTTGATTGTTGCAGCAATCAAAATACAAAGTGATTAATAAGGATCAATGGTGCAATGTACTAGAATTCAGTCGAACAATAAACCTTGATCTCAGCAATTATGACGAGGATGGTGCTTGTGAGTACATTTTGTTATTGTTCTTATTTTGAATTGGTTGTATTGCTAATCCCTATGCTTTTTTTCTGTGGTTTGTTCTTGAGGGGAAAAAAAGTCCAAACTCTGGAAAGTCCCTTGAAAACTCCACTGTGAGTGTCCTCACACAGAAAGTTCAAAGTAGAAAAATAAATTGTGTAGATACCTGTGCAAAGCTCTCATTGAACCCATCAATGTGGAATCACATGTAGCACCAAAGGTGCAGATAGTGTAAATGATAAAATAAATATTTAAACTGTACACTTTCACTCCTTCAATTTATATGCATATAGGTATGTAAATGTAAAATCCATAAATATTGTATAGTTGTAAATTTAGATAAAAATTTAGAGTACTAAATGTTAGTCATGATAGTCATTCATACGCCCAGCTGTGCAAAAAAAAAATAATTCTATTTTTGTAGTAACTTTTTTTTTTCCTCCCTTGCATGTGTTTTTAGCATACCAGACAATTCAACATTACCAATTAACTGTTTGTGCATCTTAAGCCATTGTCTTTTTAGTATATGTACATAAACACCCAATGGCACAAAAAGAAAAGCATAGCTAAATGTCTGTTGGGTATGATATCAGCCTGAGCTGCAGACTTTGAATAGTTCCAATCAAAGAGCAATATTTAATCTGTTTTTCACTAAGTGGATGGCAGTCCAGATGACAGCAGCCCTCTTTTTAAGTGATCAATATGTCACTCACTTAGTGGAAGATTGCCTAAATTCTCCTTTAGTATATGATTTTTGTTTGTTTGTTTGTTTTAACATGTGGCTTATCCTAACTCTTCTTTTTTTTTCCCAAAGGGCCTGTATTACTGGATGAATTTGTTGAGTGGTATAAAGAAAAACAGATGGCATAAAGCATTTGCTATGCATAGCAGCTGAAGATTCATTGTTAACACATTTCTGTCAACTATTAGCCATGAACCGCTGTTTGTATCAAAGCGCATGATGCTTTTTTGCACAGTTATCCTACTGCTGTAATTCCTGGGTGTTAGCTGTTTGACAGGCCATGCTTTTATGTGTAGCATTGTTCTCTTTAAAGGCTGCTTTGCATTTTGTATTTACACTACAGATTGGTAAAATTGCCAATGTCTTCACTGTGATTTTGTGTATATTTCTGTCCATTATTATATATTTTTTTTTGTAAATGCCTGTACATAAATGCTTCTCTTAGATATATTTTCTTCTGAAATGTATTGTAAAAAAAAAAATGACCTCCCAGCAAATTTCTAGTCCCTTATATTCCTTTTCAAGGAACAAAATTGAAACACTTGATCTTGTTACAAATATATCTGTTGTCAGTTTTAACATCTCTTTTAAGTCCAGATTTGTGATTTTCAAAACACCTATTCACAAGTAAATGCATTAACATTGTTCTTCTTCAAAAAGTTTTTAGTTTTTTTGTGTTGGTAGTAAAACATTGGGACATGGTTTACACTATAAAGTTATGTTGGCATTGGCCTGCAGTGGCTCAGGATCCTTGTACAGTTTAAAATATATTATTTTGTCTTTTTTTTTTTCTTCTTGGTCCTTGTATTAGAACTCTATGCTATGAAGGTTTAAAGCAGTTGTTTTGAATGCTGCATCATTTACTGGAACGTTTTATTTTATATAGAGCAGTGTCACTTTATGAATAGACTTTGTTAATTCTTGTCATGCACCGGTCTTTTTACTATTATTATCTTCATTATTATCACTAGAATTTTTAATTGGTTTAAAGAAACTTTCCAAGTTCCATTACAGCGTTTTGTAGCAACAAATGTTTTAGGAAGAATACAAAGAATTCTCTTGATTTCAGATATGCTATAGGATTGTTGAACAGTAAAACACAATTACAATGTTATACATTGAAACATTCCAAACACATGGTTAAACATCAGTAGTTATTATTGATTACTGATACAGAGAAGGAGATTGTTTAAAGGTTTTCAAATTGGTGTCATGCTTTTACGCAATCTCTGTTTAGGAAGCTGCTTGACCTTTGCCCCAAGTGCATCTTGGGACATTTGTAGAACTCGAGAGAGCGTGCTGATTAGGTATTTAAGGAGCTGTCAAGAGAAGTGAAACACCATACAAAAAAAAAGTCAAAAGTATAATCATTAGTCAGGGTAGATCATTTAAAATATTGATGAGTTATACAGAAGAGTAGCAGATTTGCAAAGATGTGTTTGTGGCAAGGATGGATGGACAATACCACATTTTCAAAATGTAATCACTGCCATAAATATGTTACACAATAGGACAGTCTTTAAGAGACACTGCTAAGATAAGCAGGAATAGGAAATAAAGTGCCAATACTAGCATTTAATGCCTCTTTTTTTTGTGTATTATGACATGAAGATTTGGGCTGTCTCTGTTTGTCTTAACTACTAAACCCTCTACTCTTATCAACGTGTCTCCTAAAAGTACATCTGGGCACCAGCACAACTTAAGAACATTTGATAGGTTTTAACTTCATATTAATGCGGTTTGTTCCACAGGTCTCTACAGCATACCTCTGCCTCTTTAGCTACATTCTCTTTATACAATGCAACTTCCTTATTAGATATTCTGAGCTGCTGACAGTTGTCGACTCCACAGCAAAATCATTGTCCTCTTATTATGTCCCCTTTCCCCTTAGCATGGCTTTTTAACTATCAGATTATTATAGGCCAGTGATTAACTTTGATGGTGGGGTCAAATCTGCAGTTTAGCTCACTCTGCTCTCATGCTTGAGCTACACTGCTTACTGCTACAGAAAGCTGCCAAACAATTTTTTTTTTTTTTTTTTTTTAAATCTACACTAGATTTTTGAAAACTGGAGCATGAATGAGGCCAAAACCTTAAATATTAAATGCACTTACAGTTTGTTAGTGCCCAGAATGTGTCTTTAACCTTATTTATATGAGATGTTTAAAAATGAGGATGATGCCAGCACACTTTGCAGCCGTTATAAAAGCACTGCAAGCATAATAACCACCGTATTGGTGCAGTCCCATGACAAGATTCAAAAGTGTTTTAGAATGGTTTAACAAATTATCAGGCTGCCCACACCATATCAGCCACATTTTGTCTTCTACCAGAGGAGAAGCCAGGTTGCTCTGTAGAGCCAAACATGATCATGTTCATTGGCTGAAAGCATCAGAGGAGCTATGTCAGCCATTGAGCATGGTCCTGCATTGGCTGTGTTTTTTTTCTACAGCGATATCAGTCTTCTCCTCCAGCAAAAGACAAGTTGTGGCTGCCGTGGCTCATGCACCCTGCAGGATCCAGGAAAGGTTTTAAATTATGAGACACCTGGGCATTCCTTTCACCATGGCCGCTATTATAGTAGACTGTGTGGCTATGGTGCATGTTTCTTTAACAACCCAAGTAATGTTGTCCTAGAGCTATAATCCCAATATATCTTTGTTTCATAATTATATTATTGCTCATGTGAGTTCTGCCCCGTCTAATGTGGTGCTTATTATATACATGTAAAGTTATCTTCAGCTCTTTTAGTACTAATACAATGTAAGTGCCCAGTGGAATGCTGTGTTCTAGTAACAATCTCACGTATGTGTTCTTCTAGTTCACCTCCGATGACGAGTCTATAGCCCCTACTTCGGGTGGGTAGGTAGCTAGTTATTTCATTGATTTATCGTTCCATATATGACCTTTTACGCTGCTCTATATGCAGTACCCATATTTGAGAAGTCTGACTTGCAGGTAAAGATTTCTTTGCACATTAATGTGAAGCATTGGCACTCCAGCTGCCTAAATGTGTGCTAGGGGATCACTAACGTTATAAGTGGTGTTGAGCACATACAGTATGCAAAATTTCCATATTGTTACTTGTACACTGGGATGTTATAAGATTAATCTCTAGAGTAACCAGTTGTGAATTATAGCACTCTATTTTGAAATTAATTTGTCTCAAAGTATAACTGTATTTGAACAACCTTCTAACAATCAAATTTAAGTCCTGTGCTTAAACTGCCACTACTCCTGGGCAGCAGCAATGGCTATAGTACACATCAGCCCCAATACATACAATAAAAAAAAAAAACCAAAAAGTTTTGTTGCGCATCTGAAATCCCCATGCACTTTTAAATAACTGGAGGTTTATTAGTATTACTCAAATGTAAGCTTACCTACCACATCAAGGCCAAACCTATAAGGTGAGTCCTACACTAGCAACTCGCCTTGCTGCTTTCTACCTAAAAGTGTTTCTCTTGTGAGTGCTTTGCATAGAAAACACTATGCAATATATCCACATGCTGTAAAAACCAAGACTGGAACAGTAGCTGCCAACAGAGCACTTTATTATCCTTGGGTAATGTGTTTAATGCTAAATGCTAGAACGTCTAGACCATGAGATGTATTTGATTAAAGATGTGTATTACTAGAATAATTGACAACTGAGAAGTTATATGGTTACTCCAACTCCAAGTACCCTGATTACTTCAGTGATTTGAAGTGGGTCATGGTGCCTGGAGTCTCTGTGTACAGTATTTGGTTTGAACCCCTACACATAATTCCACCTCCAGCAGTGTCACTGGGGTGTCGCCAGCCCAGATGTAGAGTTCAAGGTTAGCTACCTTTCAATTCTGTGCAATTTTAACTGAACATACCAGTCATTCTCTGAGAGCAGTAAGCTGATCATTGAATGGCAATGAGCTTGGCTTCTGTGGCTCAAATACTTTTGGAATATGGTATATAAAACCGTAAATGAAAATAGATTAGTTGGAAAAAATAAATATGCATATACAATATATACATCATATATAAGTATATATTGGATCTTAACAGATTTGTGTGTATATATATATATATATATATATTTTAAAAAAAATAAATCTAAATTTCCCACAATTAGGTTTTGCTACAAACACTTGAACGTCTGCTGAGTTTTATTCAGTCTTTGAGTGCACTCCCTGTTTTATAACACACAGGAGGCTACTGGCAAGGGAAGTGCATTATGCTGTCATTAACCGCATGATAGCTCTGAGCAGGTGATAAGAAAATATCCTCACATCCTTGAACATCTTTTGGTATACAACTTGCTGACACAACATAAGAAACAGGTCTTGTAACACAGCTCCTTGTACCCAGGCTGGGTTCTTCCACCAAGCTCGCTTTCTAGCTATCACTGGGACACCAGTAGGGTTTCAGCCCTTAGCTGCCATAGCTTGGCTGGGGTTTCTCTGTAGCTTTCCACCCTGAAACAGGATCCTGTATTATAGCTCCGAGTGATTACGCTCTCCTGTAGAGAGAGTATAGCTATCTCACCCAAGCACTGAGACTTGGTGAAGGGTGAAGTAGAACTGCTTTATTCAGGCAAGGCACACAGAATTTATTCCTCCCCCCCCCCCCCAAGCATGGGTTCTCCTTTGTATTCCACATAACCCCGCCTAGGTGTCTCTGTGTCCGGGAGATAATTGCATTCATAATCGGTAAACCAATTATCTCCTGGATACAGAGGGTAAACATACAAAATTACACAAAATACAATAAAGCAACCCCTATCTGGATAGCTTGCTTCCAAAGGCCAAATCTGTTCAAGTAGTGCCCGGATCCATGGAAAGTTGACCAAACGCCACCAGGGTAAAGTTTTGACCTGCCACACACGTAGTCCATGCTCAAAAGAGTTCCAGAGCGATTAGAGCTTTGGCCGTTCATCTGTCGGGGGTTCCTCCTGGCTCTCAGGGACCGATTGTTCCACACAGTCTCAGGCACCTTCCCTCCAAAAAGTGCTCTCCTGACAGGTCAGCAAGGGGATCATTACACTGCAAAGTTACATAGCTGAAAAGGGTTCCATAGCGGTCGTGGCTAAGTAACACTGAAGCCTGTTTACGGGTTCATACATCCGAATGACTACCAGGGCGCGAGCAGTCAGGTAAATTAGGGAGAGGAAAGGTACTGAACCAGGGGAACCAAGAATAAGTCTCTCGGGGAGGCTGGGCAGGTTTACTCACTAACAGGGTCTCCGGATATGGTCCAAAGTTTTTAGCTTTAAATTCTTTATTTTAAATTGCCGTCATACAGAGATCAAAACACATCGTACAAAGCATTTATGAAATGATCACAGCAGATGTCATGCCAGTACAGTGAACAATGGACTAAATCCAGTGTAGCTGTATCTTACGCAGTGGAGTCCCAGAAAGGCAGAATGAAGCTTATAATCTGACGACAAGGTTTTATTTGTAACATATAAAAATAACTTAACAGTAGTAGAAAACCAAATACCAATATATGGAGATAAACTGATCCAACAATACCCTCTGATTGATGGCGAGTGTGAATAGATGAAAAACATCTGCTTAAGTATGTCTTTTGTGCCTTGCCTAGGATAACCATGGTTGGAATGACAGGTATTGGCCATAAAGATGAACAAAAATAGTGTAGAACAGAAAGGTAACAGAACATAGAGAACACAGAGAAAGCAATGTGAGTATGGATGGGGGTTGTAATGGTTACCAGTGAGGGTCTCAAAGTAACTGCTGTCAGCCCAGTTCAGGGTCTCTGTTTGTGGGGCCTGGGATTACTGATCGATGTGTGGGTGCTCTTGTACTCTCGGAAATCAACTCAACAGGGGGGGGGGGATTAGGGATTCTGTTTACTGTGCATGGGGGCATGATCCCTCCCAGCTCCCCTGAACCCTCATTCCTCCACTCTCAAGAGCCCTTAATCCTCATGACACCCCCCCCTAAGAATCCTCAACTGGTTATGTGAACCTCAGTGGCTCGTAGGGGCACCAGCTGGAATCAGAGTGGCGAGGACATCGCCGGAAGAGAGACATTATACTCTATCTTAATATTTGTGCCAGGGTTCCCACACCTTATAAAACAATGGGAGGGAGTTATGTAGTGTTGCTGTTAGTTGGTCCATTAAGCGGTGGTCCTCTATCTTGGCTCTAATCTCTCCTATTGACGGGAGGGGGATTGCAACCAGCGAGCCACCAGGACTCTCCTCGCAGCCAAAGTTATTTTATTACATAGTTTCTGCTATTGTTGGGTCATATCTTCTTGGGGTTTGGAAAGTAAAAACTGCCAGGGGTCCAGCTCAAATGGCCTCTGAATAAAGATTGGGACAGGAGTCTAGCTAACATGCTCCTTCGGGAGCTTGTGGCATAGGCATGTGTGCCAAAGGTCTAAATGGATATATATTTTCGGGAAGGATGAAAGGAGGCTCTGTGAGTGACAGCCAGGAGAGTTGTGGCTTCAGCTGCTAAAAGTAATTAACCTCATAATCAGCAAAGCATTGAGCAGCAAGACTGCATGGTCATTATCTATGCACCAAAACAACTTCATTAAACTGAAGTGATGTTGATGCTTACACTTAACCTTGAAAGCATTTTAAAGTTATCTTTCTATTTTTGTGAGGAATAGTTTCTTCTTTGGAATTTTCTGAAGAGCAACAAAACATTCACACTAATCCACAAGACCACTGTGTGCTCTATATGAAATAAAACTCCCTGAGAGATACAGCAAGTGACTATGCAAAGAATTATTTCAGTAGGACGTTTCTGAAAAATGACCAACATGGTTAATTTCCTGAGAGCAGCCAGGGGTACAAATCATTCTAAATTAATTCACTCAGAATCTTTTCTTATTGAATCAGATTAGGAATACGGTGTCCACTCTCAAAGGAAGACATTCAAAAAAGCCTGCTATGCATTTCCATTTGAAGAGCTGGAAGATTTGGTGAAGTCAGTAAGATGAAGGAAAAAAAAGCCTAAAGAATTAGAAAATGTCATGTTTCACAGCGGCTTAAAATATATCCAGGCATTTCCAATCCATTCAGATTTGACAGGACTTTTTCTTTGCTGGAAAAATACAGAGAGCAAGGTGCTCCATGCAAATAACGTACAGTGTTTTCATTATTTTTTCTACTATAAATCCTGGCAGGAGAATGCTATGATCACAGACTGTGAAAAGAATGTCAACAAAAAATAATATTTTGTGTTCTGCATAAAAGACCGATTGACAAGAAGGCAGAAGAAATGCCCTTGATGCCAAAAACCCTACAAAGGTAGTGCTTATGGTATTGGAAAGTAAAAACACAGATGCCCATTCCCTCCCAATCCATCTAGGCCTCTGACTGCAAAATCCTCTCACTTCTGGCAGCAAATCACAACAGATTGTTGGGTTTGAGATACAAGTCAAAACAGGCCCCAATAACAGAGATGTTCTGTCCTCTCCAATCAAGAGAATGCATGCTACGCAACTCCCAATAGATCTTGTAGAACACAGACACTTTTGAAATACTATCTACAATATTTTAAATAAGAATGTGATGGAAAGTAACTTAAATGAATTAAGTTAATACATAAACAAGCAAACATTGCTTTGTTTTATACAAATAAATATATTTTATACTTTATGAAAGCTAATTTTATGTATAAAAGTAGTTTTTTATCTGTTTTGAACCTGTAAAATATGTTTGTTTTAATTCTTGCTTCTAATTGGTGCAAAAAAATTTTGGCGCCAAATTCAACCTCTGTGTATCCTTATAAATACTGTTTTATGCCAAGTATATTGTTCTATTACCATTTTGAAAAAACCTCATAGGTGAAACGCGTTAATGGTTTTAAATAGTGTATTTTAAAGCAATATAAGTTATTTTTGGTTACCTCTTTTGTAGGACCAATCTTTTACTCATTTTATTGTACTTATATACACTTTTTTCTAGTACTTTTCCTGGCATTTTATAATTTTATTTTTTTATTTAACTTTTTAAAAATATTTTTCACTATTTTTTATTGTATCCTGTCTTAAGGAAATCCTTAGGTGGGGATAATTCTACCCACGCTGTGATAATAGAGCAGTATCCATCTGCTCTTTTTTTGTAAGTATATCTTATTTTAATTTACTTACCCCATTTTGTTCTTACTGAGAGCACTATTACTGTTTTATACGTTCTGTGGAATCCGACGGAACCCAGCCGAACAGACGGACCTATCCCTCCAGCATACCTACCAGTGGGGAACATACTATCAAGCGTCTCTCATACAAGAGTCGGTCAAAACTACAGCAAAGAAATCCATAGGTGGGGATAATTCCACCAGCGCTGTGATAATAGAGCAGTATTTCCTGCTCTATTTCTGTGAGTATTATTTCATTTATTTTATTTTATTTCCAATTGTTCCTACTGAGAGCACTATTTGCTGTTTCCTATATCCTGTGGGATTTGACGGAACCCAAGTCGGACGGACGGACCAACCATCCCAGTATATCCTGAAGTGGGGATTATACCACTAAGTGCCCTCCATCTCAGAGCTGGACTTAGCTCCATCAAATGTTTGTTCCAAATCCTGATTCTGATTTAATTTTTATCCTTGGATCTACAATACTTCACTATCAGCAGTTCTTTTTGTGTTTCTTATTTTCACATAAACGGACGATTTCTAACCCAGACGAAATCATCCCCGAGGACCAAAATCATACCTGATATCAGTGAGACTGTTTTTTCTTCATTTTACTCCATTTGGAATTTCTCTACTTTTTATCTATTTTTATTGATAAATCTGTACGGACATTACTTTTATCAGTTTTTAGTACTTATATACATATGTTTTATATTTATATTTATTGATTTTCAGTGGATTATCCAACAGCGCAGCCCCAAACCCCTTTTTCTATCTGAAATAAAAGAGGGCAAAAAAGATGTAACCAGTTTATTCAGCCTACAAAACACCATAAGATTATCACACAATCATATTCTTGAATGCTAGGCGTACTTCCTGAACTGGCTGGGGTATGTATCTGGTGTAAGCTGTGGACTTCCACCGGCCCAATATTTTAATGATGTACGCAGGAATATTCCTCTTTGAAGCCGTAGTAGCCGCTCCTATTCGAAATGAGTGAGCGGAATATTTGGCCGGATTTAGTCCCAACCTTACTAACAACGTTCTTACATAGAGCATGAACTTACTGATAGTGAGGGTATTACCGTGTAATGCTAGCAATGGTTGATGTGGTGCTATTGAAATGGAAGAAAGGTATTGGTCGAAGACTTTCACGGGGCATCATTTATTACCAGGAGGGTAATAGGTAATAGTGACCGTCTGTCCATTCACACTAGTTTTTGTATGATGTAGGGACAGTAAATAGTGATCATGTGTTTTTACCAGGTTGGACCTTGTGAAGAAGTTGGGGGTGTTGTAATTAGTGGTGGTAAACTCTTTGGGCCGAAGGAACCCATAAAACGCCAAATAGATGACTGTTTTCATGACCTGGTTTGTGTTTGTTTCAAATGGTGAGGTATCTAAAAGGTTTGACAGTGACTGGAATAGGAGATCGTGGATAGGTAATCTGGATGGCGTGGGTGCAGGGGTGGAGTCCTTGATACCTTTAAGTATGGCCTTTACTTGGTAAGAGGACAGGAAACGTTGTTTATTAGGCCAAGTGGTGAGGATATGGTGTTGAATACCAGTGATATATAATTTAATGGTGTTGAGGGATAGTTTTAGGTGAAGGTGGCAAAAGGAAATGAACGCAATCATTGTTTCCATGGAAAATTTGTCTGAGATGTTGAAGTCAAGCACAAATCTATTAAAAATATGAAAAGCCCTGCCATAAGCCTTTCTGGTGTTAAAAGAAAGACCTAGTTGTGAGAGGTGATACCCGTGAGTGAGTAGCTTATTTAATCCAAGACCATCTCCTGCCACCTCAGTACTGGAGTCAGTGGTGTATCCTGGTTTTGTGCTGCCCTAGGCAGGACAAAACTCAGGCGCCCCCCCCCCCCATCCCTTCCCCCTGCCCCACCTTCTAAATACACACACACACAGTCAGACACAAACACACACACACACAGTCAGACACATACACACACACACAGTCAGACACATACACACACACACACACACACACACACAGTCAGACACATACACAGACACAAACACGGTGAACCACAAACACACACACACATACACAGTCAGAGACACACAAAACACACACACAGTCAGAGACACACACACACTCACAAACAGTCAGACACAACACACACACACACACAGTCAGACACAAACACACACAGTCAGACACAAACACACACAGTCAGACACAAACACACACACACACAGTCAGACACAAACACACACACAGACACACACACACACAAACACAGTCAGACACAAACACAACACACACACACAGTCAGACACAAACAGTCAGACACAAACACAAACACACACACAGTCAGACACATACACAGACACAGTCAGACACACAACACACACACAGTCAGACACAAACACACACACACTCACAAACAGTCAAACACACACACACAGTCAGACACACACACACATTAACTTTTTTTTTTAATTTAAATCCCCCCCAACCTCCTTACCTTTGGGAGTGCTGGGGGGGGGGGCTCTATCCCTGGTGGTCCGGTGGCTGCAGGTCAGGCGGGCGGCTGGCGAGGGAGCACTTCCTATGAGCTGACTGCTCAGCTCCCTCGCGCGCCGGCTGCAGAGTGAGGCTGGGAGCCGGAAGATGACGTCATCATCCGGCTCCCAGCCTCACTGTGCGGCGCGCGAGGGAACTGAGCAGTCAGCTCATAGGAAGTGCTCCCTCGCCAGCCGCCCGCACAGCAGCCAGCGCCGCCCGCACAGCAGCCAGCGCCGCCCGCCCGCTCGGGATGTCAGTTAGCCGCAAGGCTAACCAAGCATTTGCCCTGGGCATTTGGGGGGCGGCGTTTTTTGCCGCCCCCTGAAAAATGCCGCCCAAGGCAAATGCCTTGTTTGCCTCTCGGCTAATACGCCCCTGACTGGAGTTGGTGTTATGGCAGCTGTGGGTAGCGTCGCCCGGAACTCCTAAAAATGAGATCGTGATAAATGATCAGCACCAATATTCAGAACCCCAGGAACATTTATGTAAGTTAGGAAAAAACTGTGTTTTGCCGCTTGTCACGTGAGATTGCTTATAAATCGCATGATGGCCAGGGAAGAGGAATGTCCCTTATTTACAATTTGGCATGTTGCCATGTTGTCCGAGAAGCAACACACTGTATTACCCGACCAGCAAGCTCCCCATCTAACTGACGCTGCTACAATAGGGTAAAGCTTAAATAAAGCGGATGTGTCCTTGAACTCTGGGATCTCAGCAACTTCCTCCGGCCAGATGCCCCACGTCCATTCATTGCCAAAAATAGCGGCAAATCCGGAACTGGCCGCGGCATCTGTCCAGATAGATACAGACTTGTCCGTCAATACAGGAACAAAATGCTCTTTCCATTCCAGTGCAGCAAGAATTCCCTCCACATACGTAAGTCAGCGGTGGCATGTTCGTCTAACGTTATGCGGGAGGAATCGGACTGTAAAAGGGGAAATAAGCTAAGCAGCCGGGATATGAAAGCCCGCCCTTGGGGTATAATTTTCATTGCAAAATTAAGTGAACCCAACAGGGATTGCAACTCCTTCCTATTACATGACTGCCCTGCTAGGTGAAGGTCAATGGCAGACAGGGTGCGTTCGATCTTCTCCCTGGGGAGGCTAGCCTGCATATGTACAGAGTCCAGCACCACCCCCAAGAAGTTGATGACTATGGAAAGAAAATCATCCAGGTAATGAATAATGGTAGGGCATCTACAGGTGTTAAGCAGTATCCAACACAACATCTCGGCAAACATATCAAAAGTTCTTGGGCTGCTCTTAGAACCGAATGTGAGACGTGTGAAAAAATAGTATGCCCCTTGCCATTTAACACCATGTAAATGCCACAGGGATGGATGAATAGGAAGTAGCTTAAACACATTCACTATGTCCGTTTTGCTAAGCCATGCACCCACCCCCGCTGAGAGGATGGCCGTGATAGCATTATCATGTATTGTAGAGAAAATTCTTCTGACGGAATGAGTGCCCCAAATCCACCAGCTTGTGGAGGTAGAGATCCAATTCTTCCTTCCTATAGGGATACACTGAGCATAATACGTCCCTGTAGATCCCGAAAGCCAATACGAATTCAGGGATGGATAGCTTACGATTCAGCCTGGGGTCCCTGGCTTTTAGTACCACCGATACGTCCCCATATGCATATGTCTTATTTTCAAGGACATCTTGGGAGGCAATGAGCAATGATATCAGATTGACATCCTTCCCTTCCAAGATGTCCTTCTTAAGGTTAGCAGGCACCATGTGTGCCGGGTTAATAATATGTGGTTCTCTAGGACCAGTTGGAATATTACCAGGAAGAGGACCGGGGAGAACCGTAGTGTCAGGATTACCTAGAGCCGTGAGCGAATGCTGTTGGCTATCTGCGTCCATTTTGTCAAGCTTGTCAGTAATACGACCCAAGTAGGTCAGGACTGAAGACAATACAGCCTGCAGATCAGAAGACTGCCCGCATCTAGATACTTCATCCACCCCGGTGTTATCAGTTTGAGTATTCATAAGTGTATAAAATTCGGCTTTCCTAGCCGTAGCTGGGTAAGGGATGTGTCACATATCCATCTGACACTTTTCCCTCACCTGGTGCTCAGCGGCCGGAAGCTTGCAGTCCTGACTGTCTCAGCATACAGTCTGGCACCGGCCGTTGCACATCCACGGGCGGAAATAAACGCCAAAATACCGGGCTGACCAATGGGAAAGGGAGGATGGATATAAAAACCTAGTCTGACCTCCACTCAGTGCCCTGTCGTGGTTTCCCATGTTGTTGTCCGAGAGCGCGTTCCTGTTTATAGTTTTCTACTGGTTTTTGACTTTGGCTTTGCTTATTGACTTCTCTGTATTCTGGTATCCTGACTCCTGGCTTTCCTCATCGTTGCATCCCTTTCTGTGTTCCCTGACCTCGGCTAGTATTTTGACTATTCTATGTACGTTAAATCTGGCCATTCTAAAGACCGGTAATACGTTACTTATTTGTCATCCAGGCTATACAGTTCTATGTGCTGGATCATACAGAAATCCTGATAGGATGTTCCTTTTCCTCAATTCGGCGGTGATCCTAGGAATGGTCCAGGACCTGAGGGATGAAGGGCTCGCATTGCCGCCACCCCGGGATTGAGTGACTGATATAGCTGGTGTACTAGGGATAGACAGTTCTTCCCCGCCTTCTGGTAGTTGTGACATGCTATAAAACAAAATAGAAGGTTACCTGGGGTAATACCCAACTGGCTGACGTAACTAATGCCAAGCGGCAAAACAATTAGGTAGTTACGTGACGGGTGAGGCCCTGCTAATTGCCAAGCGGCTGTGAGAGGAACTACCTATGAATTGGCATGAGTGGGGTACGTGGCCATTGACATTATGGCGGGGTATTGGCCTCTCTGTGACAAGTAACAGCAAAAGACAGAATGGGAGTGACAGGTGAGGCCCTCTCTATGCAACCAAGCGAGACGGCTAACTATGAATTGGCCCGAGGGAATGTCGTACCTCCGAAATGAGGATGGTAGATGGCCTCGCGGGACCACTAACGTAAGGCGTAAAAGGCCAGAAAACATACCCAGAGGCTCCTATGCTCCAATGCCAGTGTATAACTAGACTATGAACCTGACGGGGTAAGAAGGTTGGGAAAAAATTGTGAATAAAGGACGTACCTGATGAGCAAAGTAAGTAGCCAGATAAGGTGATACAGGCGATCTGTAGTAACCTACGAGAGTAATTGTGAGTTTTGCAGTGTTATATCAATATATAATTCCACACTGCTAACAAGATACCTACCGGTAAATTATCCAAATGTAGGAGACTGGAACCAAAGAATCAAAAAGCTGCAAGGATGGCCTAAACCTACTAATGCAGAAATTACACATAAGTACCTAGGCCTTGTAAGACCCTAAGTGGACAATTAATCGTAAATTACTGACCTATACCAGATGAAAAAGGTGGTAGAGTAGCAGCCCCCTGTGGGTGCAGTTGAGACTGAAACATAAGAGGTCTATAATCAGGAGGGGCAAACGGGGCAGCTGCCAAAATTTAAGGAGGGGCAAACGGGGCAGCTGCCCTGGGCCCAGTTACTCATGGGGGGCCCAAAGCAGCTGCCCCGTGGGCCCCGTCGCCTGCAATAAAAATTTATTTTTTACAAATATTTCCCTACCTAATGGGCCCGCGGTGCTAGTATTGCGGCTGCACCGGGGCCCGCACACTAAGGGGGCCCACCGGGTGGCCCATACCTTTAGGGCCACCCAGTGAGCATGTTCCAGCAGGGGTCCGGTCGGCGCTGTGGCCCTTTAACAGCGTGACCGGGCCCCTTGCTTAACGGCTGCATGGGAGGAAGTGACGTCCGCGAATCACTTCCTCCCACCTCAAAGATATCGGGCCGCGCGGGAGGCTGCTGAGCCAGCATCCAGTGAGGAGGGGGAGCAAGAAGAGCCAGACCCCCAACTCCCAACTACCCCAGCCAGCACACTGGACCCCAGGGAAGGAAGCCTCTTTCAAAGGTAGGAAACTGAAGAGTGTCTGTCTGTGTGTGTGTCAGTTTGTATGTGTCAGTCAGTATATGTCTGTGTGTCAGTTTGTATGTATGTGTGTGTGTCAGTATGTATGTCTGTGTGTGTGTCAGTATGTATGTCTTTGTGTGTGTCACTATGTATGTCTGTGTGTGTCAGTATGTATGTCTGTGTGTGTGTCAGTATGTATGTCTATGTGTGTGTCAGTTTGTATGTGTGTGTGTCGGTATGTATGTCTGTGTGTGTGTGTGTGTGTGTGTCAGTGTCAGGTATGTATGTGTCAGTCTGAGTATATGTCTATGTCAGTTTGTATGTGTCTGTCTGTGTGTCCAGTTTGTATGTATATGTGTGTGTCAGTTGGCATGTATGTGTGTGTGTCGAGGTATGTATGTCTTTGTGTGTGTGTGTCCAGTATGTATGTGCTGTGTGTGTGTGTCAGTATGTCTGTGTGTGTGTCTGTATGTATGTGTCAGTCTGTATATGTCTGTGTGTCAGTTTGTATGTATGTGTGTGTGTCAGTATGTATGTCTTTGTGTGTGTGTCAGTATGTATGTCTTTGTGTGTGTCAGTATGTCTGTGTGTGTGTCAGTATGTATGTCTTTGTGTGTGTGTCAGTATGTATGTCTTTGTGTGTATCAGTATGTCTGTGTGTGTGTCAGTATGTATGTCTGTGTGTGTGTCAGTATGTATGTCTTTGTGTGTGTCAGTATGTCTGTGTGAGTGTCAGTATGTATGTGTCAGTCAGTATATGTCTGTGTGTCAGTTTGTATGTCTGTCTGTGTGTCAGTTTGTATGTATATGTGTGTGTCAGTTTGTATGTATGTGTGTGTGTCAGTATGTACGTCTTTGTGTGTGTGTCAGTATGTATGTCTTTGTGTGTGTCAGTATGTCTGTGTGAGTGTCAGTATGTATGTGTCAGTCAGTATATGTCTGTGTGTCAGTTTGTATGTCTGTCTGTGTGTCAGTTTGTATGTATGTGTGTGTGTCAGTATGTATGTCTTTGTGTGTGTGTCAGTATGTATGTCTTTGTGTGTGTCAGTATGTCTGTGTGAGTGTCAGTATGTATGTGTCAGTCAGTATATGTCTGTGTGTCAGTTTGTATGTCTGTGTGTGTGTCAGTATGTATGTCTGTGTGTGTGTGTCAGTATGTATGTCTTTGTGTGTGTCAGTATGTCTGTGTGAGTGTCAGTATGTATGTGTCAGTCAGTATATGTCTGTGTGTCAGTTTGTATGTCTGTGTGTGTGTCAGTTTGTATGTCATGTGTGTGTCAGTTTGTATGTATGTGTGTGTGTCAGTTTGTATGTATGTGTGTGTGTGTGTCAGTATGTATGTCTTTGTGTGTGTGTCAGTATGTATGTCTTTGTGTGTGTCAGTATGTCTGTGTGTGTGTCAGTATGTATGTCTTTGTGTGTGTCAGTATGTCTGTGTGAGTGTCAGTATGTATGTGTCAGTCAGTATATGTCTGTGTGTCAGTTTGTATGTCTGTCTGTGTGTGGTTTGTATGTATGTGTGTGTCAGTATGTATGTCTTTGTGTGTGTGTGTGTCAGTATGTATGTCTTTGTGTGTGTCAGGTATGTCACTGTGTGTGTTTGTATGTCTGTGTGTGTGTCAGTATGTATGTCTGTGTGTGTGTCAGTATGTATGTCTTTGTGTGTGTCAGTATGTCTGTGTGAGTGTCAGTATGTATGTGTCAGTCAGTATATGTCTGTGTGTCAGTTTGTATGTCTGTCTGTGTGTCAGTTTGTATGTATGTGTGTGTGTCAGTATGTATGTCTTTGTGTGTGTGTCAGTATGTATGTCTTTGTGTGTGTCAGTATGTCTGTGTGAGTGTCAGTATGTATGTGTCAGTCAGTATATGTCTGTGTGTGTGTGTCAGTATGTCTGTGTGTGTGTCAGTATGTATGTGTCAGTCAGTATGTCTGTGTGTCAGTTTGTATGTCTGTGTGAGTGTCAGTATGTCTGTGTGAGTGTCAGTATGTATGTGTCAGTCAGTATATGTCTGTGTGTCAGTTTGTATGTCTGTGTGTGTGTCAGTATATATGTCTGTGTGTGTGTCAATATGTCTGTGTGAGTGTCAGTATGTATGTGTCAGTCAGTATATGTCTGTGTGTCAGTTTGTATGTCTGTGTGTGTCAGTTTGTATGTCTGTGTGTGTGTCAGTATGTATGTCTTTGTGTGTGTCAGTCAGTATATGTCTGTGTGTCAGTTTGTATGTCTGTGTGTGTGTCAGTTTGCATGTCTGTGTGTGTGTCAGTTTGTATGTCTATGTGTGTGTCAGTATGTATGTCTGTGTGTGTGTCAGTATGTCTGTGTATGTGTCAGTATGTATGTCTGTCACAGTGTGTGTGTGTGTCAGTGTGTATCTGTATGTTGTCAGTATGTATGTATCTGTGTGTGTGCCAGTGTGTATACCTGTGCATGTATCTGTATGTAGCCAATGTGTGTATCTGCATGTGTGTCAGTGTTTGTATCTGCATTTGTCAGGTAATGTATCTGTGTGTCTGTATGTTGTTTTTGTGTTTGTCTGTGTATCTGTATGTTGTCAGTGTATCTGCGTGTGTGTGCGTGTGTGCATCTGTGTGTCTGCATGTGTGCCAGGTTGTGTGTCTGTATGTGTGTGTGTCAGTGTGTGTAAATGTGTCTGTATAGCTGCATCTGTATGATTGTGTATATCTGTGTATCTGCAAGTGTTTCTGTGTGTGTATGTGTATCACAGTGTGTGTGTGTGTGTGTGTTTGTGACAGTGCATGTGTATTTGTGCATACATTTCAGCATTCAACACTACACGCAAATACACACCTGCATTCAAACTTCAACACTACATATAAACACACCTCTTTTTTTAAACAACAAAATTATATATAAACACACCAGTGTATTCATAAACCAACACTACACATAAATGCATACTTGCATTTAAATTCCATCTCCACATACAAACACACCCATACATTCACACAAACATACTCCATACAAAAACATGCTTACACTCAAAACACACAAATACTGCTCAGTGCTAAATATAACCCTGCATGCATAGGAAAATGGTAGCGCCCCAGCTGTCAAAGCATTGTTGGAGTTGCATGACAGATGGGGATCTACCTTTTGCCCCCTCTTACCCAAAATAATTCATGCACCAGAGCCCTCTCTACTTTACGTCCGCCTCTGCGTTGGGGTGGGGGGCATGATTGCATGCCAGGGAGGGGAAGACCGGGTTCAGGGGGCCCAAGCAAATGTTTGCCCAGGGTCCAATCCATATTAAAGACGGCCCTGTCTATAATCACTTATAGGCTTTAAATCGCCCAAACACCTAATCTATGCTCCATACACATAATGTAGAACATTTGAACACTTCAAAATGGTATATGTATATAACATACGTGTTTAGATATCTATGTACTAGAGACAGTAAAGTGGAACCTGTATTTCAGCGTAAAGAGAATGTCTGGAGTGAAGGCAATTTTGAAATTCAGAACGTTTCGTGGAACAGAAACATATGTAACAGCATGGAAATCAGATCATGAGCCGAGCAGAAAAATTCCTGTTCCTATCTGAACTACCCATACCAATACAATACTTAGCCTTACTTGGCTTCACATAATACAATAAGTAATAACTAGTCTGACCACCAGAGGTCGATATAACCAACATAAATGCAAATTAAAATTAACTAATCGGCAGTTTTACAAATCCCGAACTAGAGTGTCCTGTAAAATATATGAACGGCCTGTTAGAAGAGCTATGTGTGCATTCAACCGAACACTATCAATTTAACGAAACCATACGAATGAGGTTAGTTTGTGTGCTTGAACAAAGCATTCCTGCGTCTGCTCCCGAAAGCCCGTCAAACTGAGTGATTCTGACCAAATGAATAACCTAAGCGTTCAAATGCCATGAATCATACAAACAAAAAACATGAACGGAGAAGCATGTAATAATCATAGGGCCAGCCCAGGATGACGCGAAGCGACCGCGACAGCGGCACGACGGGCAGCCTTGACTTACGGTCTGGATTCAAATTGGCACCAGTCGGAGGGTGGTTGGCGAGGTAAGGAAGACCTGCTGAGTCTCCGCGGAGTCAGGAACCAGCGTGCGAGCTGACCAGGAGCTGCAGGACCAGGTAAGTTTTTCCACAAGTTTTCAGAATAGAAAATGGCGATTTGCACGGACCGGAAGGTAGGGTATGCAAATCTCCAGACCTGAGATGGTAGTGAGTGCAGGGCTGGTGCTCCTTAAGAGGGGGGACCAAGCCCCTCCCACAACTTCAGGCCCTGTCTTCCATATATAAATATATTATATCAATACAAAATATTTTTCTAAATATTAAATCATTTGAAATTCTTATCTAAAAACATTAAATTAAGCTCATGGTTTGGCAAATGTCCTAGTGACTGGAAGTTTTGCAGTTTCCGCTAGTTTAGACATACTTTATTTCTCATATTTTTTTGTTTTCTTGACCATATATTACACTGTTATATAAAATATCATACATGTACTATAAATGCATCACATTTCTGCATCTGTTTCTAGGTACATTCAGACATATTTGTTTGTGCTAATATTTAACCCTTACGTTTCTGTTTTTTTTGTATTTTTTTATTTTTATTGGAAACCTGTTAATTTATATTCTGTCCATTCTTCAGGGATGCAGAAAAAGCATCAAAAACTTTTTTCCTTTTTATAAAGTAACCCCCAGGATTTCCTGACACTTTAGAAGAAGGCCACATGTTCATGCTAAGAGGAAGAGATGTGGTCCCTCCGTTAATGTTTGTGTCCAAACATATAACAGGTGTGTTTGCATTAATTTCATTAAAATCATGTTCCCTATATTCATGTTTTTTATAGAATTTGTCAAACCCACTTAGGTGATCATCCATGTCAGAAGATTTTTGTGTTGGTTTCCTTTCATAGGATTTAAAATCCTTAATTTCCTCTGGGGCAAGACCCATTAAGTTGTCCTCCTTGCTCACTTGTGAAATTCGATCTAGGGAGGCCCTTCTCTTGTTCTTTTGTGAGTTAAATTCCAAAGAACCCTCATCCTCAGAAGTCAGATCTCCAAGATATGTTGCTTGGGCTGCAACATCGTCACTTGTAGAAGTTTTCAACCAATGAAGCACAGCTTCTCTTTTATATGAATCATTAGCAGCAGCTGTAATGTCAGAATGTTGGGTTTGCGTACATTGCTGTGTCCTAGCAACATCAATGATGTCACTGGCATTCTCACTTTTATCAGAGATACTGAGTGATGTACCACTTGTGCATTGATCCGTCTTTGTTGTCTCTGACTGCTTCTGTAAAATTAAACATGGACTGTGATTAACGGTTGTTTTGTCATTACTGATTCCTCCTGACCTTGTGATATACATTTGAGAGTTTGTTGTCCTAGGCTCAGCTGTCTCCAAAGTACGTTCTTTGTTGTTTTCATGACATTTATTAGATGCACTGTCCTGCAAATCCCATTTGGAGAAGTTGTTTTCATTGCCCTGACTTGATTGGGATATGGGGGCAGTACCCTCATTAGTTGGGCCTTCGTTCAGAACAAAATCAGTATTCTCAATTTCAGCTGGAGAAGCTATATTTTTCTTTGAAACTGTAGACGTGCTGAGATCACTAGCACTCATACTGGTATATTCACAAGGGGACTGTGACGACTTTACATTCAGTTCTTCTCCCAAATCATTGATATGTGGCTGAGTGTCACGCACTTCATCCTCACTATTTATGTCAATAAACTCAGAGGTATCTGACAAAGAATTGGAAAGGCTGAAACTGAAGATGGATCCATCATCCGAAGAACTGCTGCTAGCATGCTGGTTGTGCATATCCAAAGAATGTAAATGTCTGTTTTGCTCAGAATCTGAATTTCTGGAATGTAACAGGTTATCCATACCATTGGACAGATTGGAAGCTGTGTGGTCTTGTTCATCTCCTCTGACCTCTGGATTCAGTGGAAAATGTTGATTTCCAGCTGGGAAGAGCTGTTTATGCTTAGGGCTTCTCAATATTTCAGAAGTTACACCTTCTCCATTATTTACACCAGTTGTGTCAGGATATTTTAAAATTGTCTCTGACTGATTATGTTTCTGACTTATTTGAAGAATGTCATTCTCATGTAGATTTTCATCAATTTCCCAGGATACAACATGCTTGACTTCAGGGAAGTTATTATTGGCTGGAATAGCCTTATCTGAACTTTCACCTTTGTTTTCCATTATATTATACGTCCCACGTCTCTGGAACTTAGCATCAACAATTCTAGGGGAAGGAGTTTGTATATGACGATCAGTTTCACTTTCTACATCTTTTTTCACAACTGAATTATGCTCACTAGGGTTGGAATATTCACTATGATTAGTCATCTTAGTATTTTCTATTAAAGTACCCCTTTTTTGTCCTCCATGGATAATGATACAACTTCCAGAAGAGGAGTCTGCTTCAGACTTGTCTCTCAATATGCATTTATTATTCATTGATACATTTCTAAAAGCACCATCTACTGAGGGTTCCTCTGTAAATCCTTCATTCTTATAGGTGGCTTCTGAGTTTTGTTTTTTGCTTTTTTTAAATTTGCAGTGTTTTTTCCAAAGCTTCTCAAGAAATGGCCTGACAAACACGCCAAGGCAAAATGCACAAATGAATGAAATGATGACGGAAAGGCAGACTGCTAGGGTGAACTCTTGTTGTGTCTTGCCTTGGGTAACTTCTGCTCGGACATCTCTGGGGCTCCTTCGAAGTGTAGTTGAATCTTCTTTATGAACATATACTTTGTACACTTTTCTTTTCTGCGTAAGGTAAGAAACACAGAGGTATAATCCTTCATCATTGCTACTGGATATTGTGAGAACCAAGTTTTTCATCTTGTCGATGAAATTATTGGAATCTTTATGTTTTGCAAAAACTAATCCTCGTGGAGTCCACCAAAATATATTTTGATTACCTAGAAGAACAAAAAAGTAAACATTTGAGTTGCATTCGTCTGTTTTCCCACAATTAATACAGAATATTTATTTTGCTTATACAATAATTTGCCCTGTTCGTAATCATAATTAATTTCTGATCCATTATAAAGAAAGATAATAGTTTAAATTAATAATCTAAGTACCATAACAACTACAGCCCACTATCTTTGTTAGCTCTTCTAATATAAGTCTTGCAATGCAAGGCTCAACTCATTGGCTTAAAGAAATCAGGTGACAATCTCAGCCAATAATGAGCCAGTTAGCTCAGGAGATATAACAGAAGTTCTTACTAGGGAACTTCTGGCTCTCCAACAAAGGTAGTGGAAGCAGTGAGCTGTGCCCACCAGACCCCAGGTAAGAAGGCAAACTGTTATAAAACTATATGACTCTTTACAGCGAGCTCTAGTGGTTATGGTGCTTGAAGTATAACTCTGAATGGCACAGTGGTTTATTTTTTTGAAAAGTTATTTGTAGTGTACTGAAACCAGATTGAAAATGTAGAAAAAATTTCTGAAAATTGGATGCGGAGCTGGATTACCCATAGGATGGCTTTGGAGACTGCCTTGGGCCCAGGCTCAGAAAGACTACAACTCTTGCTGTGTGGTGGCCCAAATTAGCTAGCATTGTATAAAATGTATCTCCCTATTTTGCCCTGTTTCCCCTTACCTGTTAGAGCACTAGATTAATATCAGGTGCTGACTACTTTAAAAGTTTCTTTGAGATGCTTCGGCTCTTCTCAGTGTCTCAAAGCGCTGAAGCCAGCAATCTGAGTCATTAACTGAATACAAGGAATACAAGGGATCTCTTAAAGTCTGTTCCCAATACCAGGGGAGACCACCAGACCACCAGGGAAGTCTCACCAGAAAAAGGAAGTAGTATCGGTCGGAGGGGAGCAAACACACACTCAGACACTCCACACACACAACATTTAGCTACTCACAGGCACACGCAGATCCCCAACCAAATGCAACTCTCACCCTGCTACACACACAAAATTCTGCCCCTAAACATATTCTCACACACATATAAAACTCAGTCTCCACACAGCACTCACAGAAACAGAGCCCAGGGCACTAAGACGGGGGCCCAATCTGCCTAGGGCCCTGCACAACCTTAAAAGGACACTATAGTCACCAAAACAACTTTATTTTAATGAGGCAGTTTTTGTGTATAGATCATGTCTCTGAAGTTCCACTGCTCAATTATCTGCCATTAAGGAGATAAATCACTTCTGTTTCTATTTATGCAGCCCTAGCCATACCTCCCCTGGCTGTAACTGACACAACCTGCATGTAAGCGAAATGGTTCCAATTTCAATCAGATGTAACTTACGTGAAAAGTTTTTATCTCCTGCTCTGTAAATTGAACTTGAATTACATACAGGAAGCTCCTGCAGGGTCTAGCAAGCTATTAACAGAGCAATAGATAAGAAATTCTAAATTAAACTGCATTTGCAATAAAGGACGTGTAAACATTAGATGACTCTTTACAGGAAATGTTTAGGAAGGTTGTGTAAGTCCCATGCATGGAGGTGTGACTAGAGCTGTATAAACAAAGTGATTTAACTCCTAACTGGCAGAGTGAGCATTGAGACTGCAGGGGCATGATCTACACACCAAAACTGCTTCATTAAGCCAAAGTTGTTTTGGTGATAATAGTGTCCTTTTAAGCTAAAGTTCTTTTGATGACTACAGTGGTCCTTTAATATACCTCTGGTTGGAGGAAGGTTATATAGAATAATTTTAACATGTGTTGTGGTTTAGGTTATAAATGCTTTTTCTTTATGATTTTTATTATTTTATAGCCATTTAACGTACCAGCTGTGTTGCTTATGTCACAAGATAGAACAATCTGTTTTCCTGCTGTAACATTTATTTTTGTTGCATTGGTAGAATCCAAAGACATCGCGCAGGCGGAATGGAGAACTTTGATACTAAGCAGGGGTTGTCCAACAGCATAAATAGGAGCCCTGCAAGTAACATTCCACTCCTTGTTCATATAAGCAGACAGGAAGCTGAGAACATTTCTTAAATCCCACAATCTACAGTCACATGTCCATGGATTATCAGATATATCAACATCTGTAGGCATCATATGGGAATACATGAAAACCAGTGGTGTAACTGAAATGAGTGCATTGCTTCTTAGGCTCAGAACCTGCAAAGATACACAAAATAATATTTTAGTCTTCACAAAACTGAATCAATTAAAGTTTGTTCAAAATGATGGACAGCATTTTAGCAAGTCAATTATTATATTGGACTATTAACGTCACCCAGGACACTTAATCTCAATAAAATGGTATCGGTGCAGTGATCCTACAGTTGTAACACTTCAAGGTGAAACATTACCTTTTGCAGAAAAGGGATATACACTCCCTTCTACTGGCTGTCATGTTGACAGTTGCTAGCCACGCTCAGCAGAAGATAAAAGGGTGAGATTATTCTTTAGTTTGGGGCATATCAACAAGAACCCTTTAACTGATTGAACAGTCATAGTTAGCATGAACATTTTCATTGTAGATTTGTTCTCCCACAGTCTGGTAATCCAGCCTGAATTAAGAGAGTTGTAGTTGTGGTAAACTTTAAAAGTCTGATGTTTCAGGAAATATTAGCTCATATTAAAATGCCAGAAGATACATTGCTCCACTTGTGTTAGGACTACAGCCTTTCAGTTTGTTTGAAGCTGTTTCCTCCACAGGTAAAGAAAGAAGTGTTAGAAACTTTACAAAATATATATGATTCATCCACTCCTAGTGAGTTTTTATTGCTAATTAATAACAAAGTGTATAATGAATTAAGAAAACAACCTTGAGTTTTATGGTGTCTCGGAATGCATCAGGATGTATCTCAAAGATCCTATTACCCCTCAAATCTATTGTCTTCAACTCAGTGCAGTTTGCAAAATCATCCTGGTTGATGCGAGTAATGCTGTTGAATGATACTTGAAGGGTTTGTAGAGATTTCAGATTTCCAAGTCCTTGGGGGAAGAAAAATTTAAAAGAATTGGTAGCATACTACTCAAAAAAATAAATTAACAAATACATAAAACACCTATATGAATTTATGTAAATCAGATGGTAATATCAGTATTTTTGCCATAAAATAGGGTTACTTTGGGGCGGAGCCTAACTGCCGTGCTGACCGGTTGCACACCTCAAGAGCTCCTCATAGAAATGCTGTATAATAGCACAAACAGACGACTTACACCCTAAAAATCGACAGCTGAAGCAACCCGGTCACTGTGGTGTATTACCAAACTCTATAAATTATTATGTACGCATATAAATTATTATGTACGCATACACTATATTCAAAATTGAGGCCTGATGCCCAAGCTTGTATATTAAAATGGAGGCCCGAACTAGACTCCACACACAATCAGCCCTTGATTTCCAAAGATAATTAAACAAAGTACTTTTTTTTTTTTCAAAAATAAATAAATCTGACTATCTATTAATGTGTTATTACCTCATAAATAACCTTTGTAGAAGTCTAAAATCCGTGGTCGCCAAATGTGGTGTATCACCAAATTAATATATATATTACACAAGGTTCGTCTACATTAAAAGGTATTTATTAAAAGGCAACAACACAATACTATAAATGTATCACAAACACACAGCCCAGACTCACGGAGCAACAACCCTTTTTAAATCTATCTATCTATATAGTAACCCCTTCCCCACACGCTTGATCTCACCCACGGTTAGGCCTTCACATCTAGTAATGGCTCACTGCTGCATGTTCAACATCACATCCACCAAGGAAGAAAAGGAAGCAACAGAGAGTAACATGGTTCACCATGCTAGCACACGGCGTCTGCACATCTGCTCTGCAGCACAGCCATGAAGGAACAGAGAGGAATGGAGAAAGGGGGGAGTGGTTATCTCTTTCCTGACTTGTAAAGGTATTGAATTACCCAGTTACCATTTCAAAAGGTAAAGCTTATCCCACTGTACATGAGCTTGGTCACGTGATCCCTGGTTACCATATTAGTTTGATGACAGAATGTCACCACAGTCACGAGAGGAGTTCATGGTGGCTGATCTGTTATTGCCTTTAACCGAGAACAGTGGATTTTAACAGGGGCAGACCTACGGCCTACAAGAGGCCTACTTAAAGTTGGTGAGATGGAGGCGGCCAATTCCTCCTCATACCGCTTCATTTTCCTTCTGTGTTCTCCCCTTTAATCTTTAACCCTCCCTGCCGGTGAGGGCTATCCCAGAACTCTCAATCAGTGCTGAAGTGGCGGTGTCCCAGTTGCCTATCATCAGTAATAGCAATCCTGTCACTTGCACAATGGTGGAGGCCAAGTGCAGACCCATTGCCCTGTGACCAACTACCCTCCTTACTGGATAAACTGGATGCTCTGTTTGCTGACTTATGGTCCAAACTAACCAGTCGCCTGGGCACTACAGCAGCAGGTGCACTGACACTTGCCTCCATCCACTCGGCGACCCATGCATTCTGCTCGGAATGGGGGTGCCCACAAGAGGACATCCATCCAGAAAATTGCTAGGTGGAAGAAGCAGAAGGCACCGAGACATGCTGGAAATCAAGGCCCCATCAAACAGCGGGAGTGAGGGCGATGTCCCTGCACGCAGCACTTGCCAACACCACAGATCTCAGATGCAGAAACCTTAATTGCTTATTAACCCTTAATAGGGAACACATGGGATGGGCAGCAGCAGCTAGGTTGCAATGCTGCTGCCCATCCCATGTGTTCCCTATTAAGGGTTAATAAGCATGTAGGGATGTATATAAAAAATACCCCTTTCTGTCTCATTAGAGATATTTTTGCCAGAAACTCAAGGAAGCAAGGCAAATGGTTAGAGTTAGGACCCACCTAAGAGGTCTGCCTTGATGTGGCCATTGGAGGTAACTAAAACCCTCCATTTGTTTAAAAATACATAGGCATGTGGAAAGAGTGCAGGTAACTTTTTTTCTTTGGTTTTTACTATATGTATTTTGGCTGATGTGTACTGTGGTCATTGCTGCCGCCCAGGAGTGATGGATTTTGAGCGCAGGACTAGTTTCTTTGTATTGCCAATTATGAGACACGATGTTTCAGAGTATATTTCTCCAATAGAATAGAATAGAGTTTGTACTCTGAAAATGAGTAGGTGTCACCAAGACCCTTTGTCAACCTGGAAATAATACAATTGAACATATTGGTAACATGCTAAAGAACAGTGGTCCTCTCTTTAACAAAACTGTGCAGGATTTCCCAGGGCACTAAGTAACCAGGGAACGTTTAGGTAACCAGGGAACTGGGTTAATAACCAGATGTGAGCTGTGCAATGCTTTAGCTCCGTATTTGAATCAGTTTAATCTGCTTGACATCCACCTGTCAAGCTGTAAGCAGAACTGAAACTGGAATCAACAATAACCGACTCTTATAAGATAAAATTCTAACATTACGAAGGTGCTTAAATAGTAAAAATATTTAGTAGTCAAGTAATCCAATATATTCCATACGTGATGGTCTCTTAGGGAATTTTTTTCCCTGAATAATAAAGGACTACATTCCCGCAGGTATTTCCTGTACTAATAAGGTAGCTTGTTACAGCCATTTATTTTCCTGATTATTTATCATGGCAGCATTAATAAATGGATTAGCTCTCCCCATTACAGCAGAAAGCACAGGAAACAGAACATGCTGGATCAGGACATTTTAATTAAATTTGCAGTTGAATTGCTGTATTTTCTGGACTGATGTAACAGTAGAACTCAGAGTATCTATATCACAAGTACCCCTAATTATAGGGTGTTTTAGTACTGCTTCTTACCTTCTGGAAGAGTGTTTAATCTGTTTCTATCAAGCAGTAGGGTTTTCAATGCGGGCAGAATCACGTTTTTTAAATCTTGTTTACGATCCCTTCCGTACATGTAAAGTGAAACCCTGTAGATATGATTTGTGCTTAAATTCAATGTTTCCAAGCCAAGGAAGGTATAGAATGTTCTTACGTTGAATGTTTGTATCACATTGTTACTCAGATCTATATGCTTCATTGCCCTCCACAGATGTACTGAACTGAACCAGTAAGGCTTGCTCCTAGGATTGTGTCCTGGGTCAAACAAGGGCAAGGCTGTCATGCCAGTGAATGAGCAAATCATTGAGTATCCTTTATCCCACTGACATTTCGAAAAAGGATACATGGACCGTGCTCCCTGGACTTCTGTAGATCCAACAACAACAAGGCTGGAAACCAGAGCAATAAGACCAACAAACACCATCGTACCTACATGGAAAAAAAAATATTTAAACAAAACTGAAAATACTATATTGATTTTCTGCTCACTCTTCTTCAATCAAAAGACAGTGGGCCTGTATTTTGCTGACTACCTGAAAATCGTTTTGCAGAATAATTCTTTATTTTTGTTTTGTTTTTTTAATATTTTTCACTGCAATAAAAATATATACAAATTATATACAGGAGATGATCTAATTTACTTATGTTTGCAGAATCTAACGCACCATTCTCTCTGATGTGTATTCAGAACTGTAATACTTGATAAATGCATTGGAATTTAAAGAATCCGTGTGACGACATTTCCAGGGTTTGCCGTATCGCTAAGCTGTATAGAAGTCCTGAGATAAATAAAAAGATACCGCACTTTGTGGTTCTTTGATCTGTGAACATACAGGGTAATTTACTAAAGTGAAAATTGTTGGGAATTCAAACAGGAAAAATCTACATGTCAGCTATGCTTCGAGTTCAACAGTTTTAGCCTTAAATCTGAAATCCACTTTGAATTCTTCACATTTTAGATTACAGATACCACGTAAAGAAATAGTGTAAAATAATACCTACAACTACACCTGTTCCTACCTTTGCCTCCCCTCCACGTCTGGATTCCCAGGTTGCTATGCAACCATTATACAGGGAATTTTTGTGGGGACAATCTATTGACAATCTATACAAGTTCATACCTGGGATTGGACCGCACTGGGTCTCTATTTAACAATGTATTCTGTTCTACCTTCATCGTTCACCAAGTCATTAATTCCACTTAACATTGCTAATACTGATGGGCTGCGTCTGAATGACACCTATAACACCCCCCCTATGTGTTTTGCCATCATTGTAACACAGACTCATGCAAGTCAGATGTTTTCTTTCTGTACCAAACCACAAGTACACTAATTTATGTATACATTGTATTGTAACTGATCACTTTAAATTCATATTGTCTATTTACTGCTGAATCTACATTTGAATGACATCAAGGTGAACAAAGCCAAACTTAAATGTTTTGGTTGTTCATGACCTAAACATTTACGCTTGTATTTGGTCACCTTGGTTTCAAATGTGGGAGTTAACATGAGTGTCCACTGAGTGCTACAGATGCTATTGAGATTGTACTGTTTAAGATTTATATAAGAAGTGCCTTTAAAATTCACCCTTTTTTCTCTCTTCTCTACATTTGTATGAATCTAAAAAAAAAAATTCAATAAAAAGTTATTTTATAAAAATAAAAAAAAATGCTTCTAATTAGCCTTCAACTTACCTTTAGTTTCTAAAACCATTCATATGCAGTTCAGTCATTCAGCTTAGTACTCTTAGTTCCGAACCATCCCAAACAGTGATTCATCTGGAGACATCCAGTTTACACTTTAGATATTTTGTTCCGTCCATATTTTTGTTTAGTGGAGTAAGGGAAACCCCTTTGGAAGAGCAAAATAGTATGGTTGTGCTTTCCGCTCTGGATATGTGTAATAATATAAAGTTGGTAAAGACTGCAATCACCTTTAGTCCCAGGATCCACTCCCCACCACTTTATTACTGATCAAAGTCTACAGTCATAATTACAACAGGATATACCGTGAATATGCAATCAATCACATAGTTTCAGCTAATAAACTACTTGGTACTTTCAGTCTGAAAGTGCATGTGATTGTCAAATGAACCATTCAGTTAAGATATGTGTTGACAATTCTTACAAACCTGATTTTTGTTATTTGTCAGTTTGTATTTTGCAATGTTTATTGAATTTCTAAAGACTGACAGGTTTTGGGTAACGGTAGCAGGCATGCTGTAGAATTGTGACAAGGAATGTGTCCCAGAGAAAAGCTGGTAATGGTTAACTATTTAAAAAAAAAAACCTCTTAGTCCTCAGTGTGACTGGTCCAACTCAGATGGAAGATGTGATATATGGGTTTTAATATATGGATTTATAAGGGGTTATATATATAGTTCCAAACTTCCCCAGTATGACCTGCGTAGTTGAGCATTTACAGACATCTGTGCGTACACCAACATTGAGACATCGACTTTGTTTCCAGGACCTCAATGCCCCCAATGACATTTGGCATTTGTATGAATGTGATAAACATTGTCTTACACCACTCTGTGGATCAAAGGTAAGCCTCCCAATGGACCTGATTTTGGCAGAACAGTCCAGCTTTTCGCCCCAGGGAACTGTCACCAACAACCAGGGGCGGGGCTACTTGTGCTGGTATGATTGAGAATAAACTACAATACCAGTGCCGGTGTGTGGAGAGAGGCAGGGATAGGAAGCTACAACTTATCCCTGCTTCTCTCTCCTGACTGAATCCGTGGGGTAACAGCACAGAGTACAGCTAGCAACTCCCAGACTGCAGAGGCAGCCTACAGATAAGGTAAGTGAGGGATGGAGGGGGGGCAGCCTACAGGAAAGGGCAGTAATGAGCAGAAAGAATCAGAAGGAGCACAAAGGTGAAGCAGGAGAAGGAGCAGAAGGGGTCAGAAAGGAGCAGGAAGGGACAGCAAGGAGCAGAAAGGGTCTGCAAGGAGCAGAAATGGTCAGCAAGGAGCACAAAGGTAAAGGAGCAGGAAGAATCAGAAGGATCACAAAAGTTAAGTAGGAGAAGGAGCACAAATGAACATAAATGAGCAGGAAGGGTCTGCAAGGAGCAGAAATGGTCTGCAAGGAGCAGGATGGGACAGAAGGAGAACAAAGGTAAAGGAGCAGAAAGAATCAGAAGTAGCACAAAGGTAAAGTAGGAGAAGGAGCAGAAAAGAGCAGCAAGGAGCTGGAAAGGGCAGCAAGGAGCAGAAAGGGTCAGCAAGGAGCTGGAATGGGCAGAAGGGGCACAAAGGTAAAGTAGTAGAAGGAGCAGAAAGGAACAGAAATGAGCAGGAATGGTCAGAAGGAGCAGAAATGGTCTGCAAGTAGCAGGAAGGGACAGTAAAGAGCAGAAAGGGTCTGCAAGGAGCTGGAAAGGGCAGCAAGGAGCAGGAAGTGACATAAGGAGCACAAAGGTAAAGGAGCAGAAAGAATCAGAAGGAGCACAAAGGTAAAGCAGGAGAAGGAGCGGAAGTGAGCAGGAAGGGACATAAAGGAGCAAAAAGTGTCAGCAATGAGCTGGAAGGGGCAAAGGAGTACAAAGGTAAAGTAGGAGATGGAGCAGAAAGGAACAGAATTGAGCAGGAAGGGTCAGCAAGGAGCAGAAAGGGTCTGCAAGGAGCAGGAATGGTCAGAAGAAGCACAAAGGTAAAGGAGCAGAAAGAATCAGAAGGAGCAGTCGTAGAAGCAGTAAAAGAGCAGTAGGAGAAGGAGCAGAAAGGAACAGAAATGAGCAGGAAGGGTCAGAAGGAGCAGGAAGGGTCAGCAAGGAGAAGAAAGGGTCTGCAATTATCAGAAAGGGTCTGCAAAGAGTAGAACGGGTCAGAAGGAGCAGAAGTGAGCAGAAAGGGATCAGAAAGGTAAAGTAGCAGAAGGAACCAAGGAGGAGAGAAGAAAGTGTCAGAAGAAAAAAAAGACTGTGTCAAATGAAGGAGAAGAAAAGGAGACTGGAGCAGGAGGGACAAGTGAAGTGATCTCTCTGTGGCGGACCGCCTGGCACCCTGACTGGATGCCTCCACCAATCGTTGCTTCCTAGTAATCCGTGAGTACCATAAGCACCCCACCAGACACTATAACCACCTTAAACCCCGAAGCCAGCATAGGTCTCGCAGTCCTCCACCCATCCTGGACCCAAGTCAGGGATCCAGCTTCCAGTGGGTAGACCTCTCCTACTCCAGAGAGTATAGCAGTATGCTCTTACAGAGCAAGTGTTGTAATCCAAGGGGGTATAGTGATTATAGCAATCCCCTAGAGCAGAGGCGGCTCTAGACTTTATGAGGCCTTAGGCGAACTTCAAGCATGAGGCCCCACTTACACCCAAAGTATAAAATAATAGGGTTGTATTTTGTATAAGTGTAAGGAGCATTTGCTATATCGAGAGGCGTGCTTGCAGCACTGGATACAGAGAGTCAGTCTCTGCATTCATTGTTCAGAAGCCTGCAATGTCAGAGCTTCCTGTGCCCCTGCATTGTGAGCTCTCTGGCTATAGTTGTAGCACATTTTGCAAACAAAATTAATTTGCAATAAATAAATTTAATTTGTAATTATGCCAATCGTTTATACACAATTGTGGGGTATGGTCACATAGCCCGGCAGTCGTGTATAAATAAGTACTGGTGTGAAGGGGTTCTCGAAAACAAAAATGAAAATTTAAGATTTAAGTGACGGTAAGTGTGGCATAGTTGGGGTGGGGTGAGTATTACAGTTTTGGAGTGAAGGGTGAATGTGGCATGGTTGGAGGAAGGAGTGTGACAGGATTAAGGGGGTTAATGAGTGTGACAAAGAGAGGGCAGGTGAGTTTGGAGGGGGTGAGATTAACAGGACTAGGAGTGGTTAGTGAGAGTGTGGATGCATGAAAGGGCTGAAAGTGTGGAGGGGGTGACAGTGTGGTGTCAGGTGACAATGTGTGGGAATGTGACAGTGTATGAGTATGGTGACACCACATTGTAGGGGTGACAGTGTGTATAAGGGAGAGTGACTGTGTGTGAAGGGGATGATACTGTGTGTGTGAGGTGGTGACAGTTTGTGTGTGTGTGGAAGGGGTGATCTGGTGAGGTAGGGGGTGATAGTGTGTGGGATATAGGGGCGATAGTGTGTGGGAGGGGGTAATACTGAGAGGGAGGTGATATACTGTGAGGGAGGTGGGTGATACTTTGAGGGAGCGGGGTCATGGTGTGTAGGAGGGGGGAATACTGTGCAGGGGCAGATCCAGAGCCTGATCTCGGGAGGGGCACTTGTAGATTATTTAAAGAAATAATCCAGGCACAATAACCACTACAGCTCAGTGTAGTAGTTATGGTGCTAGTTGTGCCAGGATCCCATCTCAGAGTAAGTAGTCAAACCGTTTAAGAACAGTTTGACAACTTACCTGGGGTCTGCTGGGATATAGGGTATAGGAGCAGTGGTATGTGTTAGGGGTGAAGTGTGTGTGAAAGGTGCAGTGTGTGTGTGTGTGAGCTGTGAAATGTGTGTGCGAGTGTGTTAGGGCGGCAGTTTATGTCAGGGTTCCAGTGTGTGTGTGTTAAGGGGCAGTGTATGTATGGGGCAGTGTGTGTGTGTGAGAGAGTTGCAGTGTGTGTGTGTGAGCGGTGCAGTGTGTGTGAGAGTTGCAGTGTGTGTATGGGGGGGAACTGTATGTGTGTTTGGAGGAGTGTGTATGGGGGGGCACTGTATGTGTGTGTGGGCAATGTGTGTATGTGTGGCAATGTGTGTATGGGGGGCAGTGTTTGTTGGGCAGTGTGTGTATGGGTGTGCAGTATGTGTATGGGGGCAGTGTGTGTATGGGATGCAGGGCAGTGTGTTTAGTGTGTGTATGGGGCAGTGTTTGTGGGGCAGTGTGTGTAGTGTGTGTATGGTGGGCAGTGTGTGTATGGGGTAGTGTGTGTAGTGTGTGTATGGGGGCAGTGTTTGTGGGGCAGTGTGTGTAGTGTGTGTATGGGGGCAGTGTTTGTGGGGCAGTGTGTGTATGGGGGCAATGTGTAATGGTGGCAGTGTTTGTGGGGCAGGGTGTGTATGGGGGCAGTGTTTGTGGGGCAGTGTGTATGGGGGCAATGTTTGTGGGGCAGTGTGTGTAGTGTGTGGAGTGTGTGTGTATGGGGGCAGTGTTTGTGGGGCAGTGTGTGTAGTGTGTGTATGGGGGCAGTGTTTGTGGGGCAGTGTGTGTAGTGTGTGTATGGGGGCAGTATTTGTATGGGGGGGAGGTTAGGGAGGCTTTTTAATAATAATTGTAAAAAATGTATTTAATAAAATGACTATATTTATGTCCCCCCTCCCTTTTTACATTTACTGGGAGGAGGGGGGACATTTCTCCATCTCTGGTGGTCCGGTGGGGATTCCCTGGTGGTCCCAGTGGTGGTGAGGTGAACTCTAGCCCGCACTCCAGGGCTAGAGTTCATTCTCGCGAGATTTGGAGCGTTGCCGTGGTAGAGAGGCTGAGCTCCCGGGTCCTCTCTCCCTCGCCGGCTGCCAGCACAGTGCATGCGGACCGGGGAGGGATATCTCTTCCCGGTCTGAAGGCACATTGCAGGGCTGGCACTTGGACAATGCCAGCCCTACATTAGCCGGCAGGGTGGAATCTCGGGGGGGATACTATGAGGGAGGGGGGTAATACTGTGAGGGAGGGGGTAATACTGTAAGTGGGGAAATACTGGGAGGGAGGGGGGATACTGGGAGGGAGGGGGTGATAGTGTGAGGGGGGAATACTGGGAGGGAGGGGGTTGATAGTGTGAGTGGGGAATACTGGTATGGACTTGGAAATACTGGGAAAGACTGGGGAATATTGGGAGGGAGGGGGGATACTGGGAGAGAGGTGGGTGATAGTGTGAATGAGGGTGTATACTGGGAGGGGGATAGTGAAGGGAGATATTGGGAGGGAGGCGGTCATGGTGTAAGGGAGGGGGGATACTGGGAGAGAGGGGGAGGTAGTGTGAAGGAGGGGGTTTACTAGGAGGGGGTGATAGGGAAGGTGGTTACTGGGAGGGAGTGGGGTGTAGTGAGGGGGGATGCTGGGAGGGAGGGGGTATATTGGGAGAGAGGAGTGCTACTGGGAAGGATGGGGTATACTTGAAGAGCGTTATATTGAGGGGGTTCTGGGAGGGGGTGATATTGAGGGGGTTACTGGGAGGGGTATATTGGAGGGGTTACTGGGAGGGGTATATTGGAGGGGGTTAATGGGAGGGAGGGGTGATATTGAGGGGGTTACTGGGGGTATATTGGAGGGG
>OW240917.1:72903268-72926491 GCA_933207985.1 Pelobates cultripes | reverse complement strand
GTACTGAACCAGGTTTAACACATGGGTCATAGTCCCAGCAGGGGGCTGGCTAGCAGGCCCCTCCAGAAGCCCGTGGCGAGGCTCTGTTCTCCACACCCTC
Source organism: Pelobates cultripes (assembly GCA_933207985.1). Lineage (NCBI taxonomy): Eukaryota > Metazoa > Chordata > Amphibia > Anura > Pelobatidae > Pelobates > Pelobates cultripes. The sequence goes on along the minus strand of OW240917.1, from coordinate 72,926,391 downwards.
CATTTAATTCTGGACACCACATCATAAAGCTTTGGTACCTGCCTTAGTCCCAACGAGATTAGCTAAAATATCTACAGTCAATTCCTCCTTATGTTGGAGATGCCAAAAGCATGATGGGGATATGTTACACATTTGGTGGAGTTGCTCAATAATCTCTACCTTATGGGATTCAATATATAGTTTTTTAGAGTCTTTTAATATTAAAATAAAAAAATTCCCACAAATTGGTTTACTCCATCTTAAGTGGGATAGACTCCTGAAAGATCAATTAATATTGACCATCCATTCTTTTATTGCAGTGAAGATATTAATTGCGAGAACTTGGAAACAAACTGTTATACCTGATAGAGAACAATTAATAACCCAATTATTGTTCCAGCTTGAAATGGAAAGAGGAGTTGCATATTTTAATAATGATAGAAAGTATATTCATTACTTTGATAACCTGATATCTAAGATCAAAGAACGTTATAATTGATCCAATCATTTTCTCTCTCTAATATATGCAAAGATATTGGCCGTTTTTTTTTTCTTCTTTCATCCAAGTATTGTTAAATGTTTATTATGTCTATTTTGTATGTGTTAAGTATTGTATTTATATTGGTAACCACAATGTATACGTATGTATGAATATCTTTTTGATAACGAAATGGAAAGAAAATCTATTTTAATAAAGAAAAAAATTATACTAAAGCTTTGGTACCTGGGCCTGGCAGGGAAACCTTGGACCTTCTCATCTCCCCAGGTAAAACATTTTTTAGTGTTAATGTGCTCACTTTTATTTACTGAGTGTCAGGAAGCATAGCGTGCCGTTGGGTAGGGGTGCTGCTGATTGGCTAAAGTGGTCAGCTGGCACTCTAAGCCAATCAGTAGCTCCCCATTCATAAAAAAATAAAAAAAAAATATGAACTGGGAACTAGCTATTGGCTTAGAGCGTCAATTGACCATCTAGCCAATCAGCGGCACTGATACCTGACATCAGTCTGCACTTCCTGACACTCTGTTTCAGAAGCTGAATACCAGTGAGCGACCTGGAGATCTGGAGCTGGAGGAAGCCTTTTGAGTTAAACCATTTGAGACCAGTTTAACCCCTTAAAGCAGACAGAGGATGACCTGACATGTGAATATACAGTCTAGGATTTATAGAGTTGGCTATTTGCCAGCGGAAAGTGGAGAGATTTGGGGGGAATTAAAATGGTTAATTGTCAGGAGTAGTAGTGGGCCAAAACAAAATCTTGCACCAGGACTCTTTGCCTATTAGTTCCACTACTTTGTAAGTGGATTACAGAATTTGTGGGAAGAATGTAAATAAAACAGTTTCTTGATTTTTTTCCTGCCCAACAAAAAATTTTTGTTTCTATTAAATAATGTGCATACTGTCTATCAGGGGCGGACTGACAACTCATGGGGCCCCTGGGCAATAGGAGATCATGGGGCCCCCCGTGTACCCACCAACTTGCAAGAGACACAAATATACATCACGCACACATGCATGTGTTACAGAAAGAGTTGTCAATGGGGAGAGGCTTCAGTAGGGGACAGGAGTTGTAGTGTGTGGGAGTGGGGCTGTAGTGGGAATATAAGGGCTCTAATGGGCAACATGGGCTCTAATGGGTGAATAGGTGCTGTAGAGGGGGTATAGGGGTTCTAATTGCATATAGAGACTGTAGTGTTGGGTGGCTGTGGGGGACAGGGGCTGTAGTGGGGTAGTTTTTAGGTCCGCAGCCCCCCTTTCCTCCCATTAAAAAGTTATTTTATTCACGTTTTTGACCTAAATTAGAGTGGGTGCTGGTGCGAGATTTTTTTTCAGTCCACCTATCGTAAGGATGGAAAAAAAGGTAGATCCCCATCTTTCGTACAACTATCATAATACTTTGCCAGATGGGTATCTACCATTTTCCCATCCTTGCAGGGTTGAACTTAGTCCCGAGCAATGTTTGTATGTGTGACTGTAAGCATGTTTTAAATGGAGTATAAGGGCTCTAATGGGCAACATGGGCTCTAATGGGTGAATAGGCGCTGTAGAGGGGGTATAGGGGTTCTAATTGCATATAGAGACTGTAGTGTTGGGTGGCTGTGGGGGACAGGGGCTGTAGTGGGGTAGTTTTTAGGTCCGCAGCCCCCCTTTCCTCCCATTAAAAAGTTATTTTATTCACGTTTTTGACCTAAATTAGAGTGGGTGCTGGTGCGAGATTTTTTTTCGGTCCACCTATCGTAAGGATGGAAAAAAAGGTAGATCCCCATCTTTCGTACAACTATCATAATACTTTGCCAGATGGGTATCTACCATTTTCCCATCCTTGCAGGGTTGAACTTAGTCCCGAGCAATGTTTGTATGTGTGACTGTAAGCATGTTTTAAATGGAGTATGTGTGTGTGAATGTAGGGGTGTGTCTGTATGTAGTGTTGATATTTGAATGCATGGGTGTATTTGGTTGTACAGATACACAGGTGCAGACTCACAGATACATACACACATATACACACCAACACATATACAGATATACAGACACACACTAACATGCATAAAGATACACACACACAGATACACAAACACACTGATACGGATAAACAGACAATCACTAACATACATGCAGATACACAGACACACACTAACACACATACAGATATACACACACTATCATACATGCAGATACACAGACACACACTAACACATACAGATATACACAGACACACACTAACATACATACAGATACACAGACACACTAACATACATACAGATACACCGACACACTAACACACACACAGATACACAAACACACTGATACGGATAAACAGACAATCACTAACATACATGCAGATACACAGACACACACTAACACACATACAGATATACAGACACACACTAACATACATACAGATACACAGACACACTAACATACATACAGATACACCGACACACTAACATGCATGCAGATATACACACACTAACATACATGCAGATATACACACACTAACATACATACAGATACACAGACAAACTAACATACATGCAGATATACACACACTAACATACATGCAGATATACACACACACTAACATACATGCAGATATACACACACTAGCATACATGCAGATACACAGAAACTAACATACATGCAGATACACAGACACTAACATACATGCAGATATACACACACTAACATACATGCAGATACACAGACGCTAGCATACATGCAGATATACACAGACACACACTAACATACATGCAGATACACAGAAACACTAACATGCATGCAGATATACACACACTAACATACATGCAGATATACACACACTAACATACATACAGATACACAGACAAACTAACATACATGCAGATATACACACACTAACATACATGCAGATATACACACACACACTAACATAAATGCAGATATTCACACACACTAACATACATACAGATATACACACACTAACATACATGCAGATATATACACACTAACATACATGCAGATACACAGACACTAACATACATGCAGATATACACACATTAACATACATGCAGATACACAGACACTAACATACATGCAGATATACACACACTAACCTACATGCAGATACACAGACACCAACATACATGCAGATACATAGACACTAGCATACATGCAGATATACACACACTAACATACAGGGAGTGCAGAATTATTAGGCAAATGAGTTTTTTGACCACATCATCCTCTTGCATGTTTTCTTACTCCAAGCTGTATAGGCTCGAAAGCCTACTACCAATTAAGCATATTAGGTGATGTGCATCTCTGTAATGAGAAGGGGTGTGGTCTAATGACATCAACACCCTATATCAGGTGTTCATAATTATTAGGCAACTTCCTTTCCTTTGGCAAAATGGGTCAAAAGAAGGACTTGACAGGCTCAGAAAAGTCAAAAATAGTGAGATATCTTGCAGAGGGATGCAGCACTCTTAAAATTGCAAAGCTTCTGAAGCGTGATCATCGAACAATCAAGCGTTTCATTCAAAATAGTCAACAGGGTCGCGAGAAGCGTGTGGAAAAACCAAGGCGCAAAAATAACTGCCCATGAACTGAGAAAAGTCAAGCGTGCAGCTGCCACGATGCCACTTGCCACCAGTTTGGCCATATTTCAGAGCTGCAACATCACTGAGTGCCCAAAAGCACAAGGTGTGCAATACTCAGAGACATGGCCAAGGTAAGAAAGGCTGAAAGACGACCACCACTGAACAAGACACACAAGCTGAAACGTCAAGACTGGGCCAAGAAATATCTCAAGACTGATTTTTCTAAGGTTTTATGGACTGATGAAATGAGAGGGAGTCTTGATGGGCCAGATGGATGGGCCCGTGGCTGGATTGGTAAAGGGCAGAGAGCTCCAGTCCGACTCAGACGCCAGCAAGGTGGAGGTGGAGTACTGGTTTGGGCTGGTATCATCAAAGATGAGCTTGTGGGGCCTTTTCGGGTTGAGGATGGAGTCAAGCTCAACTCCCAGTCCTACTGCCAGTTCCTGGAAGACACCTTCTTCAAGCAGTGGTACAGGAAGAAGTCTGCATCCTTCAAGAAAAACATGATTTTCATGCAGGACAATGCTCCATCACACGCGTCCAAGTACTCCACAGCGTGGCTGGCAAGAAAGGGTATAAAAGAAGAAAATCTAATGACATGGCCTCCTTGTTCACCTGATCTGAACCCCATTGAGAACCTGTGGTCCATCATCAAATGTGAGATTTACAAGGAGGGAAAACAGTACACCTCTCTGAACAGTGTCTGGGAGGCTGTGGTTGCTGCTGCACGCAATGTTGATGGTGAATAGATCAAAACACTGACAGAATCCATGGATGGCAGGCTTTTGAGTGTCCTTGCAAAGAAAGGTGGCTATATTGGTCACTGATTTGTTTTTGTTTTGTTTTTGAATGTCAGAAATGTATATTTGTGAATGTTGAGATGTTATATTGGTTTCACTGGTAATAATAAATAATTGAAATGGGTATATATTTGTTTTTTGTTAAGTTGCCTAATAATTATGCACAGTAATAGTCACCTGCACACACAGATATCCCCCTAACATAGCTAAAACTAAAAACAAACTAAAAACTACTTCCAAAAATATTCAGCTTTGATATTAATGAGTTTTTTGGGTTCATTGAGAACATGGTTGTTGTTCAATAATAAAATTAATCCTCAAAAATACAACTTGCCTAATAATTCTGCACTCCCTGTACATGCAGATATTCACACACTAACATACATACAGATACACAGACACACACTAACATACATGCAGATACACAGACACTAACATACATGCAGATATACACAAACTAACATACATGCAGATATACACACACTAACATACAAGCAGATACACAGACACTAACATACATGCAGATACACAAACACTAACATACATGCAGATATACACACACTAACATACATGCAGCTATACACACACTAACATACATACAGATACACAGACACACACTAACATACATGTAGATACACATACACTAACATACATGCAGATACACAGACACTAACATACATGCAGATATACACACACTAACATACGTACAGATACACAGACACACACTAACATACATGCAGATACACAGACACTAACATACATGCAGATATACACACACTAACATACATACAGATATACACACACTAACATACATGCAGATATACACACACTAACATACATACAGATACACAGACAAACTAACATACATGCAGATATACACACACTAACATACATGCAGATATACACACACACACTAACATAAATGCAGATATTCACACACACTAACATACATACAGATATACACACACTAACATACATGCAGATATATACACACTAACATACATGCAGATACACAGACACTAACATACATGCAGATATACACACATTAACATACATGCAGATACACAGACACTAACATACATGCAGATATACACACACTAACCTACATGCAGATACACAGACACCAACATACATGCAGATACATAGACACTAGCATACATGCAGATATACACACACTAACATACAGGGAGTGCAGAATTATTAGGCAAATGAGTTTTTTGACCACATCATCCTCTTGCATGTTTTCTTACTCCAAGCTGTATAGGCTCGAAAGCCTACTACCAATTAAGCATATTAGGTGATGTGCATCTCTGTAATGAGAAGGGGTGTGGTCTAATGACATCAACACCCTATATCAGGTGTGCATAATTATTAGGCAACTTCCTTTCCTTTGGCAAAATGGGTCAAAAGAAGGACTTGACAGGCTCAGAAAAGTCAAAAATAGTGAGATATCTTGCAGAGGGATGCAGCACTCTTAAAATTGCAAAGCTTCTGAAGCGTGATCATCGAACAATCAAGCGTTTCATTCAAAATAGTCAACAGGGTCGCAAGAAGCGTGTGGAAAAACCAAGGCGCAAAATAACTGCCCATGAACTGAGAAAAGTCAAGCGTGCAGCTGCCACGATGCCACTTGCCACCAGTTTGGCCATATTTCAGAGCTGCAACATCACTGGAGTGCCCAAAAGCACAAGGTGTGCAATACTCAGAGACATGGCCAAGGTAAGAAAGGCTGAAAGACGACCACCACTGAACAAGACACACAAGCTGAAACGTCAAGACTGGGCCAAGAAATATCTCAAGACTGATTTTTCTAAGGTTTTATGGACTGATGAAATGAGAGTGAGTCTTGATGGGCCAGATGGATGGGCCCGTGGCTGGATTGGTAAAGGGCAGAGAGCTCCAGTCCGACTCAGACGCCAGCAAGGTGGAGGTGGAGTACTGGTTTGGGCTGGTATCATCAAAGATGAGCTTGTGGGGCCTTTTCGGGTTGAGGATGGAGTCAAGCTCAACTCCCAGTCCTACTGCCAGTTCCTGGAAGACACCTTCTTCAAGCAGTGGTACAGGAAGAAGTCTGCATCCTTCAAGAAAAACATGATTTTCATGCAGGACAATGCTCCATCACACGCGTCCAAGTACTCCACAGCGTGGCTGGCAAGAAAGGGTATAAAAGAAGAAAATCTAATGACATGGCCTCCTTGTTCACCTGATCTGAACCCCATTGAGAACCTGTGGTCCATCATCAAATGTGAGATTTACAAGGAGGGAAAACAGTACACCTCTCTGAACAGTGTTTGGGAGGCTGTGGTTGCTGCTGCACGCAATGTTGATGGTGAATAGATCAAAACACTGACAGAATCCATGGATGGCAGGCTTTTGAGTGTCCTTGCAAAGAAAGGTGGCTATATTGGTCACTGATTTGTTTTTGTTTTGTTTTTGAATGTCAGAAATGTATATTTGTGAATGTTGAGATGTTATATTGGTTTCACTGGTAATAATAAATAATTGAAATGGGTATATATTTGTTTTTGTTAAGTTGCCTAATAATTATGCACAGTAATAGTCACCTGCACACACAGATATCCCCCTAACATAGCTATAACTAAAAACAAACTAAAAACTACTTCCAAAAATATTCAGCTTTGATATTAATGAGTTTTTTGGGTTCATTGAGAACATGGTTGTTGTTCAATAATAAAATTAATCCTCAAAAATACAACTTGCCTAATAATTCTGCACTCCCTGTACATGCAGATATTCACACACTAACATACATACAGATACACAGACACACACTAACATACATGCAGATACACAGACACTAACATACATGCAGATATACACAAACTAACATACATGCAGATATACACACACTAACATACAAGCAGATACACAGACACTAACATACATGCAGATACACAAACACTAACATACATGCAGATATACACACACTAACATACATGCAGCTATACACACACTAACATACATACAGATACACAGACACACACTAACATACATGTAGATACACATACACTAACATACATGCAGATACACAGACACTAACATACATGCAGATATACACACACTAACATACGTACAGATACACAGACACACACTAACATACATGCAGATACACAGACACTAACATACATGCAGATATACACACACTAACATACATACAGATATACACACATTAACATACATGCAGATATACACAAACTAACATACATACAGATACACAGACACACACTAACATACATGCAGATACACAGACACTAACATACATGCAGATATACACACACTAACATACATACAGATATACACACATTAACATACATGCAGATATACACACACTAACATACATGCAGATATACAGACACTGACATACATGCAGATACACAGACACTAACATACATGCAGATATACACACACTAACATACATGCAGATACACAGACACTAACATACATGCAGATATACACACACTAACATACATGCAGATATACACACACTAACATACATACAGATACACAGACACACACTAACATACATGCAGATATACACACTAACATACATGCAGATTAACACACTAACATACATACAGATACACAGACACACACTAACATACATGCAGATACACAGACACACACTAACATACATGCAGATACACACTAACATACATGCAGATATACACACACTAACATACATGCAGATACACAGACACACACTAACATACATGCAGATATACACACACTAACATACATGCAGATACACAGACACACACTAACATACATGCAGATACACAGACACTAACATACATGCAGATATACACACACTAACATACATACAGATACACAGACACACACTAACATACATGCAGATATACACACTAACATACATGCAGATATACACACACTAACATACATACAGATACACAGACACTAACATACATGCAGATACACAGACACTAACATACATGCAGATATACACACTAACATACATGCAGATATATACACTAACACATACAGATAACATGCACACACAGATCACATTACCTTTCTGGTTCAGGAGGGTGGCATCTGGCTGAGTGTGATGGGAGTCTGGCTCCCTCCTCTCGGCTTCTTGGTAAGCAGGGAGGGGGAAACTCCCTGCATCGCGGCATTACACAGGGCTTCTGAACAGTGAAGCATTGCGGGTGGCCCGTGCAGGTGGTGCATGTCGATGGGCGTGTCTGACGTACACCTCTGCGCTCTCGGACCCTAGCTCCACCTCTGGTAAGCACTGCTGGGCCCGAGGGAGGTGTTTGACTCAAGCGGTCGGTGCAAATTCTGTTGTGTGTCTGTGTCAAAGACACACACAAAGTGGCTAGGTGGCGGGCCCCCTACCTCGGCCGGGCCCTCAGACCATGTCTGAAGTGCCCGACTGGTCAGTCCGCCCCTGTTGTCTATGCATATGGAAATTAAAAACACATTCGCACATTAATTTCCAGAACATAAAAGAGTTGTTAGGTGATAGGTGGCGAAGGGTTTAACCCCTTAAGGACACATGACATGTTTGACATGTCATGCATCCCTTTTATTCCAGAAGTTTGGTCCTTAAGAGGTGAATAAGCAAAAATATTGTGTGAGCCTGCAGATGGACTACGCCGGTTATGCAAGTGACCCAGAGTGTCAGCCCTCTAGTTATTTGTTCTTTATTTGAGTTGTCATTTATTAAGGACCATTCTCTGCCCTGTACTGTCAGAAGAGTCACACTTTAGCGGTGCTCGTTATCAATTTGTTGTCCAGAGCACAGTGTCCCAACTGCTATTACCTAACCTGAACTCACAAAATGGTACAAAGTCTCAAGCTGACACAGAAACACTTTGGCAATTGTTGTGCAATTGCTTGTGCAAACACTTGCACATTAAGGTTTATTCATTAAACAGTGAATGGTTAGATGACCAACTGGACCACGTAGATAACCCAATGCTATTCCAGCAAACTTCTAAGGCAAAAATAAGAGGCCACATAATAGTATGCATTTAAAATTATAAACAGAATAGAATATAAATTATAACCAACTTAACACCCAATTAGCTGATGCCCATCAGGAGTACATAGCTACCCCGAATGATGCTTTAATAAAACAAACCTTTTAGACTCTTTCCTATGGAGAGCTTATTATTCATATAGCCAACCCAAACCAGGTTTTCACTGCATAACTCGTAACACTAAAACTGATTATACACATGCCTCTCACAGTTGGGATAAAAAAAAAAGCCTTTTTGTTGCAAATTTTTCTGATATTTTGTCTTGCAACCAAATGAGATGGAGCTCATATGGGGGTAAATCCACTAAGGCTCACCAACAAACAAAGTGATATCCTTAATGCCCTCAACATGAAGGAAGAGGTAGCATGGGCAATAAAACCAGGAAGGGCAGGAAAAGCACGAGAACAGATGGACTCACAACTGATTATTATAAAACTCAAAATATGTAACAACAATGAAAGGGGGGAAACAAGGCTTCCCATTATCACCTATACATTTTAATCTGGCCCTAGACCCTATTATTAGATTCATCTAATTACAGATATTGAAGATGATCTCTTACTTTACCTCATGGACCTGAAATATCTCTCATGAAAGCAATTGCCCACTATGATGGAGCTACTGTACTCCGATCTAGTACCTCTATCCAGGTCGCTTCCAAGTCGCTTGCCGGGACCCTGGAGCGCTTCAACCCCAGTGACCGAGGCTTGACTGGGGTCTCTCTGGAGCTTTTACCCCAACCAGGCTGCAGTTCTTCTTCCAGGCAGGTATCGTCACCTCTGCCTATACCTCTGCTCCTCTTCTTCCAGGCAGGTATGCACCTCTACCTGCAAACTGTGTTCCCCCTGGTTCGTTACCTTCCTTCTACCAAACAGATTACTGAAAGCACGTTATCTGGCAGATAGTGGCCATTTTGTCTCCTGAATGCTAACAGCAGTACTTGGCTGTGAACTTCATGGAACTCTATTCGGCCACTTGACCACATGGTTTCCGGTCTATTTGTCTTGCTGTTTTGCCCCACTTACAGACATGCCAGGAGAGCACTAATTGGAGGGAAGGTACTATGGACTATGAGGAACAATCGTTCCCTAAGAGACAGGGGGAGCACCCATTTATTTGACCACAGGAACTCCCAATATTTTACCGGCCAAGACCACTTTTGCTCTGGAACCATTTTGGGATTTGCCCAAGTGTGCAATCGGTCAAAACTTTACCCTGGTGGCTATTGGACAATTCCTTATGGATCCGGTTGCTGAATTAAATGTGGGGTTCCTGTGTGTTTTAACTGTATTTTGGGGTGTTTTCTATGTTTGGCTCTCTGTATTCGGGAGATAAAGGGAAACTATAGTCACCCAGACCACTTCAGCTGAATGAAGTGGTCTGAGTGCCAGGTCCCTCAGGTTTTAACCCTTCAGATGCAAACATAGCAGTTTCAGAGAAACTGCTATGTTTACATTTGGGGTTAATCCAGCCTCTAGTGGCTGTCTTCCAGACAGCCACTAGAGGCGCATCTGCGACGCTGGAGGCACATTTTGCCTCCTTCGCGCAGAGCGCCCATAGGAAAGCATTGCGAAATGCTTTCCTATGGACACTTTGAATGCGCGCGCGGCACTTGCCGCGCATGCGGCTCCAGTGACGTCGGACAGGGGAGCTGACGACGGGGGAGGAGAGGTCACCAGCGCCGAGGGAGCCAGGCGCTGGATTAAGGTAAGCTGCTGAAGGGGTTTTAAACCCTTCAGCGCCACGGGAGGGGGCCCTGAGGGTGGGGGTACCCTCAGGGCACTATAGTGTTAGGAAAACCGCTTGTTGGCCTTTAACCGGTTCTTGGCTCAATTATGTTTGTATGTACTGAATTGAGACTCCATGTTGGGGTCTGTGCATAAAAGGCAGAGTTTGGCTCAATTAAAACATTTGTACTCTTAGATCTGTGTGGCGTCCAGTTACTGGGGGAATGGGCTATATTCACTTAGCAGAGCTTTGTTCCAGCTCAAGAGGATTTCGGTGGAGATATTCGGTCTCAGGATTGCAGCTCCACTACACTATATAAAACAAATAACATTTCCAAAAACAATAAATAGCAATAATATATACATTTAACCACGTTTGTTTCCCCTTATTTGCATACAACTCTTATGCAAATGTATACTCTTCTAGTCAGTCAGCAGAGGGTGCAGCAGAGTTATCCAGTAACAATGAATAGTTTATACATTGATCACTGCTGTCACACACCTCTTTCAGGGACTCCTGGGACCAGGTCCATAGCCTGTGGGTAAGAGGCTGGCCTTCAAGCCTCTCCAAAAGGCCACGGCATGGGAGCTTCTGTCACAATACGCAAATATAAACTGTTGTTTTTTTTAAATTCATCATGCAATGCCATCAGGGAGGCATCCGATGGACCCCAACTTTATTCTGCAGCATGACAGCAAGCCCTAATATACAACCATAAGCATTATTACTTGTCCACTGTTATTTGTGAGCAGGACCGAACTTAGCAGGACTGTGGGATGCTTTTACTTTGATGCACATTCTACTGTCATTTTATTGTTGTTATTCTTGTTATTATTGAAAAACTGAAAATGATGCCACACACTATATTACTCATACATAATGTCTATTCTTGGATGGTGTCCGCATTAAATTAAGTATTAAAGAAAATATATATTAAGTTAACACAACTTGACAAAAACCCATGGAATGGACACAACAGCAGCCCGGAACCACAGTGCTGTTCACATTATAGTCTTTAATTTCAATTGGTGTTAATTTCATTGTTCTATTAGTTTTTACTTATTACATCAAATAAGAGGCATTCCAAGTTGGAGGTGTGGCACTGAAGCATGGGACGAGATGGAATTTTCTACAGATTGCTAAACCTTGTCATTACACTACTGTACACAATGTATGAAAATTATACAGATTGATTATATTGTGCTAATATATTTGATTTATTGCGTTGCCAGTTGTATGCTGACTGCCTTTTTAAAAATAAAGAATTAAAAAAAAAACCAGGGTGTAAAGAACTCACTCAAAAGACTATGATCCGCTAAGCTCCCCCTTTCTTACCTCACTCCCTTGTGTGTTTGTATCACCCAGCACCACTTTTCCCCTGCCCAGGAGACGTTCACTGTGAGCCAGAGTATCCAGCTGTATCAGCTGTTTGCTCTGGTACTCCGGCTCAGCCACTCTCAGCATGCTGCCCCAGCCATTTTGTCCCTTGTTTTTCGCTGCTTTCCAATGGCCTAGGAAGATGTTTCTGGAGGGGGGAGCTACCTCTCAGACAATTGCTCCCTATAACCATCAGGGAGCTCGCTTACGAGGAGATATAGCTCCCAGTAATTTACTGGCAACTTGTTGATACAGTGACGTTTTGACAAAATACCCCATTGATCAAAGCGCTATTGTCACAGAATGGGCGTTAGGATCAGACCTTTCAGGGGAATATAAAACATGTGGGGGTATATTGTTGTTTAATGTATGTTTTAGTGATATTTTGTGTTTTTACCTCTGTATCTGGAGATAATTAGTTTAACCAAGGGCTGACTAAGTTATCTTCCAGACACAGGGGCGCCAGGGCGAGCTTGAGGTACAATGAATGGAGACCCCATGCTGGTCTGGATATGGGTCTGGATATAAATCTGTGTGCTTGTCCTCAATAAAATCAGTTGTTGTACCCTTCATCATCTCGGGTGATGTTTGTGTATGCAAAGGATATAACATACTATTGCCTTGCGGGATCTGGAAGAGACCTACAACGGAGATACCACTCTGGGTACAGGCGCTCCGTTATAAAGGGTTTGTCAGTTTCCAAAATAATTAATACATACAGTAATCAAAGGTTTCAAGTAGTATATATTTTAAGATCTAGTTTATTCTTGCCTTTTTTGCAGTAATAGAAAAAAAAGCCACACAAATAAATATAGAACAGGCACACACACACCCTCATGTTCATTAGTGTATTCAGATAATACTCCAAGGCACCGGCTACAATGTGTAAAACATTCAGGTTAATGATCTAAAACCAGGTTAAATAAATTTATTGCAAACATAAAAATTGTGTGTATACGAAGAATTGAAAGAAGTGTACTTTACCGATCAGCATGGGATCAAACCTCGGGAGAAATATATATATATATATATATTACAGAAAAAAGCACATGAAATAAAACTGGACTATTTGGGGCTTTGCAGGCATCCATAAACTTTTTAAGCTGTGTTTTTTTTTGCCATTCTTTGATTTACTTCCAAAAGAGAGCAAAAACTCCTAACTCCAAAACCGGCTAAGATCCAGAAAAAATGTAAACGCAAACATTATGGGACATTGTACACAGAGTATTTTTTTCTGTTTTATAAAATTATTAGCTAGAACAGTTTTCTATGATTTAGTTTCAATAATTATTATTATTATGATGATATTTATAGAGCGCAGTCAAATTCCGCAGCGCTTTACAATGGGTGGATGAACAGACATGTACTTGTAACCAGACAAGTTGGACACACAGGAACAGAGGGGTTGAGGGTCCTGCTCAATGAGCTTACATGCTAGAGGGAGTGGGGTAAAATGAGCCTTCCTTAAAAGGAGAATAGATTTCTGTTATCTTCTAAAAGATGGATTAGTAGATAGTAACAGCTATAAATAAATTAATTAATTAAAAATTCTGGAAAATTAGTGCACACCTTACAGAGGGAATGTCATGTTTTGAGATTGTTTTTTAATATTAATCCAGGAAATAAAAGTAGCGGTTTCATTTTTATGTACATTTTGTTTAACAAAACCCAATTCTGACATCAGATTTACCTTCTGAAAAGGCAGAGACAGGGTACTTTACAAAAATAGCTTCTTCTTTTTTCCCAATGAACCTCTGATAAAATGAAAATTAATAGTAATTAAATAATATCAACTTTGCTAGTTTTATATTTATGGAATAAAAAAGATCTCAATATAGACAGGTCCTCTTTAACTGCATAGCAGAGACTAAGTGCACTCATGTCCTCAATAGCTCAATGGAAGAGTATATACATATTACAGTACTCTTTGAATAATATTAAAGGGATCCTATATTGCCAGGTTTCCCTGGCAATATAGGTTTAAAAGGTGCCCCCATCTCTCGTGCCCCCTCTCCCATGGGGCTGAGTGGGTTAAAATCCCTTCAGCCACTTACCTGAATCCAGCGCCGATGTCCCTCAGCGCTGGGTCAGGCTTCGCTCACGCTGATGTCGGCGGGGGAGACCTAATGTGCATGCGCGGCAATGGCAGTGCTCGCATTAGCATTTCTCCATATGAGAGCATTATTCAATGCTTTCCTATGGGGAAAATCTGACGCTGGAGGTCCTCACGCAGAGGATGTCCAGCGTCAGATAACGGACCAAACATGGGTTTCGGTTCCGGAAGCTCCTCCTGTTGCTGTGTGCTAGACAGTCAGTAAGGGCAGACTTAGAGCAGCAATGTAAACAATGCAATGTTTTACATAGTGGCACTAAGTGCAATAGGGACACAGCACCCAGACCACTTCAATGAGCTGAATTGGTCTGGGTGCCTACAGTGTCCCTTTAATGTTAATGCTTCACCCCAAATATTTATTTATATGGGCTTCAAGTTAAACAAAAAACAAAACAAAAACCCACAGCTTTCTTCTTTATCAATGAGTTGGCCTAACACTGCATAAAAACATTTACACTTAGAGTAAATCTAGAATCTCTAGTTATCTCCTTATGTGAACTTCAATCATTTTGGACTCACCCATATCTATATCAAACAGGTTTGGCACGGGTTGCTATAATTAACGTAAAAAGTACCTGATCTGGCGAGCCAGAAAGAACAGATTATGATGGATTGTGTTAGCATGATATTCTGGGCTTGTAAATAATTCATGGGGTGTTATTAATGTCACTGAATATGGCATATAATAAAACTGTAAATACAAGTGGTTTCCATGCAAATATTTTTTTTTCACACACATAATTACAGTAGCACATATCTGTAATGCTGCATTGGTAAATTGTTTTAATAACACTGTTAACGTGTTTGTCTTATGTGGCTCACATTAAAAAAAATGTCAACCTAAAGGATTTTGCATAATACTGACAATTGCTGGTTTTGTTGTTTTAGAATGTTGCTAAACATGGGTTTTCGGAAGTCTGACATCCCATGTTTTGTCCCTCCACCTTAATTCGGAAAAGAGTCCCATCTGCGCACATGCACAGCTTGTAACGCTCCCATTCCCCATCGTACAGTAGCTCCCCTGTAGTAGAACTGGGAAGCCGAGACGTGCTGACCATCACGGTGCCATTTAGGATTATACTTTGCTCCTATTGAAATAAGTGCAAAAAATCCAAAACAAGATAAAACATTAGAAAAAAAAAGAATTGTAGAGACATTTACAGGAGTTTCAGATTTCTAACTTGAAGCATGTTTCCTGTCCTAATAAATCTGGTGGCATCGGCTTGTATCATTATTGTAAAGAAAATTACCTGAGTATCCTAGATCTGGTGAGTAATGTGGATTGCAAAATGTTCTCATGTCATACATTGAAATTTATAGTTAACCAATAACTGCAAACGTGGTTTCATTCTAAGGGGCTCTTTCTAACACATGAATGTAAATTTGCATATTAAAACAAGCTGAGAAAGATATATATAGGTTACAGATGTATTCTCTTTTAGATGTCAGCCATGCCTGGCACCCAGTTTTTTCCGCTGAAAGCACATTATTTGGTCTGCTGTGTGCCAGAGTAAGGCCCTGTGATACTCATCTTTTTGTACAACTGCAAGTTCATTAACGGTAAACCCTCTGGCACCAGTGCTGACAGGCTGAAAATGTGTTTGATAGGTGGGTCATTATAAGGTGGTGTGGAGGAGCTGGATAAGATCATAGAAAGGTACATGACTGGCCACTGGCCGAGATAGGATCTTTTATTAGCTAAAGAATAGATAACACCAGAGCTCATAAAGTATAAAGGACAATGGGCAAAGCCACTCAGGACACAGTCACTAATCCTGCAAGCATTGTAACAAACAAAAAATAATTTTAAACCAACATACTGCTTTTAGCTCCATGTCTCCACCCATTCTGAACTCTATGCTCTTCCCCATGATGTATACACCTTCATTTCCACGTACAATAATACGCCCATCGACTTTTATATTAAGGTCGCTTGTAGCATTGCTTGTGATCTGGGAATTAAGACAAAGACATAAAACAAGAAGACAATGCAGCACACAATCACTGCACTAGCCATAGGCAGCCCTTGACTTATATATAGTAAACTTACAGGAATTCACATCTACATGGTACCACATTTTATACCAAGGGCCTGATTTAACTTTTCACTAATCCTTTTCAGATGTCACTTGTTTACATGCGTTTTTGAGTCACACACAAGTTATAACAAGTAAGATTTGCATCTATGGTTTACCCTTTCTGTAGATGCCTTGAGGACATTCAAGGTTTTCACACCTTTCGGCAAATGAAATTCATGCTTCTCGTAATCTGTGCTGAACAATGTATTCTGGGTTCTGGGGTCAACAAATTCCATGCCAACATCACTGGTTACAGAGGTCTTATCTTTATCCACAACAAGCTTTGTTGATCCTTGTTGAAAAATGACCTGTTGCAATAAAAGGCAGTTAAGATACATTTTTTTTGTATGTGTGTCACTGTAAATAGCAAAATAAGTCAAAAAAACACAATTCTAAGATTAGTGCTTTGCCTCATATCAATCACTATTGGCCAGCGATGGCGAACCTATGGCACACGTGCCACAGCTGGCGCGCTGAGACCTCTCTGTGGGCACGCAGTCATAGGTCGCCTGGTGAGCGCCGCTGGTGCTGGTCGGCAGGCCTAGGCCCCCCTGGTGGCAATGCAGAGTAGGCACCTGCCTGCCCAAAATGGCAGACGCCAACTCTGCTTTCATATCGTTGGTGGGTGGGATGGAGGGCTGCAAGGGAGCACTGACTTATATGCTGTTCCAGCACTGCTCCCTCCGCTGATGCCGCCGGGAGACAGAGAATTATGTCTATCAGGCGGCGCCGCTTGACTGACATCATTTTCTGTCTCCTGGCGGCATCAGAAGAGGGAGCAGTGCTGGAACAGCAGGTAAGTCAGTGCTACCTCGCACCCACACCCCCTAACAGTAGCAGAATTAAATCAGATGCTAGGGGAGAGGAGGAGATGCTGGGGGGGAAGGGGAGAGGAGGAGGAGATGCTGGGTGAGAGGAGGAAGAGATGCTGTGGGTAGAGAAAGGAAGATGCTGGGAGAGAGGAGGAAGAGATGCTGGGGGAGAGGAGGAGGAGGTGCTGGGGGGAGAGGAGGAGGAGGTGCTGGGGGAGAGGAGGAGGAGGTGCTGGGGAGAGGAGGAGGAGGTGCTGGGGAGAGGAGGTGCTGGGGAGAGGAGGAGGAGGTGCTGGGGAGAGGAGGAGGAGGTGCTGGGGGAGAGGAGGAGGAGGTACTGGGGGGAGAGGAGGTGGAGGTGCTGGGGGAGAGGAGGAGGAGGTGCTGGTGGGAGAGAAGGGAAGATGCTGGGGGAGAGGAGAAGGAGATGCTGTGGAAGAGGAGGAGGAGATACTAGGGGAGAGGAGGAGGAGATGCTCCTCATACAATTTCAGTCTGGCATTTAATCATATTACAAGTTGAGTATCCCTTTGTACGCATCTTTGGCACAGTTTACATGCAGTTTTGGTGCCGCTGGATGGACAGAGACCTGATAAAAAAAACGCGTCCATTGACAAACATACAAAGCTGCACCAAAACAGGATGCAAGACGGATGTAATTCTGATGTAAACTGTGCCAAAGCAGCATGTAACATGCATGCAAACTGCAGGTGGATAGGTGGGAATAGGTCCTTAGTTAGGTGAAGCACCACCGAACATCAGTGTGTTTTCATTTACTAGAATTGATGTTTTTTTCAATAAAAAACTGTTTGTATAATTGAACTCTCTGTTGTTGTGTTCTTCTTTTAAAACAAAAGATGTTAATTAGTTTGGACAACTGTATGAGTTGTTTTTTCTAAACTTAAACCTCAGTATTCACGTTTAATTGTCATGTTGGCACTTTGAGGAAAAAAAATTTGTTTGTATTGTGGTTTGGGCATTCGGGCTCAAAAATGTTCGCCATCAGTGCTGTAGGCTGTAAAAATCATTACACTGCCACCTGGTGTTATACTAGAGTATGGATTACATTTTTCCATCAAAGCTACATATTTTAAAACCAGCTGTCCATGAGTGGTTCACTGGCATTGAATCTTTTCCTAAGTTGTGTTTCAAAGCAGTTGTATACAGCAAACACAGACTCAAAGGAATCCATGTTTAAAATGGAATGAGGCAAAAATGTGATTCTTTGTTGAACTAATTTGCAAATGCCCACCCAGAATCCTTTGCGGTAGTAACATTAATGCAAATTTGTGATTCCTGTGGGAAAAGCAAGTCTTATGGCTTGACTGATGTGCAGATTTTTGTTTAACATTATATTAACTATTTTAAAACCACATACACAAAGAATTGTTTGTACGTTATCCCGCCTTGAACCTATGCTACCTAGTTGCTTTCCCTGAATCTTTCTTTTCAGATTCAATTTTGTGTTATTTCCTTTAGTGTAATTCTTCATCTAGCTGTATTCCCATTAAGTGATTTACTATTGAAAACCAG
The DNA here is from genome assembly GCA_933207985.1 of Pelobates cultripes. Classification (NCBI taxonomy): domain Eukaryota; kingdom Metazoa; phylum Chordata; class Amphibia; order Anura; family Pelobatidae; genus Pelobates; species Pelobates cultripes. Next base: position 72,906,867 of record OW240917.1, on the reverse strand, counting down.
ATTTGGATTTTTCCAGGAAGTCCTATCTTTCTCCTGGATAGCTGCCCCTGCCAGAAATCTAACCACAATATCCTTTTATACACATGACCATTGACAACATTGGCATCTATTATTTTAATTTATTTAGCCCCAACATATTCTGCGAAGTAGCTATGTTTAACAGTGTCTTTGCATGTATTCATATATAAAAATATGTAGGGCAATGGCTAGAGAAAAAAGATTTATATAATCATCAATAATTACAACTAACTGTGTTTTAGAATTTTGCCGGGTTGGTCTATACAAGTATATTTCTGTTCTTCATTGGGTTTGTTCTCCGCACTCTGAAATGAGAAAAGGGTGCATTTAACTTACAGGCTGGTTGTTGCCAGTGATCACAAGATCTTCCTTCCGCCGTCCTCCCACAGTGCTCTTATACAATGGTTGTACTATTCCCATGTCAGACACTTGCTTAAACCGGAGTAAGCCGCTCTCGTGGAACTCCAAACTTTCACAGCCATTGGGACCAATGCGAATCACAACCCAGATAACCAAGGTGATCTAGAAAAATTATAATCAGGATAAATAAGTCAATTGTACATAGCTCCTGGTTCTAATCCATTCTCACGTTAAACTATGTTTCTTGAAAACATGAATAATTCTCAGTTGTGGAGACAAAAAATTCAGAAAATCATTTTCCACACAAAAGGGCAATGAACATGTTATATTTCTCAGCTGCAAACTGCAATCAGAGTGCGAACAATATAGATGCGACACAGAGGATAACTGGAAACATAATAAAGATCTAAAATCTTAAATTAATGCCATTAAAATAGAAAACAAACTGTCGAGACTAGAGTATTGAGTATTAAAAAACAAACAACAAAAAACCAATAAAATTAGTTTGCTCATGCAAACAGTGCGAAAAAAAAGCAAAAAAACTTTGGATAATCAGATGGTTGGTGTCTCCACTCTTCTCTCAGCTCATATGAGGGGGAGGTAAAGGGTTAACACATTAGATTCCCTGGTCATGCATTTTGAAAGGGGAGCAAAAAGTACAATAAGGGATCCTACAGTCTCCAAGCCACCTGACATATAAATACATCCCCTTATTTTGAATTTGACAGACTAGGTGTCTCCCCAGCTTCTGGTCACAATCTCCAAACTTTAAGAGGGTCTTTCCGCATGTAATGTTGAATCACTATGGCAACCCATATACTTGTGAACTACACTTCTATTAGATTTCCTGTTTGAAAATTACAAATTGCACAAGTTACCAATCACAGCTCTAGTGCATGTTGTATGTGTACAACATAGAAGCAGTTCAACTTCTACACAGCTACTAATGCAAAGACCACTCTGAAGGAAACTCCCAACTTAGGTGTGCTTACTTGTACTTACAATTAAGTTGATGACGGCCAAGATAAACAGGACGATAATCACACAAATAGCTAGGTTGCCTTTCCGACCTCTCAGGCCAGTCTTGTGCAGACGATCTTCATCGATGGGTATATATCCAGCTTTGAAATTACTGTTGTGTTCTTTGTTCACATTTCTGCGCTCAACAGCCTTCTCACGCATTGACTTCTTGACTGGCCCATTTGAGCTCTGACAAAGACATAGAGCACATTTCAATTCAACCAACTGCTGATTTCATTATTATTATTATTTTATTATTTATATAGCGCCATCAGATTCCGTAGCACTGTACAAAAGGGATGCAACAAATGCAGCAATCCTACACTTGAGATACACACTATTTACTAATGTCAGCCATCTGGATGTCAGTTTTAGCGCAATAAACAGAGGCCAAGCAGCAAATCATTGCAACACCTTTGTTCTTGCTCCGGTGCCTAGCCTTTAGGTTCAGCATTGGTTAATTGTTATGGACAGCTCCAGGAATCTGTAACCTATATGCTTACAGCTGCCAATTTTATCAATATTCTCACTTGCTAGCACTCTCACTTTGATTTGTGTGTTTTGCTTAGAGGTGCTTGACAAATTTGTTTAGAATCTAGGTGCCAGCTAAACAGTTAGGAGCCAGTTTTAAAAAAAACTAATTTTAAGTTTGATTTTCAACAAGTAAAAAGCAATTCTTAAGGGACACTATAGACACAAGGAACCACTACAGCTTAGCCTGTACCTAAGTAATTACATTGCTGCCTAGTAACAGTCACTCGAGCAGCCACTAGAGCAGCGCTTCTCAAACCAGTCCTCAAGACCCACCAACAGTCCAGCTTTTGTTAGTATCTCCATTGGAATAAAACAGGGAAATACATAAATACTGGGCTGTTGGTGAGCGATGAGGACTGGTTTGAAAACCACTGCACTAGAGTCCCTAAGTTTCAGCGTCTTCACGCTCTGTATGAAAGCGCTAAATGTTTCCCATAGAGATACACTGATTCAATGCATCTCTATGAGGAGATGCTGATTGGCACATTTGCTGTAAAGAGTGATTATTTCCGTCATGGAGGCAGGACCAGCCATGGCGAAACGGACACGGTGTGGGAAAAAAGGTGAGTAAAAACACCTTTCTTTTGCAATTGGAGGGGGACAGGTACCTAAACAGACACAGAGACACACACACTAACAGACACACTCTCTGACAGAGACACAGACACACACACACTCTCTTACAGAAACACACACTAACAGACACACTCTCTGACAGAGACACAGACACACACACTGACAGACACACTCTCTGACAGACACACACACTAACAGACACAGACTGACAGAGACACAGACACACACATTTTTTCTCACACACAAATGGAGGTTTTTATTTTAATTGAAATCCACCCAGCCTCCCTACCTTTGAGTTTTCCCTTGGGTCCAGTGGGGCTGCTCTCCAATCTTCCTGTGAGCTAGGGAGCAGAAATCTAACTGCCGCTCCTCTCTGCTCTCTCGTGCTCTAAGTAATGATGTCGGGGCTGGAATAACGCGCGAGGGAGCAGAGAGGAGCTACAGGCAGATTACGGTTCTCTCGCGCACCGCTTACAATGCTGACGTGGACGGCCGCCTTAAAGGGCTGACATCCCAGGCGCGAGGGTGAAATTTGTAGTCGCCATGGCGACCTGACGCCAGGGATTTGTTGGGCCCTGGCTTATAGTATTTCTAGACAATCTTGGGGTTTCTATTACTAACTTTTATGGAGTCATTTATTGGATTAGAAACGGTAGCATTTTTTGTGGGCCATGTTTGTCGCTCCTGATAGTACTATTTATTATTTATTAAGCTACTAGCCTCCATGATACCATGTATGTGCCCTGATACTTTATATTCCTACATACATGTGTTTTATTATCATCCTAGAAATAATGCATATTTACTACTGCAATTGGTTTTCAAGTAGTCCTTCGCATACCATACTTGAAAGTTATAAATGGAGGTACTGTTGTATTGCATGACATTGTGTATTGTCCAGTAATGTATCTGACTATATTTTTGCTGATTTTATAAAACTGTATAATGTCCTGTATTTGCGTTGACTCATATACTTTGATCTGCTGTTTGTGCTTTGCATAAACTCAATACATATTGATTGACATAAAAAAAAGTTGTCTAAATATAAGCACAGCTAAAGTACATGAAAACAAGTGCAATTGCTTCTACTC
>OW240917.1:72876811-72903168 GCA_933207985.1 Pelobates cultripes | reverse complement strand
CACCGAACTCCAACCCGAACATACACTGATATGTCCGTGTACGGGTCCGGGGTCCAAAAACCGTAATGTTCGGTACGAACACGAACTTTACAGACTGGGCTCGCTCAACTCTATTCCAGAGTATTAAGCTGTCTCTTTTGCGAAGTCAAAGTACATATCTAGCGAATGGCGCTCCATTCGTGTAATTACCATTGAGCAGAACGATGACTGGAAGTCCCAGCAGTGTTCGCGCCTTTGAATGTACGATTTTAGTTCCACACACTCAACGACAAAACACAGCTGGCAGCTGGCCGCATTCATATCCCAAGATGGCCGCCGCCACGTGTTGTGCATAAGAGCGCCGACCGCCCAGACGATCACTTAGAATGTTAGGGGGTTTGTGGTTTTTAGAGGTGTTAATAAGCTCAGTGAGGTTAACAAGCGCCACGCTCCAGGTCTGGGTGGTCGGTCATTCAGTAGATCTTTTGTTATTCGAAAGGCCAATGATAAAATAAAACAGACTTTATTCCAGTCGAACGGTTAGACGAATGAAGTGTTTAAACTTTAAAATTAAGGGGCAGAGGGTCTGTCACAATGATGATGGACCATAACCTCCACATCTGGTTGAACCGCATAGCCAGAGACAATCCCTGACTGTCGAGATGGAACCACAACGCCGATGATTTATCCCACCAGTCGGAACTGGAACTCTAATTGACCCCGGCTTCTCGGACATCCCCACGCCAACCTGTGGAGGTCTGGCAGGGTATGCCGTACCAAGGAACTGGGGGGGAGCATTGTAACTAACTGTGTCAATATGAGTGTCCCCCAACAGAGTGCAGCCCTCCCGTTCCCCGCCACCCCTGTGTCCTGTTGGCTTGCCTACCTCAAAGAGCGCTCTCCCTGGTGCTACCCACGTGGAGACATCCACCAGGGGGATGTGCGAGCCCTAGCCGACACTATGAAACTAGCAGGCGGCTTCACAACCTCAGAGACCGTGCTGACCAATGGGAGAAGCGCAACCATTCAAATTGGTTTTGCGCCCTTTCTCCAGATTGGTTGGCAAAACACCTCCCCTCCCTGACTAAACCAAGTGACCTTGTGGAACTGTTTTCGGGTATGCACAGAGCCTCGAGCCCAGACATTACACAATGGTTTCTCGGGCTCTGTACATCCGATCACGCTGAAATTTGCAGGGGAAATAGTTCAGACCAGGAACTATCCCATGCCCAGGGATGTAGGGCATGTGGGGATGCATTACTGTGTATTTTGTGGGGTTTTGTGTGTCGGCTTCTTGTGTCTGGGCGACGCCGGAGCAGGCTTATATTTTACATTACTGTGGATGAAGACGCCCTGCGGGGTTCTGAGCATAAATACTGTGTATCTGGCCTGCAATAAACAGATCCTTTTGTACCCTACATCAGGTCGTGGCTGATGTTTATGTAACCAAGAGCTTTAATTACTGTTGATGAGTGGACAATTCCCCATAGGGACAAGCACTATTTTGACAGAATAGGCAATTGGATTCCCTCTTTTTAGGGGATATATGACTTGAAAGGGTACCATGCTGTTTTCGGGTATTTTGCGTAGCATCTCCGGAAGATAATTGAGTTGATAACCGGTAAACTATCTCCCAAACACAGATACGTCTGAGCGAGCTTAAGACAATAAATAGAGAACCAATGCTGGGGGAACCTGTATAAATACCTTTTGCCTAAATAAACCAGTTGATTTACCGTTCATAAAGTTTTGGCTGATGCTTGGGGATACAAGAGCTAAATCCACACTTTCACTCTGCAGGACTAGGGAGACTCTTCGGCAGATTTATATTGACCCGGAGTATAGGGAATCCGTTACAATGACATAAGTATAAAATGAACAAGGGAACGTTGGAAAGCATAATACTGAAAGTTAAATAAAATAAATACATTTTTAAAAAAGTACAAAATTAGGTTTTTAATAAACATGTTTTCCTGGTAGGATACTCAAAATCATATACACATTCACCTTATCAGTGGCTGGAATGGCACACATTAACATAGTATCAAATTGTAACAAGCATGCCATACCTTCAACAAAAGAAACAAAGTATCTATTAAAGCATATGCCGACGAATCTTTAAAGTTTTACCTGTGTGGTTTTCAATATGAACCTAGGAACGTTGGAAAGCAGAATACTGAAACTGACATAAAAAAAAATAATAAAAAAAAATCAAAAGCGATAGATTTAGGTTCTTATAAACATGTCTACTTGGTAAAATTCTTCGTTTTTTCTGCTTTCATTATTTATTCATTTTCTGATGCATATTTAAACAGCTATGAATCCCTCAATAATGCCAGGATTCTGATTAAAACTGGGAAAGGGGGTGGGTGGAGAGAGAGAAAATAAGGTAGCTCCTAGGAGAAAAAGACAATTATACATATATAAATCATAGAAAATAGGATGAATGGTTCTGGTTTAAGGTATAATTATTTGAAAGTGTTTGTATTATTGTTAATGTACTTTATCATACCTCACAGCAGGCGGTGTTTGCTAGTAAAGTGCGGGATATTAGCCAATTAAAGACCATAGTCTTGGATAATAAAGGGTGCGGGAGGAAGGGATTGACAAGCTCGTTTGGTTGAAGACATAGTGGCTCTGAAAAGAGCCTTTGGTTGGAGAAATGAAGAGATTGGTGAGGAAAATGGCATTAAGCGCGCTCTCCTCTAATCCTGCGAGCCAGCTGGATGTCTTTGGGCATGATGGTCACTCTCTTGGCGTGGATGGCACACAGGTTGGTATCCTCGAAGAGGCCAACCAGGTAAGCCTCGCTAGCCTCTTGTAAAGCCATGACAGCAGAGCTCTGGAAGCGCAGGTCGGTTTTGAAGTCCTGGGCGATCTCACGGACCAGGCGCTGGAAGGGCAGTTTGCGGATCAGCAGCTCAGTGGATTTCTGATAGCGACGGATTTCCCGAAGAGCTACCGTGCCAGGGCGGTAACGGTGAGGTTTCTTGACACCACCGGTTGCGGGAGCGCTTTTCCTGGCAGCCTTGGTGGCCAGCTGCTTCCTGGGAGCTTTCCCTCCGGTGGATTTTCGGGCTGTCTGCTTGGTACGGGCCATTCTGTCTAAAGGAACTTAGTCACCTACCACAAGGTTATCAGGAACTATGGCTAGAGAGCCGCGAGCCCGAGTTCTTTATAGATCAAAGATGGATATGATTGGACACAATGTACCACGCCCCTAACTCTGATAGGAGGAGAGAGACGCCGCCACTTGGAGACAAAAGTGTAGATTGAAATACTGAGCACAATGCATGCTCTTTCAATGTTACACTGCCATCTAATGGCCATTTATAGGTACTGCGTTAATTGATTAATTCAATAATTAGATCCAGAACCAAGAGATACTATGTGTCGTACATACAATCAGTGTAAAAATTCAAAGATTATAATTATGTCTTTAACTAAGTAATTTATCGAGACATATTTAGTTATAATCTCTTTACCTGCATTCCGTGCTATTACAGGATTTGTCTATTATGTATGAAGCAAAGGGAAGAACAATTAAACATTTTATCAGTAAATGCAGTCTGCACTGAATACTTGCCGGAGCTGCAAATTCGAATACGGTGGAAACCTTTCCCGCTGGCGGTTTTTTTCTCTAGTTCAAAAATGACTATTCAGCAAATCACAACCTCCTGCATCAGCCAATCAACCACAAGACCCGCCCAGTGACGGTTTGATTTGTCTATCAGTTCCCCACTCGGTCGGCTCAACAGACATATAAGAGAAGGCGGCCGTGTTGTGAGCACTCATTGTTCCACTTGTCCCATCTCAGTATGTCTGGTCGCGGTAAAGGAGGGAAAGGGCTCGGTAAAGGTGGTGCCAAACGGCACAGGAAGGTGCTCCGTGATAACATCCAGGGGATCACTAAACCGGCTATCCGCCGTTTGGCTCGCAGAGGAGGTGTCAAGCGAATCTCCGGCCTTATTTACGAGGAGACTCGAGGAGTGCTGAAAGTCTTCCTGGAGAACGTTATCCGCGATGCCGTCACCTACACCGAGCACGCCAAGAGGAAGACGGTCACCGCCATGGACGTGGTGTACGCGCTGAAACGCCAGGGCCGCACTCTCTACGGTTTCGGAGGTTAAACGTTTCAGCTGATGTTCGATACTTCATTCAAACCAAAGGCTCTTTTCAGAGCCGCCCACTCCTTCCCTCATAAGGCTATAATTCCACCAGGATGGCTCGGCTGTCTCAATGCTCCCTACAACATATTGGAGAACGAGAAATTACAGAGTAGCCTTCCGTTAACACAAACTCCAATGTGTTTCCTATCAATATAATGTGGCGTTATGTTTCCCCCTAATATCCTGCTTCGTTTTCGGTTTGAATGCAATGCTCTCATAAAACATGAAATAAGGGCATTGGAGGCTGAGATGGTTAAAGTCTTCCTTGTTAGTGAGATTAGAATCCTTTCTGCACTAAACTGCAGTCAGTATGTGATCTAAAACGGCCGGAGAGAAAAGCTGCTGTGATCGAAGCAGCCATTCCCGCATTTTATATGGAAAACATGCTGCATACTGAATTTATACACCTCAAAACAGACCTAAAACTAGACATTCTATACTGTGATAATTATAGTTTAAGGAATCCTAATTCTCTAAGCATCACAGTCCATACAAATTTATATGGCAATCGTTTCCATCTGAGTATGAAAGGGTTAAATTATTTGCATTTTATCATCACAAATTTCAATGAAACTGCAATCAGTATGTGGCCCGAAAATGGCGGGAGAGGAAAGTGGAAGAACAAAAAGCTGCCGTGACAGAGCCAGCAGGGGGACTATATCGTGCAGGATTTAAACTTGGCCATTTTGTAACGGACTTTCCCGCTTTAAAAACGCCAAGAAGAGAATTCTGAATGTGTACATTTGATAGTAAATACATTGAAAGGAAAAACCCCACTAAACTCCTAATTTTAATTTATAAAGTATTCATTGAGATTGATATTGCTGATTTGATCCATATGTATTAATCAAAAAGTAACCATTGCAATCTGTATACACGAGATGGCAGCATTGTATCATTTGTGTAAAGAGTCGAAAGAGAGGAGTGTGAATGGAAACACGTTTCATTTGTAAGCTAGATTGATACATTATAGTTTCAGGCTGTTGTATCTTTCAGGATACTTTATAACCAGCAGAATAAGTGTTACATCATAGGTTCTGCCCTTGGGAGTGTTAGTTTTTTTTAGCTTGACGATTTCAAAATTGAAATAGTGTAACGCGACAATAGATTACTTTTTATATTTCGCACATAGAAAACGCTCTCGTTATATATTCACAGCTCTCTCGTGGATTGTGTGGGTGGCTCTTAGAAGAGCCTTTGTGTTATTAGAGTTTGGGTGATGGGGGTTTTACTTGGCGCTGGTGTACTTGGTCACTGCCTTGGTGCCCTCAGACACGGCGTGTTTGGCCAGCTCTCCGGGTAGTAAGAGCCGTACAGCAGTCTGGATCTCCCGGGAGGTGATGGTGGAGCGCTTGTTATAGTGAGCCAGACGGGAGGCTTCCCCTGCGATGCGCTCGAAGATATCATTGACAAAGGAGTTCATGATCCCCATGGCCTTGGAGGAGATACCGGTGTCGGGGTGGACCTGTTTCAGCACTTTGTACACGTAGATGGCATAGCTCTCCTTCCTGCTCTTTCTGCGCTTTTTCCCATCCTTCTTCTGGGTCTTGGTCACGGCTTTTTTAGAGCCCTTCTTGGGTGCGGGAGCGGACTTGGCTGGTTCAGGCATGATGATCAGAGAAATCTCACGAAATTTCCAACAAACTAAGGAACGCTTTCCCCAGCTGCTCTATATATAGAAGCCCTGGCAGTAAAGCCTGACCTGTGTGCATTTTCTATTGGTTCGTTCAGTAAGAGCACTGAGCATGGAACGCGGTAACCTACTGCGATTGGTTACTTTCTGAGTCGGAAGCTGATTGGTTGCATTTTAAAGCCACCAATCAGATTAGAGCTCGCTGTATCTGAGATGGTATAAATAGCCGTGCAGGGGGCGCCAATTTCTACACAGTAATTCGTTACCGATTTCGTTTTGAAAATGTCAGGAAGAGGCAAACAGGGCGGCAAAGTCCGGGCTAAAGCCAAGACCCGATCATCCAGAGCAGGTCTGCAGTTCCCAGTCGGCCGTGTCCACAGGCTGCTCAGAAAGGGCAATTATGCCGAGCGGGTTGGAGCCGGAGCTCCGGTCTATCTGGCTGCAGTGCTGGAGTATCTGACCGCCGAGATCCTGGAGCTGGCTGGGAATGCAGCCCGAGACAACAAGAAGACCCGCATCATCCCCCGCCATCTGCAGCTCGCTGTGCGCAACGACGAGGAGCTCAACAAACTGCTCGGAGGGGTCACCATAGCCCAGGGTGGGGTATTGCCCAATATCCAGGCTGTTTTACTGCCCAAGAAAACCGAGAGCCACAAGCCAGCCAAGAGCAAGTAACTCCACTGTCTCTCAGCTCCCAAACTTACACAAAGGCTCTTTTAAGAGCCACCCACAATCCACAGAAAGAGCTCACACTGATATGACTATGAATGGAGGTGATCACTGTCTTGCAACATTCTTATACGGTTATTCACTGCAGTGACGCGTCAAAGGGAATTTACTACTTAAGGATGTTATATACCTCTTTACAATCTATATCTGTAATTCGGCTAACGAATTAACTGATACATTACAAATTTCTATTAAAACACCCCTAGCGGACTTTCCCTTTCTAACCATTGCTATTACTACTTGTTAGAAACTGGGGGAGTCTTTGGTTAAACACAAGATATCGATCAGAAGCGGATTAATAGTTAACTATTGTGAACAATAGTAAAGCGCTGCATATCAGTATAAGATGGAAGGAAATAAATATTACAATCCATCCCGATTTTCACACGTCGTTTGATTCAATTTCATACTTGAGATTTTTTATTTTTTTTTGCCTCAATTGTATAATGCATGTTTAGTGAATGAGCATGCTTCTGTCGCCCACTTTTGCATTACCAGTAGAAACAAATTCCAATCGCAAGTGACTTCCAATCATGCAACAAAAAAATACCAACTCAAAAGGCATTCAGATTTCTCCTAGGTGGGATTTAGTCACACCATATGGCCATGTGGGAGGCCTCTCCTGCTTCAAAATAACCCAATATGCCATACTGTGTAACTAAATTCCCGTATTGCCAAAACAGGTCTAAGTAAGTAGTATTGTAAGATTTCATGCTGTATTTTGGTGTGCGCTCTTCTGTATTACTTTTGTTCTGTTCAATTGTACTATCTACGTTGTATATTTTGTTTTCCATATTTCTAAACACTGAAAATATAGATCACCCAAAAACCCTCTCCTCTCTAAGTGGTAATATTAGTGTGAGGATCGGAAGGAAAGTAGTGAGTGGCTCTGAAGGGTGAGATCGTGGTGGCTCTTAAAAGAGCCGTTGAGATTTAGGTTGTTCACGGTCAGGAGTTCTACTTTTTGGCTGCGGTTTTCTTGCTTTTTGACACCTTGACTTTAGCCTTAGCAGCGCTTTTCGCGGGTTTGGGTTTTGCAGCCTTGGTAGCCGGACTCTTAGCGGCTCTCTTGGGCTTTACAGCTTTAGGCTTTTTAGGACTCTTTGCAGCCTTTTTGGCAACAGCTGCCGGCTTCTTGGCTTTCTTAGGGCTCTTCTTCACCCCGGCTGGAGCCTTTTTGGACTTCTTGGGTGATTTTGTGGCTTTTTTAGGAGCTGCTTTTTTAGGCTTGGCTTCCTTTTTGGCTGCTTTTTCTTTGCTCTCCACCTGTTTCTTGTTCAGCTTAAAAGAGCCAGAGGCCCCGCTCCCTTTCACCTGGGTGAGAGTCTCTTTGGTGACCAAGCTCTTGACAGCGAGTTTGAGGCGACTGTTGTTCTTCTCCACATCGTAGCCTGTTGCGGCTAAGGCTTTCTTCAGCGCGGCAAGTGACACACCGCTGCGCTCTTTCGACGCGGACACCGCCTTCAAGATGAGCTCGGACACGCTGGGACCAGACTTCACCGAGCGGCTTTTCAAAGCTGTCGCCTTCTTTGGCTGTTTCTTCTTAGCAGCGCTTTCAGCTGGAGGAGCAGGAGCGGTTTCGGCCATTGTCCACAAAGAAACACAAAACAACCGACACGTTCTGTAGAAAAACGGATTTTGAGAGCTGGTTCTGCGAAGCGCCTTATATAGACAATCTGCTGCAATGTGATTGGCTTACCAACGGTGACTAATCTCTTCTGATTGGTTGGTGGTTTTGCAAGCTTGCTTCATCTCTAAACTTTCACAGGGCACTCACATTTCTTAGTTTCAGGGTTATTTGCAAAAAAATAGAATTTTAAGTGAATTTCAAATGTAAGATCAAATAAAATAGACAACTTGAAACAAAATGCCTAAGTCAGTAATGCTTAAGGTTCTGCTGTTTAGGCCTATGAGTTAAATTCACCTTGAATTCCCTGAGTATATTCAATTTAGTCAGTAACACTGTGTGTTTCTTATCGTCAATTTAGCTGCACATTTTCACAGAAACTGATCCCTTCGTGAAATGTATTGCTTCAAAAACTGCAGAGAAATCCATGTGAACAAAACTGTTATATAAGTAATCTTCTAGGACAATGTGACCATTATGGGGAAAATAAAATAACTAGGTGTCTTTTCCCATTGTCTCCCTGGTGCCTCCAAATATATTTAACAAGTATTCAAAGTGTGTGGAGATAGCTAATGCTAAAAGTGCTAGAACGATAGAGATGTATTTTACATAATACATAGTTTCAATTCATGTGTGGATATATGTTTAAATTCACTTACTGCAGTACTATTAGAATAGGATCTTTATGTAAAATAATCAATACTGACATCTAAGGTCTTCTACACACATTGTGACAGTTTTTACATACGTTTTTTAAACTCTTTCCACCATCTGTTAAAATGTAACTCTTCTGATCAACTGGATTCATTTATTTTGTGTCTAACTAGCTTTATGAAGTAAATTATCCTTGTAAAAGATTTGACGGGAATTAATAAAGATTATTTTATCAGTGTATCTAAGGCAGGGGTTCCCAATTATTTTTTCCCGTGGAACCCTTTGACATAGTGTATCAACATCGACCCCCCCCCCCCCAAAAAAACCCAACATTTTAATTGCGCCGTTTATTTTTATTTTTATTTAAAAAAAAATGTTTTACATGTGCTGGTATGTGTCAAGGTCTGTATATCCATGTGTCTTAGGTAGCAAATGTTCTCCCCATTCGGTAGAGTCTTTTTCCCGAATAGCACTCTCCTGGCTTGACTGTGAGAGGAGCAGACAACGATACGATGATTTCCCATGCGTTGCGAGGTAAAAGTGTCTGGAAATAGTTCCATGCACTTGACGACCAAGTACCTCTGCCTGCGTTCGGAAGACAAAATGGGCGCCATTTGCTAGAACAGTTATACGATTGCGGTTATACGAACACCCAGAGAGAGCACTTGAGCTCATCACTTCTTTGAAGTTAATGAGCCAAGGGGGTGGTCGGTGTTCGGTAGTATGAAAATACCAAACTAGGGTAAACATAATGCATTCGGCTAAAACAGTCTCCTCACACTTAGCCTATTATTCCCCTCCCCCTATGGTGGCAAAGGACCTCAGGTCACTCAAAGATGAAGAGATTGTTCAACAAGGGCACGGTCCAGTTCACTCCGGACGACACAGGATTCTTCAGCAATATATTTGTGGTCAGAAAAAAGACACAAGACAATCATTGTAGCGGAGCGCTAGTCCTGACAAGGACTTTTCCTTTGCTGGATCCGTGAAAACAGGAACTCTGGAACAAGGCGCTGAAATGAGAATAGCCCAATCAACCCCCCCCTCCCCCACACCCGTAACTGGACGACACACAGTTCTGGGAGTACAACTGATTTATTTCACTCAAACCAAGCCTTTTATGCACAGACCCCCGTCATGGGGTCACCATATCGCCATACAAAATATAAACAAGCTCTTCCCTGGCCACCTATTGTCTGAGAGATAATTGAGTCAAAACTGAGTGTAACAAACTTGTCATAAACTGTTGCCAAAAGAATAGCTTCTCTCTCCCTCCCTCCCGGTTACATCTTCTTCCACAAACTGCCATCCCAGCAAACCCTTTGTTTTAACTCATCTCAGCCTGTTAAGCCAGCCAGAGCGTCTTACTCGACCAGCGGGAGATACGGACAATCTTTCGTAGCTTGACTACGGACAAGTACCTCACATGTTTCCCCCTCGTTTTAACCCCTTTCTCAAAGAGCTAGTAAGGCGCACTTTGGAGGTTATGTTACCCCCTCCTCGTGAACAATCACACCCTGTGAGATGAAGGGAGCCTTTCTTTTTCAGCCCGCTAGAGCCCTCGGTAAAATACCGCTACATAGCCCCCACCGCTTGGAACTATTTTTGGGAAGAACTTTAACAGCGGTTGGTCAAAAGTTAACCGAGTGGCGTTTTGACAATTCCCCACAGATCCATGTGTTATTTTCACAGAATGGGCGCTCAGATCCCTTCCTTTAGGGGATGTATCACTTGTGATTATACCATGTTGTTTTCGGGGTTTTTGTATGTAGCATCTTCTGTGTCCGGGAGATAATTAGTTTACCGGTTATCAAGTCAATTATCTCCCAGACACGGAGACGCCTGGGTGGGCTTAGGACTGAATGAATAGAGACCCCATGCTGGGAGTACTTGTATAAATACATGTACCTGTTGCCTGAATAAATCAAACTGATTTACCCTTCATCGAGTTTTGGCTGATGCTTGTGAATACTAAAGCTATATCATACTTTCACTTTGCGGTATTAGGGAGACTCTTCAGCGGATATAATCAGTCGGAGTATAGGGGATCCGTTACATTGAGTAACGCAATTATCTCACAGTTACAGTAAAATACAGAAAACATACAAAACCACCCCAAAAACATTCAGAATTTACAGGAACCCCACAAGTTTTACATTCCCGAATAGTTTGGATCTGAGTGCACAACATATCCAAATAGCACATAGATCCGTTCAATAGAACGGAATTGCCATTCGGGTGAAGATCTGACCGGCCGGCCATGAGGCGTTAGCCCAAAACAGTTCCAGGGAATTGAGGGCAATGGCCGGGCTCCATTCGGGGGTTTCTGTACGAACACCAACAAATGCTTCCTCTGGCTTTTAGGGAGCGAATGCTCCCTCCCCCAGTCGGTAGTTCCTATCTCCCGAACATCATTTATCTAGTTGGACGGGCAGCAGTACCATATTTGCCCGGGTCAGCGAGGCTGTGGGCCAAAAGTTATTCCAGGTGTTCGACGACCACGTACCGCTGCCTGTGTTCGGGGGACAAAATTGCCACCATGCACTGGACCACGTGCGTTCGATTATAGGAATTGAGCCACCCAGGGAAAGCTCTTTAGTGAATTGCTTAATATTTGGTTAACAGCCAGGAGAGGTTGGTGTTTGGAGAGGTATAATAGGGGGGACCATATACCATCCATTCGGGAGACGAACAAGGGGGTATGGACAACCGAACAAAAGGGAATGAGTCTGCTACAATCGTCCCGTCATCAATCTGTGACATCTCAACAATTTTGTGGTTGTGTGCACCCTCCGGTCACCTTAGCTGGATACATGTTTCCCAACCTTCCACCTTCTCCAAAGAGACTATATTTACTATGGACTAGACCTCCATCCCATGTCTCCTGGCCCAGCGCCCCTTCTTGAACTACTCCTATGTCTAAAGTCAGCCTGTGCCCATTATAGGTGCAGGATGTGAATATGTATTTGTGTATTGTTAATTGTTTTGTGTGCTCTCCTGTCCTGCTGATGCTTGCTGCCAACTAGGTGGATTTGGCTATGGAAAAAAACACTAAACACCACACAAAGTGAAATGTGAAACAACCAAAAACATGTGAAAATAAATAGAACAACTTAATAATGTAACAGCTTTCCTGGATAACCTTCCCAGAAGGATACCACATAAATCACTATATGTATATATAGATAAACAAGAGCTCCATCCTATGTGAAAGATACTAAATCTATTGTATTGGAGACAAAAAACATTGAATGGATTGAGAAATACAGCTGGGATATGTTGGACGTAACGTCCTTATATACAGTTATTAGCCACTGTAAAGAACGCTTGGTATTTCGTATACCCATTTGTTCGTATGCTCCCGAAAGGCTAGGGACTCAGTTATTATAGCCCGTTTGCCTGGAGTTGCATAAGAGAAAATACAGCAATTCGTCAGTCACATACCCAAATATCAGTCGAGACTTGATGACGGGTACAACAGGAATATTTTATTCTGGCCAGATGGCCTGCTTTTATACACATCAGGGATACAGTAAAACATGCCCAGAACACGCCCATTAATTTTTTAGTCAGAATGACTGTGCATAAAAACAAAGTATTAAAAAGACGTATAATATTTGTGGGGGTTCCTCTATGTCTTATAAATGCGGATAGCATAGATCCCACAAATACAGCTGAATCGCCACCAGTGTAAAGTTTTGACTGACCGCTCACGAGGCGTCTGCCCAAATCAGTTCCAGAGTTTCAGTGGTAGCATTCGTGTCTTTGTTTTGAATTCCCGTGACTCATAGGTAGTGTTTGGGCGCCTTGTTCGTGCGAGCAAACCTACCGAACAGGACTCGTGGCTTGCAATGGAACGAAGCAGGCACTCATGAAGTTTGACTAGTGTTTGCGCGGTCGAGTGTCCTACTTATTAGAGTTCCAGACAATCAACAACCAAGTCCCGCTGCCTGCTTTTGTGCGACAAGATGGCCGTCGTTTTCTCCATGTGTTGTTTGGTTATATGAACGGTGGCCACACAGGGAGAGCACTTAATTCTATGGTTTCTTTGAACTTAATGAGCCAGGGGGCTGGCCGGTGCTCGGTAGATGTGAAAGAATGCCCCATCACTTTCGACTTCATATTTAATTTTGCTCCGTTTATTTTGTTTGGCTCTCAAACCAAGACCACCCCAGAGACCCATTCAAAGAAAACAAAGGTTTGGCTGCACTCACCTGAACATACTTAAATTGGGTGCTGCTGGGAGGCAATAAGTACAATAAAAATGAAGATCCAGTGCACTCACTTATCTGCTAAACAGCTATTTTGGTTCTGAACAATTTTGTTAGCTTTATTAAAAACACCTAATCTAGGCAAAAAATAATGGGGGGGGCGGTGCTTAGCGATTGAAGAGAACGGTCGCATGCCCTCTGAGCTCCGGGCCGCGACACGGAAAAGAACCCACTTTTAACCCTCTTACAAGTGCCACACTCACCCCTGAGTGAGCCCAGCGCGCAGCAGAGTCCAATGGGACGAAAAACCAAAAAGCTCAAACCCGAAAGACCCACGAGGGGCATGGATATCGGCGAGTTATGGCGGCAAGCACGAGGCGCCACAGGCTCCAATATGGCGTCCCTACACGGCGGGTGCTCTGACTTCTATGAAGAGACATCGGATGAGGGTGAAGGGGAGCTTCAGCCATCACCAGCTCGAACGCAACCCCCAATGCAACCCCTGCCGACTACTATGGCCCCCACGCCGGTGAGCATGGAAGCCATTAGAGACCTTATGGCGGAACATCACAAAAAGATTGCGGCAGATGTCGCCTCGATTAGAGACACATTACAGAGTCTCACCGGACGGATCGGGACCGTGGAAACCACCATGACCACCCAAACCGGCCAAATACAAGCGCTGCAACAGGAGGTTCAGGAGTTGAAACAGCTAGCTGGGCAGAACGACCTCCGATTTGCCGCACTTGAAAACAAACGCCGCCTAAAGCACCTTAAGGTCAGGGGCATCACCGACAATATTCCTGATGCTGAACTACCCCACGTTATTAGGCGGCTCCTTGCGGCTCTACTAACCCAGAGGGTTGCCAAAGCGGTGTCAATAGACGGAATTTTTCGCATCCCAAAGCCCACTGGGGCCCCAGCCACAGCCACGAGAGATGTCGTCCTGCAGTTCCAAGCCTACAAAGATAGAGCTGCAGTATTAGCATCCACCAGAGATCAACCAGCCTACCACTTTGAAGAAATGGCTCTCACCTTTTACCCTGATCTCTCAGGGGCAACATTGGCTTGGAGGAGGTCCCTGCAACAACTGACCTCCCTCCTGCGAGCACAACGCATCAGGTACCGCTGGGGTCCGGCTCATACTCTACTGGTCACCAAGGGCGACACCACACTCACAGTGCACAGCATGCAGGAGGCACCAGCGACACTAAGACAGCTGAATCTCCCACCGGACCTACCGGCTTTACCGACACCAAAGGGCAGGCATACGAACCCACCGACTTGGAGCATGGCCGGCACTGCAGAATTCGTCCCTAGAAGACACACCGGTGTACCTAGAGAAGCAGCCACCACCTGACAATTTTGAAACTGCAGGACTATAACTTACCTTGCCGGGACTCTAGCCTAACATAATGAACTCACTTTGGACTACTGCTCCCAGATGAGCTAACACCCTGCTTTGCGGAGGGTGGCACTCCTTTACCCACCGACATACGCACATCACCCGTTAACACTAGGACCCACTATGGGTGGTCTCACTAGGTAGATGCCGAGCTACCCTTTGCATTCCTGACACCACACAGGCACCCTAAACTACCCGCCCAGTAACCAGGAGCTGACAGTTAACCTCTACCTGGCTCCCCTCATGAGAGCGCTAACCCCCGCGCATGTGACCACGAAGGTCCCTCTTAAGCTACCAACTAGCAGACACTACACGCACCCCCAAGCAATGCAATCACACGGTAGACATGCCTAACCACATAGACATACTCTATGACAGTCCCGTCCAGAAGAACACACCACCCTACCTGCACTAATACAATCCAGCCTTCGATAACCCACCATAACTCACAGTGCATACTTCTCTCACCACTACGGCTGTGTTATGTGTACAAGAAAATATGCGTTAATCTTAGAATGTTGTATAAATTTTTATTTTGGTTACTTGTTCCAATGTTAGACTACACAGTGTAACTTTATTAACCCCTAAGCAACTTAATTATAACTGCATATCGTTCCAACATGTTTCTAACCGCAAAAATTAATAATTGTGCACAGTATTTCCTATGCCATGATACTAACTGTTGTATATCGGTCTCTTACCGCTGTTGTGGCGTAACAGACCTAACTGTCATTATATGCACGAACAAAAATAAAGAATTTAAAAAAAAAAAAAATAATGGGGGTTTAGTTACATTATATGATCATACACTGCATAAGCCTGAAACAACACCAATGTACTCCATCTTTGGCAGGTCCTACTCTGTCTGCTAAATGAGCTACTCACTTGGACATTTTTACAGAGACCCATTAGAATGTGGAACGTTGAGTATCTTGTACGAAAACCACAAAGGAAATTAATAGAATGCTTCACATGGTGCATGCAAGCGCACATGGTTGGGACAATTGGTGGCGTCCATTTTGTCTCCCGAATGCTGGCAGCGGGACTTAGGTACAGGTATTTATACAAGGACCCTGACCGTTGCCTGAATAAATCAGACTTATTTACCCTTCATCAAGTTTTGGCTGATGCTTGGGGATACTAGAGCTATATCACACTTTCACTCTGTGGAACTCATTTCGGCCAGGCACTCTTGCGAATACCGATCATCATGGACCTACTGCCCGTTCCAGTACACCTATACAAACTATGTTCGGAAGTTACAGACCATCGCACACTGGGAGCATTCTACACAAATCCGCTTTTGTGGTTTTGTACAGAGCCGCACCAACGGAGACCGGCTCTTGCCACAATTTACTTGGAACTATTTTGGGCTTCAACCTCGTAGCAGACCGGTCAAAACTACGGAACGGATCTGGGTGATTTTTGGATATATTGTTCACCCAGATCCAGGCTATCGGGGAAGTGACTTTTGTGGGGTACTTAAGAAATGTAGAATTTTCTAATGCACATTTAAACTGATATAAATCCCTCGAAAATTCCATTGCATGATTCTCATTGAAACTGGGAAAGGAGTGGGGGAAGAGAGAGAGAAAATGATTAGTTAGCTCTTAGGGGAAAAAAAATCAATATACATATATAAATCATAGAAAATTGATTAAGTTTGTGGTTCTGTTTTCAGGTGTAATTATTTCCAAGTGTTTGTATTATTGTTAATGTTTTTTTTTTTTATACGATATTAAGCCTCACAGCATGCTCCATAGTCAGGGCCGGATTAACATAGGGGCAGCTCCAGGCCCAGGCCCATGGAATAGGCCCATTTAAAAAAAAAAAAAAAATTTTTTTTTTTTTTTTTTACACACTACTCTTAGGTTTGCCACCTGACTGGTATTTTACTGGCACAGTCGGTATTTGAGGCTGCCTGGCCATGACGGTATTGCAGTAATACCAGCAATACAATTGCAGGTATTTTTCTCAGAATAAATGGAGATTACTCTGCAATACCAGCACCAGCCAATAGGGGTCACTGTGTGGAGAGAGGCAGGGATAGGAAGTTACAGCATATCCCTCCCTGCCTCTCTCTACTACTTACTGATCTGTGGGGGAGCAGCAACACAGCACAGAGAGTCCAGACAGCAGCTCTACAGCTCAGGTAAGTGAGGGATGGGGACACTAGGGGACACATGTGGACACTGAGACACTAGGGGACACTGAGACACTAGGGGACACTGAGACACTAGGGGACACAGACTCTAGGGGACACATGGGGACACAGACACTAGGGGACACTGAGACACTAGGATACATGGGGACACAGACACTGGGAGACCTGGAAACACTGAGACACTTGGGGACACTTGAAAACATGGGGACACTGAGACACTAGGGGACACTGGGACACATGGGAATATTGAGAGACACTGAGACATTGGGACATGGAGACACTATGTCCCCATTTCTCCCAGTGTCCCCATGTCCCCATCCAGTGTCGCTAGTGTCTCAGTGTCCCTAAGTCTCCCAGTGTCTGAGTCCCGTGTCTCTCAGTGTGCCTAGTGTCCCCATGTGTCCCAGTGTCCCTATATGTCCCAGTGTCCTCATGTCTATGTCCACAACTGTCCCCAAGTCTCCCAGTGTCCCCATGTCTCTGTGTCCCTAGTGTCTTAGTGTCCCCAAATGTTTCAGTGTCCCTATGTCTCCCAGTCTCTGTGTTCCTAGTGTCTCAGTGTGCCTAGTGTCCCCATGTCTCCCAGTGTCCCTATATGTCCCAGTGTCCCCATGTCTATGCCCACAACTGTCCCCATGTCTCCCAGTGTCCCCAAGTGTCTGTCTTCCAGCCAGTGTCCCCATGTCTCCCAGTGTCCCCTAGTCTCCCAGTGTCTGTGTTCCCATGTCTCTGTGTCCCTAAATGTTTCAGTGTCCCCATGTCTCCCAGTGTCTGTGTCGCTAGTGTCTGTGTCCCCATTTCTCCCAGTTTCCCTAAATGTCTCAGTGTCCCCATGTCCCCATGTCTCCGTGTCCCCAGGTCTCTCAGTGTCCCCATGTCTCACTGTGTCCCCAGTATCCTAGTGACATGGGGACACACTGAGACATTGGAACACACTGAGACATTGGGACACTGGGAGAAATGGGGACACCGAGACACTGGGAGACTAGTCTCCCAGTGTCTGTGTCCCTAGTGTCTGTGTCCCCATTTCTCCCAGTTTCCCTAAATGTCTCAGTGTCCCCTAGTCTCCCAGTGTCTCAGTGTCCCCATTTCTCCCAGTGTCCCAATGTCTCAGTGTGTTCCAATGTCTCAGTGTGTCCCCATGTCACTAGGATACTGGGGACACAGTGAGACATGGGGACACTGAGAGACCCGGGGACACGGAGACATGGGGACACTGAGACATTTAGGGAAACTGGGAGAAATGGGGACACAGACACTAGGGACACAGACACTGGGAGACATGGGGACATGGGGACACTGATACATAGGGACACTGAGACACTGGGACACTGGGAGAAATGGGAACACAGACACTGGGAGGCTAGGGGACTGGGCGACATGGGGACACTGACACTGTGATACATAGGGACACTGAGACACTGGGTGACTTGCGAGACTGAGACACTGGGAGCAATCCATCTATACAGCAGAATCAAACTGTGAGTAGTTTGTTGGTGATTTTACAGAATTTTCTCTGATGTCACTCCTTGTGATTATACAAATGATTAAGGCTGGTATTTTTTTCCAAGAAAGGTGGCAACCCTAACTATTCTTCACATACTCTTGCTTAAAGGAGCACTATAGGGTCAGGAACATAATCATGTATTTCTGACCCGATTATGTAAAAACCAACACCCTGGCCCCTTCTTGCCTCCCTAAGTATAGTAAAATATAACTTGTATTCAAGTCTGCAGCTGCTGGCTCTGCCTCTGAATTCACTGTCTGCTGACATCATCAGAAGTGGTGGTCTGAGCAAATTACAATACTTCCCCATAGGATTGGCTGAGACTGTCAACTAGGCAGATCATGGGCAGAGCCAGCAAAAGTCTAACATAGCCCTGGCCAATCAGCATCTCCTCATAAAGATAAATTGAATCAATGTATCTCTATGAGGAAAGTTCAGTGTCTGCATGCAGAGGATGGAGACACTGAATGGCAGTGCTGCACACTAGGCAGTACTGCCCCAGGAAGCACCTCTAGCAGCCATCTAAGGAGTGGCCAGTGGAGTTATTTTCTCTGAAAAGACAGTGTTTACTGCAAAAGGCCTGAATGGAATGATTCTACTTACCAGAACAAATACAATAAGCTGTAGTTGTTCTGGTGACTATAGTGTCCCTTTAAGTTTGGAAGCTTAAGAGGGATGTATGGGAACAAAACTTGTGTGGACTAGCTGACAATAAAATTAGTTTAGGTAATGCAGACGCTGGTCTCTCTAACACTGTGGCATGTCCCCTTTCTTCTACACTCACTACATACACTACACTCACTACAAACACTACACTCACTACATACACCTTTACTCTGTCTCAGACTATATACCAGGAACTTCTACCTGCTACTAAGAAGGCAAGGAGACAAGTGGACCAGTGAGTGCTAGGGGACAGTCCTTAGAAAGCACGGAGTGAGCACATCATTAGATGCATTTATGTCAAGCTCATGGTGCTGCCTGCATAGTATGCCCTTAGTTGGACAGCCTGCAGGATTGGCAGGCAGCCTGACATGCATTCATGCCAGGCTGACCTTCCAATTCTTTGGACAAAATGCCCCCTTTTTGGGCATGTTCTCCCCTTTTGGCAGGTCTGGTCACGTGATTCGGGACAGTGGCACACACTTTTACCCCGCCCATTGACTTCCTGCTTCAGTGGACACTGCTGTTAGGGTTTATGGATTTACTTGAAAGATGAAAACATAAATTAGAGAGAAATTAGCATAGAGTATGTGTTTTCTTATAACTACATCCTATGAGTTTCCCTCCAGCACCATCTCCATCAGATACATGACGCTTGGGAGGTATGATTGTTTTAGTGTTTTTGGTTGATAAGATTCCATAATTAGGCCCGTCATATTTGTCAGCACCAGGCCCACTGGGCTCTTAATCCGGCCCTGTCCATAGTCCTGGATAATAAAGGGTCCGGGAGGAAGGGATTGACAAGTTTGTTTGCTTGAGGACATAGTGGCTCTGAAAAGAGCCTTTGATTCGCGAAATAAACCACGCCCCTAATTCTGATAGGAGGAGAAAGACGCTGCCACTTGGAGACAAAAGTGTAGATTGAAATACTGAGCACAACGCATGCTCTTTCAATGTTACACTGCCATCTAATGGCCATTTATAGGTACTGCGTTAATTGATTAATTCAATAATTAGATCCAGAACTAAGAGATACTATGTGAAGTACATACAATCAGTGTAAAAATTCAAAGATTATAATTATGTCTTTAACTAAGTAATTTATCGAGACATATTTAGTTATAATCTCTTTACCTGCATTCCGTGCTATTACAGGATTTGTCTATTATGTATGAAGCAAAGGGAAGAACAATTAGGGATTATTCTAGCCTCGGTGAAGGGAATAATCTAAATTTTATTAAAGACAGGAGGCGAATATTTGCTTTACCTTCTTTACTGAAACCTCCAGCAGCAAAGAAACAGTTAACAGAACGTTTGGCTCGCAGAGGAGGTGTCAAGCGAATCTCCGGCCTTATTTACGAGGAGACTCGAGGAGTGCTGAAAGTCTTCCTG
The DNA here is from genome assembly GCA_933207985.1 of Pelobates cultripes. Classification (NCBI taxonomy): domain Eukaryota; kingdom Metazoa; phylum Chordata; class Amphibia; order Anura; family Pelobatidae; genus Pelobates; species Pelobates cultripes. The sequence goes on along the minus strand of OW240917.1, from coordinate 72,883,035 downwards.
GAGAACGTTATCCGCGATGCCGTCACCTACACCGAGCACGCCAAGAGGAAGACGGTCACCGCCATGGACGTGGTGTACGCGCTGAAACGCCAGGGCCGCACTCTCTACGGTTTCGGAGGTTAAACGTTTCAGCTGATGTTCGATACTTCATTCAAACCAAAGGCTCTAAAGCCAAGACCCGATCATCCAGAGCAGGTCTGCAGTTCCCAGTCGGCCGTGTCCACAGGCTGCTCAGAAAGGGCAATTATGCCGAGCGGGTTGGAGCCGGAGCTCCGGTCTATCTGGCTCTAGTGCTGGAGTATCTGACCGCCGAGATCCTGGAGCTGGCTGGGAATGCAGCCCGAGACAACAAGAAGACCCGCATCATCCCCCGCCATCTGCAGCTCGCTGTGCGCAACGACGAGGAGCTCAACAAACTGCTCGGAGGTGTCACCATAGCCCAGGGTGGGGTATTGCCCAATATCCAGGCTGTTTTACTGCCCAAGAAAACCGAGAGCCACAAGCCAGCCAAGAGCAAGTAACTCCTCTGTCCCTCAGCTCCCAAATTTACACAAAGGCTCTTTTAAGAGCCACCCACAATCCACAGAAAGAGCTCACACTGATATGACTATGAATGGAGGTGATCACTCTCTTGCTACATTCTTATACGGTTATTCACTACAGTGACACGTCAAAGGGAATTTATTACTTAAGGATGTAATATACCTCTTTACAATCTATATCTGTAATTCGGCTAACGAATTAACTGATACATTACAAATTTCCATTAAAACACCTCTAGCGGAATTTCCCTTTCTAACCATTGCTATTACTATTTGTTATAAATTGAGGAATCTTTAGTTAAATACAAGATATCGATCATAAACGGATTAATCGTTAAATCAATGTAAGGTGGAGGGAAATAGATTCCAATCCATCCTGATTTTCACACGTCATTAGACTCAAGATTTACAGAATTAGCATGCCTCTGTTTCTACTGGTAATGCAAAAAAGGGCGACAAATTCCAATTCCAAGTGACATCCAATAATGCCAAAAAAAAAAAAAAATCTTAACTCCAAAAGCAGTCAGATTTCTCCTAGGTGGGATTTAGTCACACCATATGGCCATGTGGGAGTCCTCTCCTGCTTCAAAATAACCCAATATGCCATACTGTGTAACTAAATTCCCGTATTGCCAAGACAGGTCTAAGTAAGTAGTATTGTAAGATTTCATGCTGTATTTTGGGGTGTGCTCCCCTTCACATGTACAAACCTTTTGGAAATGTATTACTTTCTGTTCTGCTTTAATTGTACTACGTTGTTTATTTTGTTTTCCATATTTCTAAACACTAAAAATATAGATCAACCAAAAACCCTCTCTCCCCCCCTTTTTAAAAAAAAATAAAAAAATTCTTTATTCTTGATGTGGTATCACATATTTTGTAAATGCTATTAGGCTTAAATTTGTATACTTTCATGTCACTAGAAATGTGTCAAATATAATCAACATGAGGTTGAGGGTAAATCACCAAACCCTGGGCCTCCTATTTTCGTCTCCCTTGCACCGTGAGTCAGCTAACTGCCTCCATCCACACATCAGGACATACATGCACACATTCACATGGCAAGGGATTTTATATACCACTCAAGATAATATTCTCAAAGCCAATCGACTTTTTCTAAAAATAGTTTTCCCTGAGACCTCATTGTGGGGCTGGACCATTAATGGTCTACAGACCCAACCCATGGGCAGCCTAGATTTCCCTTAAAACAGCCTTCTGTCCCTTAGGTACGCGCACTGGTGCAAAATGGTAGAGGAGGGGTAGTCTCAATTAGGGTCTCTACAGGCCACCTTTCACACACCTCGCTTACACATAGGTTCCCTCGCCCACAGATCATCATTCCCAGCTATTTAAATACTCTCCCTGTCACAGGAAAAGTATAACATTAACTTTCATCAGGTAAGTACAAAAGAAAAAAATGCATTACGATAAAACCAAAAATAAAAGCAGCTCGTGTCAAATAGACAGTGTATCTGGGAAAACGAACAGTCCCCAATGCAACCCATATGACAGGCCGGGTGGTTTATGGAGGGTCTTGGCTCTTGTCCTCACCACCTCATCTCAGACTGATTATGGCTTTGGGTGGATCTACATTCACCCTCAATAGTCGTAGAGGCAGCAATCGTAGGGCGCAAGAGACTCTCCAGCCGACAGTGTTGACACAGAATCTCCATTTGGCACCCACCACCAGAGTACCTGTAGCCACTCCATCAAGACGAAGAATGGGAAATCATCAAATATTTTAATATGAAAGTCCTTCATATCAACGGTGGGCCTCTAGGCCCACTGTTTCTGGTTCCCCTCACAACCAGATATTGTTACGTTGATGTCGCGCCTTCAGTGATGATACTGTGTGGTTAAGCCTCTGGACCTGTTGGGAGATTTTATTCATCTGTGTATGGGTCTCAGTCAGTAGGCCCTCTCGTTCCTCCTCTCGGTATTCAATGTCGCTAATGAGTCGATTCAGGCCGCCTATTTCAGTTTGCTTTCTGCTAGGTCTGCTTTCCTAACCGCTTGTAGATCCTACAGGAGCTTTTCAATGTTCCCTTTAGCGGAGGGTGATGTGGCGGTATACCCTCTCGAAAATGGGCTACATTCGCCCCTTCCTAGTTGTGCCCAGTCCTAGAGTGATTATAGCTGCGAGCCAGCCATTATAGTCATTTGCAGGAGGGCAATCGTGGTATAACCGAAACACTAGTCGAGACTCAGGGAAGGGTAAACAAGAACTGTTTATTGTAGGAAAGATACACAGTATTTATGCACAGGCATTGCTGTGCTTGGTAGATAATGGTATCTCCCGGACACAGGAAGCCGAACACACAGAAACCCCCAAAATTCACCCAATGCAGTAACGCACCCCCCATGCCATACATCCCCAAATAGCTCCTGGTCCCAGCTATAATCCCTGCAAATAGCGGAGCGATCGGATTTACAGAGCCCGAGAAATTATCATATAAAATCTGGGTTTAAGATTCTGTAAATAGTCCCACAGGATCACTTGGTTTAGGCCCGTAGAGTACAACTACATGCCTAAACCATGCAGCAACCAATCAGCGCTCACAGAGGGGAGGAGTTACAAGCTAAGCCCTTTAACGCTCGCCGACCAATTGGGAGAAATGGCGCAAACACGTTTGAATGGCAGCTCCTTCTCCTATTGGGCAACGTGTATTTCGCAACCCAAGGTATGCTTACCCCCAAGGGTACAATTCAGCTCCCATGGGGTTATGCAAAAAAAATTGTGCAATGGTGGAATTGACTTCCGCATGGCTGATTCAGGGCAGTTGCCCGATGTGCATGACATGATGGAAGTCAAATTGAGACAGAAATGTTCCATCTAGTGATTTGCTGCCGCATTCACATCTTGCCAACTACTCGCGATGTAGCCCCGCTTCCTAGTCGCATGTCTCCGCACCCTCATCAAGTGGCTCTGCCCCCTGTGTCGTGTGAAGACTGAGCACACCGCATAGGAGGCAGGCAGGTTGGAACAGAGGAGATCACCCTGCTCCACATGGTGGGATCCCAGAAATGTAAGAGATCTCCCACACTGTCACTGACCCAAGCTGTCACACTGCGCCTGCCCCCCACAATGCCACTGTCACACTGCTCCCTCCACCACAATGTCACTGTCACACTTCCCCACACTGTCACACTACCCTTCCACCACAATGTCACTGCCCCAAGCTGTCACACTGCCCCCTGCCAACACACTGTCACACTGCTGCTCCCCCACAATGTCACTGTCCCACACTGTCAGACTACTCCCTCTCCCACAATATCCCTGCCCCAAGTTGTCACACTGCCTCCTCCATCACAATGTCACTGTCCCATTGCCCACAGTGTCACTGTCCCACTGCCCCACACTATCAGACTACTCCCTCCCCCACAATGTCACTTACCCAAGCTGTCACACTGCCACCTCCCAACACACACACTGTCCCCTCCACCACAATGTCACTGCCCCAAGCTGTCACACTGCCCACTCCCAACATACACTGTCCCCTCCACCACAATGTCACTGCGCCAAGCTGTCACACTGCCTCCTCCATCACAATATCACTGTCCCATTGCCCACAGTGTCACTGTCCCACTGCCCCACACTGTCAGACTACCCCCTCCCCCACAATGTCACTTACCCAAGCTGTCACACTGCCGCCTCCCAACACACACTGCCCCCTCCACCACAATGTCACTGCCCCAAGCTGTTACATTGCCACCTCCCAACACACACTGTCACACTGCCCCACTCCCACAATGTCATTGTCCCACACTGCCACACTGCCCCACACTGTTCCACACTGTCATTGCCCCACACTATCAAACTACTCCCTCCCCCACAATGGCACTGCCCCAAGTTGTCACACTGTCCCCCCACACACACTGTCACACTACACCGTCCACATACTGTCACTGCCTCCCTCGGCCCCACAACCCGACCACAACCCCGCTACCTCAACCCTATAACCCCCGGCCCTCCACACAGCACCCCACGGCTACCACAGTAGAGCCACATCGCACCGCCCCACTGTGCCATGGGTGTAAACAGCCCAGGCATTACAGGAACAACTGCCCCCAGCGAAGCCGGATGGAGTGGAACCGACCCCCATCTAACCAGCTCTGAGCCGGAGCCCACTGTGAAGAGGGAAACCGTTACGGGGGTGATCCAGGCGCAACACAGGAAATTTGGCCCCTGCTTCAGGAGATGGCCCTGGTACAAGCTGTGGAGGACAACCATGACCAGCATAGGCAGGTTGTCAAAATAAATGGGAAGGAGGCTCAGGGGCTAAGAGACACAAGGGCCACTCTGACCCTAGTACTGCCGCACCGGGTTAGCACCATGGCAAATACCGGCCAGACTGTGGCTTGTAGAGTCGCCGGCGGAGCCATCCACCGCATCCCGACCGTCTGGATGTACCTGGGGCAAAGGAGCTAAATACACAGAGGTCGGCATCAAGACTTACTAGCAGAGGTGTTCTTGGGAATCTATTTGGGGCACCTCACCTCTCAGTTCACCCCGGCCCCACAAGAGACAGCATGCCCTGTGACCACCTGACAACACCCCAGGAATTTGGGAAGGAACTTAGGGTAGACTTAGTTTCCCGGAACCCACTTGGTGGCCCAGGTATTGTACCTCAGCCATTCCCACCTGACAATTGTGGGCCTTAAGGGTTAGCCCAGCTGCCTGAATTTGGTCTCGGACTGCCGACAGGTGTAGGAGATGTTCTTCCAAGGTGCAACTGTAGGCCAACAGCAATTGGGGCTGAGGGGGTAAGGAAGGCCCGGTTCGAGTAGGTGGGAGACCTACTATACCGGGTGACAGCAGGGACTGGGAGGGGGGCCACTAAGGTTTCCAAAACAAAGCTGGTGGTGCCGCGGAAATACCGGGCAAAGCTACTACAGCTTAGACATGATATTTCCCTAGCAGGGCAATTAAGCAATCGAAAAACCTCTCAACGGTTCACGCAAGCATTCCTCTGGCCTTGAGTCACACAACCTGTGATACTCTTCAGCGGATAGGGAATAGATGAGACCACCACACAGCAAAATTAATGTCCCTGCCTATAGTGGATGAACCCTTTCACCGGGTAGCTGTAGACCTCATAGGACCTTTAAGCAAGCCGAGCCCCTCCGAAAAAAAAAATATTCTAACCGTAGTCGACTGCGCCATCCGATACCCAGGAGGAACCCTTTCTAATATTCCGGCTGAAATGGTGGCCGACGCGTTGGTTAAGACCTTCTCCCGGGTTGGATTCCCCAGAGAGATCTTATCCGACCAAGGCACACAGTTTACGGCCACGGTGACGCAGCAAATGTGGCAGAGCTGTGGGGTGCAATCTATTTTCAGTTCACTCTACCATCCCCAAACTAATGGGTTATGTGAGCGTTTTAACGGCACTCTGAAACAGATGCTTAAAATGTTCACGGCCACCCACAAGGATTGGGAACAGTTTCTGCCCTATTTGCTGTTCACCTTTAGGGAAGTACCCCAAGAGTCTTACAGGGTTATCCCCCTTTGAGTTACTGTACGGGAGGTGAGTCAGGGGGTCATTAGATCTAATAAGGGAACACTGGAAGGGGAGCACCAGAGAAGGGGGAACTCCCATTGTGCCCTATGTTCTGGAGCTTCGGCACTGGATGCAGGCTCCCACGGAAGTGGTGCGTGGTGCACGGGAACCTGCGGGCGGC
>OW240917.1:72850693-72876711 GCA_933207985.1 Pelobates cultripes | reverse complement strand
CCCTGTCATTCCCCTCTCACTCTGTCACCTCACCCTGTCACCTCCCTCTCACCCTGTCACTCCCTCACCCTGTCACCCCACCTCTCATTCTGTCATCCCCCTTCCACCCCACCTGTCATCCCTCACTCCCTCTCACTCTGCCACCCCCTCACCCTGTCACTCCCTCTCAGCCTGTCACCCCCTCACCCTGCCACCCCTTCTCACCCAGTCACCACCCTCACCCCACATCTCACTCTGCCACTCCACCTGTCACCCCCCTCACCCCACCTCTCACCCTGTCACCCCCTCACCCTGTCACCCCACCTCTTACTGTCACCCACCCTGTGACTCCCACACTGTCACCCCCCTTACTCTCACCTCACCCTGTCACTCCCCACACACTGTCACCCCACGTCACACTGTCACCCCCTCACCCTGCCTCCCCTCTCACCCCACATTTGACACTGTCACTCACCTGCCACCCCACCTGTCACCCCCTCTCACCCTGCTACCTCACCTGTCACCCCCTCACTCTATCACCCCACCTCTTACTGTGTCACCCACCCTGTGACCCCCCACACTGTCACCCCCCTTACTCTGTCACCTTATCCTGTCACTCCCCACACACCATCACCCCACCTCACACTGTCACCCCCTAATACTGTCACCCCCTCTCACTCTGTCACCCCCCCTACACTATGTCACCCTCCCTCACACTAGGTCTCCCCCCTCTGTCTCTTCCCTCTTACTCTGTCACACCCCTTACATGAATGTCACCCCCTCACACTGTCACCCCCTCTTACTCTGTCACACCCCTTACACTAATGTAACCCTCTCACACTGTCACCCCCTTCTTACTCTGTCACCCCCCACACTATGCCACCCCCTCACACTATGCCACCTCCCTACACTATGTCACCCCCTCACACTATGTCAACCCTCTCCGCACACACTGTCACCCCCCTCCATACACACTATCTCTCCCTCTAAACACACAGGCACCACTCTCCGCACTCTGGCACCCTCCTGCTCTTTTTACAATCACCCTGCCACAGTTACTCCTTTACTCACCCTGTCACCCCCTGAAGGCAATCATTCTACACACTGTCATAAAACATAGCTTCGCCATGAACTTAATGCCAAAGGCCACAGGCAGTAACACAAACATACACATGCTCAGAGAAACATGCATACATATACAAAGATACTCACTGCCAGACACACACTCTGAGGCACACACAGGTAGACAATGCAACGACGTATATAAAGACTAGTTCTCTATATCCAGTACTGCAAGCCCGCCCTTAAATATATCTACAGCTTCTTATACACACACAAGTCAACTGCTGTTTTTTTCCAATAATGGTGTTAGTGGGGGCCTCATGTATGAGTTTCGCCTAAGGCCTCGCCAAGTCTAGAGCCGCCACTGCCTACACCTGTCGGCAGTCCTAGACCAAATTCAGGCAGCAGGGCTAACCCTTAAGGCCGACAATTGTCAGATGGGAATGGCTGAGGTACAATACCTGGGCCACCGAGTGGGTTCCGGGAAACTAACGTAGGGTCTACCCTAAGTTCCTTCCCAAATTCCTGGGGTGTTGTCAGGTGGTCACAGGGCATGCTGTCTCTTGTGGGGCCAGGGTGAACTGAGAGGTGAGGTGCCCCAAATAGATTCCCAAGAACACCTCTGCTAGTAAGTCTTGATGCCGACCTCTGTGTATTTAGCTCCTTTGCCCCAGGTACATCCAGACGGTCGGGATGCGGTGGATGGCTCCGCAGGCGACTCTACCAGCCACAGTCTGGACGGTATTTGCCATGGTGCTAACCATGTGCGGCAGTACTAGGGTCAGAGTGGCCCTTGTGTCTCTTAGCCCCTGAGCCTCCTTGCCATTTATTTTGACAACCTGCCTATGTTGGTCATGGTTGTCCTCCACAGCTTGTACCAGGGCCATCTCCTGAAGCACGGGCCAAATTTCCTGTGTTGCGCCTGGATCACCCCCGTAATGGTTTCCCTCTTCACAGTGGGCTCCGGCTCAGAACTGGTTAGATGGGGGTCGGTTCCACTCCATCCAGCTTCGCTGGGGGCAGTTGTTCCTGTAATGCCTGGGCTGTTTACACCCATGGCACAGTGGGGCGGTGCGATGTGGCTCTACTGTGGTAGCCGTGGGGTGCTGTGTGGAGGGCCGGGGGTTATAGGGTTGAGGTAGCGGGGTTGTGGTCGGGTTGTGGGGCCGAGGGAGGCAGTGACAGTATGTGGAGGGTGTAGTGTGACAGTGTGTGTGGGGGGACAGTGTGACAACTTGGAGCAGTGCCATTGTGGGGGAGGGAGTACTCTGATAGTGTGGGGCAATGACAGTGTGAAACAGTGTGGGGCAGTGTGGCAGTGTGGGACAATGACATTGTGGGAGTGGGGCAGTGTGACAGTGTGTGTTGGGAGGTGGCAATGTGACAGCTTGGGGCAGTGACATTGTGGTGGAGGGGACAGTGTGTATGGGAGGGGGCAGTATGAGAACTTGGGGCAGTGACATTGTGGTGGAGGGGGCAGTGTGTGTTGGGAGGCGGCAGTGTGACAGCTTGGGTAAGTGACATTGTGGGGGAGGGAGTAGTCTGACAGTGTGGGGCAGTGGGACAGTGACACTGTGGGCAATGGGACAGTGATATTGTGATGGAGGAGGCAGTGTGACTGCTTGGCGCAGTGACATTGTGGTGGAGGGGACAGTGTATGTTGGGAGTGGGCAGTGTGACAGCTTGGGGCAGTGACATTGTGGTGGAGGGGACAGTGTGTGTTGGGAGGTGGCAATGTGACAGCCTGGGTAAGTGACATTGTGGGGAATGGAGTAGTCTGATAGTGTGGGGCAGTGGGACAGTGACACTGGGCAATGGGACAGTGATATTGTGATGGCGGAGGCAGTGTGACAACTTGGGACATGGATATTGTGGGAGAGGGAGTAGTCTGACAGTGTGGGACAGTGACAGTGTGGACAATGGGACAGCGACATTGTGGGGGAGCAGCAGTGTGACAGTGTGTTGGCAGGGGGCAGTGTGACAGCTTGGGGCAGTGACATTGTGGTGGAAGGGTAGTGTGACAGTGTGGGGAAGTGTGACAGTGACATTGTGGTGGAGGGAGCAGTTTGACAGTGGCATTGTGGGGGGCAGGCGCAGTGTGACAGCTTGGGTCAGTGACAGTATGGGAGATCTCTTACATTTCTGGGATCCCACCATGTGGAGCAGGGTGATCTCCTTTGTTCCAGCCTGCCTGCCTCCTATGCGGTGTGCTCAGTCTTCACACGACACAGGGGGCAGAGCCACTTGATGAGGGTGCGGAGACATGCGACTAGGAAGCGGGGCTACATCGCGAGTAGTTGGCAAGATGTGAATGCGGCAGCAAATCACTAGATGGAACATTTCTGTCTCAATTTGACTTCCATCATGTCATGCACATCGGGCAACTGCCCTGAATCAGCCATGCGGAAGTCAATTCCACCATTGCACAATTTTTTTTGCATAACCCCATGGGAGCTGAATTGTACCCTTGGGGGTAAGCATACCTTGGGTTGGGAAATACATGTTGCCCAATAGGAGAAGGAGCTGCCATTCAAACGTGTTTGCGCCATTTCTCCCGATTGGTTGGCGAGCGTTAAAGGGCTTATCTTGTAACTCCTCCCCCTCTGTGAGCGCTGATTGGTTGCTGCATGGTTTAGGCATGTAGTTTGACTCTACGGGCCTAAACCAAGTGATCCTGTGGGACTATTTGTGAGTATGTACAGAATCTTAAGCCCAGACTTTATATGATAATTTCTCGGGCTCTGTAAATCCGATCGCTCCGCTATTTGCAGGGATTATAGCTGGGACCAGGAGCTATTTGGGGATGTATGGCATGGGGGGTGCGTTACTGCATTGGGTGAATTTTGGGGGTTTCTGTGTGTTCGGCTTCCTGTGTCCGGGAGATACCATTATCTATCAAGCACAGCAATGCCTGTGCATAAATACTGTTTCCTACAATAAATACAATCTTTCCTACAATAAACAGTTCTTGTTTACCCTTCCCTGAGTCTCGACTAGTGTTTGGGTTATACCACGATTGCCCTCCTGCAAATGACTATAATCACTGGCTCGCAGCTATAATCACTCTAGGACTGGGCACAACTAGGAAGGGGCGAATGTAGCCCATTTTTGAGAGGGTATACCGCCACATCACCCTCCGCTAAAGGGAACATTGAAAAGCTCCTGTAGGATCTACAAGCGGTTAGGAAAGCAGACCTAGCAGAAAGCAAACTGAAATAGGCGGCCTGAATCGACTCATTAGCGACATTGAATACCGAGAGGAGGAACGAGAGGGCCTACTGACTGAGACCCATACACAGATGAATAAAATCTCCCAACAGGTCCAGAGGCTTAACCACACAGTATCATCACTGAAGGCACGACATGACTGTAACAATATCTGGTTGTGAGGGGAACCAGAAACAGTGGGCCCAGAGGCCCACCGTTGATATGAAGGACTTTCATATTAAAATATTTGATGATTTGCCATTCTTCGTCTTGATGGAGTGGCTACAGGTACTCTGGTGGTGGGTGCCAAATGGAGATTCTGTGTCAACACTGTCGGCTGGAGAGTCTCTTGCGCCCTGCGATTGCTGCCTCTACGACTATTGAGGGTGAATGTAGATCCACCCAAAGCCATAATCAGTCTGAGACGAGGTGGTGAGGACAAGAGCCAAGACCCTCCATAAACCACCCGGCCTGACATATGGGTTGCATTGGGGACTGTTCGTTTTCCCAGATACACTGTCTATTTGACACGAGCTGCTTTTATTTTTGGTTTTATAGTAATGCATTTTTTCTTTTGTACTTACCTGATGAAAGTTAATGTTATACTTTTCCTGTGACAGGGAGGGTATTTAAATAGCTGGGAATGATGTTCTGTGGGCGAGGGAACCTATGTGTAAGCGAGGTGTGTGAAAGGTGGCCTGTACAGACCCTAATTGAGACTACCCCTCCTCTACCATTTTGCACCAGTGCGCGTACCTAAAGGACAGAAGGCTGTTTTAAAGGAAATCTAGGCTGCCCATGGGTTGGGTCTGTGGATTAATTAATGGTCCAGCCCCACAATGAGGTCTCAGGGAAAACTATTTTTAGAAAAAGTCGATTGGCTTTGAGAATATTATCTCGAGTGGTATATAAAATCCCTTGCCATGTGAATGTGTGCATGTATGTCCTGATGTGTGGATGGAGGCAGTTAGCTGACCCACGGTGCAAGGGAGACGAAAATAGGAGGCCCAGGGTTTGGTGATTCACCCTCAACCTCATGTTGATTATATTTGACACATTTCTAGTGACATGAAAGTATACAAATTTAAGCCTAATAGCATTTACAAAATATGTGATACCACATCAAGAATAAAGATTTTTTTAAAGGGGGGTGAGGGTTTTTGGTTGATCTATATTTTTAGTGTTTAGAAATATGGAAAACAAAATAAACAACGTAGTACAATTAAAGCAGAACAGAAAGTAATACATTTCCAAAAGGTTTGTACATGTGAAGGAGAGCACACCCCAAAATACAGCATGAAATCTTACAATACTACTTACTTAGACCTGTCTTGGCAATACGGGAATTTAGTTACACAGTATGACATATTTTTTTTTTTTTGGCATTATTGGATGTCACTTGGAATTGGAATTTGTCGCCCTTTTTTGCATTACCAGTAGAAACAGAGGCATGCTAATTCTGTAAATCTTGAGTCTAACGACGTGTGAAAATCGGGATGGATTGGAATCTATTTCCCTCCACCTTACATTGATTTAACGATTAATCCGTTTATGATCGATATCTTGTGTTTAACTAAAGATTCCTCAATTTATAACAAATAGTAATAGCTAGAAAGGGAAATTCCGCTAGAGGTGTTTTAATGGAAATTTGTAATGTATCAGTTAATTCGTTAGCCGAATTACAGATATAGATTGTAAAGAGGTATATTACATCCTTAAGTAGTAAATTCCCTTTGACGCGTCACTGTAGCGAATAACCGTATAATAATGTAGCAAGAGAGTGATCACCTCCATTCATAGTCATATCAGTGTGAGCTCTTTCTGTGGATTGTGGGTGGCTCTTAAAAGAGCCTTTGTGTAAGTTTGGGAGCTGAGAGACAGTGGAGTTACTTGCTCTTGGCTGGCTTGTGGCTCTCGGTTTTCTTGGGCAGTAAAACAGCCTGGATATTGGGCAATACCCCACCCTGGGCTATGGTGACCCCTCCGAGCAGTTTGTTGAGCTCCTCGTCGTTGCGCACAGCGAGCTGCAGATGGCGGGGGATGATGCGGGTCTTCTTGTTGTCTCGGGCTGCATTCCCAGCCAGCTCCAGGATCTCGGCGGTCAGATACTCCAGCACTGCAGCCAGATAGACCGGAGCTCCGGCTCCAACCCGCTCGGCATAATTGCCCTTTCTGAGCAGCCTGTGGACACGGCCGACTGGGAACTGCAGACCTGCTCTGGATGATCGGGTCTTGGCTTTAGCCCGGACTTTGCCGCCCTGTTTGCCTCTTCCTGACATTTTCAAAACAAAATCGGTAACGAATTACTGTGTAGAAATTGGCGCCCCCTGCACGGCTATTTATACCATCTCAGATACAGCGAGCTCTAATCTGATTGGTTGCATTTTAAAGCCACCAATCAGCGTCCGACTCAGAAAGTAACCAATCGCAGTAGGTTACCGCGTTCCATGCTCAGTGCTCTTACTGAACGAACCAATAGAAAATGCACACAGGTCAGGCTTTACTGCCAGGGCTTCTATCAGAGTTTGCAGGAATCTATGATCTGCAAACTTTCTTTGTCTTAGGGATGAGCATAACCACCTAGCAAAGCTAGTGGGTATGCGGCAGCCTCCCGGAGTCAAATGCCAGAGCTGAAAAGGCTTGCGCTGTGCATCTGCACAGCAACAGCCTTTCAGCCAATCAGGTAATCAGGAGAGCCGTGCTGAGCGCGGGAATCCTGATTACCTCAGATTTTTTAAAATTGGGAAACTGCGGATGGTTAGCACATCCCATGAAATACTAAGGATAAATATTTCCCACAGTGTACAGGAATATAATTAAACTTCTAAACACAAAATAAAATAATTCAAGATGCCAATAGTACAGGGGAACAAGAAAATATTTAATAAGTCATGGAGACATACAAGATAGACTTGAAACTTTGTATAAAACAGCTGAACTGAAAAACAAGGCAACAATGTGTGCCAAAGGAAAGTATCCAAAGACCACTGGAAACATTCAACGTAAGTTGCAACAAAATAAGTTCAATAAAGAGACAAGAAATGTTGAAACAAGTCCCAGCAGACATAATCTTTATGCAGGGAGTCCATGAGAATATTAAACCGACGAGACTACTTGCATCCAATCCTTCTACTTAGGTGGATCCTTGGTTTGTTGGTCTTGTCTTGGAGTACGGCTATAGTCTGTAAAAAACAAAACAGAGAACAGTTATCAAAAGGTTGAATAATCACCAGATAACCTTATGTTTTAGAAAAACCAACTACCACCAGCAGGCAAAACCCTTAACTAGGAGGAGGGTGGGACGGGCGCTATTGCTAGGTGGTTATGCTCATCCCTAAGACAAAGAAAGTTTGCAGATCATAGATTCCTGCAAACTCTGATTTGTCCTCGGGAGGCATAACCACCTAGCAAAGCTAGTGGGTAGAATAGCACACACCTGGTGGTGGTCCTAAGAAACTGAAGGCGTTCAACTTCTGATGGCCTCCAGTAAAATCTAACAAAGGTTTTACTGGACAACCATCTTGCAGCTTTTAAGATAGTAGCTAGAGGAAGGCCCTTTCCTGCTGCTTTAGTAGCCGAGGCTCCCCTAATTGAATGGCTTTTGAACACTGAAACATCAATTCCAGCCGTAGACATGGCGGAAAGTATCCAGCCTCTAATTGTATTAACCTTGGCTGGACGAAAGGGATTCCTTGATGTAATGAATAATTGACTGATATCGTTTCTAAATCCAGCAGAAAGTTGAAGGTACGATTGTAACAAACTGACTAAACATAAGCCTGGTTCGGAAGAATCTTGGACCAAGTCCAATTCTACCGGACCAGGAGAAAAATGGGATGTTTTTTGTCTGCCTTTTAGTATAATATGGAAACCTCCCGGGGTCCTGGACAACCAAGGTTCTGAAATATGGATCTGAGTTAACTCTGCTCCTCTAGCTGCCAGGGCCAAGGACAGCAGAGAAGCCAGCTTAATAGCAGTCCATCTTAAATCAATTTTAGCATTATCCAAAGACTTTAGGAAATTTAATAAGACATCTACATCCCAAGTAGATGTGTAGCGTGGGGTATATGGGCGGCAGACGGCTAACCCTTTTAGTAATCTCAAATACAGGGCATCCTGAGTAAGGTTGGGGATCAGGAAGTTTAAGGCAGATCCGTAGGTCTTGATTGAACTGACAGATAAACCAGAATGGAACTTAAGGGTAAGAAATTCTAACGCCAAAGGAATGGTATCAGATCCTTGTGTGTTAGACAGAAAAGAAACCTCCCATTCTTTGAATTCCTCGATCATCTTTCTATATCTTACCCTAGTTCTACATCTTAAAGATGAGTTAATAATATCCAAGACCTGGTCCGATAAATGGGGATGTGTTAACAGCCTACCAGGGCTGCAATCCACATCAGCTGCGGGAGCTTGAGCAGAAGATCGCTGGTTCCCTGAAAGCAGTCCACTGTCATGCCTAATGGGATCTTGGTTCCCTTGACTAACTGATGGATCAAGGGATACCAGGGTCTGGAGGTCCATACTGGGTAAATGAGAACTAAGCTCTGCACCCTGTCCCTGCGGATCTTCTCCAGCACTTTCATCAGTAAAGATGGAGGGGGGAAAGCATAAGGGGCTGGAACATCCGTCCATTGGAAAGACATTGCATCCATTTTCCAAGCTCCCTTTGTCCAGGTCCGGGAGACGAACCTGGGAGTTTGAGCGGATGTTTGGGATGCAAACAGATCTACCTGTCTCTGGCCAAAATTGCTTTCTATCTTTTGGAAAAGAGCAATCTTTAATTGGATCGTTGCCAGGGACAAACTTTGGCGAGAGAGAGAGTCTGCAAGCTCGTTCGCCTCTCCCGGAACATATTCTGCGAAAACCTGAACATTGCTTGCTAAGGCCCAGGACCAAAGATCTAGAGCCTCTAAGCAAAGACCCCTTGATCTTGTACCCCCTCTGTGGTTTATATAAGCCACCGCTGTCCTGTTGTCCGAATGGACTTTTACCAATGTCGGTGACTCGTTTAGAGGAACTAGGCCCTTGAGAGCTAATTTTATAGCTCGTAACTCCAAGATGTTTATATGGAGGTGACTCTCTTGGTCTGACCAGATTCCTCTTATGGCGTTTTGGGTTGTAAACGCACCCCAACCGTGACTTGAGGCATCTGACGTCAGAGTGACTGTCGCAGGCTGCTCTAACAGTGGACGAGGAAATGGAATTTCTAACTCCAGAATGGACTTCAATTCTTCTCTGACCTTCTTGGGGAGAACAAATTTTGATTCCCAATGGCCACCCTGTCTCAGTCGGTTCCCTAAAAACAGCTGACTTCTTCTGCAAAGTAAGGGGGAATTGTTGTATGCTGGTGTTAAAGCTATTAATTTCCCTATGATCTTTGCTAGGTCTCTCAAGGACCAACTCTGGTGCTTGAGAGATGAGTTCAGATGTACCAATAATTTGTCCCATTTGTCTTGAGGGATTCCAAGGGACATAGTCCTGGTGTTCAGTATGAAACCCAGAAAGAGGATGCTTTGAGTGGGAATTAGGACTGATTTCTGTAGATTTACTACGAATCCTAGGTCTTGTAAAAGGGAAGCAAGGTAATCCCTTTGAGAAGCAAGGGCTTCCCCATCTGGGTGCATGAGCAGGATGTCGTCTAGGTAGTATAGACACATGAAACCTTTTAGTCTGACATGAGCTATCACTGATTTCATAATTCTGGAGAATGTGTATGGTGCGTTGGAGAGGCCAAACACCATAACAGTCCACTGCCACACCTTTCCTTTCCACTGAAACCTGAGAAAACGCCTGTGTTTCTTGGCTATGGGGACTGAATGGAAGGCATCTTTTAGGTCTACTTTTATGCAGAAAAAGGCTTTCTGAACTAAGCCTGGAAGATCTGATAGACTCTCCATCCTGAACCTTTTCCTTTTGATGAAAGCGTTCAGAGGCCTCACATTTAGGACCGGTCTCCAGGAACCGTCTGACTTTGGGATTGGGAACAATGGGCTGACCCATCCTGTAATAGACATGTCTGCCAACTCTATTTTTCCATGACTTAAAGCTAAGGAAAGGGAGGCATCTAGCACTGGGTTCACCTCTCTGTGGGGTGCAAATTTCTGGACTGGGAACCTTAACAGGGGGAGTTGTAAACCCCTTTGAAAGATCTTTAGAACCCATTTGTCTGAGGAAATATCCTTCCAATTTAGTGGCATATGAGGAGGCACACTTACTTGAATGCATGGGTTTCCTTTTGGAAGCTGAACCGCCTCTGGAATGCGCTCCTCTGCCGCCGCCTGGGAGCTTATGTCTTCCACTGTAGTGGCGGTACTGGGCCTGGTGAGAGGCTTCTCGGGACGCTCCTGCAGCCCTATAGGGGCGACCCTCCGTCCGAAAGGGCTTCTTGTAGCCAGGGACGGACTTCTTGAGTTCTGAAAAGGATCTCCTTGCCTTGTAACGGCCTTTAACCTCCTGAATGAACGAGGGACCGAATAGGTAAGAATCCTCCAAATTTGGGAACTCATGCGATTTGGGGGCTAGCTCGGACAGACCAGCTGCATGGAGCCAGCGGGATCTGCGGATGTTTGAAATGTAATTAAAGGATTGGCCAATAATTAGCACTGCCCTGCCAGACGCTTTTAAAAGGGCCATCTTAGATGCTAACAGGGATGAAGTGGAAGGTTTCTGAGCATTGCCTTCTTTTTCTGCTTTATCCAGCATCAGTAATAGTGGTCCCACAGCATCAGCAATTTTAAACTGTATATTGCGAAAAGTCTGGTCTGTGGGATCAGAGGATACGCTGCTCCCTGTGATGGATAACAGCGAAGGGTCTACCTCTGGGGCCATTAGAGCCTGAATGTCCGGGATACCGATGTGGTTCCTGAGGAGAAGGTCATCTTCCTTAACCAAGGGGGATCTGAAGGCTAGTTTAGCAAAATCTCTAACCTCGGAATCGTGCTCCATAGCCCATCTGGAGTGAAATAATTTTGATGGGAGAGTCTTTCCTAGGAGACTTACTCTGGCCATCTGAACATTGCTTAGCTTCCCTCGCTCAGTGGAAGCTGCTGAACGAACCACTTCCTCGGATTCCCAGTCTATTTCTGGAGAGCCGTATCTGGAACTGGGACGGCTTTGGGAAGAAGAGTGAGCGAACGCTCTAGAAGAGGAAGGAGAGGGACTATCTAACCTCCAACGAGATTTGCCCTTTTCCTCTGGGAGGTGTTTCTGGTGCTCAAACGAGGGAAACACGCTATTCCTTTTTTGAGGTCCTGTCCCCTTAAATTTTCGCTTACTCAAACGAGTATGAGGGGAAGGAGGAGCGGAGAAGTTTTCCTCAGACGAGGAACTGGCGGAAGAGACCAGCCGTCTTCCTTTATGCTTTTTATTTAAAACTGGGACCAAATCCTCCTCAGATGATGAAGAGGATAGATCCCTGGCAAGGAAAGCTCTCTTATGGAGCTTTCTAACATTGATGGGGCTGCCTTTAAGAGAGGCATCCACTAAATCTGTGGCAGACACAGAAATAGAGTCCTCCATCAATGATGCCATTTTAAAAAATCTGAGGTAATCAGGATTCCCGCGCTCAGCATGGCTCTCCTGATTACCTGATTGGCTGAAAGGCTGTTGCTGTGCAGATGCACAGCGCGAGCCTTTTCAGCTCTGGCATTTGACTCCGGGAGGCTGCCGCATACCCACTAGCTTTGCTAGGTGGTTATGCCTCCCGGAGGACAAATATATAGAGCAGCTGGGGAAAGCGTTCCTTATTCTGTTGGAAAGATTTCTCTGATCATCATGCCTGAACCAGCCAAGTCCGCTCCCGCACCTAAGAAGGGCTCTAAAAAAGCCGTGACCAAGACCCAGAAGAAGGATGGGAAAAAGCGCAGAAAGAGCAGGAAGGAGAGCTATGCCATCTACGTGTACAAGGTGCTGAAACAGGTCCACCCCGACACCGGTATCTCCTCCAAGGCCATGGGGATCATGAACTCCTTTGTCAATGATATCTTCGAGCGCATCGCAGGGGAAGCCTCCCGTCTGGCTCACTATAACAAGCGCTCCACCATCACCTCCCGGGAGATCCAGACTGCTGTACGGCTCTTACTGCCCGGAGAGCTGGCCAAACACGCCGTGTCTGAGGGCACCAAGGCAGTGACCAAGTACACCAGCGCCAAGTAAAACCCGTCACCTTAACACTATCACAAAGGCTCTTCTAAGAGCCACCCACACCATCCACGAGAGAGCTGTGAATATATAACGAGAGCGTTTTCTATGTGCGAAATATAAAAAGTAATATATTGTTGCGTTACACTATTTCAATTTTGAAATCGTCAAGCTAACAAAACCTAACACTCCCAAGGGCAGAACCTATGATGTAACACTTATTGTGCTGGTTATAAAGTATCCTGAAAGATACAACAGCCTGAAACTATAATGTATCAATCTAGCTTACAAATGAAACGTGTTTCCATTCACACTCCTCTCTTTCGACTCTTTACACAAATGATACAATGCTGCCATCTCGTGTATACAGATTGCAATGGTTACTTTTTGTTTAATACATATGGATCAAACCAGCAATATCAATCTCAATGAATACTTTATAAATTAAAATTAGGAGTTTAGTGGGGTTTTTCCTTTCAATGTATTTACTATCAAATGTACACATTCAGAATTCTCTTCTTGGCGTTTTTAAAGCGGGAAAGTCGGTTACAAAATGGCCAAGTTTAAATCCTGCACGATATAGTCCCCCTGCTGGCTCTGTCACGGCAGCTTTTTGTTCTTCCACTTTCCTCTCCCGCCATTTTCGGGCCACATACTGATTGCAGTTTCATTGAAATTTGTGATGATAAAATGCAAATAATTTAACCCTTTCATACTCAGATGGAAACGATTGCCATATAAATTTGTATGGACTGTGATGCTTAGAGAATTAGGATTCCTTAAACTATAATTATCACAGTATAGAATGTCTAGTTTTAGGTCTGTTTTGAGGTGTATAAATTCAGTATGCAGCATGTTTTCCATATAAAATGCGGGAATGGCTGCTTCGATCACAGCAGCTTTTCTCTCCGGCCGTTTTAGATCACATACTGACTGCAGTTTAGTGCAGAAAGGATTCTAATCTCACTAACAAAGAAGACTTTAACAATCTCAGCCTCCAATGCCCTTATTTCATGTTTTATGAGAGCATTGCATTCAAACCGAAAACGAAGCAGGATATTAGGGGGAAACATAACGCCACATTATATTGATAGGAAACACATTGGAGTTTGTGTTAACGGAAGGCTACTCTGTAATTTCTCGTTCTCCAATATGTTGTAGGGAGCATTGAGACAGCCGAGCCATCCTGGTGGAATTATAGCCTTATGAGGGAAGGAGTGGGCGGCTCTGAAAAGAGCCTTTGGTTTGAATGAAGTATCGAACATCAGCTGAAACGTTTAACCTCCGAAACCGTAGAGAGTGCGGCCCTGGCGTTTCAGCGCGTACACCACGTCCATGGCGGTGACCGTCTTCCTCTTGGCGTGCTCGGTGTAGGTGACGGCATCGCGGATAACGTTCTCCAGGAAGACTTTCAGCACTCCTCGAGTCTCCTCGTAAATAAGGCCGGAGATTCGCTTGACACCTCCTCTGCGAGCCAAACGGCGGATAGCCGGTTTAGTGATCCCCTGGATGTTATCACGGAGCACCTTCCTGTGCCGTTTGGCACCACCTTTACCGAGCCCTTTCCCTCCTTTACCGCGACCAGACATACTGAGATGGGACAAGTGGAACAATGAGTGCTCACAACACGGCCACCTTCTCTTATATGTCTGTTGAGCCGACCGAGTGGGGAACTGATAGACAAATCAAACCGTCACTGGGCGGGTCTTGTGGTTGATTGGCTGATGCAGGAGGTTGTGATTTGCTGAATAGTCATTTTTGAACTAGAGAAAAAAACCGCCAGCGGGAAAGGTTTCCACCGTATTCGAATTTGCAGCTCCGGCAAGTATTCAGTGCAGACTGCATTTACTGATAAAATGTTTAATTGTTCTTCCCTTTGCTTCATACATAATAGACAAATCCTGTAATAGCACGGAATGCAGGTAAAGAGATTATAACTAAATATGTCTCGATAAATTACTTAGTTAAAGACATAATTATAATCTTTGAATTTTTACACTGATTGTATGTACGACACATAGTATCTCTTAGTTCTGGATCTAATTATTGAATTAATCAATTAACGCAGTACCTATAAATGGCCATTAGATGGCAGTGTAACATTGAAAGAGCATGCGTTGTGCTCAGTATTTCAATCTACACTTTTGTCTCCAAGTGGCAGCGTCTTTCTCCTCCTATCAGAATTAGGGGCGTGGTTTATTTCGCGAATCAAAGGCTCTTTTCAGAGCCACTATGTCCTCAAGCAAACGAACTTGTCAATCCCTTCCTCCCTGACCCTTTATTATCCAGGACTATGGAGCATGCTGTGAGGCTTAATATCGTATAAAAAAAAAAAACATTAACAATAATACAAACACTTGGAAATAATTACACCTGAAAACAGAACCACAAACTTAATCAATTTTCTATGATTTATATATGTATATTGATTTTTTTTCCCCTAAGAGCTAACTAATCATTTTCTCTCTCTCTTCCCCCACTCCTTTCCCAGTTTCAATGAGAATCATGCAATGGAATTTTCGAGGGATTTATATCAGTTTAAATGTGCATTAGAAAATTCTACATTTCTTAAGTACCCCACAAAAGTCACTTCCCCGATAGCCTGGATCTGGGTGAACAATATATCCAAAAATCACCCAGATCCGTTCCGTAGTTTTGACCGGTCTGCTACGAGGTTGAAGCCCAAAATAGTTCCAAGTAAATTGTGGCAAGAGCCGGTCTCCGTTGGTGCGGCTCTGTACAAAACCACAAAAGCGGATTTGTGTAGAATGCTCCCAGTGTGCGATGGTCTGTAACTTCCGAACATAGTTTGTATAGGTGTACTGGAACGGGCAGTAGGTCCATGATGATCGGTATTCGCAAGAGTGCCTGGCCGAAATGAGTTCCACAGAGTGAAAGTGTGATATAGCTCTAGTATCCCCAAGCATCAGCCAAAACTTGATGAAGGGTAAATAAGTCTGATTTATTCAGGCAACGGTCAGGGTCCTTGTATAAATACCTGTACCTAAGTCCCGCTGCCAGCATTCGGGAGACAAAATGGACGCCACCAATTGTCCCAACCATGTGCGCTTGCATGCACCATGTGAAGCATTCTATTAATTTCCTTTGTGGTTTTCGTACAAGATACTCAACGTTCCACATTCTAATGGGTCTCTGTAAAAATGTCCAAGTGAGTAGCTCATTTAGCAGACAGAGTAGGACCTGCCAAAGATGGAGTACATTGGTGTTGTTTCAGGCTTATGCAGTGTATGATCATATAATGTAACTAAACCCCCATTATTTTTTATTTTTTTAAATTCTTTATTTTTGTTCGTGCATATAATGACAGTTAGGTCTGTTACGCCACAACAGCGGTAAGAGACCGATATACAACAGTTAGTATCATGGCATAGGAAATACTGTGCACAATTATTAATTTTGCGGTTAGATACATGTTGGAACGATATGCAGTTATAATTAAGTTGCTTAGGGGTTAATAAAGTTACACTGTGTAGTCTAACATTGGAACAAGTAACCAAAATAAAAATTTATACAACATTCTAAGATTAACGCATATTTTCTTGTACACATAACACAGCCGTAGTGGTGAGAGAAGTATGCACTGTGAGTTATGGTGGGTTATCGAAGGCTGGATTGTATTAGTGCAGGTAGGGTGGTGTGTTCTTCTGGACGGGACTGTCATAGAGTATGTCTATGTGGTTAGGCATGTCTACCGTGTGATTGCATTGCTTGGGGGTGCATGTTGTGTCTGCTAGTTGGTAGCTTAAGAGGGACCTTCGTGGTCACATGCGCGGGGGTTAGCGCTCTCATGAGGGGAGCCAGGTAGAGGTTAACTGTCAGCTCCTGGTTACTGGGCGGGTAGTTTAGGGTGCCTGTGTGGTGTCAGGAATGCAAAGGGTAGCTCGGCATCTACCTAGTGAGACCACCCATAGTGGGTCCTAGTGTTAACGGGTGATGTGCGTATGTCGGTGGGTAAAGGAGTGCCACCCTCCGCAAAGCGGGGTGTTAGCTCATCTGGGAGCAGTAGTCCAAAGTGAGTTCATTATGTTAGGCTAGAGTCCCGGCAAGGTAAGTTATAGTCCTGCAGTTTCAAAATTGTCAGGTGGTGGCTGCTTCTCTAGGTACACCGGTGTGTCTTCTAGGGACGAATTCTGCAGTGCCGGCCATGCTCCAAGTCGGTGGGTTCGTATGCCTGCCCTTTGGTGTCGGTAAAGCCGGTAGGTCCGGTGGGAGATTCAGCTGTCTTAGTGTCGCTGGTGCCTCCTGCATGCTGCGCACTGTGAGTGTGGTGTCGCCCTTGGTGACCAGTAGAGTATGAGCCGGACCCCAGCGGTACCTGATGCGTTGTGCTCGCAGGAGGGAGGTCAGTTGTTGCAGGGACCTCCTCCAAGCCAATGTTGCCCCTGAGAGATCAGGGTAAAAGGTGAGAGCCATTTCTTCAAAGTGGTAGGCTGGTTGATCTCTGGTGGATGCTAATACTGCAGCTCTATCTTTGTAGGCTTGGAACTGCAGGACGACATCTCTCGTGGTTGTGGCTGGGGCCCCAGTGGGCTTTGGGATGCGAAAAATTCCGTCTATTGACACCGCTTTGGCAACCCTCTGGGTTAGTAGAGCCGCAAGGAGCCGCCTAATAACGTGGGGTAGTTCAGCATCAGGAATATTGTCGGTGATGCCCCTGACCTTAAGGTGCTTTAGGCGGCGTTTGTCTTCAAGTGCGGCAAATCGGAGGTCGTTCTGCCCAGCTAGCTGTTTCAACTCCTGAACCTCCTGTTGCAGCGCTTGTATTTGGCCGGTTTGGGTGGTCATGGTGGTTTCCACGGTCCCGATCCGTCCGGTGAGACTCTGTAATGTGTCTCTAATCGAGGCGACATCTGCCGCAATCTTTTTGTGATGTTCCGCCATAAGGTCTCTAATGGCTTCCATGCTCACCGGCGTGGGGGCCATAGTAGTCGGCAGGGGTTGCATTGGGGGTTGCGTTCGAGCTGGTGATGGCTGAAGCTCCCCTTCACCCTCATCCGATGTCTCTTCATAGAAGTCAGAGCACCCGCCGTGTAGGGACGCCATATTGGAGCCTGTGGCGCCTCGTGCTTGCCGCCATAACTCGCCGATATCCATGCCCCTCGTGGGTCTTTCGGGTTTGAGCTTTTTGGTTTTTCGTCCCATTGGACTCTGCTGCGCGCTGGGCTCACTCAGGGGTGAGTGTGGCACTTGTAAGAGGGTTAAAAGTGGGTTCTTTTCCGTGTCGCGGCCCGGAGCTCAGAGGGCATGCGACCGTTCTCTTCAATCGCTAAGCACCGCCCCCCCCCATTATTTTTTGCCTAGATTAGGTGTTTTTAATAAAGCTAACAAAATTGTTCAGAACCAAAATAGCTGTTTAGCAGATAAGTGAGTGCACTGGATCTTCATTTTTATTGTACTTATTGCCTCCCAGCAGCACCCAATTTAAGTATGTTCAGGTGAGTGCAGCCAAACCTTTGTTTTCTTTGAATGGGTCTCTGGGGTGGTCTTGGTTTGAGAGCCAAACAAAATAAACGGAGCAAAATTAAATATGAAGTCGAAAGTGATGGGGCATTCTTTCACATCTACCGAGCACCGGCCAGCCCCCTGGCTCATTAAGTTCAAAGAAACCATAGAATTAAGTGCTCTCCCTGTGTGGCCACCGTTCATATAACCAAACAACACATGGAGAAAACGACGGCCATCTTGTCGCACAAAAGCAGTCAGCGGGACTTGGTTGTTGAGTGTCTGGAACTCTAATAAGTAGGACACTCGACCGCGCAAACACTAGTCAAACTTCATGAGTGCCTGCTTCGTTCCATTGCAAGCCACGAGTCCTGTTCGGTAGGTTTGCTCGCACGAACAAGGCGCCCAAACACTACCTATGAGTCACGGGAATTCAAAACAAAGACACGAATGCTACCACTGAAACTCTGGAACTGATTTGGGCAGACGCCTCGTGAGCGGTCAGTCAAAACTTTACACTGGTGGCGATTCAGCTGTATTTGTGGGATCTATGCTATCCGCATTTATAAGACATAGAGGAACCCCCACAAATATTATACGTCTTTTTAATACTTTGTTTTTATGCACAGTCATTCTGACTAAAAAATTCATGGGCGTGTTCTGGGCATGTTTTACTGTATCCCTGATGTGTATAAAAGCAGGCCATCTGGCCAGAATAAAATATTCCTGTTGTACCCGTCATCAAGTCTCGACTGATATTTGGGTATGTGACTGACGAATTGCTGTATTTTCTCTTATGCAACTCCAGGCAAACGGGCTATAATAACTGAGTCCCTAGCCTTTCGGGAGCATACGAACAAATGGGTATACGAAATACCAAGCGTTCTTTACAGTGGCTAATAACTGTATATAAGGACGTTACGTCCAACATATCCCAGCTGTATTTCTCAATCCATTCAATGTTTTTTGTCTCCAATACAATAGATTTAGTATCTTTCACATAGGATGGAGCTCTTGTTTATCTATATATACATATAGTGATTTATGTGGTATCCTTCTGGGAAGGTTATCCAGGAAAGCTGTTACATTATTAAGTTGTTCTATTTATTTTCACATGTTTTTGGTTGTTTCACATTTCACTTTGTGTGGTGTTTAGTGTTTTTTTCCATAGCCAAATCCACCTAGTTGGCAGCAAGCATCAGCAGGACAGGAGAGCACACAAAACAATTAACAATACACAAATACATATTCACATCCTGCACCTATAATGGGCACAGGCTGACTT
Source organism: Pelobates cultripes (assembly GCA_933207985.1). Lineage (NCBI taxonomy): Eukaryota > Metazoa > Chordata > Amphibia > Anura > Pelobatidae > Pelobates > Pelobates cultripes. The sequence goes on along the minus strand of OW240917.1, from coordinate 72,857,573 downwards.
TAGACATAGGAGTAGTTCAAGAAGGGGCGCTGGGCCAGGAGACATGGGATGGAGGTCTAGTCCATAGTAAATATAGTCTCTTTGGAGAAGGTGGAAGGTTGGGAAACATGTATCCAGCTAAGGTGACCGGAGGGTGCACACAACCACAAAATTGTTGAGATGTCACAGATTGATGACGGGACTCATTCCCTTTTGTTCGGTTGTCCATACCCCCTTGTTCGTCTCCCGAATGGATGGTATATGGTCCCCCCTATTATACCTCTCCAAACACCAACCTCTCCTGGCTGTTAACCAAATATTAAGCAATTCACTAAAGAGCTTTCCCTGGGTGGCTCAATTCCTATAATCGAACGCACGTGGTCCAGTGCATGGTGGCAATTTTGTCCCCCGAACACAGGCAGCGATACGTGGTCGTCGAACACCTGGAATAACTTTTGGCCCACAGCCTCGCTGACCCGGGCAAATATGGTACTGCTGCCCGTCCAACTAGACAAATGATGTTCGGGAGATAGGAACTACCGACTGGGGGAGGGAGCATTCGCTCCCTAAAAGCCAGAGGAAGCATTTGTTGGTGTTCGTACAGAAACCCCCGAATGGAGCCCGGCCATTGCCCTCAATTCCCTGGAACTGTTTTGGGCTATCGCCTCATGGCCGGCCGGTCGGTCAGATCTTCACCCGAATGGCAATTCCGTTCTATTGAACGGATCTATGTGCTATTTGGATATGTTGTGCACTCAGATCCGAACTATTCGGGAATGTAAAACTTGTGGGGTTCCTGTAAATTCTGAATGTTTTTGGGGTGGTTTTGTATGTTTTCTGTATTTTACTGTAACTGTGAGATAATTGCGTTACTCAATGTAACGGATCCCCTATACTCCGACTGATTATATCCGCTGAAGAGTCTCCCTAATACCGCAGAGTGAAAGTATGATATAGCTTTAGTATTCACAAGCATCAGCCAAAACTCGATGAAGGGTAAATCAGTTTGATTTATTCAGGCAACAGGTACATGTATTTATACAAGTACTCCCAGCATGGGGTCTCTATTCATTCAGTCCTAAGCCCACCCAGGCGTCTCCGTGTCTGGGAGATAATTGACTTGATAACCGGTAAACTAATTATCTCCCGGACACAGAAGATGCTACATACAAAAACCCCCAAAAACAACATGGTATAATCACAAGTGATACATCCCCTAAAGGAAGGGATCTGAGCGCCCATTCTGTGAAAATAGCACATGGATCTGTGGGGAATTGTCAAAACGCCACTCGGTTAACTTTTGACCAACCGCTGTTAAAGTTCTTCCCAAAAATAGTTCCAAGCGGTGGGGGCTATGTAGCGGTATTTTACCGAGGGCTCTAGCGGGCTGAAAAAGAAAGGCTCCCTTCATCTCACAGGGTGTGATTGTTCACGAGGAGGGGGTAACATAACCTCCAAAGTGCGCCTTACTAGCTCTTTGAGAAAGGGGTTAAAACGAGGGGGAAACATGTGAGGTACTTGTCCGTAGTCAAGCTACGAAAGATTGTCCGTATCTCCCGCTGGTCGAGTAAGACGCTCTGGCTGGCTTAACAGGCTGAGATGAGTTAAAACAAAGGGTTTGCTGGGATGGCAGTTTGTGGAAGAAGATGTAACCGGGAGGGAGGGAGAGAGAAGCTATTCTTTTGGCAACAGTTTATGACAAGTTTGTTACACTCAGTTTTGACTCAATTATCTCTCAGACAATAGGTGGCCAGGGAAGAGCTTGTTTATATTTTGTATGGCGATATGGTGACCCCATGACGGGGGTCTGTGCATAAAAGGCTTGGTTTGAGTGAAATAAATCAGTTGTACTCCCAGAACTGTGTGTCGTCCAGTTACGGGTGTGGGGGAGGGGGGGGTTGATTGGGCTATTCTCATTTCAGCGCCTTGTTCCAGAGTTCCTGTTTTCACGGATCCAGCAAAGGAAAAGTCCTTGTCAGGACTAGCGCTCCGCTACAATGATAGTCTTGTGTCTTTTTTCTGACCACAAATATATTGCTGAAGAATCCTGTCAGAGTATTTATATCGGCAGACATTTTGTGCTAAGATAGAAACTAAAAGTGTATATTCTGAGTCACTCTGAACAGACCAGACTCCATTTTGTTATTCCAAGTTAACAAAGACAAAGAGACACAGGATTTCTTTCTGTAAGACTGGCCTCTTTGCCAGAGCTAAGGAATGCATAGTATAAACAAGTGATAAGAGGAATATAATCAAATCTAAACCCAGACAATTGTGACAGAGAAGATTAAATAATTTAATATTTAACTGTTATATATATAAGGTACCATTGTATGGAAAAGGGTAAACTTAGTTCATGATCTGTCATATCAGAAATTATGGCAGGAATTGCAGACGCTAAGTCTGGACAAAATTTAAGAAACCCTTTGAAATTTTAAGTTATAGCCACTATCTAGATAGGCCAAAATGACGTCAAAATAGCCACCAGGAAAAGTTAACTCTTTCCTGGATTGGTATGTTTAGTGGGACAAGACTGCCCTCTACAGACCAAATAACTAATTTGCGATCTGGAAGATAACCACACCTCTAGTGCTTCTATTGGGTTATCAACTGATGACGTACAGAGAGTCTGGCCCTTTAAAAGTTAGGACAAAGGGAAGATAGATATACAAGATATACGAGAGGGAGGCAGATGCAAGAGATGCAAAGGAGAGGAGAGAGGAATTGGAAGTTTGGGGACTCCAACTCGGACAACATCTGAGACTAACACTCTACTCCTAAAACTCTAACACTTAGAATTTACTGACTTTCTAACCAACACCTCCATGCAGAGAGACTACCAATCGGATGAAATATCTACTCAACTGGTAATTATACTGGTTTCATTTAATTAAATTAAATTAATTAAAATGTATTAATAGCATTATATATGACTGGATAAAGCACGGTCAGATTTCCATATTAAGAAATCTTAGTTAACTAAGAATATATAGTTATAAACATTCCATTCTGCAGGTGGAATTAAGAATAATTATATATTGATGTGATATTATCACGTGTTAGCATACCGCTGTTTTTATCCAGGTGTATTGATTTGCTCTAAATTAAGATAGATATCTTTTAGACAAATTAAAAATCTGCTTATATAACATATTAGACTCTCTTATTGGATGGTTTAAGAAAATGACTAGTGAACTGGTTTAAATGTTATTTTATTTAAAAATTACATAAGAATAGATCTTAACTACCTAGGAGATCTAGCCAGCATTGAAAGGGTTATTCTAACTGTCTGCTAAACTTTACGACCTTACGCTGCACTCTGAGGAATTCTGTTCTCTGTGTGAAAAGTTTCACTTTCAATCTGTGTAAGGATACCTCATAAATCGTCAGAATTCTTGACAGAAAATGCTAGTTAGCCATTGAAACGTAATACCCATTTCTTTGTATTGCATATCGTTTTATACTGAATATTCATTGATTATTGTTATGCATGTTACATATAATATTATTATTATTAATTTGTCATATAAATAAAAATCTATTTTTATACATTGTGATTATTTATATGAAATACTTTTCACTTAACACGATAAACGTTCTTTGGGATCTGAGAATTGAATTAGTGGGCAATTCTCACTGTTACTATTATTATCCCATAAATATCCCCACAATCCTGTGTCGTCCGGAGTGAACTGGACCGTGCCCTTGTTGAACAATCTCTTCATCTTTGAGTGACCTGAGGTCCTTTGCCACCATAGGGGGAGGGGAATAATAGGCTAAGTGTGAGGAGACTGTTTTAGCCGAATGCATTATGTTTACCCTAGTTTGGTATTTTCATACTACCGAACACCGACCACCCCCTTGGCTCATTAACTTCAAAGAAGTGATGAGCTCAAGTGCTCTCTCTGGGTGTTCGTATAACCGCAATCGTATAACTGTTCTAGCAAATGGCGCCCATTTTGTCTTCCGAACGCAGGCAGAGGTACTTGGTCGTCAAGTGCATGGAACTATTTCCAGACACTTTTACCTCGCAACGCATGGGAAATCATCGTATCGTTGTCTGCTCCTCTCACAGTCAAGCCAGGAGAGTGCTATTCGGGAAAAAGACTCTACCGAATGGGGAGAACATTTGCTACCTAAGACACATGGATATACAGACCTTGACACATACCAGCACATGTAAAACATTTTTTTTTAAATAAAAATAAAAATAAACGGCGCAATTAAAATGTTGGGTTTTTTTGGGGGGGGGGGGGTCGATGTTGATACACTATGTCAAAGGGTTCCACGGGAAAAAATAATTGGGAACCCCTGCCTTAGATACACTGATAAAATAATCTTTATTAATTCCCGTCAAATCTTTTACAAGGATAATTTACTTCATAAAGCTAGTTAGACACAAAATAAATGAATCCAGTTGATCAGAAGAGTTACATTTTAACAGATGGTGGAAAGAGTTTAAAAAACGTATGTAAAAACTGTCACAATGTGTGTAGAAGACCTTAGATGTCAGTATTGATTATTTTACATAAAGATCCTATTCTAATAGTACTGCAGTAAGTGAATTTAAACATATATCCACACATGAATTGAAACTATGTATTATGTAAAATACATCTCTATCGTTCTAGCACTTTTAGCATTAGCTATCTCCACACACTTTGAATACTTGTTAAATATATTTGGAGGCACCAGGGAGACAATGGGAAAAGACACCTAGTTATTTTATTTTCCCCATAATGGTCACATTGTCCTAGAAGATTACTTATATAACAGTTTTGTTCACATGGATTTCTCTGCAGTTTTTGAAGCAATACATTTCACGAAGGGATCAGTTTCTGTGAAAATGTGCAGCTAAATTGACGATAAGAAACACACAGTGTTACTGACTAAATTGAATATACTCAGGGAATTCAAGGTGAATTTAACTCATAGGCCTAAACAGCAGAACCTTAAGCATTACTGACTTGGGCATTTTGTTTCAAGTTGTCTATTTTATTTGATCTTACATTTGAAATTCACTTAAAAAATTCACTGTGAAAGTTTAGAGATGAAGCAAGCTTGCAAAACCACCAACCAATCAGAAGAGATTAGTCACCGTTGGTAAGCCAATCACATTGCAGCAGATTGTCTATATAAGGCGCTTCGCAGAACCAGCTCTCAAAATCCGTTTTTCTACAGAACGTGTCGGTTGTTTTGTGTTTCTTTGTGGACAATGGCCGAAACCGCTCCTGCTCCTCCAGCTGAAAGCGCTGCTAAGAAGAAACAGCCAAAGAAGGCGACAGCTTTGAAAAGCCGCTCGGTGAAGTCTGGTCCCAGCGTGTCCGAGCTCATCGTGAAGGCGGTGTCCGCGTCGAAAGAGCGCAGCGGTGTGTCACTTGCCGCGCTGAAGAAAGCCTTAGCCGCAACAGGCTACGATGTGGAGAAGAACAACAGTCGCCTCAAACTCGCTGTCAAGAGCTTGGTCACCAAAGAGACTCTCACCCAGGTGAAAGGGAGCGGGGCCTCTGGCTCTTTTAAGCTGAACAAGAAACAGGTGGAGAGCAAAGAAAAAGCAGCCAAAAAGGAAGCCAAGCCTAAAAAAGCAGCTCCTAAAAAAGCCACAAAATCACCCAAGAAGTCCAAAAAGGCTCCAGCCGGGGTGAAGAAGAGCCCTAAGAAAGCCAAGAAGCCGGCAGCTGTTGCCAAAAAGGCTGCAAAGAGTCCTAAAAAGCCTAAAGCTGTAAAGCCCAAGAGAGCCGCTAATAGTCCGGCTACCAAGGCTGCAAAACCCAAACCCGCGAAAAGCGCTGCTAAGGCTAAAGTCAAGGTGTCAAAAAGCAAGAAAACCGCAGCCAAAAAGTAGAACTCCTGACCGTGAACAACCTAAATCTCAACGGCTCTTTTAAGAGCCACCACGATCTCACCCTTCAGAGCCACTCACTACTTTCCTTCAGATCCTCACACTCAGGGCCGGATTAACATAGGGGCTGATGGAGCTGCAGCTCCAGGCCCAGGCCCATGGAATAGGCCCATTTAAAAAAAAAAAAAAAAAAAAAAAAATTTTTTTTTAACACACTACTCTTAGGTTTGCCACCTGACTGCTATTTTACTGGCACAGCCGGTATGTGAGGCTGCCTGGCCGTGACGGTATTGCAGTAATACCGGCAATACAAATGCAGGTAATTTTCTCAGAATAAATGGAGATTACCCTGCAATATCAGCACCGGCCAGTAGGGGTCACTGTGTGTGGAGAGAGGCAGGGATAGGAAGTTACAGAATATCCCTGCCTCTCTCTACTACTCACTGATCCGTGGGGGAGCAGCAACACAGCACAGAGTCCAGACAGCAGCTCTACAGCTCAGGTAAGTGAGGGATGGGGACACTGGGGGACACATGGGGACACTGAGACACTAGGGGACACATGTGGACACTGAGACACTAGGGGACACTGAGACACTAGGGGACATATGGGGACACTGAGACACTAGGGGACACAGACTCTAGGGGACACATGGGGACACAGACACTAGGGGACACTGAGACACTAGCATACATGGGGACACAGGCACTGGGAGACCTGGAAACACTGAGACACTTGGGGACACTGGAAAACATGGGGACACTGAGACACTAGGGGACACTGGGACACATGGGAATATTGAGAGACACTGAGACATTGGGACATGGAGACACTATGTCCCCATTTCTCCCAGTGTCCCCATGTCCCCCATCCAGTGTCGCTAGTGTCTCAGTGTCCCTAAGTCTCACAGTGTCTGAGTCCCGTGTCTCTCAGTGTGCCTAGTGTCCCCATGTGTCCCAGTGTCCCTATATGTCCCAGTGTCCTCATGTCTATGTCCACAACTGTCCCCAAGTCTCCCAGTGTCTCCATGTCTCTGTGTCCCTAGTGTCTTAGTGTCCC